>CM075351.1:107340000-108540000 GCA_037693485.1 Kitagawia praeruptora | reverse complement strand
CCTTGCTTCCTAGCCTTTCTGAACTTCATCTTCTTGAAGCCCTTGACTATCATAGCAACCATTTCCAATATATCAGAATCAGTAGAGTCATCATCAGTATCAGGATCAGACTCAGTATCAGTATCTGATGATGAGTCATTAGGAATTGACTTTTCCACTATACTCTTTCTGTTAGAAACCTCCTCAGCTTTTCCCTTTGATTTTGATTCAACATTCAAAGCAACAGATTTTGCTTTGACATTTTTCTTATTCTTTCTTTGTTGAACCTCAAGATCATAGGTTCTAAGCATCCTATAAACTTCATCAAGAGACATCATTTTCAAATCATATTGATGCCTTATGATTGAAGCTTGAGTATCCCACTCCTCAGTTAGAGCTCTGAGAAACTTGGTGTTTGAGTCCTCTGGATCATACTCTTTGCCAACTAGTGATAGATTGTTCAGTAAAGTCAAGAATCTATCATACATATCAGTAAGGCTTTCATCAGATTTAGCATCGAACTGCTCATACTCCTGAATCAACAGAGCCCTTCTGTTTCTTTTGATAGATTCAGTACCTTGGCATTGAGTTTCCAAAGTATCCCAAATTTCCTTTGCAGTCTTGCATGCTATTACCCTGTTAGACATGACATTATCAAGACTGTTATGCAAAATATTTTTTACCTTTGCATCTTTGAGTACTTGAGCCTTTTCCTCTGTCGTCCACTCACTCTTTGCCTTAATGACATAGTGTTCAGCAACAGTCTCTATTCTTGCAACTAGTCTTGTTGGAAGAAATGGTCCATCATTGAGCCTATCAAGATAGTCAGGATCAGTTGCTTCCAGATACATCATCATTTTCACTTTCCATGTTGGATACTCAGTATAACGCCTTAGAAATTTCGATTTTTTTTAAAAAATTATTTATTTATTATAAATTATAAATTATATTATGTGAGTATTGTTGGGAAGTGGAATGTATGTGAATTTGTGCTGATCTGGATAAGTTGTGAAGACCCATGTATTTTTATTTGTATTTTTGAGGATTGAGTATATTTAAATCATGTTTGTTGATCCTCTGTAATTTTATAAAATTATCGGAGGGCTTAAAAATCATGAAATCTTTTGTAAAATTATCTTTATATATTTATGGAGTTTTTAAAATTTTTGGGCGGATTAATTTGGGTGTTTTAGTATTTTTTAAATGATTATAAGAGTTTTATTGTATTTAAAGGATCAAAATTTGTAAAATTCATATTTAATTCATTTTTGATCCGAAAAATATTTTAAAAATATGTGTGTGTTTGTAATTTTGTGTTCTTTATTTTAAAAATGAAAAGTTTAATTTTTCGAATATTTTATTTGACTTCGATTTATAAGAGTCGTTTAAGAGCATTAAATAGGGCCGAAATGAAGTATAGAAGAGATATATTGTTATTGGGCCAAGCCCAATAAGTGAGAGACAACCAGCAGTAGCCAGAAACTTCGAGAGTGGTCGGGAAAGGAAGAGAAAATAAAAGAGAAAAGAACAAGAGAAAGATTAAGAGAAATTGGGAGAGAAGAGAAGAAAGAAAAAAGAGAAGAAGCTTGTTTGGGTGTGTGCATCTATACATGCGTGGGGTGTGTGTATGGGCGCGGATGAGCAGGTGAGGGAAGGGGGAAGCCGCGCGCGTGGCTGTGGGAGGAGCAGTCCGCCGGCGGCATGATTTTCCGGTGAGGCGCGGTGGTGTGGAGCCGCGGGAGAGGGGAGCAGCAGGGAGAGGAAGAAGGGAAGAGGGGAGGCAGGGCCGAGAGGGAGGCAGCGGGAAAAAAAAAGAGAGAGAGAGAGACTCCGGGGAGTAGCTTTCCGACGAAATGGTATATTTCTTTATTTTAATTAATTATTTTATTATGTAATTAATTTAGAGATGAATTGCGATATTGCGAGATTATTGTTGTGATTTAATTAGATTTAAATTGCGAGTTTAATTGTTAATTTTCGTGATTCAATTCGGAGAGCATAGATAATTATAATTGTTGAGTTTAATTATGAGTCCGATTAATTGTTCGAGTTAATAAATGTTAATTGTTAGATTGTTAGTTGCTAATTGTAATTGTGAGATTAATTATGGTCTCGTCAATATTCGAGTTTAATAGTCGGAGTGGATGTTAGATTTAAATATTATTATGATTCATTTTAAATGAATAAAATGATTAAGTGGTTATATGAAATTGCCATACTTAATTGATTAAATGATAATCGAGTTGGTCAACAATCGAGTTTGACCATAGTATTTGATAAATGTCTTACATGCGAGAATTGGGTTTAATCGAGTCGATAATTAAAGGTTTATGTGACTTACTTGTTATATATGGTCATCAATAAATGTTTACGTGCTAAATGCTACAAGTCGAGTCGTATTAATTGTTGGAAGCCATAATTGTCAATTAGTTGTTGTTGGTCTATATATGGATAAATAATTGTCATAGTAGTAGTCATGTACCTGGTGGTGAAATATATGTGGTTAAATGACTTTTAGTTACTAACTATTATATGTTGTATAATATTGGAGTTTACATGACTTTATTAATTGTAAACGGCTTATATGGGTTAAATATCGTAGTCGAGTCCTAATAATTGTTGAATGTTGTATTTGTCAGATACTTGGTGGTGAGTTATATGTGTGGTCAAGATGGTTTTGATTGAAATTGAGCGGTGACCCCGGGATAGTTCAAATTATAAAAAGGTTATTTCTAAATTTTTATATAATATTATGAATTCATTTATTGGTTGTATAGTTTTCAAATGTGGTGAGTTGCAATGAGATCACAAGTCTTAAATGTCAATATTTAAAGACTTGTGTAATTCTCTTCAACTAGTTCCTCGGGCTTACGAATATCAATGATTAACTATCACGAGTATAATTAATATACTTGAGTGATGTGATCATTGATATAGCGTAAGTAATAGTTAGTGCTAGGGGTTGTTCCCTAGGGCTTACGAACATCAATGGTTGATTGTCACGTGTATCATTAAAATGCGTGAGAAATACGACCATTGGTGTAGCGTAAGTGGTAGTGTAATATAAATTATTATGTGTTGCTGCAAGTTGAGGCAGCTTTATATTTTAGTAAAAACAGGGTTAAATTGTGTATGATTGATATTGAGGGGCTGTGCCCATAGTCCGATAAACGAATACTTCATGCCGAAATTTTCTAAAAATCCCCTGCAAATTTATTTAACATCTATTTAAATTATTTGATTTGGTGATTTGAAAGTATATGGTGATTTTTGAGAGTCGAGGTAAATATTATAGTTGATATGTATTGTTGTGAAGTGGTTGCCTAGATGGTATCTAAGTGTCGAGTAACCATATGTGTTAAGTATTTATGTGGAGTGAGTATTTGACTTAGTGGTTGTCTTGAAACTATATTATGAATATGATTAAGTATGTTTGTATAAGTTATATAAGTAAGCGTTATAGGACGCGTATGGGTAGAGTAGGGCAAAACAATAAGATTTTGCTTAGTTTAATACTAAAATAGTATTTGACCTTGAAAAGGTTTGAATAGGAAACCTAGCCAAGGACAGTGCGGGTGAATTGATGTGGGAACTGGTAAAGTGCAAAGGATGAAAATGGGACCGAGTGAGAAGCCACATGTAAATGAAAGAGATTGACGAGAAGATAAAGTTAAGTTGAGTATTGATGGGGAATCAGGAACTCCCTGAATCAAGGCAAGTGTTATTGCTATTCACTTATTATTCAAGTGATGCAATTTATCGTATGAATGAGTTGGTCAAGTACAGTTGAAAGATGATATATATATATATATATATATATATATGCTTCTTCAAATTAGCATGATGCTGTTCACTTTCCCCACCCATAATTCACATGTCGGTTTTACAAGGAATCTTATAAATAACCTTTTCATAATTTGTCAATGGAGTGCCATTTCCTCAATTTTCGTCAAATACTCTCAAGAAGTTTTTAAAGCAAGGAAATCCAAGTTTTCTTAACTTTGCGAAAACCTGCTGGCAAAATTTCTGATCTAGTATGTTTCTACCAATTGATTTCCATTTGGACAATGTTTTCTCTAAGCTGATCTGAACCTTTCTATATTGAAACTGTTTTACAAATAATTGTCCTAATCTATTTTATCCGCTTATGGAAGCTCAAACTCTTCAGTGTGTATAAGTTTTAGTAAACGCTCAATACTTTACCATCTCCTTGCTTTAGTCTAGGATTTCAATTGTTGAAAATATTATTGCAATTTATGTTTTTATTCTTGCTCAAATGGAATTTCTCTTTGCGTAAACTGCTGATGTTATAAATCCAATTATTTCTTTCTATCTTGTTGATATCTTTTATTCTTATTGGTTATTTGTTTACACCCCACTTATTGTATCGAACTTGTCGATACCTATTGATGACCTTGATTATTCCGTTATTACCCTTTATTGTATCGAACTTGTCGATACTATTTATTTCCCCTTTCATTGTGTCAAACTCGTCGACACCTGTTGATTGTGAATTATTCATCGACTCTCGAATTATGAGTTATTCTGGAACGTGAGTTTTCCAGTTATTGGTTGGCAAAGGTTGTCGATTGTTCCGACACCTAGTGTGGATGATTTAGAATTGGAAATGTTTTTAAAATGTGGACCGTGAAGGTCAGATTGTTTTTAAAATGTGGACCGTGAAGGTCGGACCGTGACGGTTAGAAATAATTAAGGCCAATGTGTGCCATGGATCCAATTAAGGACAGTGCTGTGAGAGCTTGTCCGGGGTTAGTGCTGACTGATCAGCAGCCTAACCTTAATGATTTTTTTTATACAAATAAAAATTCCAATTCTAGTTTCTGATGCACCTTATGAATGGTGAATTGTTGGCCCTCGTGGCAATCTAAAAGCTGATATCACTGATTCTTTCAAATGATGAAAGGAAATTCTTTTGCTTATCAAAATTTGTCGTTGTTATTGAAATTGTCATCACTATATACACTTGCTGAGCATTGTTGGCTCACTCTTGCTTCTGTTTATTTTCTCCAGTTATTAGAGATAATCAGAAGAACTAGAGGTCAGTGGGTATTGCTCTATAGGCCGTGAGAGGAGACATTCGAGTCTTGGATTTGTCGAGGTGGGATATCTAGTTGGATAGTGATTTTGTACATTCATAAAATTGTATAATATTCTTTTATTCTGAGACTGGGTTGTAATATGATATTCGATAGTTTGTTTCATACCATAACCTGTAAGAGATCTTGGTTTAAGAGGTTTTTATTATTAATGTTGTTTATTTTCAGAGATGTATATTATTGTTTATGGGTTAGTGGCCCCATATCTGTACCCCGGATTTTGGGATGCTACAAGTTGGTATCAGAGCTACAGGTTATGGTCACTGAAACAGATTTGGAGAGTTAGGGTACGAGTATAAGATAGAAGTCGAGTAGAACGGTTTAGGATAAGGATCGCTTTAGGATACTTCGACCAGCGTCGCGACGTTAATCGGTCTTTCGGCATATCGCGCGAGTAGAAGTTCGAATCGTCTATGGATCGAGCTATTAGCAAAACAGTGAACCTGAAGCAGCCTAAGCTAAGTGGGCAGCTGGAGTTATCAGTCTAGGGGTCGTTATCTCGAGATTTTTGCGTAGAATTTAGGACATCCTACGAGATTAGTTTCGATGTGAACGTTTCGGAAATGGTACGAGAAGGTTAAGAATGCGAAGTGAGCAGTGAGTACTAGCCAGGATTGAAGGTTAAGCATAATTGTGCACCCTTAATTATTGATTCGTTCAAAGTTATTACCTGAAGAAATTTCCTATTCTTTCTTTGAATTGTTGTAAATTAATTCTCGGTTGGTGTCGTTGCTGAGGCATTCGTTGCGCATTGACGATTCAAAATCGAGAATGAATTGAGATCTTCTTATTTATTCAACTCATTGTAGTCAAGCCGGTTTTGGCAGCTAAGTATATTAGTGCTTAGCCGACATGAGTGAGGATATGAATAATTAGGAATTTCTTGAATATTTGCTTGATTAATCATTGAAGCATCTATTGAAAAGTCTTCTATACATCCATTGATGATGAGTCTTCTATATCAGATTTATTCGAATTTAATCCCATTCTTTTGGAAATAAAAAAATATATATTTCAGATGGTATTTGATCCGGCTTTGCATGAAGATTTTTGAATCCCTTGAATCCTTTCCATTATCATGAATACTTGATTTTCTCTATTCCAGCTGAGATGAACAACCTATGCAGATAGGGATTCAGGGACATCTTATCTTTGTGATAGAAGTCCAGTGGGACGCCACTGATTGTGTTTGTCATGAAAGTACTAAAGACTGGCCATCTTTATGTACTGTGGTGGTTGACCAAGTGACAAATGCAACCTGAAAATAGTTCACGGATCATATTGATCTCTCGGTTGAGCTCCTTTATAAAAGCTTTATCAAACAAACTTAGTGTATATCCATACTTGATGCCATTCATTTTATTGACCTTCCTTGTCAGAAATTCGAAGGTTTCGATATTCCTAATGATGAGGAGATGCGAAGATAGGCGTGACGACGTCTTAGATGCTAAAAGCTACAACTGCGTTGACGAAGAAGTGGTTATGCAAGTTTAAGAATTTGGTGATGAAGACAAATATGACATGACAAATTGGAATAATTATAGATTCGAGAAATCATGGACAAGATCTGAAACTAATGAGAATTGTATAAAGGAAAAAAGCAGTAAATGAGAACACATTATCGTAGATATAGTAAAAGGGCGAAAAGAGAATAATAATGAAGGTGTTGGTATAAGACATTCAATGTTAAAGAAGGATTGTTTTAGACCTCTATTGTAAGGTAGAGGTAGTAAATGGAATACCATAAGATGGTAGAATCAAGGAGAGATGATTTGAGTAAAACAGAGTAAGGCAGAACGGAAAGGTTGGTAAGAATTATCAAGGGTTAAGACTGAATGAGGGATAAGGTGAATATGTGGAGTAAATAACTTATGCAAAGCCAGTGTGAGAAGTCATGGTTAACAAAGATGGTAGAAAGTTAGCCGGGATGAAGTAGAATGTCAGTAAGGTGGAAGACAGGGAAATCAGAAAGTTTCCAGAAGTGACTAAATAAGACATGCAGAATTTAGTTAAGAAAAGAAGGTGGAATCCCGAAGATGTGGAGTTAAAAGGGAAAAGGCATCGTAGTTGCCTACAGAAAGAGAATTAGCAGAGATTAACGAGATCCCATGATCAGAAAAGAAGATTTCGGGAGTAAAATCCCTAGAGATTTTATTGAGAGAAATGTGGGAAGTTGTGGTTGTAACCAGAAGGACAATATGATGATAAGTAGTAGATTCAGAAGTCAAAGTAATGTGTGATGAGTTTGGAAAGATGGAAATTTTGTCAGAAATAGTATTATATTAATCTCAGTGGAATTATGAAGAGAGTAATAAGACTACTGTTATAATTATCAAAGAATCGAGAAATTCAATGCGATTATAAAGGAAGTTATCAGGAAGTGGATTGTGATGACTATAAAAAGAGTCAAATATGATTCAGGATTGGATTTATTTCCTATCAATGAAGGGGAGATTTTTATCTTAAGAAATGTGAAAATGATGTTTTGAAGTCGAAAGCAGATATAGAAGTCTTAGCAACCAAGCAGATCAAGAAATTGTTATATCAAAGGAATGAAGTCGTTTTGTATAAGAAGAAGGTAGCAGAAAGGAGATGATTAAGTCAAAGCATATTTCAATGAATAAGATTTCAAACAGCAATTGGACGCAGAATTTAATATGATCATAGATCACAAATCAAGATGTTCGAAGATTGGTGAAGTGTATGCAATTCAATCGATAATAACCTTAAAGGGTTCCAAGAAAAGAAAGAAATGTGGCACAAGGATTTCAATGTAAAAAATTTAGATGTCATGATATTTGTAGTTAATGTGAGTGATGTTAAATGCTGAAGATGTAGCATGTAAAGTTAAATTCAGAAACTCGTCAAGTATTCCAAGCTGTGATTCGAAAATTGATTTTGGGAGACACGAATTAGTGTGCTACGAATAAGATATATATATATATATATATATATATATATATATATGATTTAAGGAAAATGGTTACTCAGTAAAATAGTGAGATGAAGGATGGATAAAAGTTTTCGATTATTCCCTCCTCAAGTAACATTGCACGTGAAAAAGGAGTAAGAATGATTGAGGATTTCTTAATATTCTTTTCTCAAAAATTTTATCTGAGGAAGGTTCATTTTAGGAGATGTAAATAAGTGGCGATGCAGGTTAAGTGAAAGATTCATGTTGATAAAAGAGGGAGTTGTTGGAAATTGTTGAAGAATTGTTTCATGATTAGTATCGAGTGAAGTTGTGACGGCGGAAAAATTGGTAATAAATTGGATATTTCAATCTTGTGTTTGTATTAAGTGAAGTCACAGTCAAGGTGACAAGTATATTAGTTGTCAAAAGCTGCAAATAATCGAGGCTATGTTCTCCAAAGATTTAGCAAACCAGACTATTTTATAAGAAAGAGAATCCAGTTGTTAATTGAATTATGCTTGATGTGTTTATAAGGGCGTACGTGTTTGGTTATAGTATTCGATTGTAAGGAGGTAACGGAAAGTGGAAACAATAATGTTAAGTTCCCAAATTGGGTACTCGGTAAGAATATGGGATTAAAGATAAGAAGAAACTTTTGATTATTCCCTTCTCGATCGACATAGTACTTGAAAGCGGAATGGAAGCGATCAGGGAATTTCTGGAGATTCTTTCTCGAAGTTCTATTTAAAGTCGTGTGGTTATAAGTAAAGCGTGGGAATGATACCAAACGCAAGTGTAGATCGTGGTAAATATAGGCAAAATGCACGGCAGTATTATTGTGAAAGATTTGCGTGGTGATATAAGTTTTGACGCAGAGTATGGTTCACTATGCGAATAAGTATCTCGATTGTCGAGGAAAGATTTTCGTTTCCGTGAGTTAAACGACTAGAGTTAAAAAGACTCGGAAGTCAAAGTTTAGAGTTATTTCGGAATTGTAAATCTCGCAGAATGAGCTTATTAATGAATGAGTTAGTATGATGGAATCCTAGAGTTGAAGAGGCAACCTGGGAAGTGAAAGTAAGATGTTTGAGAAAATTGTTATTGGTGTCCTTAGCGTTGATTCTGAGGACAGAATCCTATTAAGGGGGGAAGGATATAACGCCTTAGAAATTTCGATTTTTTTTAAAAAATTATTTATTTATTATAAATTATAAATTATATTATATGAGTATTGTTGGGAAGTGGAATGTATGTGAATTTGTGCTGATCTGGATAAGTTGTGAAGGCCCATGTATTTTTATTTGTATTTTTGAGGATTGAGTATATTTAAATCATGTTTGTTGATCCTCTGTAAATTTTATAAAATTATCGGAGGGCTTAAAAATCATGAAATCTTTTGTAAAATTATCTTTATATATTTATGGAGTTTTTAAAATTTTTGGGCGGATTAATTTGGGTGTTTTAATATTTTTTAAATGATTTTAAGAGTTTTTTTTGTATTTAAAGGATCAAAATTTGTAAAATTCATATTTAATTCATTTTTTATCCGAAAAATATTTTCAAAATATGTGCGTGTTCGTAATTTTGTGTTCTTTATTTTAAAAATGAAAAGTTTAATTTTTCGAATATTTTATTTGACTTCGATTTATAAGAGTCGTTTAAGAGCATTAAATGGGGCCGAAATGAAGTATAGAAGAGATATATTGTTATTGGGCCAAGCCCAATAAGTGAGAGACAACCAGCAGTAGCCAAAAACTTCGAGAGTGGTCGGGAAAGGAAGAGAAAATAAAAGAGAAAAGAACAAGAGAAAGATTAAGAGAAATTGGGAGAGAAGAGAAGAAAGAAAAAAGAGAAGAAGCTTGTTTGGGTGTGTGCATCTATACATGCGTGGGGTGTGTGTATGGGCGCGGATGAGCAGGTGAGGGAAGGGGGAAGCCGCGCGCGTGGCTGTGGGAGGAGCAGTCCGCCGGCGGCATGGTTTTCCGGTGAGGCGCGGTGGTGTGGAGCCGTGGGAGAGGGGAGCAGCAGGGAGAGGAAGAAGGGAAGAGGGGAGGCAGGGCCGAGAGGGAGGCAGCGGGAAAAAAAAGAGAGAGAGAGAGAGACTCCGGGGAGTAGCTTTCCGACGAAATGGTATATTTCTTTATTTTAATTTATTATTTTATTATGTAATTAATTTAGAGATGAATTGCGATATTGCGAGATTATTGTTGTGATTTAATTAGATTTAAATTGCGAGTTTAATTGTTAATTTTTGTGATTCAATTCGGAGAGCATAGATAATTATAATTGTTGAGTTTAATTATGAGTCCGATTAAATGTTCGAGTTAATAATTGTTAATTGTTAGATTGTTAGTTGCTAATTGTAATTGTGAGATTAATTATGGTCTCGTCAATATTCGAGTTTAATAGTCGGAGTGGATGTTAGATTTAAATATTATTATGATTCATTTTAAATGAATAAAATGATTAAGTGGTTATATGAAATTGCCATACTTAATTGATTAAATGATAATCGAGTTGGTCAACAATCGAGTTTGACCGTAGTATTTGATAAATGTCTTACATGCGAGAATTGGGTTTAATCGAGTCGATAATTAAAGGTTTATGTGACTTACTTGTTATATATGGTCATCAATAAATGTTTACGTGCTAAATGCTACAAGTCGAGTTGTATTAATTGTTGGAAGCCATAATTGTCAATTAGTTGTTGTTGGTCTATATAAGGATAAATAATTGTCATAGTAGTAGTCATGTACCTGGTGGTGAAATATATGTGGTTAAATGACTTTTAGTTACTAACTATTATATGTTGTATAATATTGGAGTTTACATGACTTTATTAATTGTAAACGGCTTATATGGGTTAAATATCGTAGTCGAGTCCTAATAATTGTTGAATGTTGTATTTGTCAGATACTTGGTGGTGAGTTATATGTGTGGTCAAGATGGTTTTGATTGAAATTGAGCGGTGACCCCGGGATAGTTCAAATTATAAAAAGGTTATTTCTAAATTTTTATATAATATTATGAATTCATTTATTGGTTGTATAGTTTTCAAATATGGTTTATCTGCGAGGAGTTGCAATGAGATCACAAGTCTTAAATGTCAATATGTAAAGACTTGTGTAATTCTCTTCAACTAGTTCCTCGGGCTTACGAATATCAATGATTAACTATCACGAGTATAATTAATATACTTGAGTAATGTGATCATTGATATAGCGTAAGTAATAGTTAGTGCTAGGGGTTGTTCCCTAGGGCTTACGAACATCAATGGTTGATTGTCACGTGTATCATTAAAATGCGTGAGAAATACGACCATTGGTGTAGCGTAAGTGGTAGTGTAATATAAATTATTATGTGTTGCTGCAAGTTGAGGCATCTTTATATTTTAGTAAAAACAGGGTTAAATTGTGTATGATTGATATTGAGGGGCTGTGCCCATAGTCCGATAAACGAATACTTCATGCCGAAATTTTCTAAAAATCCCCTGCAAATTTATTTAACATCTATTTAAGTTATTTGATTTGGTGATTTGAAAGTACATGGTGATTTTTGAGAGTCGAGGTAAATATTATAGTTGATATGTATTGTTGTGAAGTGGTTGCCTAGATGGTATCTAAGTGTCGAGTAACCATATGTGTTAAGTATTTATGTGGAGTGAGTATTTGACTTAGTGGTTGTCTTGAAACTACATTATGAATGTGATTAAGTATGTTTGTATAAGTTATATAAGTAAGCGTTATAGGACGCGTATGGGTAGAGTAGGGCAAAACAATAAGATTTTGCTTAGTTTAATACTAAAATAGTATTTGACCTTGAAAAGGTTTGAATAGGAAACCTAGCCAAGGACAGTGCGGGTGAATTGATGTGGGAACTGGTAAAGTGCAAAGGATGAAAATGGGACCGAGTGAGAAGCCACATGTAAATGAAAGAGATTGACGAGAAGATAAAGTTAAGTTGAGTATTGATGGGGAATCAGGAACTCCCTGAATCAAGGCAAGTGTTATTGCTATTCACTTATTATTCAAGTGATGCAATTTAGTTTATTTATCGTATGAATGAGTTGGTCAAGTATAGTTGAAAGATGATATATATATGCTTCTTCAAATTAGCATGATGCTGTTCACTTTCCCCACCCATAATTCACATGTCGGTTTTACAAGGAATCTTATAAATAACCTTTTCACAATTTGTCAATGGAGTGCCATTTCCTCAATTTTCGTCAAATACTTTCAAGAAGTTTTTAAAGCAAGGAAATCCAAGTTTTCTTAACTTTGCGAAAACCTGCTGGCAAAATTTCTGATCTAGTATGTTTCTACCAATGGATTTCCATTTGGACAATGTTTTCTCTAATCTGATCTGAACCTTTCTATATTGAAACTGTTTTACAAATCATTGTCCTAATCTATTTTATCCGCTTATGGAAGCTCAAACTCTTCAGTGTGTATAAGTTTTAGTAAACGCCCAATACTTTACCATCTCATTGCTTTAGTCTAGAATTTCAATTGTTGAAAATATTATTGCAATTTATGTTTTTATTCTTGTTCAAATGGAATTTCTCTTTGCGTAAATTGCTGATGTTATAAATCCAATTATTTCTTTCTATCTTGTTGATATCTTTTATTCTTATTGGTTATTTGTTTACACCCCACTTATTGTATCGAACTTGTCGATACCTATTGATGACCTTGATTATTCCATTATTACCCTTTATTGTATCGAACTTGTCGATACTATTTATTTCCCCTTTCATTGTTTCGAACTCGTCGACACCTGTTGATTGTGAATTATTCATCGACTCTCGAATTATGAGTTATTCTGGAACGTGAGTTTTCCAGTTATTGGCTGGCAAAGGTTGTCGATTGTTCCGACACCTAGTGTGGATGATTTAGAATTGGAAATGTTTTTAAAATGTGGACCGTGAAGGTCGGATTGTTTTTAAAATGTGGATCATGAAGGTCGGACCGTGACGTTCAGAAATAATTAAGGCCAATGTGTGCCATGGATCCAATTAAGGACAGTGTTGTGAGAGCTTGTCCGGGGTTAGTGCTGACTGATCAGCAGCCTAACCTTAATGATTTTTTTTATACAAATAAAAATTCCAATTCTAGTTTCTGATGCACCTTATGAATGGTGAATTGTTGGCCCTCGTGGCAATCTAAAAGCTGATATCACTGATTCTTTCAAATGATGAAAGGAAATTCTTTTGCTTATCAAAATTTGTCGTTGTTATTGAAATTGTCATCACTATATACACTTGCTGAGCATTGTTGGCTCACTCTTGCTCCTGTTTATTTTCTCCAGTTATTAGAGATAATCAGAAGAACTAGAGGTCAGTGGGTATTGCTCTATAGGCCGCGAGAGGAGACGTTCGAGTCATGGATTTGTCGAGGTGGGATATCTAGTTGGATAGTGATTTTGTACATTCATAAAATTGTATAATATTCTTTTATTCTGAGACTGGGTTGTAATATGATATTCGATAGTTTGTTTCATACCATAACCTGTAAGAGATCTTGGTTTAAGGGGTTTTTATTATTAATGTTGTTTATTTTCAGAGATGTATATTATTGTTTATTGGTTAGTGGCCCCATATCTGTACCCCGGATTTTGGGATGCTACACTCAGTTTTCTTGAGAATTGGAATTTTTATGCTTTCATACTTGCTTGTCGACATCTTAAGATCGTTTCTGATTAATATTAATCAGTTTGCTCTGATACCAATTGTTGCCCAGTAAATAACAATTGTAGAAGGGGGGTTGAATACAATTGTATAAGATTTTCGACTTAAACAGAAATAACACAAGTATGAATCAATAACATCTTTATTAATTCTGATATAAAACTGTTACAAAACTCTCTTAAGAAATTCTTATGTTCTTAAGAGCTGCTAGGTTACAAGATAACTCGTGTAAGCGATTACAATCATGTAAAACCTAAACCGTGTTTATATAGTGTACACAGCTACTCTATCAATTACAAGATATATCAAATCAATTACATACGACTCTTGATACATATCTTGAATGATAGCTGCATTCCTATAAATTAGGAACCGACATATCAATCTTCCTTGATCTCTGGTCTGATGAGAATCTTCACAAAATACTGACCAGCATCTAATCCTGATAATAGACCAATACTGACGTTGTATTACTGATGACGTCAGCATCAGTATTTGATCAGTAATGATCAAATCCTGATCATCACTTGAATCAATATTTAACATTCCCCCACATAATTTTACTATTTTTCTTCCAACAAAAACGCTCGACTAGTCGACTAAAGTAGGATCACAACAACACAAACATGCTCTCATAATTTTTTTTTTCTTTTCTTTGTCTTTTCTTTGTTTTTTTCTTTCGAGAGCTAAATATATATAATACAAACAATAATATACACAATAATAATGGTCCCACAATTTTATTACACATGCCGACTATCAAGTAAACAAACCCAATTTTCAATATTTCCCCCAAAATTATGACCAATAATAAACCCCTCCTTGCACTCTACTAGCCTTTGACAATGTGGGTTCAAATTAATGTAAGGCCAATACAAGAAAAGGTCTAGGCAAGTACTGTGGTATGTCACCGAAAAAAAAAAGGATTAAGCTCAACGGGTTAACTAATTGATCATGTAAATATGGTGTAGTAATATGGGAAAATATGTGGTTATTCCTAAATGCCTTTATCATTTTAATCGTCAAATAATGTCATGCGTTTCAAGAAAGACCTCAAACAACTGCTAGCAATGCAAACAATCTGTGGACACTCAAGCAAACTAATAAATTGCAACAATTATGCAATACAGCTCAAAAACTCATTTGGTGGAAAAACATACTCAATCCCAAACAAAAATCTCTCGAATGCACCAACTTGTATTCAAAGCATGCAAACTAAATCATCTTGCACATATTCATGTCCTTCTAATCACTTACAACATTCAATAAGTCTACTAGCTTCAACTTACTAGTGTATGTGTGTGCACAAGAACAAAGCATATCACTTCTCAATCAAAAGCGTCAACAACACAAAATTCCTATCAAGCATGGGTGCAAATGCAAACTATTATGAACTCACATGGTTTACGAACTAAAAACAGAATGTCCTATATGAAACAAACGTAGATAACACGAACATATATGCATAATTTACTACTACTAATATGCAAAGCATGAAATCCTACATGAACACATAATACAACAACAACTACTAATCCCCAAAACCACCCCCAAACTCAAAATATTCAATGTCCGCATTGAATGGAAGTAAATACGAGGGAAAGCAGAAAACATACCTACAAGGGATCGTAGCTCAACATGCTTGTTCGGCTAAAATCCCCTTTCTTTCCCACACTTAGGAACCATAAGAATCAATACCCAACTCACAAGAAACTCAACCAATAATTACCAAGCAATATCACACCAAAAATAGCCCAAATACCAAGAATAATATAAAATCCCCAATTTACAAGAACATAAATTCGTAATAAAAATAAGATTTTAGAAGAGATAAACCAACTACGAATTGGAGAGGTGATCTTGAAATTAATTCCTCTTTAGAATTGAATTTTTAGAGATTAAAAAAAATAGAAGAGGAATTGGATTTGTATTTATAGGTGTGTATAAATATAAGATGATGGATAGATTTGTAAAAAAAATTTAGAGTGTAGGATAGATTTAGGATGGTATGGAATTGATCTAGAATAGATATAGGATTTAGGAATTTAGGGGATGAAAGTTGGAATAAAATTTGGGGTTGATTTTGTGCTGAAAAACAACAATTTTCGGAAAAATTCTGAGTAGAAAGGTGGGTAACGCAGGCGCAACCTGCGTTATAGGTGCGCAGACTGCGCGTGGAGCAGTAACGCAGGCGCAGCCTGCGTTACAGGGGGGCAACCTGCTTCAAAAGCAGTAACGCAGGCGCAGCCTGCGTGACAGAGCTGTAGCCTGCTCGAAAATCAGTTTTTTTTTTGAAAGAAACACTCAATTTTTTTTTTTTATTTTTATTTTTGAAAGAAACGCTCAATTTTTTTTCCCTACACTAATGCGTGGGTTGCCTCCCACGAAGCGCTTCTTTAACGTCAATAGCTTGACATGGCAATGGACTTTTTCTCTTCTCTTGAAAATCTCTACACCGTAGCTCTATATGGCCATTTAATTATCTTTTCCGGGGCTACATCATTGATGACAAGTTTCAACCTTCTTTGCTCCTCAAAAGTCTCAGCAACAATGTTCATTCCACTACTGACAAGTTAGCAACAATAATAATAAGCAAAGCAGATGATTGGCCTGAATATACATACCTCAGGTGATCTGGTGGTCTAAACTCGAGTTTGGAAGCTTCTTCAACAAGATGATTAACTACCAAAGACTGACCCAGCGTGGAAATAAACGGACTAGGAACGGAAGTGGGTGGTTCACCAACAGAAGTCTTAACAATAGACTTAGGATCAAACGCACTATCCTCAAGTTGACCTTCATGCTTAGAACAATTGACTTTCAATTCTTCCAGCATCTCATCAGAAGTGAAATTCCTATACAACTCATGAAGATTTTTATTACCCTCAATCAAAACATCTTCCTCAAGGAAAGACTCAACTGAACTATCCTCAAGATTTGACCATGAAACCACCTCATCACGTGGCACCTTAGAATCCCAAAGATCAGCCACGCCTAATTCCTCACCTTCAGTATCAGACTTACCTTGTAAAGCATTGTCTAAGGGGTCCGTCTTGTCAAAACACTCCTTCTCCTCTATCGGAAATTCCAAGAGTCTCTTTGGATATGGAGGAGGAGGGTAGATCTGATTGCTCTTTGTAGATTGCTCCGGAGAAGCTTTTTTAACAGGATTCCTACTCTTTTCCACTTCACCGTCCAATTGCTGAGCTGCCAAATCAGATTTTTCAATTTCAAGTGCTGCAGATCTTTCTACCTGATGATTCTGAACTTCTTCATCTTCCTTAGCTGCTGATTTCTGATCGGTGGTAGCCTTTCCGGATCTCAAGGTAACTGCTTCCACCTGCTTGTTGACATCCCTTTTGCCTGGATTCGCCTCTGTATCACTCGGTAGAGTTCCTTGTAACATACTCAGCAAGGCATTAGTAATCTGCCCAATCTGATTTTCCAAGGTCTTAAACGAGACAGCGTTGCTTTTAATCATCAACCTTAATTCTTTTAATTCAGATTCGTCATAAGCGGAATTCCCAGACCCAGCATATGATTGTTGTTGTTGAAAACCTGGAGGTTGTGATTGCCACAGGGCATACTGCTGCTGAAAATTCTGGTGATTGTAAGGCTGTGCTCCATAATGTTGACCTGGATACTGCTGATAAAGCTGTTGTGGTTGTAGCATGCCACCTTGATTGTTGCTCCAATATGCCGATTCATAAGAGATAGCACACTGATTCGCCTCATGTGCGCCCGCACATAGCTCACAAACACTAGCCACCTGCTGAACTCCATAGTAAGTTAGAAACTCTATCACCTGAAACACCAACGAACTACACAAAAATAGATAAGAAAAACAATCCGAGTCAGTGAACTCTAACGACCACTGATGACAAGCACATAAACTAATAATAAAACACCGATGATCCCCGGCAGCGGCGCCAAAAACTTGTTTGCACTAAATCACGCAAGCGTACGTGGTCACAAGTAATATATGAATAAGTCGAGTTCGTTCCCACAGAGATCTGGTTATGGTTTTAATTCAGTTTGTACCTATGCAACAATGTATGGTTATTATGCACTCCTAAGACAATTAACAATATTGGGTTTTGATTATCTAATTTAACTAAAAAAACAATTTAGTAAAACTAAGAATTACTTAACTAATGATAATTAAAATCGAATTACTTATGCAAGATAAACCATGGGATCCTAACTTCATTAAATACTTCGCTTAGATCTGACGCCTTTAATCACTATATGCAATAGATATGATATCTGATCGGACAACACAAAATAAGTACACGCTACCTGTCAGCATACGTATACCAAACTATCCATACATCCACAAAAGAGATAGAAGATGAACAGACACCAATTATGCTTAGACCCTCTATGTCTATAGAATTTGAAAACATAACGGTTGAAGAACAAGTTATCCATTAAGATCACACAGGGCAATATAAGTATTCTCATCTCATACTATGAATCATGTTGATAAACAATCATGAACCTATGCTAGCATGGCAAGTTCTAAATCTCAAGATCCATTTTCACTTCACAAGAGATTAACAAATTAGATGTTCGCGACGCATCTATCAATTAAGTATAACCATACGAGGATACCAGATATACATCACACACAGATCTTTAAAGCATGAAGATACTAAAGCTCCATAAATAAATCTGTTAGAATCCCATGACAACGATTAGCTCATAATTGAACCGCTCGTCATCATGGGATCTGATGAAACCATGATATAAAACAAAATATGAATAAAAGCAGTAATTATATTAATAAAACAAAGAGTTAAGAAAACAAATCTATAATCCAGAATAACACAAAAGATGAAGTAGATCTAGATCCGTTGCTTGTCACGAGCGTTGAATCCTTCTCTCCTTTTCTCCCTTGCAGATCTAGAGAGCCGTGGCCTATGCATACTTTAGGCGTCGGTTGCTAGCTTAACCGACGCTTAATGTCATTTGTGTTGGACCTTTTGCGTCGGTCATGAAAGAACCGACGCCTAAAACTGACCCTTTAGCGTCGATCTTTACTCAACCGACGCATAAAATTGACCTTTAGCGTCGGTCATAAACAACCGACGCCTAAAACTGACCCTTTAGCGTCGGTCTTTAAACAACTGACGCCTAAAACTGAACTTTTAGCGTCGGTCTTTACTCAACCAACGCCTAAAACTGACCTTTTAGCATCGGTCATAAACAACCGACGCCTAAAACTAAACCTTTAGCGTCGATCTTTTCTCAACCGACGCCTAAACTGACCATATACTTTATGTGTCGCCTTACATTTGACCGACGCTAAAAGTATTATAATTTCAAAAAAATCTAAAATATATACAAATAATATTTTTATACAAATAATACATTACTTATATTATACCATTTGAATTAAAAAAAATAAATTGAATAATATTATTCGAATAAGATTTTAAATGAAAAGATACATGTTTAAATTTTTAAATTTTTGAAAATTATATATTATATCAATATTTTTTAAAAAAATTATAATATAAATATATTTTTAATTCATTTTATCCTTATATATAATAAACATAAGTTATATAGTGCTTTCATAAAAGCTATAATAACATATTTTAAGTGATATTTTGATAAATCTTTTTATAATATAAATATATTTTTAATTCATTATATACTTATTTATAATAAACATAAGTTATATACAGTGCTTTCACAAAAGCTATAAAAGTATAAATCTATAATACTGTAATTGACATATTTTAAGTAATATTTTTATATGGAAAAAGAGTTTCTACCTGATACTCTAGGAAACTTTTCTACAGCATTGCCTTAAATTAAATCTGAACCATAGATTAATCTAATCCAATGGCCCCGCTAGGGGCACCACATACAAATGGAACACACCCTCACACACACAATTCCACCTAATTTCCTCCATTTTTAATTTGATTTTTCCCGTCAATTATTGATTTTTTTTTTTGAAATCTGACTTCATTGTATTTTTATCCATCTCTCAACGATCAATTTACATATCATATGTGCAGCAAAATCGTGATTTTAAGGCGACACCGTAGAAAAATTTCCTACAGGGTCAGGTAGAAAGTCTTTACCTTTTTATATTACTTCAGTACAATTCAATAAAAAAAATCAATCGGTTTGCTCTCTCTTTAGTCTTTACTTCTCTCTCGGCGATTACTCTCTCTGACCATCACTCTCTCACAGTCGATGGCTACTTCTCTCTCTAGCGATTATTGGCGATTACTCTAATTTGCTCTGGCTGCTAATCTCTCTAACGATTGGCGATTCACTGGCGATTGGTGTCTCTCTCTAGTTCTTTCTGGTGCGTTTTGGACTCAGAACTCTCAGTATCTATCTTTGGCTTCGATTTGGTTCAAATCTTCCAAGATTTGAGTTTCGATTTTAGGGTTTAAATTTAGGGTTCTATTTGGGTATTGATAAGTGGATTTTATATCCACTATTTTGCATTCCATTCGTACTTAAAACGATTGCGAGTTCTCAAGTTTCGTGTTAGTTTGATGTGTTTTCATTTAATTTGTGTAGGTTGCATAGTCGGGCGGCATTGGTGGTGTTGGTGAAGTATTGGTGGTATTCTGTGAGCTTAAAGTAGAAATTACAGGAAGTCTAGGGCAAGAGAATTCAGGAATTTGAGCTCAATGCGCATACTTCACTGTTTTGGCCATAACCGGAGTTCCAGACATCGGAATTGGGTGATTCAAAAGCCCACGCGAAGAGGAGAGAATTGTCTACAAATCTGGGCAGGGGGCACCAGGCGCAACAGCGCTCATTTCAGGCGCAACAGCGCTCATTTCAGGCGCAATGGCGCTAAGGATGTGTGCGTTCCAGGAGAATACAAGCGCAATGGCGCTTCAGGAGGGGCTATTGCTCGAGTTGATTTTTCAGATTATATTCAGAATTTAAGTCGGGTCAAAACACTTTGGGCCTATTTATTTAGGGCATCTATATATGTAATAGTTAGACTTAAAAACAATATCAATCAATTTATCTATCGTGTTCTTAATTTATCTTAGCAACTATCAACACTTTTCCATCGAGATTTCAAGAAAATTTTCAAGGAAATTCTCCAAGCTAGTGACAAGCAAGGATTATTCTTTGGAATCTTTGTACTCTTCTATTTTGGGGATTTAATTCTAAACCTTATTTCTTCTTCTATATTTACTTGTTTATTTTAGAATTATGTTTTCCATAGAACCCATGATGGCAATTAGGTCAATTATGGGCTAATTCGTTATCATGGGGTTTTAATGGATTTTTCTATGGATTCTAGTAATTGAGTGTTGTTTATGCCTTGGTGTGTGATTGATTGTATTGATTGCCTAGTATGTTTATGTTTATTCGTTATAGGTGAGTCGCGAACACCTGTAATTGTTAGTTTAATCCTAGTGAATGCGAAAGTGGATCTAGGGTTTAGAACAATTCATGCTAGCATAGGTTTATGCATGTGAAGAACATGTATTAATTTGTGGTGTAATTCTATCCGTCTTGCATTGACTATGTGGTTTAATGGGTGCTTGATTTTCAACCGGTATGTGTTCAATTGCTATAGACATATAGGGACTACACATATTTGGTGACTACTTGACTTCTATCAATTGTGGATGATCAGTAGGATGGTATATGCACAACGAAAGTTGGTGTGTATCAGTTTAGTGCATCTAATCAGTAATCAACTCTGTCACATGCTAGGCTAAAGGGCATAAGATTCTAGATGAAGTAGTAAATGAAATTGAAATCCCATGTTTGTTTAGTATAAAGTTAAAGTTAAGTTAATTCCTCGCAATTGGCTTAGTTGGTAATTAATCTTTAGTAAACCAAAACCAAAATTGTGATTGTCTTAGCAGTGAGTGTAAATCATAAGCTGGTGCATAAGTGAACATAACGAACAATTTGAGTCTCTGTGGGAACGAATCCTATTTACTCTATATTACTTGTTGACCACGTTCTCTTGCGTGAATAAGTGCGAACAAGTTTTTGGCGCCGCTGCCGGGGACTCGGTTCATTGTTTGTTTAGTTTATGATCTTGTCATCAATTTGGGTTAAATTCACTGACTCGGACGTTTTTTTTCTTTTTATTTGATGGATTATTGGGAGCAGGAATTCGTAATTGTTTGTGAGCTGTGTGCAGGTGGACATTACACTCATCAATGTGAGTATAACAGAAACCGGCCAAATTTCAGCTGGGACTACAATCAGAGTGGTATGGAGCAATCCCAATATCCATCATACCCGCTCCAAAATCAGCAGTTTGGAGATGAGCCATACAATCTAGGGGGAATTCAGCAGCAACAGGGGCAACAATTTCAGCATCAGTGTGCCCCAATGCATCAACACTTTCAACCTCCTGAATTTCAGCAGCAGCAATTTCAGACTTGGTCTATCCAACAGTCGACCGAAGAAGCTGAAGTAGAAGAATTGAGGTTGATGGCTAAAAGCAATGCATTGTCTCTCCAGAGAATAGGAGATCAGATTGGTCAAATTGCAAATGCATTACAAACATTGAATCATATTGCAAGTGACACAGAAGGCCTAGCTGTAGAGGAGGAGGACAAGAACCTTCCTATCAGTCTTGACTGGCCTTTCTTAGCCACGGATGAGACCATGATCGTAGTTCATGAAGGAGAGTCTGAGGGCAAAGATGGGGAAGAAGCAGAGCATGAAGCTGATAAGGAAGCAGAGTCGGAGGCAAACCAATCAGAAAATTCAGAATGTCCAGAAAACTCGATTCTGAATAATCAGCCGCAACCACTTCTTTTGCAATCTGAAAATTTTGAAGAATCAGCCCAAGATCAAGAAAATTCCAAGGCTCAAGCGGCTATGCTATTTCCTTCGAAGGATGAAGAGTGTCTCAGTGTGGAAGATGATGAATTAGAAGAGCATGTTCAGTTGTTGAATGCCGCTCCGTTGCAATCTGACTTCGACCAGCTGGAGGCCGAAGAGGAAAAGAGCATCACTCATGTTGACAAATCTACTCCGGAGAAGACTACAGAGATCGTCCAAATCGATTTTCCTCATCCATATCCACAAAGGCTTCAGAAGCAAACTCTAGCCATGAATTTGACGGCGGAGGATGAGGAGTGTTTTAGCTTGAAATTGGTTGATGCAGGGCAGAGTAAAAAGTATGACACGGAGAAGGAAAAGGCAAAGCATGGCCAACTGAGGATTACAGTGCCTTGGTTAATGGGGCTACGTATTCCACATAAGTTGCTTGGAGTGGAAGATCTCTGGAATTCTCAGGTGCGCCTTAAGCCATCATTTGAAGGAGCTCCCGAACTTGAGCTAAAAACATTGCTAGTTCACCTGGGGTATGTTTCTTGTAATTCAAATCCTTTGCTTGCTATTGTTATTGCTGCTAACTTTTCAGGTAGGAGGGGGGAATGTTGTTAAGAGATCTTGTGAGGAGCGAATACGGGTAAAGCTTTTTGTTGAAGATGTCGCTCCAGAAAAGATCATTAAATGGCCTTATAGAGATGCGGTGTAGAAAATTTTCAAGATGAAAATTGTGGCCAAGTCTAGCTAAAGACGTTAAAGAAAGGCGCTTCGTGGGAGGCAACCCATGATTTCATGCTTTCGAATAAAACAACAGTTGTGTTGGAGCGCACCACGTCTATCCACCACCAGACACACCACCCGAGGAGGGTGGAGATGCCGGCGTGTAGGGGAGTATCTCTTGTACCCTTTTAATTTACCTTCAATGAGGACATTGCAATTTTTAAGTTTGGGGGTGATTTTAGGGTATTAAGAGTCATTGCATTGCATATAGTTGCATATTCATGCATATTCATGTTAGTATTTGTGCATTTAGCTTTGCTTGCCATTTAGAGTGCATTTAAGATGCCATGTCATATAAATTTATCTAGGAGTGTAATATTATTTTGTTCATGCATATCACATTATTCCACTTGAGTGGTTGTTTTTGGCTCGATAGGTTGACGTCAATTTGAGTGTGATGACAATGAATAGAGGGTTGATTTAAGTACTTATGAAATTGACTTGCGTGTGTCGGGAACACAATCTTTTCACGGTCTCACTGTTTGCTTTTGAGCTAGATTGAGTCATACCTTGTTTGGCTGTTGAGAATTAATCACTTATTTATATCTAGAATTTTCGTTATTCCCTTGATGGCGTAGGAGCACTTAAGTATAAGTTTGGGGGAAAACAGGGATTTCATGCTAGTTGTATTAATTGTCAAATAATGGCTAGGGTCAAATGGCTAGTAGCCGACTCATATTTGATATGAGTAGTCTAGGAGGGTGAGATAGTGCACCCATGTGAAAAAAAAAAAAAGGCAAGAAAAAGAGTCGAAAAAAAATAGAAAGAAAAAAAAAATATAAAAAAAAAAGAGTTGTGAGAATAAAAAATGAGGGATTGTGAGAGTGTGTGTATGCTAATTGGCTAGGGTGAGCTCTTTAGTACTCGAGCAAGTAAGTTCGAGGGGATTTTATGCCTAGTGACCTAAGACTTTTCCGGTCTGGGATCCACTAACCTAACGCTCGCTACAAGGGTGCTATTGTATAAGCCTTTAGGGGTCTCAACCATTGCACAGTCAAAAGCATGTGTGTTTTGTGTTTTGTGATGTTTTGTGTAGTAAAGCATGAGTCCTTGTCTACCTTAAATGATGATGGCGGTGTCTTTGAGTCATGGAGTGTCTAAAGTCTATTCTGTTTATAAACATGTGATTGTTTTGGCGAAGGATGAGTTATGCCTTTTATCTAGTTTCGAGAGTATACTTAGTGAGAAATGCACACACCACGTTTCCGAGCATGTATTGTTAGTATACGGGGCCTTAGTCGAGCTCTGTTTGGAGTTGTTGCATTCTTTGAGGCGTTTGCTTGTTGAGTTGGTTTCGGTAACTTTTGTGGGATCATTGCATTAGGACATCGCATTATCATGACATTTAATTTTTAGTTGCATTCATTCATCATTTTAGGGTTGAGTTTGCATTGCTTGAGGACAAGCAACGGTTTAAGTTTGGGGGTTTGATAAGTGGATTTTATATCCACTATTTTGCATTCCATTCGTACTTAAAACGATTGCGAGTTCTCAAGTTTCGTGTTAGTTTGATGTGTTTTCATTTAATTTGTGTAGGTTGCATAGTCGGGCGGCATTGGTGGTGTTGGTGAAGTATTGGTGGTATTCTGTGAGCTTAAAGTAGAAATTACAGGAAGTCTAGGGCAAGAGAATTCAGGAATTTGAGCTCAATGCGCATACTTCACTGTTTTGGCCATAACCGGAGTTCCAGACATCGGAATTGGGTGATTCAAAAGCCCACGCGAAGAGGAGAGAATTGTCTACAAATCTGGGCAGGGGGAACCAGGCGCAACAGCGCTCATTTCAGGCGCAACAGCGCTCATTTCAGGCGCAATGGTGCTAAGGATGTGTGCGTTCCAGGAGAATACAAGCGCAATGGCGCTTCAGGAGGGGCTATTGCTCGAGTTGATTTTTCAGATTATATTCAGAATTTAAGTCGGGTCAAAACACTTTGGGCCTATTTATTTAGGGCATCTATATATGTAATAGTTAGACTTAAAAACAATATCAATCAATTTATCTATCGTGTTCTTAATTTATCTTAGCAACTATCAACACTTTTCCATCGAGATTTCAAGAAAATTTTCAAGGAAATTCTCCAAGCTAGTGACAAGCAAGGATTATTCTTTGGAATCTTTGTACTCTTCTATTTTGGGGATTTAATTCTAAACCTTATTTCTTCTTCTATATTTACTTGTTTATTTTAGAATTATGTTTTCCATAGAACCCATGATGGCAATTAGGTCAATTATGGGCTAATTCGTTATCATGGGGTTTTAATGGATTTTTCTATGGATTCTAGTAATTGAGTGTTGTTTATGCCTTGGTGTGTGATTGATTGTATTGATTGCCTAGTATGTTTATGCTTATTCGTTATAGGTGAGTCGCGAACACCTGTAATTGTTAGTTTAATCCTAGTGAATGCGAAAGTGGATCTAGGGTTTAGAACAATTCATGCTAGCATAGGTTTATGCATGTGAAGAACATGTATTAATTTGTGGTGTAATTCTATCCGTCTTGCATTGACTATGTGGTTTAATGGGTGCTTGATTTTCAACCGGTATGTGTTCAATTGCTATAGACATATAGGGACTACACATATTTGGTGACTACTTGACTTCTATCAATTGTGGATGATCAGTAGGATGGTATATGCACAACGAAAGTTGGTGTGTATCAGTTTAGTACATCTAATCAGTAATCAACTCTGTCACATGCTAGGCTAAAGGGCATAAGATTCTAGATGAAGTAGTAAATGAAATTGAAATCCCATGTTTGTTTAGTATAAAGTTAAAGTTAAGTTAATTCCTCGCAATTGGCTTAGTTGGTAATTAATCTTTAGTAAACCAAAACCAAAATTGTGATTGTCTTAGCAGTGAGTGTAAATCATAAGCTGGTGCATAAGTGAACATAACGAACAATTTGAGTCTCTGTGGGAACGAATCCTATTTACTCTATATTACTTGTTGACCACGTTCTCTTGCGTGAATAAGTGCGAACAAGTTTTTGGCGCCGCTGCCGGGGACTCGGTTCATTGTTTGTTTAGTTTATGATCTTGTCATCAATTTGGGTTAAATTCACTGACTCGGACTTTTTTTTTCTTTTTATTTGATGGATTATTGGGAGCAGGAATTCGTAATTGTTTGTGAGCTGTGTGCAGGTGGACATTACACTCATCAATGTGAGTATAACAGAAACCGGCCAAATTTCAGCTGGGACTACAATCAGAGTGGTATGGAGCAATCCCAATATCCATCCTACCCGCTCCAAAATCAGCAGTTTGGAGATGAGCCATACAATCTAGGGGGAATTCAGCAGCAACAGGGGCAACAATTTCAGCATCAGTGTGCCCCAATGCATCAACACTTTCAACCTCCTGAATTTCAGCAGCAGCAATTTCAGACTTGGTCTATCCAACAGTCGACCGAAGAAGCTGAAGTAGAAGAATTGAGGTTGATGGCTAAAAGCAATGCATTGTCTCTCCAGAGAATAGGAGATCAGATTGGTCAAATTGCAAATGCATTACAAACATTGAATCATATTGCAAGTGACACAGAAGGCCTAGCTGTAGAGGAGGAGGACAAGAACCTTCCTATCAGTCTTGACTGGCCTTTCTTAGCCACGGGTGAGACCATGATCGTAGTTCATGAAGGAGAGTCTGAGGGCAAAGATGGGGAAGAAGCAGAGCATGAAGCTGATAAGGAAGCAGAGTCGGAGGCAAACCAATCAGAAAATTCAGAATGTCCAGAAAACTCGATTCTGAATAATCAGCCGCAACCACTTCTTTTGCAATCTGAAAATTTTGAAGAATCAGCCCAAGATCAAGAAAATTCCAAGGCTCAAGCGGCTATGCTATTTCCTTCGAAGGATGAAGAGTGTCTCAGTGTGGAAGATGATGAATTAGAAGAGCATGTTCAGTTGTTGAATGCCGCTCCGTTGCAATCTGACTTCGACCAGCTGGAGGCCGAAGAGGAAAAGAGCATCACTCATGTTGACAAATCTACTCCGGAGAAGACTACAGAGATCGTCCAAATCGATTTTCCTCCTCCATATCCACAAAGGCTTCAGAAGCAAACTCTAGCCATGAATTTGACGGCGGAGGATGAGGAGTGTTTTAGCTTGAAATTGGTTGATGCAGGGCAGAGTAAAAAGTATGACACGGAGAAGGAAAAGGCAAAGCATGGCCAACTGAGGATTACAGTGCCTTGGTTAATGGGGCTACGTATTCCACATAAGTTGCTTGGAGTGGAAGATCTCTGGAATTCTCAGGTGCGCCTTAAGCCATCATTTGAAGGAGCTCCCGAACTTGAGCTAAAAACATTGCTAGTTCACCTGGGGTATGTTTCTTGTAATTCAAATCCTTTGCTTGCTATTGTTATTGCTGCTAACTTTTCAGGTAGGAGGGGGGAATGTTGTTAAGAGATCTTGTGAGGAGCGAATACGGGTAAAGCTTTTTGTTGAAGATGTCGCTCCAGAAAAGATCATTAAATGGCCTTATAGAGATGCGGTGTAGAAAATTTTCAAGATGAAAATTGTGGCCAAGTCTAGCTAAAGACGTTAAAGAAAGGCGCTTCGTGGGAGGCAACCCATGATTTCATGCTTTCGAATAAAACAACAGTTGTGTTGGAGCGCACCACGTCTATCCACCACCAGACACACCACCCGAGGAGGGTGGAGATGCCGGCGTGTAGGGGAGTATCTCTTGTACCCTTTTAATTTACCTTCAATGAGGACATTGCAATTTTTAAGTTTGGGGGTGATTTTAGGGTATTAAGAGTCATTGCATTGCATATAGTTGCATATTCATGCATATTCATGTTAGTATTTGTGCATTTAGCTTTGCTTGCCATTTAGAGTGCATTTAAGATGCCATGTCATATAAATTTATCTAGGAGTGTAATATTATTTTGTTCATGCATATCACATTATTCCACTTGAGTGGTTGTTTTTGGCTCGATAGGTTGACGTCAATTTGAGTGTGATGACAATGAATAGAGGGTTGATTTAAGTACTTATGAAATTGACTTGCGTGTGTCGGGAACACAATCTTTTCACGGTCTCACTGTTTGCTTTTGAGCTAGATTGAGTCATACCTTGTTTGGCTGTTGAGAATTAATCACTTATTTATATCTAGAATTTTCGTTATTCCCTTGATGGCGTAGGAGCACTTAAGTATAAGTTTGGGGGAAAACAGGGATTTCATGCTAGTTGTATTAATTGTCAAATAATGGCTAGGGTCAAATGGCTAGTAGCCGACTCATATTTGATATGAGTAGTCTAGGAGGGTGAGATAGTGCACCCATGTGAAAAAAAAAAAAAGGCAAGAAAAAGAGTCGAAAAAAAATAGAAAGAAAAAAAAAATATAAAAAAAATATAAAAAAAAAAGAGTTGTGAGAATAAAAAATGAGGGATTGTGAGAGTGTGTGTATGCTAATTGGCTAGGGTGAGCTCTTTAGTACTCGAGCAAGTAAGTTCGAGGGGATTTTATGCCTAGTGACCTAAGACTTTTCCGGTCTGGGATCCACTAACCTAACGCTCGCTACAAGGGTGCTATTGTATAAGCCTTTAGGGGTCTCAACCATTGCACAGTCAAAAGCATGTGTGTTTTGTGTTTTGTGATGTTTTGTGTAGTAAAGCATGAGTCCTTGTCTACCTTAAATGATGATGGCGGTGTCTTTGAGTCATGGAGTGTCTAAAGTCTATTCTGTTTATAAACATGTGATTGTTTTGGCGAAGGATGAGTTATGCCTTTTATCTAGTTTCGAGAGTATACTTAGTGAGAAATGCACACACCACGTTTCCGAGCATGTATTGTTAGTATACGGGGCCTTAGTCGAGCTCTGTTTGGAGTTGTTGCATTCTTTGAGGCGTTTGCTTGTTGAGTTGGTTTCGGTAACTTTTGTGGGATCATTGCATTAGGACATCGCATTATCATGACATTTAATTTTTAGTTGCATTCATTCATCATTTTAGGGTTGAGTTTGCATTGCTTGAGGACAAGCAACGGTTTAAGTTTGGGGGTTTGATAAGTGGATTTTATATCCACTATTTTGCATTCCATTCGTACTTAAAACGATTGCGAGTTCTCAAGTTTCGTGTTAGTTTGATGTGTTTTCATTTAATTTGTGTAGGTTGCATAGTCGGGCGGCATTGGTGGTGTTGGTGAAGTATTGGTGGTATTCTGTGAGCTTAAAGTAGAAATTACAGGAAGTCTAGGGCAAGAGAATTCAGGAATTTGAGCTCAATGCGCATACTTCACTGTTTTGGCCATAACCGGAGTTCCAGACATCGGAATTGGGTGATTCAAAAGCCCACGCGAAGAGGAGAGAATTGTCTACAAATCTGGGCAGGGGGAACCAGGCGCAACAGCGCTCATTTCAGGCGCAACAGCGCTCATTTCAGGCGCAATGGCGCTAAGGATGTGTGCGTTCCAGGAGAATACAAGCGCAATGGCGCTTCAGGAGGGGCTATTGCTCGAGTTGATTTTTCAGATTATATTCAGAATTTAAGTCGGGTCAAAACACTTTGGGCCTATTTATTTAGGGCATCTATATATGTAATAGTTAGACTTAAAAACAATATCAATCAATTTATCTATCGTGTTCTTAATTTATCTTAGCAACTATCAACACTTTTCCATCGAGATTTCAAGAAAATTTTCAAGGAAATTCTCCAAGCTAGTGACAAGCAAGGATTATTCTTTGGAATCTTTGTACTCTTCTATTTTGGGGATTTAATTCTAAACCTTATTTCTTCTTCTATATTTACTTGTTTATTTTAGAATTATGTTTTCCATAGAACCCATGATGGCAATTAGGTCAATTATGGGCTAATTCGTTATCATGGGGTTTTAATGGATTTTTCTATGGATTCTAGTAATTGAGTGTTGTTTATGCCTTGGTGTGTGATTGATTGTATTGATTGCCTAGTATGTTTATGCTTATTCGTTATAGGTGAGTCGCGAACACCTGTAATTGTTAGTTTAATCCTAGTGAATGCGAAAGTGGATCTAGGGTTTAGAACAATTCATGCTAGCATAGGTTTATGCATGTGAAGAACATGTATTAATTTGTGGTGTAATTCTATCTGTCTTGCATTGACTATGTGGTTTAATGGGTGCTTGATTTTCAACCGGTATGTGTTCAATTGCTATAGACATATAGGGACTACACATATTTGGTGACTACTTGACTTCTATCAATTGTGGATGATCAGTAGGATGGTATATGCACAACGAAAGTTGGTGTGTATCAGTTTAGTGCATCTAATCAGTAATCAACTCTATCACATGCTAGGCTAAAGGGCATAAGATTCTAGATGAAGTAGTAAATGAAATTGAAATCCCATGTTTGTTTAATATAAAGTTAAAGTTAAGTTAATTCCTCGTAATTGGCTTAGTTGGTAATTAATCTTTAGTAAACCAAAACCAAAATTGTGATTGTCTTAGCAGTGAGTGTAAATCATAAGCTGGTGCATAAGTGAACATAACGAACAATTTGAGTCTCTGTGGGAACGAATCCTATTTACTCTATATTACTTGTTGACCACGTTCTCTTGCGTGAATAAGTGCGAACAGGTATAAATTAAATTTGGGTTTTTTCAATAATGTGCACCTTTGGGTTTTTAATTAATTTTCTCTTTAAATTAATTTGTTTTTTCGATTTTGTAGGTGCTTTAAGTTTTGAATTCAAGTTGTAGATTCTTTCACACATCTAAGTTGTATATTCTTAATCGACGACTAAGTTGCAGTGGGCTCTTTATCGACTTCTTCTTACCAAGTTTGTCGGTGAGTGAAGTTTCTTAGCTACGATGTTGAGGTTTAAAGACAGCCCTCATGTTGTACTAGTTGCCTGCAAATCTGTATATTCAGGTTTCAATAGCAAGTTTCTATTTCCTTTATAAATTTGTTAAGTTGTATTTATGTGGCTGGTAATTATAGACATCTAATAAAAATGCACACATCACTAATAGTGCCTTGACATCATTGTTAATTATAATTTGTGTGTGATTTTAGCTTTCCAGAAAGTCAGGGAGATGCCCTTTTACTCGAAGTACAGGATTCAAAGGAAACTCTAGGGTCGAGCTACCATACCAGTTTCATCTTTGATTAAAAATCCTGTATGTTACTGTTATATATGTTTTAGTCATAATTATTCGGTGTGCTCATAATTGTTACCTAATGTCAAATATCAAAATGATACAGAATGATAGAATGAAATGGTGGCCTATGTATCACGATGATCATGAGTGTGTTGGGAAGGTTCAGCTGTCTGTGTATGAAACTATTACATATGATGACACTACCCACATGAAGGTAATCTCAAAGCCGTCCTTCTTTATGGATAATATATGTGTAACAGAGTGAGAGAAGAACAGACCATGTGATTTCTATTTTAGCTGTTGTTATAGGGTCTGTTCGTCTTAAAATTCTCATTTATTATTACTTTTCCAAATATTATTTTGGTTTGCCTTTACCAGGCATGATTTGAATATAATTTTTCTTTAGAGATGGGTTGGTATGCATTTAGGAAGATAAAGTTGTAATATATACTTTTACATAGAATGAAATCAGAATTGCTATGTATTATCCATCCTGCTTAGAGTTTTTATTTTTATTGTCATATTTGCTTTCAGGTGTTCAGCTATGATGGTTTACATTCCCCAGATTCTTTGGCAATTACAGCAGCCGGGATTGCAGTGCGAATTAGATTTAGTTTTTTAAAAATAAAAATGAATTATGAGTTGGTTTAAAACTTCATTACTTTTCATATACTTGTGTCCTAAACCTTGTTATTTGAATTTAACAGTGCTCTATCGGAATTGCCAAGTTCAGATGTTGTTGCTGGAGTCTGAATCGGTTTAATTGTGGATAAGTTTATAGTCAATCCAACAACCAAGGAGATGGAATAGTCAAAGCTGGATTTATTGCTAGCAGGCACTGACATTGCAATACTAATGATAGAGGTCAGTTGTCATATGAACCTTATTGAAAACAGTGTCCTTTGTTTATTGTTTTGATCAAATAGAGATTAAACCTTAGGCAACCTAGGTAAAGAAGGCTTTGTTACAATTTTTTTTTTGAAAGAAGGCTATGTTACAATGGTTCAGTGATGTACAGTACACTGCTCTCAGGTCTCTTAACTCGTATCAGACAAGCATATACGTGCTCTGCTCAATTGTGTATACAAGGTAACGTTAATAATCCTAGGACATCTATATATACTACATGGCCTGGTTCTATTCATACTTGTTTTTATCATTTGGTATATTATAGTATGTCCTGGTTCAATAAGTATTTTCAGAAATGTCAGAATATGATATTATAATTAAGTTATCTATAGCGGCACTTCAAACTCTTCCCTAATATTCTCAGCTAAGGATTTGTGTCTTTTTCTGTTGCAGGTACCTAGACAAGTAATGCATACATAAACACATAGCTATAATTCCCAGCATAAACTATACTTTTGCTAATTAATTAACTATTCTCCTAAAGTAAATAAAAGATGCACAAAAGAAATAGTGCATGCAAATCTTAGATATACCTAGACAAGTATATAATATATAACTAGTTAACCCTTTGCTTCTCCTTACCACACTTCAGTCATTTTCCATTAACAAAAGGGGATAAAAACAATACAATCGACTAGCAAGCCATATATTTATGAACTCATGAAACCAATTCTTTGTTGTATTTTACAATGCCTCAGCTACAGGGCCGAAGTAGGATGGAAAGTACCTAAGATCCATAATAAGGGAATTATTAGGCAACATGACCACGAACCAGACTCTTACAGATGTGATCATAGCGACTTTTGACATCAAACTTCTTCAACCTATAATGTTTTCTACAAGTGATGTATGCCAATTTCTTTAAAATACAAGTCATTTCCTATATAAGTGTTTTGATAGTCGATAATTTTTGAATTGGAAAATTTCTCTGCAGGCGAAACTAAAATCGTCAAAGAATGCGTTACTAGCAGATGTTTGCATAGCCACATTTGCAGCTCCCACGTTATTCCTTGAAATCTTCTGTATGTTTGGTTTTACAGTTATAGTCATCACCCTAGAAACTGATATCGATGTCTGCTGTACTGACTACTAACGATATGAATGTTTAACAGGATAATATAATGTTTCTCTTAAGACCTCATGAACTGCATTTTTGGCAAAGGAGAAAGATCTCCATATCCGGAGAGTAACCAGACTTTCTTGGCAGTATGTCGCAGCTACAAAATCTAAAATTTGCACGGTATGGTTTTAAAGGCTCAATACCATCATCTTGGGGACAGCTCTCTAATTTAAAGCATCTGTCAGTTCTTCTCTCTACTCCCTGACGAGTTAAACTCTTGTTTTAGAGTTAGAAATGCCTTTTTAATAGTGCAAAAGAAAAACAGAAAGAAAACTCTTGTTCCAGACCTTTATACATGCAAAAAGATTGCCTTCATATTAGGGTTATCAAACTACTCAAACAGATCTAATCCTGATTCACTTGCAAATGTCTTTATATTAAAGACATTAAAGCTGATTAAAGTTTGCATGGACTCGGCTTCTACATAGTCCTTATAGCTGATTAATACCATATCTGATCACTACTTTGTCAGAGCAGTTCTCTCTTCACGTACATGAATTTTTACTTTGAAAAGCTTTGTAATGTCTTTAGAACTATATCCTAGAAAGTTCTCTGTGCACCTGAATTTAGTAATATCTTTAGTAATTTCTAACCTATGATTTTGGCTGCTTGACTACTATTTCCATTTCATTTTACATTCCTTGCTCATTACTATTTTATAATTTGAGTTCCATTTATAAACGAGCAAAAAGGAAACTAGGTCTTGAAACCTCTCTTTGGAGGATGAAGATGTGTACAACTACATTTAGCGCAAGATTCCATTGTATTCTATTTTCAGGCTCTAATTATTCTGTGGATATTTTTATGTTATTATTCCTATTTATAAGTATTGTTCATTGCCTTCTACAGGTGTATATTCTGCAAATTATTATGTTCTACACTTTTGCAGATTTCTACAGCTACAGGTTCTGCATGATTCTTTTTAGTATTCAGCTTTTGCTTGCTCGAATAAGATATTTTTACAAGGAAACCTTGCACTGATGTTATATTCTTTGATGAAATCTTAATACTAGTACAGAGCAACATGATTAGATGAACTCACACATGATTACATGGTTTTTAGTTTTTTTATTTCATTCCTTGAGTTGTCTATACAAAGTTAAAAGTCTTGTTTTTGAATGTCCCAATTATTGTTACTATATGAGATATGATTATTACAATAGGCGTATATATGCCTAAGCGTCAGGGTTACTATATGAGATAACTTTGAACATGTAAGTTAACTTTGGTGGAGGTTTTGGTCATATACCTAGCCCAACACTTGGTTTTAATGTGACTGAGCTATCCGTTTGACAAATTGTTGTACATATGTCTTACTTAACATGTAACATGTACTATGTACACTCTGTATTACTAAACCTGAAATCAAATACTTCTAATTATTGCTTATATCTGTTGCAGGTGAGCTTGTACGATTACAAGCCTCTCGAATAGACTCCTGGTATTCAAACAGTGAAGGTTCTTTGGAATAACCAGCAGCATACATAGTAAGGGGCCTTTGTCGCAAGTGTTACATTCCGGAAATTATTCTACGTTGTATGCAGGTATGCTGATTTTCTTGAAAGTAATTTCAAAATCATCCATTCCTCATCTTCCTGCGTTCTCTAATTCTGTTGAGTAGAAGTTCCTGGAAACATACTAGGCTACAAGCATTTTTTTCAATGTCTTTCGTTCTCTGATTCTATTGAGTAGAAGTTCCTGGAAATATACTAGGCTATAAGCACTTTTTCAATGTCTTTCTTTTGTCATTTGTAGGTTTCTATTTCACTTATGGAATCTGGGAATTTACCTGAAGGCCATGATGATTTCATTGGACTCGTGGCATGCCCCGAAATTTTAGATTTTTATGTTTGTTCAGTCAGCAACAGTTGCACGTAAAGATGGTTATTGTAGTTTGTGTTATATTTACTCATGTGATCAGATGATGAATATGTTGGAACAAGTTTATGTTGATTGTCAAGTTATATACTAGTTTTGAGTTTTTTCTTGATAAGTAATAAATGAAATTTAGTCTTAGCGTTCACTTGAAGTTGTCATCACTTTGCTATTTAGTTTCATCAACATCCATTCTGAGATTGAAGAATGTGTTGGGTGTATGTATGAAATCAGCTAAGGCTATCAATAAAAAAAATATTTAAAAAAAAAAGACTTTAGGCGTCGGCATTTTTGTTAACCGACGCAATAGGTCTATGCCTATAGCGTCGGCATTTCTGGTAACCGACGCTTATGCCTATACCTATAGCGTCGACATTTTAGGTAAGCGACGCTTATGTCTATACCTATAGCGTCGGCGTTTTAGGTAACCGACGCCTATGACTATACCTATACGTCGGCATTTCAGTTAACCGGCGCTTATGACTATTTTAAGCATCGCCGAAATAACCGACGCTACAGACCCATACCTATAGTGTCGCCTGCATATACTACGCCACTTGACCGACGCTAAAAGTATGTTTTGACCGACGCTATAGGCCCTTTTTCTACTAGTGATAATAAAAACTATGATACGAATTACAATGCTAAGATGTGTTTAAATAGGCTCTAGATTTCTTGCCCATCAAGAAATTACCTTCTATTACAATTAGAATTCAATTAAGGTACTAAAATCTGCCCAAAATACAATTAGAAATTAAAAAGGGCAAAACAGTAATTTCCCTGCTCCCATCAGTCTGCTTGTCGTGCTGCCTGCTCCTACCACATGCAGCCTGCTCGTGTAAGACCTGTCCCATGTTGTAGAAAATCTCTCAAGCTTCGCGTGGACAGTAAGATCGCTAAAAACGGAATTATAGAACTCCAGATATGGCCAAAACAGTGTAAACTACGCAACCGTCCCGGAAAATCCGAATTTTAATAAATTTAACCTCCAAAAACGACAGAAGCATCCACTATAATCAACATTCTTGTCACCCTGCACAACTACACAAAACACATCAAAACTACGACAAACTTGAGTTCAAGACAATCAATTTAAGCCGATATGCGCTCTAAGTGGATATAAAATCCACTTATCAGAATTTGAAGCCAAGGATGAAATAATGGCGAAGTATTTGAGAGTTGTGAAAGCTGTCATGACTCAGTTTGATGAGTGCTTTATAGAGCACATTCCTAGAGAAGAGAATGTTAAGGCTGATGCCCTGTCCAAATTCGCTTCTTCCGAGATAGAGAATTATGCAGGGAGTGTTTACTTCCAGGTCTTAAAGGCCCCGACCATCAATTCTAAGTTGGTGGCACCAATTGATGTAGGAAGGTGCTGGATGGATCCTATCAGAGCTCACCTAGAAACCGGATGGCTCCCTAACAATGCCTTAGAGGCACGAAAGCTATCAGTGAGAGCATTGAGATATGCCTTGATCGAAGGCATCCTTTACAAGAGATCGTTTGTCATCCCATATTTGAAGTGTTTGAGGCCCCAAGAGGCAAAGGAAGCATTGGAGGAAGTTCATGAAGGGATCTGTGGGCAACACTTGGGGGGCAGAGCCCTAGCTCACAAGATCACTCGTCTGGGATTCTATTGGCCAGAGATGTTGGCCGATGCACAGAGTTATGTCAAGAAGTGTGATAGATGTCAAAAGCACGCCCCAATTGTAAGGCAGCCGCTTTAGATGTTAACATCAATTAACTCATCTATCTCGTTCGCAATGTGGAGGATGGACATACTCGGTCCTTTCCCTATGGCTTCAGCGCAGAGAAAGTTTTTGATAGTGGCCATCGACTACTTCACCAAGTGGATTGAGGCTAAACCTCTGGCCAAAATAACCACCAAGCAAGTTGCCCAGTTCTTTTGGGAGAACATCATTTGCAGATATGGATTCCCACGAATCCTTGTAACGGATAATGGGACACAGTTCAACAATGAAGAGTTAAAAAGTACTGCGAGGAAAATGCTATTGAGCTTCGTTTTACTTCAGTAACACACCCGCAAGCTAATGGACAGGCCGAGGTTGCTAATCGGATTATCCTTGATGGACTAAAGAAGAGGGTCGAACGCTCGAGAAATACTTGGGTGGATGAGTTATTGCCTATACTTTGGGCGTATCGCACTACTTGCAAAGTGGCAACCGGAGAAACCCCTTTCTTGCTGGCTTACGGAGCTGAGGCAGTGGTGCCCGTGGAGATTATGCATGCATCACCTCAGGTTGAGGCATATGAATCAGAGACCAATGAAGAAGGCATGAGGCTTTCCCTTAACTTGATTGATGAGGTTAGGGATGAAGCAAATGTCAGGAATGCCGAGCATCAAAAGAGAGCATCTTTCCACTACAATCGCAGGGTTAAGGAGAGGTTCTTTCGACAGGGCGACTTGGTTCTAAGGAAGATAGAAGCCTCGGGAGTTGGCCAGAAGGGCAAACTAGCCCCAAACTGGAAGGGCCATATCGAGTCAGGAAGGTGTTAGGACGAGGATCTTACAAGTTGGAAACCTTGAACGGGATTGAGGTGCCCCGAACTTGGCATGCCGTGAACCTCAAGACTTATTATGTTTAAAGACTTGGTCTTTTATCAATTAGGAATAGAAATAAGGTTTGAATGAAACCATTATGGAGCATGTTGCTCCCAGTAGGAGGTAGAGTATCTATGTAAGGGTTGAGCCCATTTTATCAACATTCTTTGACATCCTAATGAAGTTTGTTTTGCTTTCTTTCTGAGTTACTTCTTTTGTTTTGTTATTATAAACACGTAAGACAAATGATGAATTAATTCACGAGTTTGGTACAAGCCAAGGGGCCAAATACCTAGAGAACTATAAAGCTTAACAAACTATAAGCAAAAGCAAGAAAACGAAAGCAAAAGGAAATTAGCTATACAAATAGTTAAGTTAAAGAGTTGCATAAATAAAAGCCCGAAGGCTATTTGAGTTAAGTTACAAAAACGAAGAGTTCAAATAAAAGAAACAGCAAATATGCTAAGTGGCCTCAGGGGCCTCCTTGACAGGAGAATCATCATCAGAGCTGGTGGTTGTGGAGGAGTCATCTGCGGCAGAATCAGCAGCTCTATCTCGAACAAGAGGCTGCTCCGGGTCCAAAGATCTAGCAGTAGTATGCTCTTTAACCAGAGCATCACCCTCCCCAAACAGCTCCTCACTAGAACCAGGCTCAATAACTAGTGTGCTGGGAAGATGAGGGCTCGGAAAGTCAGAAGGCAAGAATAAGCCTGGATGCTGTCTCAGAACAGCTTCAAGAGCCTTGTTCCACCCATCAGTAAACTGGCTGGGGAAGAGCATCTCATCATGCTGGTCCATAAGAGTCTTGTGCTCAGCCGAATCTAGATAGTCGTCGATCAGCTTTTCTTTGTCATCTTTCAGTGCAACCAAGTCTGCATGCATCCCAATCATCTTTTCATCCTTCTTCTTTAACTGCTCCTTCAGCTGGTGGATGTGAAGACTTCTCTTTTGAGACTCAGTTTCAAATCCCATGGCCTTCTCCTTCCAAGCCTTAGCTTGGTGGAGTAAGCTCTGGAAATGAACATTAGCCTATAAAAAGAAACAGAGTTATAATAAAAAGTTAGGAGTCTAAAATTTTTGGAGAAAAAAGGTTTGAGACTTATTGCAGCAATAGCCTGGGAGCCAAGTGCTTCTGATTCCCCAATGCCTCCGTTGACAACCAAATCTTTATAATCAGGAGGGGTGATTGAGTTCAATGACCAGTCCATAGCATGTTTTGTAGAGCCCACTACGGAGTCTCGCTTTCTAAAACCCCAGGAGGGCCTAAAAACAGTGGACTAAACATTAACCTGGGAACTCCCCTCCAGGTCAGCTATATCACCAAACTTTAGGTTCCATTTTTGAACCTTATGGGGTCGCAAGAATGAAGGCTCAGTTGCCTTCTCACGAGGGTCGGCATTCCTCTTAGCTCGAACCATCCTAGAAGTCTCTTCGTCAGCAGAAGGAGCTACCTCCACGATCATCTTTGCAACTGCGAAGATATAAACAGAAAACAAGTTGGTATAAGTTAAGTATGAAAGTAAACAACAAAGGTAAGTAAGAGAGTTACCCCGCTCAGACACAGGAGAAAGGCCTACACTCCTTAAAGATTCTTCATTTATAAGGCTTTGGCAGGTTATGGAATCACCGTCGCCTTTAGTTAGAGTTTCAAAGGCAGCTTGTTCCTCGAGGCTAAGGACGATCCTTTTAGCACCGCCATCCGTAACTTTGGAAAAGGTTTTTCTAAAATGAGTACCCCAGTCACCACCGACCCACTCTAAATAGGCAAACTCATTCTTCCAACCCGTGTTATTGTCGGGCACAGACTTACCATTAAAGAGTGGAGGGACTTTGGGGCGAAGTTTGAGGTATACCCAACCGGGATACTTAGCAGGGCTGTTATAAAATTGAAAAATTTTGCGGAATAGGGGAACTGAAAGAGGAAGGTTTTATTTAAGGCATAAAACCATAAAACACATGCAAGATTATTCTCCACGCATTTGGCGGGAGTTGACACGGGTTAATTTGTACATCAGCTAAAAGTCGAGGTATAAACTCGTGGAAAGGAAAACGAAGGCCAGCAACTATACTCTCCCTATAAACACATAAAGAGTTGGGTTTCCAATGACAAGGCCTATCACCTGGCTCGGCTGGGACAAGTTTATAGGGTGATTTAATTTTAAATAGTTTGTTATACCTAACAATTTCTTCGATATCATGGTAGGAACTACAGCAGTCGTATGCATCTAACTCGGATAAAGAAGGATAATCATCCCCCCGTTCATTTATCATTTCTAAAAGAGACATATAAGGAGAACGGATGGTGATGGTACCTTTGGAAGAGGCTAAGTTCATTTTCGCAAGGCGAGCTTGAGCTCTGTCCGCCATTGATGATAGCTTGAGATCTTCGACTTAAAACGGAGAAGACGACCGGAGAAGAAGGCCGGAATTGGCCAAGAAAACTTCCACGGAAACTTGAGAGAAAATTACTAGCTAAAAGTGAGAAAAGTAAGGAGTAGAAATGAGAGTGTGAGAAGTGAGCTCTCAACTCTCACTCTTATATAGCAAATGGTAGCCGGTTAGAAAACCTGGAGAAACCGGTCAGAATCCTTTTTTGACCGACAAAAAGGCCCAGGATACCGACCCAACTGATAAAAGCCCAATTCTGGAATGTTCTACAGAAATATCTAAGATATTTTGAAGAAAATATCCAAGATATTTTGAAGAAAATATCTAAGATATTTTGAAGGAATATCTAAGATGGAAGATTTAGAACCTAGGCCCAAGTAGGCCCATTACAGCCAGGAGGCCAAGCCCATTAAAAAGGAAAGAGAGTATTGATATATAAATGTATACGAATTAAGCCATGAAGGCCCAAAAGTGATAAAGGCTCGTTAATAGAAAAGCCCAATAATACAAGGTCCGAGTTCGATCAAGATTCTGGTCGAAATGACCAAGAATTCTGATCGAAAACTCGTTTGACTAAAGCATTGGAAATGCCCTTATTTCGACCAAGATTCTGGTCGAAATGACCAAGAATTTTGATCGAAAACTCGTTCGACTAAAGTATTGGAAATGCCCTTATTTCGACCAAGATTCTGGTCGAAATGACCAAGAATTCTGATCCAAAAACTCATTCGACTAAAGCATTTGAAATGCCCTTGTTTCGACCAAGATTCTGGTCGAAACGACCAAGAATCCTAGTCAAAAAACCGTTCGATCAGAAGAAAAGAAACGCCCATATTTCGACCACGATCCTGGTCGAAACGACCAGGAATCCTGGTCGAAAAAGGCTTCGACAAGGAAATTCTGAGGCCCTTATTTCGACCACGATCCTGGTCGAAATGACTAGGAATCCTGGTCGAAAATCTCTTCGATCAAAGAAATTTTGGACCCTTATTTCGACCACGATCCTGGTCGAAATGACCAGGAATCCTGGTCGAAAATCCCTTCGAGCAGAAAAATCCGAGGCCATTATTTCGACCAGGATTCTAGTCGAATTCCTGATCAAAATTCCTGGTCGAAATGAAAGGTTCTGGTCGAAAACTATTTTAAAAATGCTAATTTTTGACGATAAATATTCATGAGCATGCAAGTTTCGATAAAGATGAATAAAATGCCTGTGGGTACAGTACAAATCCTAAAAATTAGGATAAGTGTGAAAAATACGAGGAGTTTTATGAATAATTCCTTGAAATTAAATGGGCAAAAATTCTGTAACAAAAGTTACAAGAAAGTAATTGCTTAGCCTCGAATAAGGCAAATCGTCGTAAATGTGTAGGTCGCTCCACACTTTGCATTATGGCGATACTCGTGAAACGCTAGTGTACAAGTATGAACCCTGACCCGAGTCTCGAAAAAGGTCGTCAAAACTTCAAGGAAAACCTGATCAGTTTTCCTAGAAGTTGGGGGGCAAATGATATGGGCTAAAAATAAGCCCTAGGGACACAATTAATGATGCATTAATTAGACCTAGCTTGGTCCAAATATGAAGCCCATTAATGGGACCCAAAGCCCTAATTAAATATTAATTTCGTAATTAATATTAAGGGATAATTAATAGCTAAGAAATACAAGTCAGATAAGGATGTTGTCTCTCTAAAGAGTAGCCTCCAAGGCACACAGTCATACAAGGAAAGAGACTCCTACAAGGTAGGTGTCTAGAACCTTCCTCAAGGTTGACTTATCCACCAAGTCACCTAACCCTACCATAATTCTAAGGCTTCTCAGCCTATATAAAGGGTCAGACCCCTCACCCTAGAACTACGTTTGTTGGCTTAATCTTTGATATTCATCAAAGTACGTAGGCATCTTGTGAAGACAGATTCAGCCAAGAGCACGAGAACAACCATTAAAGCACGAAGCTCACGCACCTTAGCAATAAATATACACAAATCCTAACCGCAATTCGATAACCTAGTTTTTATTCCACAACAATATTAAAAGTAATGTTTATAATATTATATATGCCAAATTATAAGTAAATTAAACAAAATAAGGTCCGAAATCAAGTCGAATTGTAATCTAATTCATTTGAATTTTTTATTGCATTTAGATTTTTAATTAAAACTAATTTAATTCTTCAATTCTTCGATTAAATTTTAACATTTTCTAATCATCCCAATCAAATTATATCGCAGGAAAAGAAGAACCAATCATGCCCTTGTTTTCATGATATACATGAATGATCAACCCATTCATGTATAGTAGAGGATACAATAAAAGGGCTCCTCTTCATTTCTAGTATAGAAATGATTGGAGTTTTCATTTGTGCTATAGTTGAATAGGAGTTTTCATAAATGGTATAGCTTGAGAGAATCAATAGGAATCGCCACTTGAATTGGCGGAAGCTATTGAAAACAATTTTAATAGCAAACGCCACTTCAAGTGGTGAAAACTATTGAGTTTTTTTATACAGCAATTAACTTATTTTAGGATCAATTTTATACTTTATAAGTAGTCATTAAAATGGGCTTAGAAAATTTATTTGGGAATAAAAAAATTCATATTTTTTGCTCTGTATTAAAGAATTTACGTCCTACTTTGGTAGAATCAAAAAATCTTCAAAAAATATTATATCTCATTATGTTATTTTTTGATCCGAATATGGCATTAACTAATTTTTCATCTACATTAACTAATTTTGGATTAGTGGTAAATTATGTAAATATATTAGTATTTATATATAAGATCTTTATTTTTTTAATAATTTGAATTTCAGTTAAAGAGCATTATTTTATTTAATTTATAGTAGTCTTGGCACAAGTAAATAATGAAATGTGGAAAAATGAGAATGTTGTTTGATTTTTTTGACTACAATATTTTTTTAATTATCATATCTAATTTTAGAATATTGTTCAATTTTTTTAATTAATGGTAGATAACTAATTATAAATTAGTATTTATGTTAGATATAATTGATGTGATTTAATATCAGTGTTTAAGTGTTACAGGGAAACAGAGTTTAACTTGTTAATGAAAGCAGTCGTAGCAGAGTTTGAGTATACGCTGAAAGATGAAAGCGCAAACGCTGACAGATGAGAGCGCAAACACTGCTGACTGGAAGCGCAACAGAGTTTGTTAAACTCTGTCTAGCGGAAGCGTCTACAGGTCAACAGAGATTGAAGATTAATTCAAGATAAACATGGAAACAATATCTTTGAAGATTGGATAGCTGTCAAAGAGATTGAGTTGACTTAGAAGACGTGTAGCAATCGTAATTGATATCAATTGTATAGCTTAATTATAGGAGAATCAATTAACGATTGTACGTAACTGTATATCTTATAAATACAGTTAGGTTAACCCTAGAAGGGTAATCATCATCGAACATTGAAATATTCATTCATTGTAACCTAAGCAGCTCTCTGTGATATTTACATCACTGAAAGAGGAGTTATTAATTCCAAACAGTTTTTAATTGTTCATACTCGTGTTACTTGTTAAACTCTCATACGAACTTGATTATCATTTGTGTATTCGGCCTATCAAGTGGTATCGGAGCTAATCTGTTACTTTATTACAGTTTAAGATCCAAACACAATAATAATCAATGGCAGAAATTCCTCCACCAACAGGTTCTGAGAAGGCTCCTACTACTGTGAGTCGTTATGAAACTAATAGGGTTCCTATTCTTAGGCCAGCAGAGTATGCAATCTGGAAGGTTAAGATGACTATGTTTCTGGAGGCTACAGATCCAGAATATCTTGACAGGATATATGAAGGCCCTCATAAACCTACAAAGCTATCTGCTGCAACTGCTGGTCAAGAAACAAAAACTGTTCCAAAGGAGAAGAAGGACATGACTCCTGAAGATTTGTCATCTATTGCTAAGAAGGCAAAGGTTAGGCATCTACTTCATAGTGCTTTAGACAATGTTATGTCTAATAAGGTTATTAACTGCACAACTGCAAAAGAAATCTGGGATGCACTTGAGGTTAGGTGTCAAGGAACTGCTGCTATCAAGAAGAATAGAAGGAACATACTCACACAGGATTTTGAGGCAAAGTCTGAAGAAACCATGACAGAAACATTTGACAGATTCTGTAAACTGCTCAATGATTTGTCACTGGTTAACAAAGAGTATGATCTAGAAGACTCAAATCTCAAGTTTCTTCTGTCTCTACCTGAAAAGTGGGATGTGAAAACAACCACTATAAGAGATAACTATGATCTTACTGATACTGAGATTGATGAGATCTATGGACTGCTCAAAACTCATGAACTGGAAATGGAGCAGAGAAACAGGAGATCAAGCAAAAAGTTAAATTCTGTTGCTCTTAAGGTTGAAGAGAAACCATTAAAGAAGAAAGCTAAAGGAAAGACTTTGATAATTCATTCTGAAAGTGAATCATCAAACACTGATGATGATTCAAACACTTCTGAATCATCTGATTCTGAGGATGATGAAGAAGAAATGAGGAAAATGGCTGTTTTAATGGTGAAGACTTTCAAGAAAATGGGTTTCAAGAATTTCAAGAAGGGAAAAAGGTTTTCTAGAGATTCAAATGAAGACAGAAAAGATTTCAGCAAATCTAAGAGAAAGGATTTCAAATCTGGGAAGAAAGACAAGTCTGAGATTCAATGCTACAAGTGTAAGGAGATGGGTCATTATGCTCCTGAGTGCAAGAAGGGTAAACTCTGAAAGGCAGAGATTGGGCAGACACTTCAGACTCAGATGAGGAAATCAACTATGCTCTCATGGCTGCTACTGTTGATGAAGCTGAAAACTCTGAAAACAAGGTACCCCTTACAACCTATGCTTATAACACTGATAATATAACTGAGTTGAGAATTTATCTTAAGGCTTTGCATATCAGTTATAGGGATCAGACTTTAGAGAATGAAAGAATCAAAAATGAGAATTCTGAACTCAAAGAGAGGAATAAGCTTGTAGAAGAGAGACTTGCTAACATGCAGCAAGTTCAAAAGGAGAGAGATGATGCTGTCTATCTAGAACAGGAATTGCTTAATAGGAATAAGCAATTAGAATCTGAGTTAGAAAAGGCTAATAATACAATTAAAACTTGGACTGATTCTGGAAAAGACACTCATGAAGTTTTTCAATCTGACACTGTTGGTTTAGGGTACTGTGAGGAAGATGAGCTTAGATTTCTAAATCATGTGAAAATTAGGCAAACTCTTCCAACTAGAAAATTTGTTCATGGTACAGCTAAAACTGAATATGGAGCTGTTAAAAATGAACCAGTAAAAACCTGTGCAAAACAGGTTAACATTGGTTCAATGACAGATAAACAACTTAAGCAAAAGCTTAAAGAGATAAAATCTGTCAACAAACAGAAAATGCCTAGGAAAAACAGAAATGGAAAGGTAGGCATTACATCAGGAAATAGGCCAATGCTTGCTACATTTGCACCTAGAAAAACTTGTCATAACTGTGGTAGTACTAATCATCTTGCTAGTTTCTGCAGGAAGAACAAAGACATTAATTCTTTACCCTCCAAATGTGGAGTGAAAAAGAATAATGTCAAACCTAGACCACAAACTCTGTGCAAACATTATGGAAGTACTTGGCACTCAATTTACACTTGCAAGAATTATCATGCTATTTATCATAATTATTATGAATTGAAACCTAATTTGAAATGGGTTAAAGTTAATTCTGCAGGTGCTAAGTTTGAAAATGTTAGTTTAAACTTTGAAAATGACAAATCCGCTGCAAAAGCTAACAGATTGAATAAAGCAAAAGGATCCAAGCAAGTCTGGATCCTTAAAACTAACAATCAGTGATTGTTTGTGATTACAGGGCATTAGGGAGAGTACCCTAGTCGTGGATAGTGGATGTTCAGGACACATGACAGGAAATAAAGCCCTGCTATCAGAGTATGTGGAAAAGGCTGGCCCAAAAGTTTCCTATGGAGATGGCAACATAGGACATACTCTGGGATATGGCAATATCAATCTTGGAAGTGTCATCATTACAAATGTAGCTCTGGTTCCAGGACTCAAGCATGACTTGCTATCTGTGAGTCAAATCTGTGACAGAGGATATCATATAGATTTTCAGCCTGAATACTGTGAAGTCATCAGTAAATCAACAGGGAAGGTTGCTCTAGTTGGAAACAGACACAACAACATCTATGAGATAAAGTTGTCAACAAACTCTGATGGTAAAGCAGTGTGTCTGTCAACAAGGATGTCCAGTGAAGAGAGTTGGAAGTGGCACAGGAAACCCTCTCATTTGAATCTGAACAACATTAATGAGCTGATTAGAAAGAATCTTGTAAGAGGACTCCCAAAATCTTTGTTAAATGTTGATGGCCTATGTGATTCCTGTCAAAAGGCCAAACAAAGGAAGTCATCTTTCAAGAGCAAAATTGAATCTTCAATTGTTGATCCTTCTCATCTTCTACATGTTGATCTTTTTGGACCAGTGAATGTTATGTCTCTTGGAAAGAAGAGATATGCTCTAGTCATTGTTGATGAATACACCAGATACACTTGGGTGTATTTTCTAGCAAAGAAGGATGAAACTGCATTAACTCTGATAGAACATATAATGCAGCTGGACAAAGGGTCAAAGAATCAAGTGAAGATTATCAGAAGTGACAATGGAACTGAATTCAGGAATTCAACAATGGAAGAATTTTGCAAAAACAAACAAGTTAAATAAGAGTTTTCTACACCTGGTACTCCACAATAGAATGGTGTAGTTGAGAGGAAGAACATAACTTTGATAGAAGCTGCCAGAACCATGCTTGAAGAAGCAAAATTGCCAACCTATTTCTGGGCAGAAGCAGTTCAAACTGCTTGTTTTACTCAAAATGCCACTCTGATCAACAAGCATGGAAAAACACCATATGAAATGGTAAGAGAAAAGAAGCCAAACCTGAAATATTTTCATATTTTTGGATGCAAGTGCTTTGTGCTGAAAACTCATCCTGAATAGTTGACTAAATTTGAGTTAAAGGCAGATGAAGGAATTTTTGTTGGTTATCCACTGTCAACAAAGGCATTCAGAGTTTACAATCTGAGAACAAAAGTGATCATGGAATCTATACATGTGTCATTTGATGACAAGAAAATATCTGGACTTAAAGACATAGATGAATATGATCAACTGCACTTTGAAAATGAAGATTTAATCTCTGCTGAAGTAAACTCTGATCAAACATATCTGACAGACTTTGTTGAGACAGACTCTGAACCTCTACTGGTAAACACTGGAGAAACTTCTCAGCCACAACAAAGGGAAGAACCAGTTGAGGGGGAGCATGATCAAGATGATGACTCAAACTCTGATATTGAGTCAACTAAAAAATATGGATCAAACTCTGATGATTCAAACTCTGAAAATTTAAATTCTGACTCGGGGTAGTCAAGTTCAGGGGGAGCCTCAGAGAATGAAGAAAGTCAACAACAACATCAGGAGAGCATGGATCAAGGGGGAGGATCACATGATGATAGAAGCCATTTGCCTTCTGCTAGGAAATGGACAAAGTCACATACACCTGATTTGATCATTGGAGATCCAGATGCAAAAGTGAGGACAAGAAGTGCAACTGCAAGTGAATGTTTGTTTCATGCATTCTTGTCTAAAAATGAACCAAAGAAGATAGAAGAAGCTCTTCAAGATGCTGACTGGATAACAGCAATGCTGGAAGAGTTAAATGAATTTGAGAGGAATAAAGTCTGGACCCTTGTACCAAGACCAAAGAATAGATCTGTTGTTGGTACCAAATGGGTTTTCAGAAACAAGACTGACAGTGATGGGGTTGTTACAAGAAACAAGGCCAGACTTGTGGCCAAAGGCTATTCACAGCAGGAAGGCATAGACTATGATGAAACTTTTGCTCCAGTTGCAAGGTTGGAGGCAATAAGAATCTTTCTAGCATATGCTTCCCACAAGAAATTCAGGGTTTTTCAGATGGATGTGAAAAGTGCTTTTCTGAATGGAAAACTTGAAGAAGAAGTGTTTGTTGAACAACCACCAGGATTTGTAGATCCCAAGCATCCAGATTATGTCTACAGGCTTGACAAGGCTCTCTATGGACTTAAACAGGCACCAAGAGCATGGTATGAGACTTTGGCTCAATTTCTTTTGGAAAGTGGGTTCAACAGAGGTACAATTGATAAAACCTTGTTCTACTTCAAACTTGGTAATGATCTGTTATTAGTTCAAATCTATGTAGATGACATAATTTTTGGATCTACTAATGATAAACTCTGTAAGAGGTTTGCTAAGCTCATGCAGTCCAGATATCAGATGAGCATGATGGGAGAGCTTAGTTATTTTCTAGGCTTACATGTGAAGCAAACAGATGATGGTATCTTTATCAATCAAGCAAAATATACTAGAAATCTTCTCAAGAAATTTGGCATGCTTGACTGTTCATCTGCAACAACTCCCATGGCAACTACAACTAAATTGGACAAAGATACAGGGTCACCAGTAGATATGACAAGCTACAGAGGAATGATTGGCTCTCTTCTCTATCTAACAGCAAGTAGACATGATATCATGTATGCAACATGTCTGTATGCAAGATTTCAGGCAGATCCAAGAGAACCACATTTAACAGCTGTGAAGAGGATTTTCAAGTATCTCAAGGGCACCATATCCTTAGGTCTGTGGTATCCCAGAGAGTCAGATTTCAAGCTACTTGGGTATTCTGATGCAGACTTTGTAGGATGAAAGATAGACAGAAAGAGCACAAGTGGCAGTTGTCAATTTCTTGGTGACAGACTGGTTTCTTGGTACAGCAAGAAACAGAAATCAATCTCTACATCTACAGCTGAAGCAGAGTATATTGCAGCTGGTAGCTGTTGTGCACAGATTTTGTGGATGAAAAATCAATTACTGGATTATGAATTGAGGTACAGTAAAATTCCTATTTACTGTGATAACCAAAGTGCTATTGCTATGACAGGTAATCCAGTACAGCATTCAATGACCAAGCACATAAGCATAAGGTACCATTTTATCAGAGAACATGTGGAAGAAGGACATATTGAGCTTCATTTTGTGTCTACAGAACAACAGCTTGCAGATATCTTCACCAAGCCATTGAGTGAAGCTACATTTACAAGACTGGTCAATGAACTAGGGATGGTCTCTGGTTTTGACTAGGAATGTTGGTTAGATTCAAAATTTTACTTATGTGAAATGTTGCTCATATTTTTGTGAATTGTTAATTGCTATATGAACTCTGTTAATTATACTCTGCAATGCAAACTCTGTTGACATGTTTTTGCTTAAACACTGTTAAACTCGTTCAGCATGTCTGTATGCCATACACTGTTAACATGTTGAATGAACTCTGTGTATTCTGAATTGATTATTTTCTGGATGGAAACACCAATGAAGACATATGTATGAAGCATGATTCACAGTAATTAATCATGAATCTTTCTGAATTATTGTGATCTAATCTTAGATTGTGCAGAAAGTTAACACAGCATGATACTATTTCATATTTATAGCATCTCCTAGTTTATTTTGTCCTAAACTCTGAGTCTATGAATACTGTATGCATTGCCTCTCCTGAATAACTATTGGTGTTGATGAACTCTAAACTCTGTTAGTTAAACTCTGTTAGATTAAATGCTTACTGCTATACCCCCAAAGAAAATGTATATAGGTTGTTATACTCCTTTGAGATTATGTTGGTGACTAGGATGACCCAGGAACCTATTGGTATATAATATGGGCTAAAATTCTCTAATTTTTGGTGACTAGTCGAAGACTAGGATGACCCAGGAACTTATCAAAATGATAAGGGCTAAAATTTTGGGATTTTTGGTGACTGGCTCCAACCTCTAATTACTGGAATGAATAGAAAAAAAAAATAAAAAAAAATTAGATATAGAGGGGGTATAAATAAATTAAATGTTACTGTATATAGATTGATTACTACAGAGTTTAGCTTTCATCATACAATCAGTGTTTACTATGAGAGTTTGTGCATCCAGTGTTTATTGATTTACTTTATGGATTTTATGAAAAATTAGATGCTCTAAAAATTGATTTGGTAAACTCTGCTACACACAAACATATATATTCACAACTGTGCAATTTTTGAAAGGGTTTCGGTGATAAAGTTGGAAAATTGACAAACGCTGTTGGATGGTGTTTAGTACTCTAAGGTAAATTTTCATTGGGATAATTTGAAAATTTTGGAGTAAATAGAGTGTTTGACAACTGTTAATGAGTGTAAATGTGTTAAAGTGTCTTGGTAATAGGGAAGTGAATACAGCGGTGATAATTGCTATTTTACTGCACGTGATTAATTGATTCACTGCATGCATGACACGTGTCCCACTCACCCATTATTGTGTCCCACTCTCACATTAATCTAGGAACGGTTGAGTGTTTTAATGCACAAACGATTGGGTTTTGAGTTTTAATTACACTCTAATCACTTCTGTGTATAACGATTCACTTTTACTCTCACTTACACAAAATTACATCTCACAGTTCTCTCATTTCTCACTTCGACATTTTCACAAACACCTTTCCTACATACCATTTTCACTGTCATTTACTACTCTATTCTTGATCTAATGGCTTCTAAACCTTTTACTGCTGTTGGTCTTCGATTTGTTCCTAACAACTTTGCAGCTCCACTCGATAATGAACGCGCTCCAGAAGCGTTTCATCTTATGCAGAACTTTCTTCGCGACTTAGAAATTGGGCAAGCTCTTATCGAACCTTCTACTCTCTCTGCTTCTCAGATTGCCACTTTCTGGCAAAACTCACTTTATGTTGCTGGAGGAGAAAATGGGACTCCAACCATAATCTTCACTCATGATGACCAAGAGTTTGTGATTACTCCACAAACTATCAGAGAGACCATGGGTTTTGATACTCACACTTCATATGCTGTTGTTTCTGAAAATAATCTGCGGGAAATGCTAACAGAGATTGGGTACATGGAATCTCTTGCAAAGCTAGGCAGTGTCAAAAGGCCAAATCTCATAAAAGAATGGAACTTCTTCTTTGACTGCATCACGAGAACATTCCAGAAGAAAGTCACCAACTGGGATGCAATTCCCATGGATAGTCTGCAAATTGGGTATTCTCTACTTTATGGCAGTAATTTTGATTTTGGTCGTTATGTCTTAATGAATTTAGGTGTTAAACTGTCAGATTCTACTACAGTATACTTTGCTAGATTTTGTCAAATACTGCTCAATGCTTGTGTATCTGGACTATAGATTGATGAAGCTGATGTGATTCAGCCTTTTGAAGTCAATAAGAGAATATTCTCTGATATGACTAACAAGGATGCTGGTAAAGAGCACCTACCTGGTTTAGTTTTGCCACTTGCTCTGTAGAACTTTCTCAACCAACCCCAAGATCCACAACCACCACAGCCTGAACCCTTAAACACCGAACATCAGCCTGAGCCAACACCCACAAATACTTTACCAACTCAACCACTTTCAACCTCAAATCAAAATCCAATTACACAACCACAACAAATGCCTGAACCATTAGCCACTGACCATACTCAAACCATACACTCTAAATGTAAGAACCCCAATTTTTGCAATATTTTCTTTTATTTAATATCATGTGGCAATGTCAATTTGGAGCCTTTCTAGTCATCCCTGTTGTTTAATGGAATTGATTGTCTGAGAAACTATGTTGTTGCATTAACTATATGAGATAAAGGGAAGGTGGTTGAAAGCAAGAGTCTTGTTGTTAGTAAGATTTATAAAACTTGGGATTTGAGAATGATTAGAGTGTTAAAAGATTTATTAAGGATTATGACAAGGAATTATGGACATTCGAGGAATTTACACAATTAAGTACTTAAGGAATTATAGGGGAAATCTCTACGCGACAAAATATTATTACGAGGAATTTAATTAAGATACGATATGAAATAAGGATTAAGTGACAAGCATTGGTGGAGAAATAATAATACAAATAAGGATATTGCATGCAAGTGCCATGTAACTAGCTAGTTAGGAAATGAACTAGAAAGCATAAAGTAACCATGAATAGTGACTAGTTGGATGGTGCTACAACCAAGGAGACAAGAGGGCATGGTGGGGGGCTAGTCTACTACCCTAGGGTGTCAACATGTGACACAATACATACACACATCAATACATATCACAATAATACACTTCATTATTTCAAAATCACCCAACCAAACCACTCTCTCTCCCTCTCTCCTTGAAGCTCTCGGCCAAGCTCTTCCAAGGGGGAAGAAGAAGATTTTTCTTCAACTCCCACCCACTCACAAATCATAATAAAATTCCTAGAGCCTCCTTGTATCATAATGAAGGTATGTTATCAATTTCATAGCTTTCTAACCATCCAATCTTGAGATATTAATTGTTGAAAGTTTGAGTGAATAGTAACCAAGGTTGGTTATCTTTTAGATCTTGAAGTTTAAGGCTTGTAGAGGCTCATCCAAGGTGTTCTTAAGGATCATAAGGGTTACCCAAGGCTCCTAGATACTCAAGAAGGTATAAAAATCACAAACCCTTTTGGCCATGTAGTGTTTATGATGTTTGGTAGTAGATCCATGTATATATGTGTTAATCTTGGTTGTATAAGTAATGGATGACATGGATCTTGAGTTTTGATATTGTGATTGTGATTTTTATGATTGTGGATAGTATACGTATCTCCATGAGTGTTATAAAGCATGAACTAAGTGAATTAGGTGTTGGTTGTGCTGTGGAATTGAGAAAATTGGTTGATCTAAGTGAATACATGCTTGCTGAGTTTTCCAGGAACATTGACCTGCCTTGTAACATGGTTTTGAACCCTCAAATCTTGTCCCCTGAGGTCCTACCATATATTGTTGGAAAGATAATTGAATGTAGTTTCTGGAAATGTAAGAGGTGATGTATAGATTTTAAGTTATGGCCGGGGAAGTAAATTGTGTTTCTGGATTCCGGACTGCACTAAGTGACCCCCTTGTGAACTTTGTTTAAACCCCTAAAAATTTATGTGGGATCATTGAAAAATTAGAGAAGATAGTAAATGCAGTGGGGAAGGCTACCCAAAAAGAATTGGATTAAAATATGAATTTTTCAATTTTATAAAAATGCTAGAGTAAAATTCGCGCAAGGGAAAAAGTCGTTAAGTGGAGTATAATTCTAGGGGTAATGGACGTGACTCGGATATGGTAACTAAATTAAGTCGAATAAGTGACGAGCGTAATCGAGTGATGACATGAACCTATAGTGGGGCTAGAGTGTCATAAGACGAAGTCCTTAAGTTAATTTTGTACCCCTAAAACCCCGTAATTAAAGAGGTATTGTTAAGGTACTAACGAACGGTTATTGCTTATGTATAGATCGTTCCACTCCGCACGCTCGACCACCCCAACCAAACCAAGGCAAGTTTACTTTTCAAAACTTACATATACAAGGACTTTCACTGTTGTGTTTGTAGTTTTCAAACGTATCAAATGTTATGTTTATCGAAGTATCGATGGAAGTAAGATGTATAAGTACATATATGTTTGCACCCCTTGAACTTAGAATGAAATGTTTCCTTCGGACAACGACTCTAGCAATAGAGGTCGTAGCGGTCCGTATATACTATTGACCGGGGAGCGGTATATTATTATATCGTAATTAAATTGCGAAAACCCGAAAGGTCATTCGGGGAGTATCGTATACTCAAGTAATTATTTTTATATCTTCGTAAATACTCAAAATACCTATCTTGGATTAGAAGCTTATTTAATTAAATAATTATTTTATTAATTATTAATATTAAATCTTAAAATATCAATTATTAATTATTGTTCATTATTTTAAAGTCAAAGCTAATCCAAGATACCTTTAATACTTTCAAACTCGAACTCTTTCGAACTCAAAACATTTTCGAAAACCCCCGGTCAGGTTTTGCTTCTTGTACATTTTTCAAGAATTATCGGTCGACTGAGGTCGAACTTCAACTACTCGAATTTTCTATCAAAATGATTTTTGAAAAGAAAAGAAAAAGGGGACTCTGGCAGGTGTGGGAATCGTTGACGAACGATTCCCGGGATGTGTAAGCGGCCGTGAGCCAGGCGGTCCATCAATTATTATTCCGGCCCAGGTGTTGCCGAAGGATGATTACGGATGTAGTTTTCATCGAGGGTGATTACGGATGTAGTTTTCACCCAAGGGTACTTACGGATGTAGTTTCTATCCTTCTACTAGTAGAGAAGACCCGCGGATTGTTGGACTTGGTTGTGGCGACTGATCATCGTCAATCCTTGTCAGGTTTTTATGATTTCTTCCAGTCCCATCCTCCACTTTGGAAAAATACTCAAACACTGCTTCTTGGTCCTAAGTGCCAAGTTGCCGATAGTGTGGTTTTTTATAAGATAAATATTGACATTGTGCAGTATCTAGAACTGCAAGATTTTCTATAGAGATTGGCACGTGTTAGTGCACTCTTGCAATTATTCCAAAGAATGAAATGTTTTTGAATGAGAAACCTTCTAAGCTAATGGAAGGAAAGAGGTTTTACAATAATGTATTCTCTGTACAGTATGTCAACCGTAGAATGTTTTGCCGAAAATGATATACTCATATGTATATATTTTCAAACTTGAGGTATATTGAAACGGAAACCTTATAAAGGATTCATATGTTATTCTTAAAGCTCCTTAGTGAGTATAAATGTTTTATTCAAAATCAGACATATATATTGTCTAGTTATGTTTTGAAATCTGAGATATATACCCATACAGTTGGGAACATTTTTGAAATAAACCACATTATTATTTTACAAAATAGTGAACTTGCTGAGCATTATGTAGCTCATTCTTGCTTTATAAAAACTTTTCAGAAAGGGAAGAATTTGGTCGATTAACTCCGCACCAGCAGAAGAGGAGTAGAAGAATTACCCGGAGATGATTTAGTCCCTGATAAATACTACAGAGTAGTCTGATAGGTTTTCAACTATAATAGTAAGACTTGTCTTCAAGTGTAGTTGTATAAGTGGAATTGCGTAAGACCCTGGATTGTACAGATGAATTATAATATTTAGTGTTACTTTTGATTATCGTTTCTGAGGCTCTAACTTGATTGTGTGTAAGATTGAGGTATGGATGGATGTATTGTTGAGTTGTAAAGTTAATACAGGTATGATGTGGTTGGATGATGATGTGACGACCTGAATCTTTGACCTCAGATTTAGGGGCGTCACAGAAATGGTATCAGAGAGATAAGTTACAGTACTCAGAAGCGAGAGTGTTGAGAGTTAAGTCTAAGTAGGAGAATGACATAAGAGATCGTAGTAAACTTATTATTGGACTACCGGAAGAGGTACCGGTGAGTAGAATGGACTGGAGTATTTACTGGAGGTATTATACTAGGGTCGATAGAATCCTTAGAGGCCTTCAAAATGATGAATAGAGGTTTGAGAGTCGTACATGACCTATCATAAGTAATAATGTAGAAAGCAGAGCGAAATCTCAAGAGCAGCTGAGGTAGAGGCGATATTGCCAATATGATCGGATGACTAGGCTGGCATAAATTTTGTGGCCCATAGTCCTCCACAGTTTAGGAGGCGGCATTTTAAGAATCAAGAAGTTTAGACTTCCCTACATATTTAAGGGTACTTAGTACTTGGAATAATGAAAGTCTTTTACTTTGGCTATAAGATCCGATTTTCGATAAGTAACGGGTTTACCTGAAAGTTGGTCACTATGTCGTTGTGGATTTCATTACCCTTGATGGCGAATTTTACATGTGTTATACGAGAATGTTATCATAAGACGAGCGTGCTAGATAATTCCACGCATGATTCGGACGCTAGAGCATGGTAGTTCAACTTAGAGAATAAACAAGTGGGATTAACAAAGGGACTCAAGAAAAGTTGAAAATGGTTGCAACGAGCGATACAGTGATCTCAGAGTCTACCAAAAGAAAAGACCAACGGGTCTAGAGTGGGATCCTTTGATAGAGATGTTATTAGGGACTATGTATATATGTGTTGTAGACCTCAATATTTTGGTATATGTTCACATGCACACACCCGCCACTGAACCTATGGACTGCACTGAGATTCCTGAGAGATCTCTTTGATCTGTTCCCAGGGGGAACTGGCCACTTGTGATTCATGTCGGAAGGCATGAAGTAGGACCCTATGGACTTAGCAGGTGTCCCCGAAATGATGTGAAGTTTGGTATTCAAGATAAAGCACGGAAATGACAGATATATTTGTGAAACCCCAACTTGATAAATGACTTTAAGATGATGATTGAGAGACACACTAGTTGGTGTCTTGTATTACGAAGACGAAGAGATGGAGTTACCCTCATAGTGGTGATAATGAGATGCACGAATGATTATTAACTTATTTTGGTAACTACCGGCTGGTGCACTACTTCATTTTAAACTTTTCATTAACCATGCTACCTCGATTAGTTTATATCAGGTAATCCTTCTACCTTTCTACTTCAAATTTGTGGAATAACAACCAGTGATATACTCTCCCTAAAGCAGGACTTATCCGAAGTAATTTTATTTGATCCATGAACATTCTATTCAAAAATTTATGATGATCTTGTTCGGCTCAGGACTATTTACACTTCCTTTCAATTATCCAAAGAATGTTCAACAATTGTTTCCTTAATTAATCAATGAATATTCCTAAACGAATATTGATATTTGACTACTTCTTTCATACTTGTATTCTTCAGTCGAGCCCATAAATATTTATCAACTTGTTGAGAACAGGGATGATCTAACATCCAGATATTCCTCATGAATCCTTTCTTCTATTCAAAATGAGATTGTGCGTCTTACATTGAAATCATAGTAAGGATATCATTCTGATATTGGTATTCCGAATTTAATTCTATTGTCGGATCTGATAAAGCATGTGTACGGAGGCACCCTTGGGTGGACCGTTTCACTGATAAGTAATATTTGATGAGAGGTTATCGATTGTTCCGATACCTAGAACATTCTCTTCAGATTTTATAGTTTTCTTTTTCAAACTTAATAACTTCTTATTTCCATTCGTTGTCCGAGTGGCCTAAAGTTTCTTCAATGGCTACGATGTTGAAATTCCGTTCTATCCAATTGAAACTGGCTAGTCGTTATGTCAATATGAATGACTAGTTGATTGTTCTAACTACTCAAAATTGTAATGTTGTGAAGAACACCTAGCTAATTGTCCTAGCTAGTGGTGATGTCTCAAACAGGCGAACTAGCAAATTTTGTCTAGCTAGTTGCTAGCGTTTCTTGAAAAGGACTAGTTATTGTTTCACTGGTCCAACTCCCAATTTAATTCATTCAGCAATTCCGTAATGCATTTTGCATGTGGTAAAGTATGATGATGAAAGTTTTGACGAATGACTGGATTGAGACCTAATGAGGTCGCCCACTCAACTCGAATTCTACCCATCTTCGTACCAGACCTTATATCACTTGAATATTTTATTCTTTCATTCACACAATGAGAATTCATTTAAAACCACTGATTACTTGAATGATAAACTACTTCATTCTTTAATTGTCATGGAGTAGAATTGCTTTCTATTGGCTGACCTTCATCAATGCGACTTTAGATTTCCTCTTATTATTCAGGAGGAAAAGTATTCACCAGATGTAAGAATTGTATAAAGACTGTCTTTATGACTTTTGTATCCAACAATCATTGCCCTCGTGCAACATTCTCTATGATATCACATTACAAAATTTTCAGGACATGAAGGAATAAACCTTGTTGCATTCTTTCTGTCCATCCTTACATCTCCGAAAATTGAGACTCCTAGTATTTGGAACCATCAACATTCTTGGAACATCCAATGTGGAATTCTTATTGAAATTGTCTATTGGACCTTGTTATTTTGAAACCATTCCTTTCAAAAGTCATTACTCTAAGGTGAACGGGAGGTACAATTGTGAACCGTTGCACCAATATGAGACCAAAAAAAAACAAATGTTGTAATTGTGCAGCCAGAGCGTGATGCCGAGTAATTATTTAAAGTAGGAATAACATGTCGGGGCATACCACAAGGACCTTTAATATTAGTGTGAGGAAGGTTATAAGAAATGATGAGGTGGTTGGGAGCACGCCCCTACCAACCATCGTCAGAATGTTATATTAATGAATTCTGGAGTTACCAAGCCTTTTCCTGATCCAAGATATGCAAATCGATTGCAATGTAAGACATATCCTTAGAGGAAACTAACATGGAAGTGAGAGGGACAAGAAAGGAAGAGATATCGTGGCAAGAATGTGAAGCTTTACTTAGCTTAAAGGGATTGATGCCCCTAGAGAGACATATAGTTTAACAAGCCCCTAATAGCGAATGGATATATGCCAGTGATCTTTCGAGATTACCACCTAATCAAGTTTAGTGGGAATCGTAGTAGCATACAGGCCTCAGGCTGATTGGCACCAGTTGAGAAAGAGGATGAGCGCATGACATCTTACCTATACCATCGAGAACTGAAACCCTTATCGGAAATGGAGGAATTGTTGACTAGTTAGAGTGCATATTATTTTTCAAAGATAAGGTTAAAGAGAAGGTTTCACCAACTCAAGATCAACCTCTTTACTATGTCAAAGTTGGCATTTCACACTAATATAAACGTTAAAAAATTGTGGTAGTATCGTTTGAATGGACTAATGAGTCAGAAGCCTTTATGGATTAATGAACAAAGTTTTGGGATGAAATGAGATATTAGCACCAACCTCGTTGTTAGCCATACTTGATGATAAAAAGAGGACTTTGAGAGTCACGATGATGCGTCTTTCAAGAGTTTAAGAGGTGTGCTGATGCAGTAGAAAGGGGATGATAGCTTATACTTCTAAACAACATAAAGGTTACGGGATAGGATATGCTAACCGTGAGTCTGGGATTAGTCATGATGGCGTTCACGCATAGAACTGAGACGTTAACCTTATGAGAAGAGTGTGAAAATTTCTCCACAAGTGCCATTAGTATATCTTCATAGTATAACTAAATATAAGAAAGAGAAGGTGACGAAAGGGAGCAGAAAGTATAATGGAGAAATTTGTTATTACCTAGGGAAGGCCAGTGTGGTGGCCGATACCTATAGAAGGTATTATTCGAAATTGGAATTCAGTCAGTATTGACCAAGAAAATAGAGTATATACCATAAAGAATAATGTTAGAGGAAAATGACTAAATTATGGGAAAGGACAAAGATGTATAGAGAATTAAGAGAATGTTTGGCAAACGGATATGAAGAATGATATTGGCAAACTATTAAGTACAAACGCGCCATGTCAAAAGCAGAAGGATAGAGATCTACTGGATTAATTCTGCCTGTAGAAAATCTTGAACGTGGACAGAATTATAATGAATTTCATAAGTAGGTCGCCGAAAACCAAGCCAAGAGATGGCCCTAGTTGATTTATAATTGCTGGGCTAAGTGATTTACCTACGAGAGACTTTCCGTTTAGAAGATTTTCGATTCATATAAATGGAAGAGATGGTGGTGCAATGTAAAACTTCTGCAGCGATTACGTCAGATCGAGACTTAAGGTTAAATCTCGAAGGCTGGAGGTGCTTTCATGTATATTTAACAAGAGATTAAGCGTAGGTACAAATTTGATCTGTGGCTGACGGACAGGGAAGAAGAATTGTCCAGACGATCGAATTTATATTTAGTGTCGTGCCTTAGGTTTCACGGTGCAGTCGAGAATAAAAACTTATCCATGAAATGAATGTTGTTATCACGATCATCGCCATGCGAACGTAAGGACGTCTCCTGTAGAGCGCACTGCGAAAGAAGAAGTTTCGCTTCTCTTGCGTTACGAAGAAGTCAATGAACGAGGGACATAGTAGCTGAACTGGTTCGACGTATACCGAAGACTATACAGTATCCATAGCAAGTGGTAACGGTTGACGGGAGGCAACACATGCCTGCTAACCAAGCGAAGGAATATGAGGAATACCGTGCGTATTGACGTTGTCTCGGATTACAAAACACGACCACAAGGTATTCACGGGCCAACGATACAAGAACTCAACACGGATACTATGAACAAGGTAGAAGAGGAACGTGTAAGTAGTGGGATGGAAATTTTCAATCATAGAACAACCGATAAGGAATACAGGTCGAGGAGAGTATGCGTTGAGGAACAACATTAAAGCGTTGGTGAGACCAAGGTGAGAGAACAAAAGGGTTGAAGTGTCAACTTGAGAGTTGGAAAGGGTAAAGTTGGAATTGTATCCACAACTATCTTCCTTAGGTTCTTAAGATAGAATCCTTTTAGGAGAGGAGACTGCAATAACCCTAATTTTCGTGAATATTCGAAACCTGGATGAATAGTAATTTTATGGGTGGATGAGAAATTTTTACAATCACGATATGTACGAATTATTAAATAAAGATTTCAAATTGATATTACTTCTCTACGGTGCAGATGAGTGTATGTCAAAGTCATTAGTTTTTTTTTTTTTACGAAACCCATCATTTCGAATAGTCAAATTTCATGAGATATCTAAGGAGATCGTGGTAAGGCATGGGGTTCCTGTGAGCATTGTATCTGGTAGAGACCCAAGGTTCAACTCCAGGTTCTGGAGGAGTTTTCAGGATCGTGTGGGGACCAAGTTAGACATGAGTACTGCATACCACCCCCAATCAGACGGACAGAGCGAGAGAACCATCCAGACCATAGAGGACATGTTGAGATTATATATGTGCCATCGATTTTAAGGGAAGTTGGGATGACCACTTGCCGTTGATCGAATTTTCCTACATCAACAGTTACCATGCAAGTATAGGAATGCCCTCATATGAAGCTTTGTACGGACGAAGATGTCGGTCTCCCTTGTGTTGGGAAGAAGTTGGAGAGCGGGAGATTTTAGGGCCTGAACTGGTCCAACAGACAAGAGAAACTATCGAACTCATAAGAGGACGACTGGTATGCGGACCAAGACAGACAGAAGAAGTATGCGGACCAGACCCGCAAGGACAAAGAATATGAGGTAGGAGAGTTTGTGATGTTAAAGGTATCACCGTGGAAGGGATTGATGAGATTTGATAAGAAGGGGAAACTAAGCCCAAGATTTATTGGACCTTTTGAGATCTTGAGACGAGTTGGAAAGTTAGCCTATGAATTGGCTTTACCCCCGAGCCTGCAGCAAGTGCATACTGTGTTCCATGTGTCCATGCTACGACCCTACCCTGCCGACTTCCGACACGTAATAGAATATGATCAAGTGGATCTGCAACCAGACTTAACATATGTGGAGCAACCCGTAGAAATCATGGATAGAAAAGAACAGGTGCTGAGGAACAAGGTTGTCAAACTAGTGAGAGTTTTGGGGAGGAACCAGAATGTCGAAGAATCAACATGGGAACTAGAGAGCGCGATGCGTGAAAAGCACCCCCAACTGTTTTCAACCTGATTCCGGGACGGAATCCTTTTAAGGAGGGGAGGCTGTAAGAACCCTAATTTTTGCAATATTTTCTTTTATTTAATATCATGTGGCAATGTCAATTTGGAGCCTTTCTAGTCATCCCTGTTGTTTAATGGAATTGATTGTCTGAGAAACTATGTTGTTGCATTAACTATATGAGATAAAGGGAAGGTGGTTGAAAGCAAGAGTCTTGTTGTTAGTAAGATTTATAAAACTTGGGATTTGAGAATGATTAGAGTGTTAAAAGATTTATTAAGGATTATGACAAGGAATTATGGACATTCGAGGAATTTACACAATTAAGTACTTAAGGAATTATAGGGGAAATCTCTACGCGACAAAATATTATTACGAGGAATTTAATTAAGATACGATATGAAATAAGGATTAAGTGACAAGCATTGGTGGAGAAATAATAATACAAATAAGGATATTGCATGCAAGTGCCATGTAACTAGCTAGTTAGGAAATGAACTAGAAAGCATAAAGTAACCATGAATAGTGACTAGTTGGATGGTGCTACAACCAAGGAGACAAGAGGGCATGGTGGGGGGCTAGTCTACTACCCTAGGGTGTCAACATGTGACACAATACATACACACATCAATACATATCACAATAATACACTTCATTATTTCAAAATCACCCAACCAAACCACTCTCTCTCCCTCTCTCCTTGAAGCTCTCGGCCAAGCTCTTCCAAGGGGGAAGAAGAAGATTTTTCTTCAACTCCCACCCACTCACAAATCATAATAAAATTCCTAGAGCCTCCTTGTATCATAATGAAGGTATGTTATCAATTTCATAGCTTTCTAACCATCCAATCTTGAGATATTAATTGTTGAAAGTTTGAGAGAATAGTAACCAAGGTTGGTTATCTTTTAGATCTTGAAGTTTAAGGCTTGTAGAGGCTCATCCAAGGTGTTCTTAAGGATCATAAGGGTTACCCAAGGCTCCTAGATACTCAAGAAGGTATAAAAATCACAAACCCTTTTGGCCATGTAGTGTTTATGATGTTTGGTAGTAGATCCATGTATATATGTGTTAATCTTGGTTGTATAAGTAATGGATGACATGGATCTTGAGTTTTGATGTTGTGATTGTGATTTTTATGATTGTGGATAGTATACGTATCTCCATGAGTGTTATAAAGCATGAACTAAGTGAATTAGGTGTTGGTTGTGCTGTGGAATTGAGAAAATTGGTTGATCTAAGTGAATACATGCTTGCTGAGTTTTCCAGGAACATTGACCTGCCTTGTAACATGGTTTTGAACCCTCAAATCTTGTCCCCTGAGGTCCTACCATATATTGTTGGAAAGATAATTGAATGTAGTTTCTGGAAATGTAAGAGGTGATGTATAGATTTTAAGTTATGGCCGGGGAAGTAAATTGTGTTTCTGGATTCCGGACTGCACTAAGTGACCCCCTTGTGAACTTTGTTTAAACCCCTAAAAATTTATGTGGGATCATTGAAAAATTAGAGAAGATAGTAAATGCAGTGGGGAAGGCTACCCAAAAAGAATTGGATTAAAATATGAATTTTTCAATTTTATAAAAATGCTAGAGTAAAATTCGCGCAAGGGAAAAAGTCGTTAAGTGGAGTATAATTCTAGGGGTAATGGACGTGACTCGGATATGGTAACTAAATTAAGTCGAATAAGTGACGAGCGTAATCGAGTGATGACATGAACCTATAGTGGGGCTAGAGTGTCATAAGACGAAGTCCTTAAGTTAATTTTGTACCCCTAAAACCCCGTAATTAAAGAGGTATTGTTAAGGTACTAACGAACGGTTATTGCTTATGTATAGATCGTTCCACTCCGCACGCTCGACCACCCCAACCAAACCAAGGCAAGTTTACTTTTCAAAACTTACATATACAAGGACTTTCACTGTTGTGTTTGTAGTTTTCAAACGTATCAAATGTTATGTTTATCGAAGTATCGATGGAAGTAAGATGTATAAGTACATATATGTTTGCACCCCTTGAACTTAGAATGAAATGTTTCCTTCGGACAACGACTCTAGCAATAGAGGTCGTAGCGGTCCGTATATACTATTGACTGGGGAGCGGTATATTATTATATCGTAATTAAATTGCGAAAACCCGAAAGGTCATTCGGGGAGTATCGTATACTCAAGTAATTATTTTTATATCTTCGTAAATACTCAAAATACCTATCTTGGATTAGAAGCTTATTTAATTAAATAATTATTTTATTAATTATTAATATTAAATCTTAAAATATCAATTATTAATTATTGTTCATTATTTTAAAGTCAAAGCTAATCCAAGATACCTTTAATACTTTCAACTCGAACTCTTTCGAACTCAAAACATTTTCGAAAACCCCCGGTCAGGTTTTGCTTCTTGTACATTTTTCAAGAATTATCGGTCGACTGAGGTCGAACTTCAACTACTCGAATTTTCTATCAAAATGATTTTTGAAAAGAAAAGAAAAAGGGGACTCTGGCAGGTGTGGGAATCGTTGACGAACGATTCCCGGGATGTGTAAGCGGCCGTGAGCCAGGCGGTCCATCAATTATTATTCCGGCCCAGGTGTTGCCAAAGGATGATTACGGATGTAGTTTTCATCGAGGGTGATTACGGATGTAGTTTTCACCCAAGGGTAGTTACGGATGTAGTTTCTATCCTTCTACTAGTAGAGAAGACCCGCGGATTGTTGGACTTGGTTGCGGTGACTGATCATCGTCAATCCTTGTCAGGTTTTTATGATTTCTTCCAGTCCCATCCTCCACTTTGGAAAAATACTCAAACACTGCTTCTTGGGCCTAAGTGCCAAGTTGCCGATAGTGTGGTTTTTTATAAGATAAATATTGACATTGTGCAGTATCTAGAACTGCAAGATTTTCTATAGAGATTGGCACGTGTTAGTGCACTCTTGCAATTATTCCAAAGAATGAAAGGTTTTTGAATGAGAAACCTTCTAAGCTAATGGAAGGAAAGAGGTTTTAAAATAATGTATTCCCTGTACAGTATGTTAACCGTAGAATGTTTTGCCGAAAATGATATACTCATATGTATATATTTTCAAACTTGAGGTATATTGAAACGGAAACCTTATAAAGGATTCATATGTTATTCTTAAAGCTCCTTAGTGAGTATAAATGTTTTATTCAAAATCAGACATATATATTGTCTAATTATGTTTTGAAATCTGAGATATATACCCATACAGTTGGGAACGTTTTCGAAATAAACCACATTATTATTTTACAAAATAGTGAACTTGCTGAGCATTATGTAGCTCATTCTTGCTTTATAAAAACTTTTCAGAAAGGGAAGAATTTGGTCGATTAACTCCGCACCAGCAGAAGAGGAGTAGAAGAATTACCCGGAGATGATTTAGTCCCTGATAAATACTACAGAGTAGTCTGATAGGTTTTCAACTGTAATAGTAAGACTTGTCTTCAAGTGTAGTTGTATAAGTGGAATTGCGTAAGACCCTGGATTGTACAGATGAATTGTAATATTTTGTGTTACTTTTGATTATCGTTTCTGAGGCTCTAACTTGATTGTGTGTAAGATTGAGGTATGGATGGATGTATTGTTGAGTTGTAAAGTTAATACAGGTATGATGTGGTTGGATGATGATGTGACGACCTGAATCTTTGACCTCAGATTTAGGGGCGTCACACTAAACCTATCCCATCACCTAAAACTTCATAGCCACCTCTAAACTCTGCATTATATTCTCAACCTTCATTACACACTCAACCACCACCTCAACTTCAGCCATCTAAGTCCAAGAAATCTAGAGCTATCAGGCCTCTAAGAAGGCAAAGAGCCAACAGGATTGTGGAAGATGAGGCTCTTTCGACTAAGAGAAGAAGGTTGTTAATAGATGAATCTGAGAGTGAAAATGAAGTTCCATAGGACATCTCTAAGGAGACTCCTGTTGTTGAGATAGAAGTTATCACTGAACTTGCTTTAGCAGAGAATGAACTTCAAGCTGATGACCCAGTCATTTCTCCTTTGGAAGATTTTGCTGAAAATTTCCAGACATTCTCTGTTGAAGTTGAAGATTCAATTCCAACAACCATGGCTGCTACAAACTCTGCTAACACTGGTGTTGCAGATCAACCTACTGTGGTGTTAGAAGAAACAGAGGATGCATCTCACACTGAGTTATTTTCTGATGCACATCAAGGCTCAGAACATGGTGGGGAAATTGATCAGCCTTCAAAAGATGTACCTAATACTCATCAAGAACAAACTGCTGTTAATGAAGAAGAACAGGTTGCTCAAGCAGAACCTGCTATAGCTCATAATGTAGAAGCTGCCTCAGTTGCAGATGAAGCTGAAGATGACTGTGACAATATTCTTTCTGCTGAAAGAAGTGCAGAAACTGTCTCTCCATCTAATGTTGAAGTTCAGACTGATGGACTGAAATCAGGGGTGAAGAAAGGATTTGCAGGACCTTCTGTTTGGGATGTTGACGATGAGTACTTAGAGAAACAAAGTACAGAATGGTATAAGGCTGATTGCATGTTTCCTATTGGACGTGCAGCTAGATTTCTTAAGGAAAACTCTAAGAAATTTCCAATCCTGATATCCTAACTTGTTTACAAGGAACAGTGATTCAGGTAAAGACTTTAAATCACATGTTTGATGAGAATCAGAAAGCACTTCTTGATCTCAGAACTGAAGTTGCTACTCATGAGGAGAAATCTCACAGAGAAAATTCAAAGCTGTTTCAACAATTTTCTAAGGCCCAGGAGACTCTCACTGAGAGATTGAGTAAAGTTGAACAAAATCAGACGTTGCTAACTGAAAAGGTTGACTCTATTGCCAACTCTCTCGAGTTAATAACATCTATTCTGATTCCAGATGGTGATGATGTCAAAAAGGGGGAGAGAATTGCTAGAACAAAGTGCAAGCAGTCTTAAACTCTGTCAAAGAGGGATCATCTGGATGATGAAGGTACAAATCCAGAGAAGAGGTTAAGAAAGTCTGATAAGTCTGATGCTGCAAATCCAAGATTTGGAAGGTCTACAAGATCAAGCTCAGCAGCAAATACAAATCTTCAAAGTACTTCAAGACAAAAGGATTTGTCTTTCTCTGACAATCCATAAACAGATGAAGAGCTGGCTGCTAAGGTTTTTCTTGAAGAAAATGCTGAGGGTGCTACACTTGAAGATGTTCATGCTGAAGAGAAGCTTTTACAAGAAGAACATTTGAAGGCATTGAAGTCTGGGAAAGGAAAGAAGACTGCTAAAGCTTCAAGGCCCGTAGAGAAAGGAATTGTGATCAGAGAAAATGTAGATGGCATTCAAGAAGAAGAAGAAGAAGAAGAAGGAAAATTAATAAGAAAATCTTCTCTTGATGCTAAGTTAAAGCTGAAAGGGATGATGGGTGAAGAAGACAAAGGCAAAAAGGTAGACACAACCTCTGTTGCTACACAAGTTGTGAGTGAATCTCTACCAGTTCAAAGCAAACTCTTACCTGGATTCTCTAGGCCTAAGATTCCAGTTCCAGCACAAACAGAAGGGATTGGTAGTTTCCAACATAGCAGAGCTTGTTCAGGAAAGCCTCCTTGCAAGAATACTTCTGGTTTGGGTTCAAAAAGAGATTTTAGAATCAGTAACAGTCCAAGAGATCCCTCATCACTCATCTCTCCTGGTTCTGGTATGATTCAAGATAATCTGGACAAACTAGAGTCAGTTCAACTGGTTCACCAGAAGAGTTTAGATATTCACTTCTTGTTGTACTTCATGGAAGATGGAACAGTATATAGGGTGAATGAAGATGCTACTAAACTCAAACTGTTTGAAGAACTTCAGTATGTTCTGTATATATTCAGGGTCAGAAATCGACGAACATCACTCATTACTAATTCCATAAGAGAATATATGCAGAAAGCTAAAGTTCTTACTGGATCGAAGACTGTTGAAGAATATGTGCCTAAGTACAGAGATTACCGAGGAAAACTGATTGAAATGCAGAAGAACAGTGCTAGATTGAAGACTGATCTTGGTGTAACAGTTCTGGATTTCAATTTAGAATCTAAACAGGCATTCTTCATCAAGCTGGGAAATGATATGAGGAAGAACAAAATCTACTCTCTAAGAGCTGCAATCTATCAGACTGGAGATAATGATCCTCAGTTGAGAGAAATCAAGCAAGTTATGCAGAGAGAGCTGGAGAATGCAGAAAGAAGGTTACTCATTGACTACCATAGAACAACATCAGATCTTGAGGAGGTTAGGTAGAAAGAGTTTGTAAGTAATTTTGATTTTCTGTAGATTTTGTTAAGTCAAGATTAAACTCTGCTTAAATGTTAAACACTGTGATTATATTAGATTGTTTTGACATCATCAATTACTGTGAACTTGTACATTTTTACTAATGAACAAGTTGGGGGAGATTGTTAGATATAATTGATGTGATTTAATATCAGTGTTTAAGTGTTACAGGGAAACAGAGTTTAACTTGTTAATGAAAGCAGTCGCAACAGAGTTTGAGTATACGCTGACAGATGGAAGCGCAAACGCTGACAGATGAGAGCGCAAACACTGCTGATTGGAAGCGCAACAGAGTTTGTTAAACTCTGTCTAGCGGAAGCGTCTGCAGGTCAACAGAGATTGAAGATTAATTCAAGATAAACATGGAAGCAATATCTTTGAAGATTGGATAGCTGTCAAAGAGATTGAGTTGACTTAGAAGACGTGTAGCAATCGTAATTGATATCAATTGTATAGCTTAATTATAGGAGAATCAATTAACGATTGTACGTAGCTGTATATCTTATAAATACAGTTAGGTTAACCCTAGAAGGGTAATCATCATCGAACATTGAAATATTCATTCATTGTAACCTAAGCAGCTCTCTGTGATATTTACATCACTGAGAGAGGAGTTATTAATTCCAAACAGTTTTTAATTGTTCATACTCGTGTTACTTGTTAAACTCTCATACGAACTTGATTATCATTTGTGTATTCGGCCTATTAATTTACCTTCTTCTTTTTTGTTTCACAATTGGCTTATTTTTACAACTAAAATTTATGTTTTATTTTTTGTTTGTTTATGTATCTTTTTTAGAGGCAAATAATATATTATCACATAATATTTTTTAAATTTTTTAATTTTTTAATAATACATATTTTACAAAAACTTATTTCATGTTAAGTGATCTAAAAACATTCTCTCTCAAATGAGAGTCAACCTAATCGACCTACCTTAGCCGCCGCCCCCCTCTCTCCCAATCTATCCTTCCCCCTCCCCTCGGATTTGACCTTGGGCTTGATTATTTTCTGAATAAATCAGATCTTTTGATATCAAAGGTCCGATTTTTTTTTCCCGTCTCGCCTTTTGGCATGTGTTTTAGTACCCAATTTTTGGGTTGTTCTGCATTGTTATATTTGTGGTTGTTATGTCTTTGTGGGTTATCAATGAGAATGATTCGGATGGAATTTTGGGAGATCTGGATTACCGCATCATTAATACTTTCGGCATGTCTATAGCTGGCTCCCGGCATGTAGATAGCCGGGGTATGCTTGGAATGGTTGCGATCGCATGTGCTCACCTTTCACAAATTATAGTTGTTCATTATTTGAGGATTCTTGTTCCTCATTGCTTAGTTTTTGCAACTGAGTCGCCTGAACACCGCAACAGCCATGGAACTATTGTGAAGGTCAATTGTGAAGCTACCATTTTCGGGACTGATGTAGGCTGGATTACTCGAGAAACCTTTGTATTCATTTTTAGTTTCAAGAAAGCGGTCTGGAAACAATGCGGCTATTTGTTAATTAGCTCGTTTTATTGTTTATCAACCTGATTGCATTGTCGTTGGGAGTTTGTCCTAGCTAGACTTGTTTTAAGTTAATGGAATGAATTTGCATTTTGTCAAAAAAAAACATTTTCTACATAAAAAAATTTTATTTTAATTTTTCCGTATCAAAATTTATAAGTCGAAATTTAGTACAAAACAAAAATATCGAAAAATTATAATGTGAAATTATGATATTTTATGATCGAAAATTACTGAAAAACACAAAAGTTAGATTAGCGGTGTATTTACTTATTATAGACTAGTGTTTAATGTTTAATATTTTTTAATTGGTGGTACATTAATTAATTTATGGCAAGGCATTTAATATTTTTTAAATAGGGATACATTAACAACTTATAGATTATTAATTAATTCTTTTTTAACTAGGAGTGCATTAACTAATTACTTAATATAATACTAATCTTAAATTAGTTAATGTAAAACTAATAAAAAATAAATAAACACTAATTTATAATTAGTTAATGTATCATTAATTAAAAAAATTAAACAATATTCTAAAATTAGTTTTGATAATTAAAAAATTTAAATTCAAAATATTAAACAATGTTCTCATTTCTAGTGACCACATTTATTTACTTGTTCTCCACATTCTTCAAATATGATAAATTGAGTGTTATTTTTGTTGGTTTTTGAAAATTAGGATACACTTTTTGGTAAGTGTGATTTTATTAATAATGATGGATAGTTGATACAATTTTAGATTAGTGTTACATTAATTAATTAGTTAATATATTCCTACCTGAAAAGAATTAAATACTAATCTTTAATATGTTAACACATTTTTTATTAAAACAAATTAATACTAACCTATAATTAATTAATGTATCACAAATTAAAAAATTAAACACTAATCCAAAATTAGTTAATACATCACTAAATTAATTTTGTATTTCTTCAATCATTTTTTGACTGATACATTAACTAATTATAGATTAATATTAATTTTTTTAATAAGGGGTATATTAACATCTTAAAGATGAATATTTAATTCTTTTTAACTAGGGATACATTAATTAATTAATTAATGTAACACTAATCTAAAATTAGTTCATGTAGCACTAATTAAAAAAAAGTAAACATCATTTTTAATTAGTTAATGTAAAAAAACTGAATAATATTATAAAGTAAGTTATGGTACATTAAAAATTGAAACATTAATACAAAATTATTAATCACAAATAGAAATTAATTAATTTGTCGCTACTCTAAATATTAAATAAAATAATTTTCATAAACTACAAATTAAAATTATTAAATAGAATTTGGATTAATCACTAATATGAAGATCTATATATAAGTGTTAGCCTATTGATTTTGATGATTCGATGATTACATATATTTTGAAATGTTATTTATTATACTAACATGCTATTGATTTTGTTAATAATATGTTTGGCTTGCTTTTAGATATAAAAACAGCATGCTATTATGTTTGTTCTAACTTGGTCTTGCAGGTTAAAACAGCATGCCATTTGTGTATGCTCTAACGTGTTTCTGCAGGGTAAAACAGCTTACTGATTGTCTAATCAGTACACATCAAACAGCAAGCCATTTGTCGCAAACAGCATGCCAATTGTACAATCAGCAAGCTGATTGTGTCTGAAGCTTTTGCAGTTTCATTTCGGGATTTTAAGAGAACATCAAGAGGAGATGATATATTGATTATATATAGATTATTTGTAAAGATCCTCAGAATATATATTTCCATACCTCCCACTTAAGCTTTTGGAGACAAGACAAAATTCCTTTGAATAAATAAGGTTACTTTACCTTATTTTATTACTCCTCCATACCTCCACTCAAATACATCACATGGGACTCTTGCAAACATTATTCCCTGCACATTATCTTCACCATACACGCACCAGTGCTCAGCTTTGCAGAGAATCAAACACATCCCATTACTCAAAAGAAGCTCTCCATTACTAACGGCTTGAATTCATACCGTTGGAATTCTTTCAAGCCTTAAACCTACAGATCTTGTTCACCTATATAAGAACTGAATAACATCAGTTCTTGTCACTGAATACATCGTGCAGAAAACAAGATATACTCACACAACTACTGAGCTTTCATTGCTAAATCTTTCAAAAACCTTCAAACCTCATCATACACGTATATATATATATATTCAGAGGATTTATAGGTTGAGTTGTATTCTTTCAAAACATTTGTATTGTTCAAAGTGTATTGTTTTGCTGTTGTACAAGATTGGCTTCAGGTTTTAGGGTGAGTCGAACTAGACTAGAGAAGTATACTTGGGAAGTAGTACTTAGAAAGTTAGTTGTTCACAGGTAAACAGCAAGCCATTTGTAATCAGCAAGGGTTAAGGGAGATATATTGTTGGATCTTGTAATCGGTTTATAGTTGATCAATAATATATTCTCTTACCAAGTTTGGTAAGGGACCAGGACGTAGACCATAGGGGATTAGGGGTCGAACCTGGCTAAAAGATTGTGTGTCTCTTTTACTTACTGTTTATATTCCTTCTGCATTGCATTTCAGGTACAATCAGCGTGCTGTTTGTGAACTGTGTTATTACAAACAGCAAGCTGTTTTCAGTAAATTTCAAAACAGTTCATAAATTCACACTATTAACCAAAAACACCTATTCACCCCCCCTCTAGGTGTTGTTTTCAATTGGTATCAGAGAGAGGTATACTAATATTTCTGTAACAGGAAGGTATCGATCATGGGTGAATATTATCTCGAAGCTAAATCCGATTTTAGAGCTCCTCTCCTCATTGGCTCGGAAAACTACAACTGGTGGAAATGTAAAATGGAAACATACCTGTCCAAGAAGCCACTGGTCTTGAGAGTTATTCAGAAAGGAGACTTTGAATTTCTAGATACGGAGAAGAAGCCAAAAGATGTTGATGATCTCAACCCCGAGGAGATTATCAAACTTGGTTATAATGGAGAAGCTAGAAACTCTCTAATGAATGCTTTGGGTCAAGCTGAATATGACAAAGTTTCCTCTCTAAAAACAGCAAAGGAAATGTGGGATGCTTTGGAAACCTATCATGAAGGATCAACAACCTTGAGGAAGGTAAAGCTTAGCAAGCTAATGAATGATTTTGGAAACTTCAAGCTTGAGGATGATGAAACTATCAAGGAAGGTCAAGCTAGATTCCAGGTCACCATAAACTCTTTAAAGAGACTTGGAAAGGATATTCCACAAGATGAAATTAACATGAAAGTGTTAAGTGCTGTGCCATTTATCTATGAAGCTAAGGTCACGGCTTTGGAATCATCCTCAACAATCGACACCATGGATCACCTAGCTGTATTTGCTGAGCTAGAACAGTTTGAAAGCAAGATAATCAAAAGTCAGGTTGAAGGTGTTCGGGTTCCACTAGCCAAAATGAAGAATTTGGCTCTTCATTCTACAAACAGCAAGCCAGAATCTGCAAACAGCAAGCTGTTTGAATCTGATGAAGAATCTGATGAAGAAATTGCACTCATTTCAAAGAAGATTAAGAGGCTGATTGAAAGGAAAGATAGAATGAAAAAGGACAGAGGAGGTTTCTCAAACAAAAATGAACAAACTTGTTTCGAATGTGGCAAGCCTGGTCATTATAAAAGGGATTGCTACAAGTTAAAGTCAAAACAGCATGCTGTTTTCAAAAACAGGAGAAAATCAAAGGCTTCACTGACTTATAGTGATGATGATTCAGACTCCAGTGATGACTCAAGCGAAGACATGATGAATTTGGCTCTTGTAGGTCTGAATGATGAAGATAGCTCACAAGGACCCATAAAAGAAGCTTTTGTGGATAGTGATGAAACTGATTCTGAAGAGGATCAAAGTGAGGTAAATTCTTTTAAGGATTATGTATCTTCAGATGATGATATTTTAGAGTCACTAACCATGCAGGATCAAAATAGTGTAACTATTGAAGAACATATGGCACTAAAGGCCGAAATCAGCAAGCTGGCTGATAAGAATGCCTATCTTTCCAAAATGGTAAAAGACTTGTTGCCAAAAATGGAAGAATGGGATTCAACTTCATTAGGCAAAGCTACAGAGATCAAGGAGCTAAATGCCAAGAATAGTCAATTAGAGGCTATTAATAAATTACATGAAAAAAGAAACAAGACCTTGATGGCGGAACTCAATGAGCGGATGAAAGAAATCAAAGAGCTGAGATCTGATGTTAAAACGAAAGATAAAGCATTGGAGACATACAAGCTGAAAGAATCTAGTCAAGCCGAGTCTTCAAAATCTGTTGAAAAGCAAATTCAGCAAGCTGAACTCACCAAACAGCAAGCTGAATTGATCGATCTCTTGGAAAAGGAAGTCAAAGATCTCCAGAAAGGGATGGAAACTTTTGTTCAAGGAGAAGACAGTTTAAAAACAATGATGAAGAAGACAAAAGTTCCATTGGTCAGAGAAGGAGTTGGCATGAACTTAAACAAGAAGCTTGGTGCACTCAAATATGATGGAAGAAATGGCATACCTTATGACTATGCTATGCCTTGGAAGACATGCAACAAGTGTGGTGGAAAAGGTCATCTGGAAAGACATTGTGTGGTTCAAATCAATCATCAAGGGAAAACAGCTTACCAGAATAGACCAGACAGACGACAAACAGCATACCAGAATGCTTCTGACAAAAGACAAACAGCTTACCAGAGTAAACCAGTCAGAAGACAATCAGCATACCAGAAAGCAAATGACAGAAGACAAACAGCTTACCAGTATCAGTCTGGCAGAGCACAAAGGACCATAAATCAAGCACCAAAAGTGATACAACAGTGGATCAAGAAATCTGATCTACATGATCTTTATATTCTATCAACAAACAGTGGTGGATCCAACAAAATTTGGGTACTCAAGTAGTAAGTATGTTATTTGTCCTCGTATATTCCTTTGAATATGAGAATATTATTATTTTGATTCTAACGAGTTTCCTCTAGTATATAGATGGGACAAATATGTGTATATATATTGTATTATGCAGGAAACAGCATGCTGTTTGGCTGCAATAGACAATGATCCTTATGTTTGGCATAGAAAATTGGGCATGCACTCATGGACTTGCTTATCAAGCAAGAAACTGATCAGGGGGCGCCCAAACTAAAGTATGTCAAAACAAAGATGAAAGTGAAAGCATGCAACCTCAAGTTACTGGCAATCAGCAAGCTGGAAGTTCAAATCAGCAAGCTGGAAGTTCAAATCAGCAAGCTGAAAGCACTGTTGAAGTCAGCAAGCCAAAGAAGGATGCAGACACTGACAATCAGCAAGCTGAAAGTAGAATTGGATGCTAAAACGTTGAGTTTTTTGTGCAACAAAGGTCCCTAAAAACAGCAAGCTGAGTGCAAAAGTTTGGTACTTTAGCTTACCTTTTTAGTATTATTTGCATGCTAATTAATTTGCTATCTTGCATGCATACATATCGTTAATTCTTTCGCATGCAATTTGTTGAGTAAATGTGTACTCGTGCATTATGTGGTACATCATAATCCATGCTTATATTGTATATGCTCGTGATTACCCTTTTTAATGATTAAGGGGGAGAGATTTTAGGAGGTTATCACTTAATGAAGTTATGTGTTTGGGATTTTAGTTCATAAATCCTTATGTGCTTAATTGAATATCTTGTTGTTAAATCAATGATGCATGTGTTGAGGGGGAGTATGTACTCCTAAAAATATATGTTAGTAATCATCAAAAAGGGGGAGATTGTTAGCCTATTGATTTTGATGATTCGATGATTACATATATTTTGAAATGTTATTTATTATACTAACATGCTATTGATTTTGTTAATAATATGTTTGGCTTGCTTTTAGATATAAAAACAGCATGCTATTATGTTTGTTCTAACTTGGTCTTGCAGGTTAAAACAGCATGCCATTTGTGTATGCTCTAACGTGTTTCTGCAGGGTAAAACAGCTTACTGATTGTCTAATCAGTACACATCAAACAGCAAGCCATTTGTCGCAAACAGCATGCCAATTGTACAATCAGCAAGCTGATTGTGTCTGAAGCTTTTGCAGTTTCATTTCGGGATTTTAAGAGAACATCAAGAGGAGATGATATATTGATTATATATAGATTATTTGTAAAGATCCTCAGAATATATATTTCCATACCTCCCACTTAAGCTTTTGGAGACAAGACAAAATTCCTTTGAATAAATAAGGTTACTTTACCTTATTTTATTACTCCTCCATACCTCCACTCAAATACATCACATGGGACTCTTGCAAACATTATTCCCTGCACATTATCTTCACCATACACGCACCAGTGCTCAGCTTTGCAGAGAATCAAACACATCCCATTACTCAAAAGAAGCTCTCCATTACTAACGGCTTGAATTCATACCGTTGGAATTCTTTCAAGCCTTAAACCTACAGATCTTGTTCACCTATATAAGAACTGAATAACATCAGTTCTTGTCACTGAATACATCGTGCAGAAAACAAGATATACTCACACAACTACTGAGCTTTCATTGCTAAATCTTTCAAAAACCTTCAAACCTCATCATACACGTATATATATATATATTCAGAGGATTTATAGGTTGAGTTGTATTCTTTCAAAACATTTGTATTGTTCAAAGTGTATTGTTTTGCTGTTGTACAAGATTGGCTTCAGGTTTTAGGGTGAGTCGAACTAGACTAGAGAAGTATACTTGGGAAGTAGTACTTAGAAAGTTAGTTGTTCACAGGTAAACAGCAAGCCATTTGTAATCAGCAAGGGTTAAGGGAGATATATTGTTGGATCTTGTAATCGGTTTATAGTTGATCAATAATATATTCTCTTACCAAGTTTGGTAAGGGACCAGGACGTAGACCATAGGGGATTAGGGGTCGAACCTGGCTAAAAGATTGTGTGTCTCTTTTACTTACTGTTTATATTCCTTCTGCATTGCATTTCAGGTACAATCAGCGTGCTGTTTGTGAACTGTGTTATTACAAACAGCAAGCTGTTTTCAGTAAATTTCAAAACAGTTCATAAATTCACACTATTAACCAAAAACACCTATTCACCCCCCCTCTAGGTGTTGTTTTCAATAAGTACTAAAATTTTTACTTAATTTAGCAATAATCTGTACACATAAACATCGACTTCAGCTATGATCAGTAGAAGTGGCGTTTCTTATTACTTTTCAAAATAATAACTTCCACCACTACAAGTGACGATTTCTTACATAGATTATCAGCTATACCATAAAGGAAAAGGGTTAATTGGCTAATTTATCACTGAACTGAACTTCAACTAGTGGGTAATTGAACTCAAAAAGCTTGCAGTCAACTCATTATAATAATTGAAACTTGCAATCTCATAACTGCCGTCAACTCATGTTAGATATAATTGATGTGATTTAATGTCAGTGTTTAAGTGTTACAGGTAAAGAGAGTTTAACTTGTTATTGAAAGCAGTTGTAACAGAGTTTGAGTATACGCTGATTGATGGAAGCGCAAACGCTGACAGAGGAAAGCGTAAACACTGATAGCTGAATACATGGAAGCGCAAACACTGTTAGCGTGGAGAGAACAGAGTTTGCTAAAGTCTGTCTACTGGGAGCGTCTACAAGTCAACAGAGTTTGAAGATTAATTTAATATTAATACGGAAGCGATATCTTTGAAGATTGGATAGCTGTCAAAGAGATTGAGTTGACTTAGAAGACGTGTAGCAATCGTAATTGATATCAATTGTATAGCTTAATTTTAGGAGAATCAATTTACGATTGTACGTAACTGTATATCTTATAAATACAGTTAGGTTAACCCTAGAAGGGTATCCATCGTGAACGAATATCATTCTTGTAACCTAAGCAGCTCTCTGTGATACTTTACATCACCGAGAGAGGAATTATTAATTCCAAACAGTTTTAAGAGTTAAAACGTGTGTTCTTGTTACTTATTCATACAGTACTTGATTATATATTGTGTATTCGACCTAACAAGTGGTATCAGAGCCAAATCTGTTACTTTATTACAGTTAAAGATCCAAACACAATAGTAATCAATGGCAGAGATACCTCCACCATCTGAGAAAGCCCCTACTACTGTTAGTAGGTATGAAACAATTAGGGTTCCTATACTGAGGCCATTAGAGTATGCAATTTGGAAGGTGAAGATGACCATGTTTCTGGAGGCCACAGATCCAGAATATCTGGACAGAATTTATGAAGGTCCTCACAAACCTACAAAGTTATCTGCTGCTGCTGCTGGTGAGGAATCAAAAGTCATTCCAAAAGAGAAGAAAGATCTAACTGCTGAGGATCTTTCATCTATTGCAAAGGATGCGAAGGTAAGGCATTTACTTCACAGTGCGTTAGATATATAATTGGTTCTGGTTGATGTGATTCATGTGGTTGATGTTAGGTCGAATACACAATATATAATCAAGTACTGTATGAATAAGTAACAAGAACACACGTTTTAACTCTTAAAACTGTTTGGAATTAATAATTCCTCTCTCGGTGATGTAAAGTATCACAGAGAGCTGCTTAGGTTACAAGAATGATATTCGTTCACGATGGATACCCTTCTAGGGTTAACCTAACTGTATTTATAAGATATACAGTTACGTACAATCGTAAATTGATTCTCCTAAAATTAAGCTATACAATTGATATCAATTACGATTGCTACACGTCTTCTAAGTCAACTCAATCTCTTTGACAGCTATCCAATCTTCAAAGATATCGCTTCCGTATTAATATTAAATTAATCTTCAAACTCTGTTGACTTGTAGACGCTCCCAGTAGACAGACTTTAGCAAACTCTGTTCTCTCCACGCTAACAGTGTTTGCGCTTCCATGTATTCAGCTATCAGTGTTTACGCTTTCCTCTGTCAGCGTTTGCGCTTCCATCAATCAGCGTATACTCAAACTCTGTTACAACTGCTTTCAATAACAAGTTAAACTCTCTTTACCTGTAACACTTAAACACTGACATTAAATCACATCAATTATATCTAAAAATCTCCCCCAACTTGTTCATTAGAAAAATGTACAAGTTCACAATAATTGATGATGTCAAAACTAACAAATAAAAACACAGTGTTTAGCATATAATCAGAGTTTAAACTTGACTTAGCAAAATTTACAGAAAATTCGAATTACTTACAAATTCTGTCTACCTAACCTCCTCAAGGTCTGGAGTTGTTCTGAGATAATCAATCAACAACCGCCTCTCAGCATTTTCAAGTTCAATCTCCATAGCTACCTTGATCTCTCTTAAATCTGGATCATTCTCATCAGTTTGAAAAATAGCAGCTCTGAGATCATAGATCTTGTTTCTTCTCATTTCATTTCCCAATCTGATAAACTTCACTTCTTCAGACTTTACATTAAAATCTAGAACAGTAATTCCAAGATCAGTCTTCAGCTTTGTAGTTCCCTTCTGCATTTCAATCAGATTCCCATTCCAGTCTCTGTACTTAGGAACATACTTTTCAGCAGACTTTGTTCCTGTAGCAACTTTAGCTTTCTGCATATACTCCCTTATAGAATTAGCAATAAGCTGTGTTCGTTGATTTCTAACTCTGAATCTATGAATACTGTATGCATTGCCTCTCATGAATAACACTGATATTGATGAACTCTAAACTCTGATTAGTGACACTCTGTTTCCAAGTCATACTTGATTCTTGTTGATTCTGTGTTTGCACTTGTGAAAATTTTAAAACTTGAGATGTGTCATTGTTTATTTTGGTGAGAAACAGTTCATGTCTGCACCCTGTGAGATTTTGAGCCGAATAAGTGATTGATACATTTTATATCAATCAGATTTTATTGTTGTGTGATGTTCATCAGTAAGTATGTTGCTCTAGAACTTGCATTAAACCATTTTGGGACTACATGATATATGTGTGCATAAAAATGATAAAGGCATTAGGATTAACCATCTTTCTTTAAACACTGTTCAAAACCTCTTTGAACACTGATAATAAACATTGTTCATAAAACACTACCCTTAGTAAACCCCTTTGAGCCAAATTAACTGCTCATTTTTCTTGAATACTGAAGTATTAAGAGCAGTTATATTCGTTTGTTAAATCAAATTCAAGCAGGTGAGTATTTCTTAAGAAAAGATATCTTACTCAGTATATATATATGAATAAAAAAAAAAAAAAAGGGGTATATATACTGATCATCTTGTACAAATATGTACTAATCATTTGACTGAACATTTTGATCAAATAAATTGTTCAGTTAGAAATTCTCATCTCTTCTCATCTGTTTGATTTCACTCAATTATAACCCTGAACAAAGTCCTTTTGATTTGTGCATATATGTAATCGAAGTGGTGTAGATTTGGTGGACATTCAAGCTTATGGTAGTATCTGCTTTTACTGATTGAATCTGAGAGTAAACACTTCACCTAAACACTTGTGTGATGTGAGAGTTTGTGAGAAAATCCTTGACATGTAACTCACTGAATGATGCTTTGATGTTTATCTCCTGATCTTTTTGTCTTTAATGACTGTGTGCTTACGTGGATAATCATGATCATAAACTGGAACAGGGATATTCAGATTTCTGTAATTAAGGAACTACAGAGTTTAGCATTCATCATATACTCTGTGGTTAATATGAGAGTTTGTGCATTCAGTGTTTATTGTTTTTAATTTATGGATTTTATGAAATATTAGATGCTATAAAAATTGATTTGGTAAACTCTGCTACTCACACACGAAAATCACGACTGTGTATTTTTGAAAGGGTTTTGTGATAAAGATTGAAAATTTGATAAACACTGATTGATTGTGTTATGTACTCTAAGGTATATTTTCATTAAGATAATTTGAAAATTTTGGAGTAAATGGAGTAGTTGACAACTGTTAATTAGTGTAATTAGTGGTAACGTGTCTTGATAAACGGAACGACAGCGGTAATAATGGCTTTTACTGCGCATGTATTAAGTGAACCGTTGCATGTGTGACACGTGTCCCACTTTCACCCACTCACTCATCATGATGTCTCACTTTCACACTTTTCAAGGGAACAGTTGCGTGTTTTCAAGTAAAATCGTTTGAGTTTAGTTTTTAATTAAAACTCAAATTACTTTTTGCCACAATCACTTTTACCCACTCGTATTCACTTTACCAAAACAGAGAACATCTTTGTTTTTCACTTTGGCATTTTCACAAACACCTTTCTTGCAAAACATTTTCACAGTTGATTCTTGCTTATTTCTTGATTCAATGGCAACTAAACCTTTCACTGTCTTTGGTCTACGCTTTGTGCCTAACAATTATGCAGCTTTACTTGAGAACGACCGGGCTCCAGAGGCGTTCCATCTAATGCAAAATTTTCTTCGAGATTCTGAGATTGGGCAAGCGCTGGTTGAACCGGCTACTCTATCTGCTTCCCAAGTTGTTAATTTCTGGCAAAACTCAAGATATATAGAAGGAGGAGAGAATGGAACTCCGTCTATCATCTTCTCTCATGAAGAACAAGAGTTTGTGATCACTCCACAAACTGTTCACGACGTCATGGATTTTGACACACATACTTCGTATGCTGTTGTCTCTGAGCAAAATCTGAGAGAAATGCTAACAGAGATTGGGTACATGGAATCACTTGCCAAGCTGGGCAGTGTGAGGCGGCCAAACTTGAGAAAAGAGTGGAATTTTTTCTTTGATTGTATCACCAGGACATTCCAGAAGAAGGTCACCAACTGGGATGCTATTCCAATGGATAGTCTACAAATTGGGTATTCTCTACTTTATGGTAGTAATTTTGATTTTGGTAGATATGTATTAATGAATTTGGGTGATAAGTTGTCAGAGTCTACTACAGTTTACTTTGCTAGATTTTGTCAACTTCTGTTCAATGCATGTGTTTCTGGGTTAACTATTGATGAAGCTGATGAAATTCAACCTTTTCGAGTCACTAAGAGAATATTCTCTGATATGACTAACAAAGATGTTGGAAAAGACATACCTCCTTTAGTATTGCCACTTGCTTTACAGAACTTTGTCAATCAACCACAAGATTCTCCATCACCAAACCATGAACCACATGAATCACATCAACCAGAACCACAATCTATGCCTGAACCTTTAGCCACTGATCGTACAGAAAACATCCCATCTCAACCTACTCAATCACCTGAGCCAATACCAACAACCACTGATCAACCCATATCACCTCAAACACAAACAGAACCTCAAACACAACCTGACCAAATGACTACTGAACCAACAAACCCTGTCACTACCACTCATCCACAACCACCACCAAAGCCAAAAAGGAAGAAACATACTGCAATCAACACCAAACATTCTAGGGCTAAACAGACAACTCCAAAGGCTGTTTATTCTAGAAGATTCATACAAAGGGCAAATAGACCTTCAACACCATCGGTTGAGGAAAGTTCTAGTGAAAGTTCTAGTGCAGAAGAAGAATTGGTTGCAGTACCTCAAGCTAAGGGGAGAAGGCTTATTCTAACTGATTCTGATGATGAGCATGTTGAAGAGGCTCAAGAGAAAATCTCTTTTGATATTCCTACTGGTGAGCCAGAGGTTATCATAGAACCTATAATACCAGAATCCGAAGTCAAGCTTTCTGAACCAGAAGTTGTTAAGGTTCAAGAACATGAAGCTGTTAGAGATGTTTTGTCTCCAATGGAAGAGTTTGCTGAAACTCCAATTTCTTTTAATCATGAAGCATCTACTCCACCACTCATGGAGGTTACACTTTCTATCGATACTGGTGTTGCTGATGGGCCTACTGTTGTTCTTGAAGACACTGTGGTTGCATCACACACTGAGTTGAACTCTGATGCCAATCATGTTTCTGCTCATGGTGAGGAGGTTGATAAACCAGAAAAGGTTATTTCTTCAGAGCAAACTCCAGTTGATAAAGGAAAACAGGTTGTTCAAGAACCTATTTCTGCTCAAGAACCTATTGTTTCTGTTGCCTCTACTAGTGAGTCGATGAGTGATTCAGTTACAGCTAAGAGTACAGGAGTTGAACAACCACAAAATCAGACTGATGGTCAGAAAACAGGTGAAAAACCAGATTTTGCTGGGCCTTCTGTAAATGAAGTTGATGATAGTTATTTGGCCAAGCAAACTGCTGATTGGTACAAGTCAGAGTCTATTTTTCCTCCTGGAAGGGCAGCAATGTTTCTTGAAGCCAATTCTAAGAAGATTAAAAATCCAGAAATTTTCACTTGTTTGCAAGGCACAGTGATTCAAATCAAAACTTTGAATAATAGATTTGATGATACTCAGAAATCTATTGTTGATCTTCGAACAGAAGTTGCTACTCATGAAGAGAAAGCTCAACTAGCTAATGCTAAGCTCTTTCAACAATTTGCCAAAGCTCAAGCAAATATTAATGACAGACTGAGCACAGTTGAGAAGAATCAGATTTTACTGACTGAGAAGGTTGATTCCATTGCAAATTCTCTTGAGTTAATCACCTCGATTCTGATTCAAGATGGTGATGATGATGTCAAAAAGGGGGAGAGAATTGCTAAAACCAAGTGTAAGCAAACTCAAACTCTGTCAAAGAAAGATCATCTTGATGATGAAGGCACCAATGCTGATAAGGGCTTAAGAAATGCAAATCTCAGACAAGGACATGGAAGGTCTTCAAGGTCAAAGCCGAATTTGGTGATAGATTCAAATACTCAGAGTACTTCTGGTTCAAAGCCAAAGGATTTGTCATTCTCTAAAAATCCACAAACAGATGAAGAATTGGCTGCAAAATTATTTCGTGAAGAGAATGCTGAAGCTACACTTGAGGATATTCAAGCTGAAGAAAAGTTGTTGCAGAAAGAGCATTTAAAAGCTCAAAAGTCCAAGAAAGTGAAGAAAGTTGTTAAAGCTTCAAAGTCTGCAAGGCCTGTAATGAAAGGAATTGAAATCAAAGAAAAACTATCTGGTATTCAAGAAGAAGAAGAAGAAGATACTGGAAAGCTGGTTAGAAAGTCTTCTCTTGATGCAAAGTTGAAATTAAAAGGGAAAAGTGGTGAAGAGAGCAAGGGCAAAATGATAGTTACAACCTCTGTTGCTACACAAGTTGTACAGACTCAAAGTAAACTCTTACCTGGTTTTTCAAGGCCAAAGATTCCAGTGCAAGAAGAAGTAGGAGTGACTGGTGGATATCAACATAATGTTGCATGTTCAGGAAAGCCACCAGGCAGGAATACTTCTGGCTTAGGTTCAAGAAGAGATTTGAGGGTTAGTAACAGTCCAAGAGATCCCTCTGCACTTGTATCTCTTGGTTCTGGTATAACTCAAGAAAATCTAGACAAGTTGGAGTCAGTTCAGGTAGTTCATCAAAGGAGCTTAGACATTCACTTTCTACTATACTTTATGGCAGATGGGTCAGTGTATAGAGTGAATGAAGAAGCAATCAAGCTAAAATTATTTGAGGAACTTCAGTATGTCTTGCATATCTTCAGAGTTAGAAATCAACGAACACAGCTTATTGTTAATTCTATAAGGGAGTATATGCAGAAAGCTAAAGTTGCTACAGGAACAAAGTCTGCTGAAAAGTATGTTCCTAAGTACAGAGACTGGAATGGGAATCTGATTGAAATGCAGAAGGGAACTACAAAGCTGAAGACTGATCTTGGAATTACTGTTCTAGATTTTAATGTAAAGTCTGAAGAAGTGAAGTTTATCAGATTGGGAAATGAAATGAGAAGAAACAAGATCTATGATCTCAGAGCTGCTATTTTTCAAACTGATGAGAATGATCCAGATTTAAGAGAGATCAAGGTAGCTATGGAGATTGAACTTGAAAATGCTGAGAGGAGGTTGTTGATTGATTATCTCAGAACAACTCCAGACCTTGAGGAGGTTAGGTAGACAAAATTTGTAAGTAATTCGAATTTTCTGTAAATTTTGCTAAGTCAAGTTTAAACTCTGATTATATGCTAAACACTGTGTTTTTATTTGTTAGTTTTGACATCATCAATTATTGTGAACTTGTACATTTTTCTAATGAACAAGTTGGGGGAGATTGTTAGATATAATTGATGTGATTTAATGTCAGTGTTTAAGTGTTACAGGTAAAGAGAGTTTAACTTGTTATTGAAAGCAGTTGTAACAGAGTTTGAGTATACGCTGATTGATGGAAGCGCAAATGCTGACAGAGGAAAGCGTAAACACTGATAGCTGAATACATGGAAGCGCAAACACTGTTAGCGTGGAGAGAACAGAGTTTGCTAAAGTCTGTCTACTGGGAGCGTCTACAAGTCAACAGAGTTTGAAGATTAATTTAATATTAATACGGAAGCGATATCTTTGAAGATTGGATAGCTGTCAAAGAGATTGAGTTGACTTAGAAGACGTGTAGCAATCGTAATTGATATCAATTATATAGCTTAATTTTAGGAGAATCAATTTACGATTGTACGTAACTGTATATCTTATAAATACAGTTAGGTTAACCCTAGAAGGGTATCCATCGTGAACGAATATCATTCTTGTAACCTAAGCAGCTCTCTGTGATACTTTACATCACCGAGAGAGGAATTATTAATTCCAAACAGTTTTAAGAGTTAAAACGTGTGTTCTTGTTACTTATTCATACAGTACTTGATTATATATTGTGTATTCGACCTAACAAGTGGTATCAGAGCCAAATCTGTTACTTTATTACAGTTAAAGATCCAAACACAATAGTAATCAATGGCAGAGATACCTCCACCATCTGAGAAAGCCCCTACTACTGTTAGTAGGTATGAAACAATTAGGGTTCCTATACTGAGGCCATTAGAGTATGCAATTTGGAAGGTGAAGATGACCATGTTTCTGGAGGCCACAGATCCAGAATATCTGGACAGAATTTATGAAGGTCCTCACAAACCTACAAAGTTATCTGCTGCTGCTGCTGGTGAGGAATCAAAAGTCATTCCAAAAGAGAAGAAAGATCTAACTGCTGAGGATCTTTCATCTATTGCAAAGGATGCGAAGGTAAGGCATTTACTTCACAGTGCGTTAGACAATGTTATGTCTAATAAAGTGATAAACTGCACAACTGCAAAGGAGATATGGGATGCACTTGAGGTTAGATGTCAAGGAACACCTGCAATTAAGAAGAACAGAAGGAACATACTCACTCAGGAGTATGAGCATTTTGAGGCAAAATCTGATGAAACCATGACAGAAACATTTGACAGATTCTGTAAACTGCTCAATGATTTGTCATTGGTGAACAAAGAGTATGATTTAGAAGATTCAAATCTCAAGTTTCTTCTCTCTCTACCTGAAAAGTGGGATGTGAAAACAACCACTATAAGAGATAATTATGAACTTGGTGAAACAGAGATTGATGAAATTTATGGACTGCTCAAAACCCATGAATTGGAATTGGAGCAGAGAAACAAAAGATCTAGTAGAAAGTCAAAGTCTGTTGCTCTTAAGGTTGAGGAGAAACCATCAAAGAAAGAAGCATCAAGGAGAAAGGCAAAAGGAAAAGCTTTAGTCATACATTCAGAGAATGAGTCATCAGACACTGATGTTGACTCAAACACAGATGGATCATCTGATTCTGAAGATGATGAGGAGATGATGCAAATGGCTGCATTGATGGTAAAGACCTTCAAGAAGATGGGATACAAGAACTTCAAGAAGGGAAAGAGATTCTCCAAGGACTACTCAAAGTTTGATAAGAAGAATTTCAAGAAATCTGAGGGAAAGGACTTCAAATCTGGTAAGAAAGATAAGTCTGAGATTCAATGCTACAAGTGTAAGGAGATGGGTCACTATGCTCCTGAGTGCAAGAAGGGTAAAACTGAAAAGGCACTCTACACAAAAGGCAGAGACTGGGCAGACACTTCAGATTCAGATGAGAAAGTCAACTATGCTCTCATGGCTACTACTCAGACTGAAAATGATGATCTCAAGGTACCCCCAACTACCTATGCTTATAATACTGATAATATAACTGAATTGAGAATTTATCTTAAAGCATTGCATATCAGTTATAGAGATCAGACTTTAGAAAATGAGAGAATAAAGACTGAGTGCTCTCAACTTAAAGAAAGAAATAAACTTGTTGAGGAACAGCTAGAAAACATGAATAAAATTCAAAAAGAGAGAGATGATGCAGTGTTTATTGAACAGGAGTTGCTAGGTAAGTATAAGCAACTAGAATCAGAATTGGAGGATAGTAAACACATCATTAAAACGTGGACACACTCTGGTAAAGACACTCAAGAAGTGTTTCAGTCAGATACAGTAGGTCTAGGTTACTCTGTAGGAGATGAACTTAGATTTGAAAATCAGGTAAAAGTTAGACCACATTATTCATCTGAGGGTAATGTCATGGGAACAGGTGGACCTAAGACTGAAGCACAGAAAAAGGCTGTTAAAGAGTCATATGCTAAAACTTTTGTTAAAGAGGCTAACATTGGCTTAATGACAGATAAACAACTCAAGCATAAGCTTAAGGAGATAAAGTCTGTCAACAAACAGAGAATGCCTAAGAAAAACAGAAATGGAAAAGTAGGCATAACCTCAGGAATTAAGCCAATGCTTGCTTCATTAGCTCCCAGGAAAACATGCTTTAATTGTGGTAGTACTAATCATCTTGCTAGTTTCTGCAGTAAGAATAAGAACATTAATTCTTTGCCCTCTAAAACTGCAGTTAAAAATGATTATGTGAGAACTAGACCACAGACTTTATGTAAACACTGTGGAAGTACATGGCACTCTATTTACACTTGCAGAGATTATCATGCTATTTACTATAATTACTATGAAACCAAGCCAAATTTGAAATGGGTTAAAGTAAACTCTGCAAATGTAAACTCTGAAAAAGTTAGCTTAAACTCTGTTAATGTGAATTCCGCTGCAAAAGCTAACAGAATTAAGAAAGTCAAAGGATCCAAGCAAGTCTGGATCCTTAAAACTAATAATCAGTGATTGTTTGTGATTGCAGGGCACCAGGGTAAGTACCCTAGTCGTGGACAGTGGATGTTCAGGACACATGACTGGAAATAAAGCCCTGCTATCAGAGTATGAGGAGAAGGCTGGCCCAGAAGTTTCCTATGGAGATGGCAACATAGGACATACACTGGGATATGGCAATATCAATCTTGGAAGTGTCATCATCACAAATGTAGCTCTGGTTCCAGGACTCAAGCATGATTTGCTATCTGTGAGTCAAATCTGTGACAGAGGATATCATGTAGATTTTCAGCCTGAATATTGCCAAGTGATCAGTAAATCTACAGGGAAAGTTGCTCTAGTTGGAAACAGACACAACAACATCTATGAAATAAAATTGTCAACAAACACTGATGGCAAAGCAGTATGTCTGTCAACAAGAATCTCCAGTGAAGAGAGTTGGAAGTGGCACAAGAAACTCTCTCATTTGAATCTGAACAACATCAATGAGCTCATAAAGAATGATCTTGCAAGAGGACTACCAAAGTCATTGTTGAATGTAGAAGGCCTGTGTGATTCTTGTCAAAAGGCCAAACAGAGAAAAACCTCTTTCAAAAGCAAATCTGAGTCTTCAATTGCTGATCCTTATCATCTACTACATGTTGATCTTTTTGGACCAGTAAATGTCATGTCACTTGGAAAGAAGAAATATGCTCTAGTCATTGTTGATGATTACACCAGATACACATGGGTGTATTTTCTAGCAAAGAAGGATGAAACTGCTTTAACACTGACAGAACATATAATACAACTGGAAAAAGGGTCAGAGAATCAAGTGAAGATAATCAGAAGTGACAATGGAACTGAGTTCAGGAATTCATCAATGGAAGAATTTTGCAAGAGTAAAGGGATAAAACAAGAGTTTTCTGCACCCGGCACTCCACAACAAAATGGTGTAGTGGAGAGGAAGAACAGAACTTTGATAGAAGCTGCCAGAACCATGCTAGATGAAGCAAAGTTGCCAACATATTTCTGGGCAGAAGCAGTTCAAACTGCTTGTTTTACTCAAAATGCAACACTGATCAACAAGCATGGTAAAACACCATATGAAATGGTGAAGAAGAAGAAGCCAAATCTAAAATATTTTCATATTTTTGGATGCAAGTGCTTTGTGTTGAAGACTCATCCTGAACAGTTGACCAAATTTGACCTAAAGGCAGATGAAGGAATTTTTGTTGGCTATCCACTGTCAACAAAGGCATTCAGAGTTTATAATCTGAGAACCAGAGTGATCATGGAGTCTATTCATGTGTCATTTGATGACAAGAAAATAACTGGACTTGAAGATGTTAATGAGCATGATCAACTGCACTTTGAAAATGAAGATTTATTAAACTCGGATGATACAGATCTGACAAACACTGTTGAGGTCAATTCTGAACCTCTACTGGTAAACACTGAAGAAACTTTTCAATCAGAAACAAGGGAAGAACCAGTTGAGGGGGAGCATGAAGAATCACATCAAAGTGATGATTCAAACACTGATAGTGACTCAGTTGATAATTCTGAATCAAACTCTGTTGATTCAAACTCTGTTGATAATACTGAGAAGTCACATTCAGGGGGAGCATCTGAAAATGAAGAAAGACACCAAGAAAATCAGGAGAGCATGGATCAAGGGGGAGGATCACATGATGACAGAAGCAATCTGCCTTCTGCAAGAAAATGGACTAAGTCACATACACCTGATTTAATTATTGGTGATCCAGATGCAAGAGTAAGGACAAGAAGTGCAACAACAAATGAATGTCTGTTTCATGCATTCTTGTCACAAACTGAGCCAAAGAAAGTAGAAGAAGCTTTGAAAGATGCTGACTGGATAACAGCAATGCAAGAAGAGCTAAATGAATTTGAGAGAAATGAGGTGTGGACCCTTGTACCAAGGCCAAAGAACAGATCTATTGTTGGTACTAAATGGGTTTTCAGAAATAAAACTGACAGTGATGGTGTGATCACAAGGAACAAAGCAAGACTGGTAGCTAAAGGCTATTCACAGCAGGAAGGAATAGATTATGATGAGACTTTTGCACCAGTTGCCAGATTGGAGGCAATAAGGATGTTTCTTGCCTATGCTTCTCACAAGAAATTCAAGGTTTTTCAAATAGATGTGAAAAGTGCTTTTCTGAATGGAAAACTTGAAGAAGAAGTATTTGTTGAACAACCACCTGGTTTTGTAGATCCAAAATATCCAGATCATGTCTACAGGTTAGATAAGGCACTCTATAGACTTAAACAGGCACCTAGGGCATGGTATGAAACCCTTGCTAAATTTCTGCTAGAAAGTGGGTTTCACAGAGGTACTATTGACAAAACTCTGTTTTACTTTCAATCTGGTAATGACCTGCTCTTAGTTCAGATATATGTAGATGATATCATTTTTGGATCTACTAATGATAAACTCTGTAAGAAATTTGCCAAGCTCATGCAGTCTAGATATCAAATGAGTATGATGGGAGAGTTAAGCTATTTTCTAGGCTTACAGGTGAAGCAAACAGATGATGGAATTTTCATTAATCAAGCAAAATATACCAGAAATCTTCTCAAGAAATTTGGCATGCTTGACTGTTCATCTGCAACAACTCCTATGGCAACTGCAACAAAACTGGACAAAGATACAGGTTCATCAGTGGATATGACAAGCTACAGAGGGATGATTGGTTCTCTACTCTATTTAACAGCTAGTAGACCTGATATCATGTATGCCACCTGTCTGTGTGCAAGATTTCAGGCAGATCCAAGGGAACCACATTTAACAGCTGTGAAGAGAATTTTCAAATATCTCAAAGGCACTGTAACCTTAGGGCTGTGGTACCCAAGAGAATCAGATTTTAAGCTACTTGGTTACTCTGATGCAGATTTTGCTGGCTGTAAGATTGACAGAAAAAGCACAAGTGGAAGCTGTCAATTTCTTGGTGACAGACTTGTGTCTTGGTACAGTAAGAAACAAAAATCAATATCAACATCTACAGCTGAAGCAGAGTATATTGCTGCTGGTAGTTGCTGTGCACAGATTCTATGGATGAAGAATCAATTGCTGGATTATGGGTTGAGGTATAGTAAAATACCTATTTTCTGTGATAATCAAAGTGCTATTGCAATGACAGGTAATCCAGTACAACACTCAATGACCAAGCACATCAGCATAAGGTATCACTTTATCAGAGAGCATGTAGAGGAAGGCAATATTGAGCTTCACTTTGTGCCTACAGATCAACAACTTGCAGATGTTTTCACAAAGCCTCTAAGTGAAGCAACATTTACAAGACTGGTCAATGAACTAGGGATGGTATCTGGTTTTGACTAAACATGTTGGTTAGACTCAAACTCTTTCAAATAAAATGTGTTGCTCATATCTCTGTAAATTGCTAAAGTGCTATGTGAACTTTATTAATTAAACTCTGTCAGCATGATTGTTGGTCATACACTGTTAATACGTTTGTTAAACTCTGTGAATTCTGAGTTGATTTTTGTCTGAATGAAAATACCGATGAAGAAAGATGTATAGAGGATGATTTTCAGTGAAAAATCAAGATTCTTTTTGAGTCACTGTAATCTAATCAGAAATTGCACAGTAAGTTAACACAGCATGATACTGTTTCATATTTAGAGCATCTCTTAGTTTATTTGATCCTAAACTCTGAATCTATGAATACTGTATGCATTGCCTCTCATGAATAACACTGATATTGATGAACTCTAAACTCTGATTAGTGACACTCTGTTTCCAAGTCATACTTGATTCTTGTTGATTCTGTGTTTGCACTTGTGAAAATTTTAAAACTTGAGATGTGTCATTGTTTATTTTGGTGAGAAACAGTTCATGTCTGCACCCTGTGAGATTTTGAGCCGAATAAGTGATTGATACATTTTATATCAATCAGATTTTATTGTTGTGTGATGTTCATCAGTAAGTATGTTGCTCTAGAACTTGCATTAAACCATTTTGGGACTACATGATATATGTGTGCATAAAAATGATAAAGGCATTAGGATTAACCATCTTTCTTTAAACACTGTTCAAAACCTCTTTGAACACTGATAATAAACACTGTTCATAAAACACTACCCTTAGTAAACCCCTTTGAGCCAAATTAACTGCTCATTTTTCTTGAATACTGAAGTATTAAGAGCAGTTATATTCGTTTGTTAAATCAAATTCAAGCAGGTGAGTATTTCTTAAGAAAAGATATCTTACTCAGTATATATATATGAATAATAAAAAAAAAAGGGGGTATATATACTGATCATCTTGTACAAATATGTACTAATCATTTGACTGAACATTTTGATCAAATAAATTGTTCAGTTAGAAATTCTCATCTCTTCTCATCTGTTTGATTTCACTCAATTATAACCCTGAACAAAGTCCTTTTGATTTGTGCATATATGTAATCGAAGTGGTGTAGATTTGGTGGACATTCAAGCTTATGGTAGTATCTGCTTTTACTGATTGAATCTGAGAGTAAACACTTCACCTAAACACTTGTGTGATGTGAGAGTTTGTGAGAAAATCCTTGACATGTAACTCACTGAATGATGCTTTGATGTTTATCTCCTGATCTTTTTGTCTTTAATGACTGTGTGCTTACGTGGATAATCATGATCATAAACTGGAACAGGGATATTCAGATTTCTGTAATTAAGGAACTACAGAGTTTAGCATTCATCATATACTCTGTGGTTAATATGAGAGTTTGTGCATTCAGTGTTTATTGTTTTTGATTTATGGATTTTATGAAATATTAGATGCTATAAAAATTGATTTGGTAAACTCTGCTACTCACACACGAAAATCACGACTGTGTATTTTTGAAAGGGTTTTGTGATAAAGATTGAAAATTTGATAAACACTGATTGATTGTGTTATGTACTCTAAGGTATATTTTCATTAAGATAATTTGAAAATTTTGGAGTAAATGGAGTAGTTGACAACTGTTAATTAGTGTAATTAGTGGTAACGTGTCTTGATAAACGGAACGACAGCGGTAATAATGGCTTTTACTGCGCATGTATTAAGTGAACCGTTGCATGTGTGACACGTGTCCCACTTTCACCCACTCACTCATCATGATGTCTCACTTTCACACTTTTCAAGGGAACAGTTGCGTGTTTTCAAGTAAAATCGTTTGAGTTTAGTTTTTAATTAAAACTCAAATTACTTTTTGCCACAATCACTTTTACCCACTCGTATTCACTTTACCAAAACAGAGAACATCTTTGTTTTTCACTTTGGCATTTTCACAAACACCTTTCTTGCAAAACATTTTCACAGTTGATTCTTGCTTATTTCTTGATTCAATGGCAACTAAACCTTTCACTGTCTTTGGTCTACGCTTTGTGCCTAACAATTATGCAGCTTTAATTGAGAACGACTGGGCTCCAGAGGCGTTCCATCTAATGCAAAATTTTCTTCGAGATTCTGAGATTGGGCAAGCGCTGGTTGAACCGGCTACTCTATCTGCTTCCCAAGTTGTTAATTTCTGGAAAAACTCAAGATATATAGAAGGAGGAGAGAATGGAACTCCGTCTATCATCTTCTCTCATGAAGAACAAGAGTTTGTGATCACTCCACAAACTGTTCGCGACGTCATGGATTTTGACACACATACTTCGTATGCTGTTGTCTCTGAGCAAAATCTGAGAGAAATGCTAACAGAGATTGGGTACATGGAATCACTTGCCAAGCTGGGCAGTGTGAGGCGGCCAAACTTGAGAAAAGAGTGGAATTTTTTCTTTGATTGTATCACCAGGACATTCCAGAAGAAGGTCACCAACTGGGATGCTATTCCAATGGACAGTCTACAAATTGGGTATTCTCTACTTTATGGTAGTAATTTTGATTTTGGTAGATATGTATTAATGAATTTGGGTGATAAGTTGTCAGAGTCTACTACAGTTTACTTTGCTAGATTTTGTCAACTTCTGTTCAATGCATGTGTTTCTGGGTTAACTATTGATGAAGCTGATGAAATTCAACCTTTTCGAGTCACTAAGAGAATATTCTCTGATATGACTAACAAAGATGTTGGAAAAGACATACCTCCTTTAGTATTGCCACTTGCTTTACAGAACTTTGTCAATCAACCACAAGATTCTCCATCACCAAACCATGAACCACATGAATCACATCAACCAGAACCACAATCTATGCCTGAACCTTTAGCCACTGATCGTACAGAAAACATCCCATCTCAACCTACTCAATCACCTGAGCCAATACCAACAACCACTGATCAACCCATATCACCTCAAACACAAACAGAACCTCAAACACAACCTGACCAAATGACTACTGAACCAACAAACCCTGTCACTACCACTCATCCACAACCACCACCAAAGCCAAAAAGGAAGAAACATACTGCAATCAACACCAAACATTCTAGGGCTAAACAGACAACTCCAAAGGCTGTTTATTCTAGAAGATTCATACAAAGGGCAAATAGACCTTCAATACCATCGGTTGAGGAAAGTTCTAGTGAAAGTTCTAGTGCAGAAGAAGAATTGGTTGCAGTACCTCAAGCTAAGAGGAGAAGGCTTATTCTAACTGATTCTGATGATGAGCATGTTGAAGAGGCTCAAGAGAAAATCTCTTTTGATATTCCTACTGGTGAGCCAGAGGTTATCATAGAACCTATAATACCAGAATCCGAAGTCAAGCTTTCTGAACCAGAAGTTGTTAAGGTTCAAGAACATGAAGCTGTTAGAGATGTTTTGTCTCCAATGGAAGAGTTTGCTGAAACTCCAATTTCTTTTAATCATGAAGCATCTACTCCACCACTCATGGAGGTTACACTTTCTATCGATACTGGTGTTGCTGATGGGCCTACTGTTGTTCTTGAAGACACTGTGGTTGCATCACACACTGAGTTGAACTCTGATGCCAATCATGTTTCTGCTCATGGTGAGGAGGTTGATAAACCAGAAAAGGTTATTTCTTCAGAGCAAACTCCAGTTGATAAAGGAAAACAGGTTGTTCAAGAACCTATTTCTGCTCAAGAACCTATTGTTTCTGTTGCCTCTACTAGTGAGTCGATGAGTGATTCAGTTACAGCTAAGAGTACAGGAGTTGAACAACCACAAAATCAGACTGATGGTCAGAAAACAGGTGAAAAACCAGATTTTGCTGGGCCTTCTGTAAATGAAGTTGATGATAGTTATTTGGCCAAGCAAACTGCTGATTGGTACAAGTCAGAGTGTATTTTTCCTCCTGGAAGGGCAGCAATGTTTCTTGAAGCCAATTCTAAGAAGATTAAAAATCCAGAAATTTTCACTTGTTTGCAAGGCACAGTGATTCAAATCAAAACTTTGAATAATAGATTTGATGATACTCAGAAATCTATTGTTGATCTTCGAACAGAAGTTGCTACTCATGAAGAGAAAGCTCAACTAGCTAATGCTAAGCTCTTTCAACAATTTGCCAAAGCTCAAGCAAATATTAATGACAGACTGAGCACAGTTGAGAAGAATCAGATTTTACTGACTGAGAAGGTTGATTCCATTGCAAATTCTCTTGAGTTAATCACCTCGATTCTGATTCAAGATGGTGATGATGATGTCAAAAAGGGGGAGAGAATTGCTAAAACCAAGTGTAAGCAAACTCAAACTCTGTCAAAGAAAGATCATCTTGATGATGAAGGCACCAATGCTGATAAGGGCTTAAGAAATGCAAATCTCAGACAAGAACATGGAAGGTCTTCAAGGTCAAAGCCGAATTTGGTGATAGATTCAAATACTCAGAGTACTTCTGGTTCAAAGCCAAAGGATTTGTCATTCTCTGAAAATCCACAAACAGATGAAGAATTGGCTGCAAAATTATTTCGTGAAGAGAATGCTGAAGCTACACTTGAGGATATTCAAGCTGAAGAAAAGCTGTTGCAGAAAGAGCATTTAAAAGCTCAAAAGTCCAAGAAAGTGAAGAAAGTTGTTAAAGCTTCAAAGTCTGCCAGGCCTGTAATGAAAGGAATTGAAATCAAAGAAAAACTATCTGGTATTCAAGAAGAAGAAGAAGAAGATACTGGAAAGCTGGTTAGAAAGTCTTCTCTTGATGCAAAGTTGAAATTAAAAGGGAAAAGTGGTGAAGAGAGCAAGGGCAAAATGATAGTTACAACCTCTGTTGCTACACAAGTTGTACAGACTCAAAGTAAACTCTTACCTGGTTTTTCAAGGCCAAAGATTCCAGTGCAAGAAGAAGTAGGAGTGACTGGTGGATATCAACATAATGTTGCATGTTCATGAAAGCCACCAGGCAGGAATACTTCTGGCTTAGGTTCAAGAAGAGATTTGAGGGTTAGTAACAGTCCAAGAGATCCCTCTGCACTTGTATCTCTTGGTTCTGGTATAACTCAAGAAAATCTAGACAAGTTGGAGTCAGTTCAGGTAGTTCATCAAAGGAGCTTAGACATTCACTTTCTACTATACTTTATGGCAGATGGGTCAGTGTATAGAGTGAATGAAGAAGCAATCAAGCTAAAATTATTTGAGGAACTTCAGTATGTCTTGCATATCTTCAGAGTTAGAAATCAACGAACACAGCTTATTGCTAATTCTATAAGGGAGTATATGCAGAAAGCTAAAGTTGCTACAGGAACAAAGTCTGCTGAAAAGTATGTTCCTAAGTACAGAGACTGGAATGGGAATCTGATTGAAATGTAGAAGGGAACTACAAAGCTGAAGACTGATCTTGGAATTACTGTTCTAGATTTTAATGTAAAGTCTGAAGAAGTGAAGTTTATCAGATTGGGAAATGAAATGAGAAGAAACAAGATCTATGATCTCAGAGCTGCTATTTTTCAAACTGATGAGAATGATCCAGATTTAAGAGAGATCAAGGTAGCTATGGAGATTGAACTTGAAAATGCTGAGAGGAGGTTGTTGATTGATTATCTCAGAACAACTCCAGACCTTGAGGAGGTTAGGTAGACAGAATTTGTAAGTAATTCGAATTTTCTGTAAATTTTGCTAAGTCAAGTTTAAACTCTGATTATATGCTAAACACTGTGTTTTTATTTGTTAGTTTTGACATCATCAATTATTGTGAACTTGTACATTTTTCTAATGAACAAGTTGGGGGAGATTGTTAGATATAATTGATGTGATTTAATGTCAGTGTTTAAGTGTTACAGGTAAAGAGAGTTTAACTTGTTATTGAAAGCAGTTGTAACAGAGTTTGAGTATACGCTGATTGATGGAAGCGCAAACGCTGACAGAGGAAAGCGTAAACACTGATAGCTGAATACATGGAAGCGCAAACACTGTTAGCGTGGAGAGAACAGAGTTTGCTAAAGTCTGTCTACTGGGAGCGTCTACAAGTCAACAGAGTTTGAAGATTAATTTAATATTAATACGGAAGCGATATCTTTGAAGATTGGATAGCTGTCAAAGAGATTGAGTTGACTTAGAAGACGTGTAGCAATCGTAATTGATATCAATTGTATAGCTTAATTTTAGGAGAATCAATTTACGATTGTACGTAACTGTATATCTTATAAATACAGTTAGGTTAACCCTAGAAGGGTATCCATCGTGAACGAATATCATTCTTGTAACCTAAGCAGCTCTCTGTGATACTTTACATCACCGAGAGAGGAATTATTAATTCCAAACAGTTTTAAGAGTTAAAACGTGTGTTCTTGTTACTTATTCATACAGTACTTGATTATATATTGTGTATTCGACCTAACAACTCATTTAACGGGACTGACGGAAAGCTGACGTGGCAAGCTGACATGGCAAGAATTTTAATGGATAAAATGGCTAATTCATAACTGAACTGATCCTCAACTTGCAACTGGGTAATTGAACTCAAAAAAGTTGCAATCAACTCATCAGTTAGTGTTATAAAAATATTCTAAACAATAATATATAAAATTTTATGATAGAACGATATTTTTTACTTATATTTAGTGTTATAAAAATATTCTAAACAACTAATTTATTAAACTAGCTCTTTAGACCGTGCAAAGAACGTGCACCCTCTAAATTTCAATTATTTATTGATTTTCAAAAATATATCTAATATATCCGTATGTTGTACGAGATAGTTAATATTTGTAATATTCATCTTGTGAAGCTAGTAATTGTCCAATACATTAGATTTAATAAATTTATGTAAATTTGAACTTATTTCTACTATGAAAATAATACTTTTAAAGTACGATTTAATACAGCGCCAAATGTAAAAATCATTATATTGTGGGCATAATTATTTTTTGGAATATAATTTGGATATAAAGAATTATGAACGACTACACCACAAGTTGAATATAGACGTACTATATGACAACTTTTCCTTGTGTATTTTAAAAATATTGCTCTAATTTAGTGGTGATGATTGTCTCATTTCACTTTATAATTGGGTCATATATAAATTTTATATATTTTTTACTTATTAAATATAATTCAATTAATTGCTATTAACTTTTCTCGTCTAAGACGGAAGTAGACATATAAGTCATAAGAACATGTTTGTTCAAGTACAAATTGTAATATGAAAATATTGAAATAATATTAAATAATGAGATATGTGCGTGTTTTAATGTGTAATTTCAGTTATCCAGTTGCAAACTTTTTGAGTTCAATTACCCAGTTGCAAGTTGAGGGTCAGTTCAGTTATGAAATACTCCCTCCAAACCAAACCAAACCAAACATACCCAGTATATCCCGCATGAAGCAGGGTCTGGGGAGGGTAGAATGTACGCAGACCATACCCCTACTTTACAGTAGAGAGGCTGTTTCCGTGAAGACCCCCGGCTTAGTGCACCTAATAACAAAGTGAAAATTATACAAAGATGATAAAATACATACAGTTTCTATTTTGGGACGTCCCTCTCATTTCTTTACATACCATAAATAGTAACTTTTAATAATAAAATACATTATTACATCCACTACTTCACTCCACTTTTTCAACACTTTACACTATTACACCCACTACTTTACTTATTTAACAATAAAATCACTATTACACACACTACTTCCCTTATATTAACAATAAAATTACTATTACACCCACTACTTCACTTATTTTAATCATAATACTTGGTCTCCGTGAAAAAACCCAATGTAAACTATCAGGAGGGACGGAGGGAGTAGTCATTTTATCCCTTATCTATACAAAATTAACGGACCTCCGTTAAAGTCAACGAAAGTTAACGGTCGTGCAAGCTTTTAATAGTTTAATTGTGAGATTGCAAGGTTTAATTAGTTAAATGACGTTAATGCAAGTTTTTTGAGTTTGCTTACCCAACTGCAAGTTGAGCACGAGTTCAATTATGAAATAGCCAATTAACCCTAAATGAAAAAATATGTTCAAATGTACTCCCTCCGTCCCAAAAAGATTGACGCACTTTCCTTTTTGGGACGTCCCAAAACTAATGAACCTACTTTACTTACTATTTTTTAACACTACTTTTCACTATTACACCCACTATTTCTCTATTTTATACTCTTTTTTACACTATTACACCCACTACTTTCCTCCACTATCTCAAATCTACAATTAAATATTAATAGGTCCCACCACTTTATCCACTTTTCAACTAATTTTACTCTTTTTCTACTACATTTTCTTAATCTCCGTGAAAGTCAAACCAGCTCCGTCTTTTTGGGACGGAGGTAGTATCACATACAAAATTTCTGTTAGAAATGTACCAAAAATGAACTGGAGCCCAATAAAAATCATGTCACCTTTGATGATAAAGCGACAGCTCAAAAGAACAGTAGAGACCTATTCTAAACTTACCTGATAAGACACATTGACGCAATAAGTTCTGGAGTAACGTCTTTTCTGATAGAAATCATACATGCATCATCCGATCGCCTATCATATCACCATCAAACATCACTCTATTAATCTACCCCTAAAAGGTTAAATCTTTTGACCCTACTAACTTTTTTCCAGGGTCGTAAAAATCGGAACTCGATTTAACTCGATTTTGTTCTGGAAAAATGAGTACTCGGAAATTCGGAAAGTACTTGGAATGAGTACGGGGTGAACAAAACGAAATTTTTTTAAATTTTTTTTTCTCACATATTAAATCCATTCATTTATATTTTAATGTACATGTGTTAAAATTTTGAATTTAACGGTAATATATATTTTATGTATATACTAATAATAATTATTTAATAATATTAAAACCAATAGATAAACATTAAAAGTACGAATATGTGTAATTCGATTTGACTCTGAAACTCGGAACTCAGAATTCGAATCGGACGAGGGATTAAAAATGAGTACTCATTGAAATGAGTACTCGGCTGACTCGACGATTTTTAGAACCGTGCTTCTTTCTAATGCACATACTAGTCAGTTACTGCACGCACATCCAGTCATATTCTTGTTTTTTCTTTAGTTTTATATAATACCAAACCAAATTTATAAAAAATGGGAATCCGATTTAATGATAAAAATTTAAATTAATTGAATAGTTTGGAATTAATAAAAATGATAAATCAAATTATTAGTTGGATATGTTGAAAGAGTATAAGATACTCGCTCTGTTCCATCCATTTGTTTACACTTTCCTTTTTGGGATGTCTCATCCAATTCTTTACGTTTCTAAACTTTCCTAAAATAGTAAAGTTTTATAATATAAAAATCAACTACATCCACTAATTTTCTCCACTAACTCATTTTATACATTATATAGTGATGGGTCCCACCACTTTACTCATTTTTCATACTTCTCTCCTCCTTCTTTATATTTTTCCTTGGTCTTCGTGCCCAAACCAAATGTAAACATTTGGTTGGGATGGAGGGAGTAATATTTAGGCCCTGTTTGGGGTTCCATTTCTCCTCCAACTTATGGCTTATAAGGCCATAAGTCCTTATGGGGGGTGTTTGCCAAAATAAGTTTTAGCTAAACTTATAACTTATAAGTTCATAAGTTGAATGTTAAGAATTCTTAACTTTCAACTTATAACTTATTCTCGATATACGCAATATATAATATCCTTCAAATCTTCAAAACCATATATCTCTCAATCCATTCATTAGAAAATTGATATGTATATATCAAATTTTCCTCGAGATCTATCCATTGATATCCATTACTAGATATAAAAAAACAATATTTTGAAAATTATAAAAAAAAGTTAACTTAATAAGTTCTGATTTAACCAAACAGTCTTTTAATATAATAAGCTTAATATATTAATTTCAAAAACATATGCTAGAAATCAAATCGACAAAAAATCTTGTAACTATTAATCAGTAAAAATATTAATTTTTTTCTTGAATACTTAAGCTTAGATAACTTACAAATGAATATTTTTCAAATTGGGAGGTCAAATTTATGAAAACTATGTTAGAAAGTTATATGAGAATAACGAGGCTCTAGATTAAATAATTTTTTTTTAGTCAAAATCTTAAATCCTAGATATTAATCAAAGTTCGAGTACATAATTTTTTTAAATCCATTATGTACAAAATGTACAATCATTTACACCCAATATATATTATCTTATCTTAAACTTGATAGTTGATGTGAAGATGTCTATAGTTGGACTATGTCTTCTAATTTTCAACTATCAAATTATGTTGTCGTTTAACATCGTAAGAGCAAGTTGAATGTTAACGTTATAATAGATATAATTATCGTCATAATATGATTAGAAAGTATTTTTTTCAACTAAAATAAAATCTATATTCTGATTTTAAAATAGCAACAACTAAATTTATATTCTATAATTGATGCTATATTATAGAAATAGCACATGTTTTAGCATTGCATTAATCTGCTCCAAGACTTGTAAATATAAGATATGTACTACAAATTATTTTTGTTGTTGTTATATGTTGTATTGATGTGAGAAGAATATATCTGCAGTTAGCCGATTATGATCGAAAATGAGTTGTTCTGAGCCCTCTATATAATTATTTTTTAATACGGGGTGAATTCATTACCGCTGTGAGTGTAAATTGATACGACTACAGTACAGATTTTACGAAGGAAAAAAGAAAAAAAGGAACACGCAATTTACATTTATTTTAGACACATCCATGGGGTTACATGCATGCATGCGTTACATTTGCACAGATAGTACTGTTCAAGTTTGTCTTATCTCTATAGATTTTCTTCTTTCTGTGAAAGCATGACAGAGAAAGACAAGCCCCGCGCGAAACCCGCGAGATCTTAAATTGTTTCAAACGTCCCTGCACCATTTTCCTTACCCTGATTCTTCACACAGTCCCACTGTACTCTCAGCTTTTCACCAGCGCCATCAAATCTCCTTTCTTGTACTGTACGCATATGTTACTCCTCTATTATTGTTTCTTCTGTACAGTACCCCATCTCTCTCCCTCCCTCCCCCCTCCTGGTGGAACCTATTCACACTCCTTTACATATTTGTTAGGACTAAATTTTAAGTACACGGGAAGCAAAATGAGAAAACCTGTGGATGAGACTCGAACTCTAAAATTTATTTAACACTACCAGCGAATTTGTCACCAATTGGTTATCCTCAATCTTTTATTACTCTTTTTCTTCTTTAAAATGGCATCTCTCTCTCTCTCTCTTAGTGCTTAGTCAGTCTGTCACGCATAGTAACAGAAGCACTGGAAATATAGTAGATTACTGCATGCTTTGAGAAGGCCTGTACTGCTGTACACATAAGAGCCTTGACTTTGCAACAGTTTCTCACTATTCACCATTCCTTGCTCTGCTACTGTCACTTGTTATAAATATAACACTTTCTCGATTAGAGCATATTCCATTCGGTACCATTGTACATTCTAATTGGTACCTTTGGTAGAGAGCAGCTTTGAATTTGGAAGTGCGAAAAGAAGAATCGCTCCAATTGTGAGTGTTCGCCCTAATCGCTCAATTTTGCCCTGAGAGTGTTGTGAGAAATTTGCCGGTTTGAAATGTTAATACCCGACTAGTAAACCGTTTAATTGGTTTAATAAATATTTTATCTAATTTTTATTTTATCTAATTTTTATTTTATTTAATTTTTAAATTTATAACATTTGCATAACGTTTTTTAAACGGAGTATCAATTAATGGTTGAAGTCAAAAGTCTAGTGGGACCATTTAGAAGCCAAAAACTTCTAAGTGGTATTAAATGGAAAAATCAAAGTACAGTGATACCAAATATAATATTCCTATAAATAATAAAAGAAGAAAAATGAGGCAAAATTTAAGCATGTATATATTCATCACTTTTGGCATGTCAAGTTGACATCCCATGTTATTTCACTTAGCATCCTAATGACGTTCCAACAATTCTAGTGAAATGTTAAGAAGATAAATGTTATGCCATGTCATGTCACATTACATTGGCAACCCTCTTGACATTCTTCATTGGAAATGCTCTCAGATAATATATGGAGGGATGTATCATATATAGAGCTTTCGTTCGTTTCGTATACTTTCATGTCGTGTACTTTCGTGTTTCGTGTACGTAATGCCAAATCCAAAACCGACCTGTTAAGGCTTCGTTTCGTGCACGTGTACCTTCATTTCGTGTACGTTTCGTGTCGTGTTTCGTGTAATTTTGAATAAAAATAAAAATATTTAAAGATTAATTTTTTACTAGTCGAGTCTTAGGTCAATATGTCATAAGGAATGAAGTGTGCTTAAGTCTTGTGAAATTAAAATTTGAAACTATTTTTGTATTTATCTTATGTAAAAATTATATATAGAATATCATTTTAAAATATGTATTCATATAATTTTAATAAAAATTTTTAAATATTTATTTATTTCATGTATTTTCATTTCGTGTCGTGTACCCAATGGTAAATCCAAACCCGACACTAAATTCATTCGTGTAATTTCGTGTACTTTCGTGTTCATGTACCGCAAAGGTTAATCCAAACCCGTAATTTTCATGTCATTTTCGTGTCGTGTACGAAATTACCGGCTCTAATCATGTACATTAGTTTTGGTAACTATTTTTTTTTTCTAGGATTGTTTTACTTCTCATACTAGTTTTCAATCATTTCTTTAGTACTCCTAGCATTTTGTGAGCCAATCTATTGACAAATAGTTACTTAAAGTTACACTTGACAAGCTTCCAAGCCATTAATAGACAATACAGAGCACTGGAATAGTAAGACCAATTAATTTACCAAACTTTCAAACAGTGAGCTACAAGATAATGCACAAAAGAAAGCAGAAACAGAACACAAGCAAGAACATAAGAAATTGGCTTGGGAATTGGGATGCTGAAGGATTTTCATTTTATTTTACTTTTGAGGCATTTTATCATCTAAAATCCACCACTACTTCCTGGAGCACCAAGTGTTAGAACGACGCCTTGTAGCTCACTACGGGCCTTCAGATCACGACCTAACAACAAAGAGCTTTGGACAAATGAATTCTGTTTACTGCTATCACAAGCTTGCTGGAAATTCTGATTTGGTTCAGGTGCTTGTATTGCTGTAGACTGTTGGAAATGCCTAAGAAAATTTGGTTTTATGTGATTGGAGTATGGGTTCTGTCGCATTATCTGACTCGTTGGGGAAGAAGTATTCTTGCCCAATCTAGCACCACTTGAAGTAACTTCAGGTCCCTGATTGACAAACAGAAATGCATTAGAATACACTGATGTTCACAGAATTGAGAAGTTTATGACTAAAAGGCTTACTGCAGAAAACAAGACCCCTCTAAACACTCTTCCATTAACAGTTGCAGTCATTAAATACCCGGAGTCGAAAACCCCGTCCACTATACCATAAACATCAGTTCCGATCTGCGGGAGAAAGAAAAAGACTCTGCATAATTAGTGAAACTATAAATAACTTCATGTTGCAAAGCAAGATAATATGTACCGGGGTTTCCAATTGTACTGCCTCCGATGGGATTTGATCTGTAGCCGAGAATTGTATCTCCTGCTCCTGTATAGTATTGCGACCATGAGGAATTTTTTCTGGTTTTCTCTGATTTAAATTCTCTCTCAACATATAAAAATCCTGTGGAGCTCTGTCGATGATATTTCTTGGATCAAATTGATTACAACGGGTTTCACTAGATTGACTATGCTGCTTAACCACAGGAAATAGTTGGGGTGTTTTTGCCAACCAGGTGACTTTGTTAGCAGGAGTTTGATCTCCATCAGAGTGGGAAGGAGATGAGTGTTGTGATAGTGAAAGAGAATGCTCCTCTGACTCTGATTCTATCTCGTATATCATTGGATTGGAAGTTCTTTTACGCTTAGGATGTAATGTATCTAAAAATCAGCCACAGACATAAAATCAGTTCTTTTTTTTTTGCAATCTGGAAAGTTGCTCTTTGTTTTTCTTGAAACTAACCTGAACTTAGTTGGAAAGCTACTTTTCCTTCTTTTTCATTATCCTCATATGTTACAATCTCTACACTACCATCCATGATTGTAGATTTCTGTCACAAGAAGTATTGAAAAAAGTCATGAAGATGTTTATTGGAGATTTGAAACAGCAAAGATGAGTGAATTAGAGATAATTTATGTACCGGGATTACATGTGCTCTTTTTGCGAATCCTCTCTTTCCTTGACTGCCAAAATTTTTCCACGTGTTATATCTGCCATTAAGATGTTCTGCTCCGAGCTGCAAGATAAGTAACTCGTTAACAGGTTGGTCATCCTCTCCACACCTGAAAGTTTGAAGCTACAATTGAGAAATGTACTACACGACCCCCATTAGTATATGGCTAATTTATTCCTATATGATGAAATGATTGACAAAAACAATTAAAATTCTTCACAACATAAATCTTACAACAAAATTAATTCTTGGCAGTACAGTTTGTTCTTTAGAGTACGAAGACTCACCCTCCGTAGATGGCTATGTTTGTATCCATAGTAACAGCAGCTGTATGAGAAAACCGTCCTTGTGGTTTTTGGCCGCAAATCTCCAGCCTAGTCCACAAACAAGTACTTGTATCAAGGAACCATACATCATTGTAATATTTCTTGTCTCCAACCCCACCAATCACATAGACCTGCAAATTATAACATAAGTTATTTTATTTCCAGAAAATGCATTTTCCAAGTCCTAAAACTACTTTATACTCCTTTTGACTTGCCTTTGTATGATAACATACTGCCACGTGACCTGCTCGAACGCCAGGTGAAGGTCCATGAACAGCCAACTGTAAATGACGATTATTGAAGGTAGACCCCAGACATGGCAACGAAATAGAGCTTCTCAGATGTTTAGCATGATGTTTAGTGAAATTGGTACGAATTCATATACAATTTAAAGATAGGCCAATAAGTCCCATAAGTGATCGCCAGGTGACTTCCTCAAGTATTAATTAATTTACTAACAAATATTATAGACTTCTACTTGGGTGAAGATCATACCTTTAACCAAGTCATGGTATCCATGTCAAGAATATCAACATCCCCTTGGTAACGAACTCCACAATCGCCACCATATACAATGAGCTTATTCTCTATTGCAACCGCACTATGACTGTCCCTAGGGACAGGTATATCCCCGTTAACTTGAGGTGATGTCCACGACATTGTCTTTAGGTCTAAAACATGTAAATCATTCAAATAATTTGCACCACCTTCTCCACTACCACCAAAAATCACTAATTTCTTGTTACCACATAGTGTAGCGGTGTGACTTTCACGTGGAGAAGGTGCAATCCCTTTACAATGGGGGCGAGACCATTCTCTCGTCTTGAGATCCAGTACATGAACATCATTAACTTTATTAGTTCCGTTTGTACCTCCAAAAATTATCATCTTCTGCTCAACCAAGACAGCAGTATGGCTATCTCTTGGGCCTGGATCTTGTCCTGTGGTCACGAGTTTGTTCCAAGCCATTGTCTCAAGATTTAGGACAAAAACATCCCTGAAATGCAAACCCCCACAGCAACCCTGATATAATGAATGAAAGTAGCATTAGACTGTAACGAGAGATAACTAAAAACATGGAATTCATCGATAGAGAAAGTTAAATTAATATCATGAACACCAGAATAATTGATATCAAAATCTAAAGCTGGTACACAAGGAACTAAAAAAAACCAAATGCAAACTGCTCTGGAAGTTCTACAAAGAAAAAATAATAACAAGAACTACTACATACTGGTAGGAATAAGGGGTTTGTTTTATGATCTTTAGACATCATGTAATATATGCAATGAATTCAGACATACACATTAGGAAAAATATAAGTACATATATTCTTGACACAGAAATTGGCTGGGCAAAAATGATGAAACAGAGGTTTACTAAACAGTTCATAATACCAACCAACGGATTAGCTTGAGTTGGTTTTAATATAATTGTGTAGATGTCTACAATATAAGAACATCCCAACTAGTTATAAAGACCACAAGTTAGAATCAAGACAAACCTCAGACATTATAAGAACAAACAGAACACACAAGACAATGTATTAATTAATTCTCAGCCAAAAAAAACCATGCCACATGAGAATGAAATAAAGTGTGTTTAAACTTTACCCAAAACAAAAGTTCTCCTATACAAAAGTACATGATTATGAGTTGAACTCAAACACATACACACACTAAAATTATACATGAGAACTGGAAGGACATACCCCATAAACATAGAGAAAACCATTAGAATAGCAAGCTGTATGCCCCCATTTTTCAGAGGGATTAAACCCCATAATCTTAGGATAGAGCCACATTGCTTTGTTCATTGCTACAACTTCACATTCCACACAACTCATTTTTAACAAAACATATGCATGTATGAAAATGCTTCTGCAACTTTATATAACTATTTCACAAGATTCAAACAAAGCAGCTTGACAAATGATGAAGGAACAAGGCAAGGGGCATATCAACTATCAGAGTCAAATTAATTTGACATGAATAGATGGGGGCTTTCATGTCAAAATCACTGTTGCACCTCACCACCAACAGACATTATTTTATTATTTTATGAAATGAAATGAATATAAAATTGTACTCCTCTGTCTCACATTGTTTTTCTTGTTTGAAATGTCGGCCCTGTTCATAACATGAGACAAATTACTAATTTACGTCTAATCTATAAGAGGGAATATAGTCATGAGTGATCTTGTTGGATTCGTATTTATGAGTACTTTAATACAGTGAAGTTTTTATATTTAAAACTAATACGAAATTAAAGATATTAACGATCAAAAGTACGCGTTGGCAAACATGTCCAGTCAAAACAGGAATGATATTTAGGGACGGAGGAAGTACTACATATTTTTGATGTTTCTACTTCCAGCTGTTTTATGATAATATCATTCTTAAATGGACCGTGATGTACAAAGAATGCTTCGAGATGGACACGTACGAAAGATGATTGATTTGGAAATGATGTTTAATAGGAGTATTATTAGTAGTAAAAATGTAACTGTTGCATGGAAGAGGGAGGTTTATCTACTGGCCCACCTCAAATGCACCAAGTACTCCCTCCGTCTCATAATATGTTTCCGGTTTGAAAAAACACGTTTGCCAACGCACACTTTTGATCGTTAATATCTTAAATTTTGTATTAATATTAAATATAAAAACTTCATTGTATTAAAGTACTCATAAATACGAATCCAACAAGATCACTCATGACTATATTTTATCTTATAAATTATGCGTAAATTAGTAGTCAATCGCTTAAAATGAACAGTGTAAAAAGTCAAAACAAGAAACACATTAAAGCACGGAGGGAGTAATAGAGTATGACTTGGTCATATTTGGATATGTATTAGAGAAAGTTAGTTGGTTACCCTATCTAATTAGTTGTGATCAGTCTCCGTGTAATCTGGAGATCGTGTTAATAGTTAGTTGTAAACATTTGTATTTATTTGATTGATAGTGAAATGAACAGATCTATCTCTTTGATCATATTATTCTCTCTGCCTTTATATGGTATCAGAGCAACATTACACTCAAACAAGTTTATTTTATTAACCTGCAAGTTTACTCCTTAATCATCCAAATTCATGGCCAACACAAGCAAACAACCAACAATCACAACGTACTGTTTCAAATCCTGATGCAAATGCCATCCCAAACAACAGTAAAAATTATTCAGTTCAATCCTGCTTCTCAACTTCCCATCAAACTCACTGGAAGCCATAATTTTTCTACCTGGAAGGCTCAATTTTCAATGTTAATGCATGGACATGATTTGTTCAGCTTTTTAGATGGATCAAAACCAGCTCCCCCGAAGACAACTCTAGTGAATACTCAACAAGTTGAAAACCCACAATTTCGTGATTGGTTTCGTCAAGATCAGCTTATTCAAAATTCCTTAATGGCATCAGTCGATCCAACTATTGCACCAACTGTTACTGCAGCACCTAATTCAAAACATGCCTGGGACTCGCTGCACACTGCATATGCCAATAAAATCCAGACTCGGATATTTAGTCTCCGTGATCAACTCAACAAAGTCATTAAGGAAGCTAAATCAATTACTGAATACCTAAGGGAAATTCGATCTCTATCAGATGAGCTTGTAATTGCAGGATCACCCATCTCTCCAGAAGAGTTAACTGTTAAAATACTCAGTGGTCTAGGATCTGAATATCGTGAAATCTCTGCTGCTATCCGTGCTAGGGACACTCCTATATCATATGAAGAATTGTTTGACAAGCTTCTTGATAATGAACTCTTCATCCAGCATGAAGATCAAAAAAGATCAGAGACACACATTACTACTGTTGTTGCTTAGAAAGCAAATAACTACACCTATGGCAGTCGTTACACTCGACGCTCCAATCAGCCCCAAAATTGGTGTCAATCTTCTTTTAAGAATCCCCAACATTATAATCTTTCACAACCGACTTCCTGGCGTCCTCCATCTCCTACAACTCCACAGTCTCGCATTCAATGTCAGCTATGCGATCAAAGTCACACAATCATCTTGAGGCCAAAGCCAACTTCATCTATAAATCCACCAACAATGGTAGTCCCTGGATACTTGATTCTGGTGCGTCTCACCATATTACCAGTGACTCGCAAGGTCTCCACGATTATGATGGACCTGAAGAAATAGCAATGGGCGACGGTAATATGATTCCCATCACTCATACTGGTAATGTTCTATTAACTGCATCAAATCACAAATTTAACCTCTCCAATACCTTGTGTGCACCTAGCATTAAGAAAAATTTAATTTCTATCTCACAATTTTGTCAGGATAATCTAACCTCTATTGAATTTTTTCCTGAACATTTTTCCATAAAGGATCTCACTACGGGAAATCTGCTAATGTGCGGCCAGAATAAAGATGGATTATATGAATGGCCTTCTGGACAACCTGCATCTCATTCCTCTCCGCAATCAAATCTTGTGTCAAAACATTCTTCATTGTCATTATGGCATCGTCGGTTGGGTCACCCCAACTCTAGAGTTCTTAGATTAACTTTGAATAACTTTTTATTACCTTATTCTGCATCAGAACTTTCTCTTCATTGTAATTCATGTTCATGTAATAAAAGCCACAGGCTTCCATTTTATCAAAGTACCTTGCTTGCACATAAGCCACTCCAAATTGTCTACAGTGATTTATGGGGACCATCTCCAGTTATGTCTGTTGATAAAAAATCCTACTATGTTATTTTTGTTGATCAATACACAAAATACATTTGGCTTTATACACTGACAAATAAACATGAGGTTCATACAATTTTTTCAAATTTTCATCCTTTAGTGGAAAAATATTTTAGCACTAAAATTGTATCATTTTACACTGATGGTGGTGAGGAGTTCGAAGGACTTAACTCATATCTTTCTTCACATGGAATTGAACACCTTATTTCACCACCTTACACCCCACAACGAGTTTCAATTGCTGAGCGCAGGCACCGGCAAATCATAGAAACAGCCAAAACATTACTTCATCAAGCCTCACTGCATTCTAGCTTCTGGACATTTGCTTGTCATCATGCCACATACTTAATCAATAGACTTCCCTCTTCATCTTTACAAAATCAATCGCCATATCAGTTGTTATTTGCTCAGGATCCTAATTTTAATTCTTTACGAGTATTTGGTTGTCTCTGTTACCTCACGTGACGTCATGTTTTTCGAAAGCCAATTTCCATTTGAAAACATGTTTTCCCAATTAAAAGAACATTATTTCAATAATTCTTGGGATAATATTTCAGTTCATCATTCTCCTTCCTCTGAACCTTCCACTGCACCACCTGTCTCGTATAAAATTCCAACTCCCATTCCTATTTATTCTCCATCTGAAACTGGTCGCGCAAATGCAGAGCACCTCGAGTCTTCCTCTTCCACAACACCGTCTACTTCACCTCCAGCCACAACTGTTGCTCCACCAGTACAACGAATGACCACCAGAGCACAAAACATTATTTACAAGCCCAGAAAAATTGTTGATTTTGTAGCTACCTCTTCTGCAGATACATTTACTCCTTCTACCTATAAACAAGCCCAAAAACATGCACACTGGAGACAAGCTATGCAATCTGAATATGATGCATTAATGAACAATGAGACCTGGCAACTTGTTCCAAAGGACTCATCAACAAATATTTTTGATTGTCGCTGGATATTCCGCATCAAACAAAAGCCTGATGGAAGCATAGATCGGTACAAAGCTCGTTTGGTAGCAAAAGGATTCACTCAGGGGCCAGGTATTGATTACCATTCCACATTTAGTCCTGTTGTAAAACCTGTAACAGTGCGTCTGGTGTTGTCTTTAGTTGTCCAGAAAAATTGGGATGTGCATCAGTTAGATGTAAATAACTCCTTTCTACAAGGTCGTTTGGAAAAAGAGGTTTTTATGCATCAACCCCCTGGATTCGAGCATCCAAATTTTCCCGACTATGTATGCAAACTAAAGAAAGCCATATATGGTCTTCGACAGGCATCAAGCACCTGGTACAAGGAGTTGCAACAATTTTTGGTTGAAATTGGTTTCCAGATATCTTAGTCAGACAATTCCCTTTTTATTTTCCGAAGGCCAGACCTCATTTTATATATCTTGGTTTATGTTGATGACATCCTTGTTACCGGAAATAACTCTATTTTCATTCGTCAAGTCATTGACAAATTAACCACTCGATTTTCTATTAAAGATCTTGGTTACGTTAATTACTTTTTGGGTGTTAAAGTCTTACGCAATAATGATGGTATCATTTTATCCCAGTCCAAATATATACAAGATATTTTGAAGGACTGAAATATGCATGAAAGTAAGGGGGTCTCTACTCCAATGAGCACTAGTCTGGCACTTTCTCCTACCGATGGCACAATGGCAACTGACGCTACTACATTCAGGAAAGTAATTGGTAAACTACAATATTTATCTTTTACTCGTCCAGATATTAGTTTTGCTGTCAATAAATTGTCGTAATTTATGCATGCTCCCACAGTAACTCACTGGCAGGCTGTTAAAAGAGTTTTGCGGTATCTGAAGCTCACTTTCTCATATGCTCTCAAGCTCAGTCGTCATCCTTCCACTTCTTTAAATGTGTACTCAGATGCTGATTGGGCGGGTGATATTACTGACCGAACATCTACCTCTGGATATGTTTTATTTTTTGGGCAAACTCCCATTAGATGGGCTTCTAAAAAACAGCGCACTGTGGCACGTTCATCGACTGAAGCAGAATATCGAGCAGTTGCAACTGCCTTAGCTGAAACGAATTGGGTGATGAATCTAATGATTGAGCTCCACTTGCCACTTCCTGTTCCACCAACCATCTATTGTAACAATATTGGTGCTACATATCTTTGTCATAATCCAGTATTTCATAGTCGTATGAAACACATCTATTGTAACAAAGAATGCTTCGAGATGGACACGTACGAAAGATGATTGATTTGGAAATGATGTTTAATAGGAGTATTATTAGTAGTAAAAATGTGACTGTTGCATGGAAGAGGGAGGTTTATCTACTGGCCCACCTCAAATGCACCAATAATAGGTATTCCCTCCGTCTCATAATATGTTTCCGGTTTGAAAAAACACGTTTGCTAACGCACACTTTTGATCGTTAATATCTTAAATTTTGTATTAATATTAAATATAAAAACTTCATTGTATTAAAGTACTCATAAATACGAATCCAACAAGATCACTCATGACTATATTTTATCTTATAAATTATGCGTAAATTAGTAGTCAATCGCTTAAAATGAACAGTGTAAAAAGTCAAAACAAGAAACACATTAAAGCACGGAGGGAGTAATAGAGTATGACTTGGTCATATTTGGATATGTATTAGAGAAAGTTAGTTGGTTACCCTATCTAATTAGTTGTGATCAGTCTCCGTGTTATCTAGAGATCGTGTTAATAGTTAGTTGTAAACATTTGTATTTATTTGATTGATAGTGAAATGAACAGATCTATCTCTTCGATCATATTATTCTCTCTGCCTTTATAATAGGAACAGTTTTTACTCGATACGTTATTTAATTTATACTAGCCGATAACCCGTGCGAAGCAAGAATTGTGATAAATTATCTTAAATTCTTAATTTTTAACTTTTTAAAATGAATAAAATCTTGAATCACCAAGTTGTATATAATAATATATTCTCGACTTTTATTTCGATTGTTAGTTAATAGACTCTCCTAGTATATAATTTCAATAATAAATTAAACTAATGTTTAATTTTAACTTTTTTAAATAAATAAAATCTTGAATCACCAAGTTATATATAATAATATATTCTCGACTTTTATTTCGATTGTTAGTTAATAGACTCCTAGTATATAATTTCAATAATAAATTAAATTAATATTTAATTTTATTATTTTAATTAATTAAATTCATATAACTTATCTCTGGTAATATAAGAATAGTTATATTATTAATTGTATTTATTATTAATCTATTATAGATATATTTTAAATATTAGTTAATGAAGCCCTAAATCCTATATTCTCGACTTTTTAGTTTAAATTAAAATAATATTTAATATTATGATTTTAATTAATTAAATTAATTAATATTTAGTGGCATACTGCGGTATACATTAATTAATTAATTAATTGGCATACCGTATTTTAGTTCAGAGATGACTTGTTTCATTAGTAGTTCTTATTCTTATTGGCCTTCTATACACTTAAAAAATAGTTTTTAAAGTAAGATCAAATAATAAAATAAGTTATTATTAATTAGTTAAATAATTAATTAATTAATTGGCATACCGTGCATACCGTGATATACATGGTATACCATTTAAAGGGGGTTTCTGCTTTTAATAAAGTAATATAATAAAGAGTATAGATTGATATACGGTTCTGATTTTTTGTTAATTAGAAAAACTGATTCCGTAGAGATGAACGAAAATCGAATCATAAAGCCAAACCAAACAAAAAATCATCGTAACAAAAACTGTAGCATTGCTCATGTGTTTTACTCACTCCGTCCCATTTTATGTGAACATCTTTCCTTTTTGGGACGTCCCAAAAAGAATGAACATAATATACTTACTATTTTTTAACACTACTTTTCACTATTACACCCACTACTTCTCTACTTTTTTATTAAAAAAATACTATTACACCCACTACTTTCCTCCACTATCTCAAATATATTATTAAATAATGATAGGTCACACCGCTTTAATCACTTTTCAACTAACTTTACTTTTTTTCTACTACAATTTCTTAATCTCCGTGAAGGTCAAAGTGGGTTCATACAATATGGGACAGAGGGAGTATCATTTATGATTCATTTTAATACAGGTACCAAATTAGGTACCAAAATTGGGTACCAAATGATATGTCACTAGTTAGTTGTCATTTTGAAATATTTTTATTGGATGGCCTTGGCGGGCCCATTACAACTATAACCAATTAAAAAATAACATATCATTTGATAACAATTTTTTGGTACTCCATTTTGGTACCTCTAGCATTTTTCATTAAAATTTTATTAAAAATTAAGTTTGCTAACTGATTTTACAAATGTGATCTCTAACATTATAGTAGTTACTATATCTTATAGTTTTGTTTTAAATATTTTGGGAGCGAAAGCTCGAGCTCGGATACTGTTACTGATAATGCTACTAATGTTACTGATAATGTTACTGATATGGCAGCTACTCAAGCTCAACACGCTAGCAAGGATGATGAGCTGGCTGAACACGAGAGCATTATGCTGTGATCACGAGAGCAGCATGTTGGAGCATCAAGTTGCAGCTTGTCTCAGCAAAGTTAGTTAGAGATTATATAGATTCACATTCCTGTATGTAATTACTTTGAGAAGAAGCAAAGTCTCTTCTATATAAAGTCTTGTAACAAACAGTTTATGATCTATGAGAATTAGTTTTATCTCTCTCTTTTCCATCTCTCTCTTATTTCTCTCTGCAACTTCTCCTTCTCCATTAATGGAGATTTTACAAACTGTCATGGTATCAGAGCCAGGTTACCAAAACCTGTAGATATATTTCATCTATGCACTCATACGCTTCCGCCGTACGCTCCAATTCTCAGAATCAACACTCACATAGTGGATTGCAAATGGCTGTTTAAAATAAAGTACAAACCAGATGGGAGTATAGAAAGGTATAAAGCTCGTTTGGTTGCTAAAGGTTTCACTCAGACTTATGGTCTAGATTACTTTGAGACTTATGCACCAGTTGCAAAAATGACTACAGTCAGACTTCTTATTGCTGTGGCTGCTGCTCAAAACTGGTCTATTACTCAGTTGGATGTCACCAATGCTTTTCTACATGGTGATTTAAATGAAACTGTTTATATGAGGTTGCCTCCTGGCTACTTACAGCTATCCTCTTGTTTTGACCTATCTACTGTTAAAGATCCTACCTCAGTGGTTTGTAAACTTACCAAATCCCTTTATGGGCTTAAACAAGCCCCCAGATGCTGGTTCTCCAAATTTTCAAAGGCACTTCTGGACTATGGATGCTCTCAATCTCATTCAGATAACAGTTTGTTCACTTTTGTTTCTGACAACAAATTTGTGGTTATTCTAGTGTATGTTGATGACATACTTGTTACTGGCTCAGATAAGGGTCTTATGCAACAAATCATTGATTTTCTGGCTACTAAATTTAAAGTCAAAGACTTGGGATCTCTCAAGTATTTTCTTGGCATTGAGGTTGCTAGGTCAACTCAAGGCATTTATTTGCATCAAAGTAAGTATACTCTGGACATACTTAAAGATACTGGTTTGCTTGCTGCTAAACCTTCCAAGATTCCCATTGAACAGAATCACAATCTTCAAGACAATTGTAGTCCACCTCTTCCAGAAGATAGTGCTTTTGTGTATAGAAGACTTGTTGGTCGATTGTTGTACTTGACTGTCACAAGACCAGACATTTCTTACTCAATTCAAGTCCTTTCTCAATTTCTGGCATCACCAAGATCTGATCATCTTCAAGCTGCTTACAAAGTGGTTCGATATCTTAAATCTGCACCTGGTCAGGGTATTCTAATGGCTGCTAATAATCCTATGACTCTTACTGCTTACTGTGATTCAGACTGGGCAGGTGACAAAGAATCAAGGCATTCTTTGACAGGTTACTGTGTGAAATTTGGTCATTCATTAATCTCTTGGAAGTCTAAGAAACAACATACCATATCTCGGTCATCAGCTGAGGCTGAATATCGTAGTATGGCAGATACCTGTTGTGAACTCACATGGTTACTTAACTTGTTTCATGCATTTGGTATCTCTAATCTCACTCCAGTATCATTATTTTGTGACAATAAATCAGCCATCTACATTGCAACCAATTCTGTGTTCCATGAACGCACAAAACATATTGAGCTTGACTGTCATTTAGTTCGAGAGAAACTTCAGTTGGGCATGATTAATCCTGTGCATATTTCTACTATGCTTCAACCTGCAGATATTTTTACCAAGGCTTTATCTTCAGCTCATCTGCTTGAGTTTAGTTCCAAGTTAGGAGTGTGTAATCTGTTTTCCCCTCCTAACTTGAGGGGGGATGTTACTGATAATGCTACTAATGTTACTGATAATGTTACTGATATGGCAGCTACTCAAGCTCAACACGCCAGCAAGGATGATGAGCTGGCTGAACACGAGAGCATTATGCTGTGATCACGAGAGCAGCATGTTGGAGCATCAAGTTGCAGCTTGTCTCAGCAAAGTTAGTTAGAGATTATATAGATTCACATTCCTGTATGTAATTACTTTGAGAAGAAGCAAAGTCTCTTCTATATAAAGTCTTGTAACAAACAGTTTATGATCTATGAGAATTAGTTTTATCTCTCTCTTTTCCATCTCTCTCTTATTTCTCTCTGCAACTTCTCCTTCTCCATTAATGGAGATTTTACAAACTGTCAGATACTTTACTTTTAACTTGATTCATTTTGTTAGACTCTTGGTTGAAGTACATCTGACTTTTGTATTCTAATCTAAACTGTAATCACTAATATTACCGTATGATACTAATGACCTGTAACCTTGGTATATAGCTCAAAAAAATCATTATACATGTCAGCAATTACAAGTTCTCGCAATAGCATTACAATCCATTTTTCAACTTGCAATCCACTTTATTTAGATTAATGGCTGCAGGCCGCAGCTAGCATTTTACGTAGGCTAATCTTGTTGCTGATCACATACATTCAACTAGCTGCTAGCACTTTATAAGCTAGCAACGACCGACACACACGCCTAAGAACAACCGAAGACATCGGTCTGCAACCGCTGCAACAACGCAAAAAGTTACAACCATTTGAACTGCATGCATGTCTGACCATTATCAGTAATAAGATTATTTTTTGGCAGAAATACTTTTGGCAGCAGTGTTTTCCGGCCGGTATATGCAAAACTTGCATCGTGGTCTTTGTTATTTAAGTGAGCGGCAGTCTCCCTGTCTGCAGTTTCAGCAAGAGTGTGTGTGGCGCCACAGTGGAAATGATCGTAACTAGAGTATCAATGCATTGCGCATTGTACAACCATCAGTTAAAGCTTTGTTGATTCTCTCCATGTTTCTCACAGTTTCTTCATGGAAAAGAACTTGATCGAGTGTAATTGCATATGGAGCATTAATCTCTGAGGGCCTTTTGTTGGCAACGTCTAACAATTTACTAAAGATATCTCTTACATTGATTAACAAGTAAATTAGGAGGAAGCATGATAGCATATAGGTGTACCGGCCTTATGAAAGTAGCAAGATAGCTTAAGATCTTACCGAGTACTATATATCAATGTTTTCTAAAATTGACCTTTAACATATTCATCACATCAGGCAACAGCCACATAAAAATCCCCATATATCCTTCATTTATCAGGTACTGTCTTCCGAGAAGCGTATACGTAAACTTACGTGTTAATCAAGATTACCTGTTGGGTCCTCTTCTAAATGAAAAAATATTGAAACAAGATGCATGATATGGCTTATACGTACTACTGTCTAATATAGTTAGGCACTAACTAATTAATTACCAAACTAACAACATTGGAAGAAGAGTCGGTAGGTCGACCCAACCCGAAACACGACTCGAACTCAACCCGGGAAAATACGAATTAGGGTCAACAAATATTCAATTCGAAACACGAACCCGAAACCCGAAAATGATCCGATCGAAAATTAATGAATCATCTTTTTATAACCCTGCTTTTGAAGTACTTTATCTATATATATTATAAATTAGTGGATAACCCGTTCCTTAGGTTCGGTATCCATATTTATGTTCGGATTAAAAATTTTAATTTTATTTAGATCCATGGACGACTATCCATATTTTTGGTTTAGTATTCATTTTTGGTTTGTAGAAGATCCATATGATTATTTGACCCATTTTTGATTATGGACATTAATGCAATATACATTATCTATGGTAAGTTCACTAATTTAGATTTGATTTAATTTTTAAATTTTGTTAACTTCATTAATGCAATTGATCTCATGGCATATATAATAAATACAATAAAATATCATTAATTTAAATGATCTCATATCATATATAATAAATATAATTAAATTAATTTTTAAGTAAATTTATTACAATATATAAAGAAATGCACTTATTGTATTAATTTTATTTTTCTTAGAATTAAAGAATTCAAGTTTTAAATATAAAATTATCTAATTTATTATAATTATTAATTTAATTTTTGAAATACCCATGTGCGTAGCACGGGCTATAATCTAGTATTTAGAATAACTAAATTTAAGTACAATAAAGTAACTTTCACGTGCAATGACAGTGACTCGCTAGTTAATTTATAATTACTTAATAGTAATAACAGTATTTTCTAGGGATAAGTTCAAAACTACCCATGTCAACTATTGGGATTTTAAAAATATATAACCCAACTTTCTAAAATTCTAAAATTACCATCCATACTTTTCTTAATTTTAAAAATACGTTTTGCAACCTTTGCAACCTCATTTTGCAAATGAGGTTGCAAACGTTGCAAAGGTTGCAAAAATTGCAAATGTTGCAAAAGTTGCAACTAAAAACTGAAAGTTGCAAATGAGGTTGCAACTGAAAACTGGAAGTTGCAAATGAGGTTGCAAAAGTTGCAAATGAGGTTGCAAAGGTTGCAAAAGTTGTAACTGAAAACTGGAGGTTGCAAAAATTGCAAATGTTGGAAATTCGTCTACTCCCCTATATAGCATATAAGGTTGCATATGAGGTTGCGTAGCAACCTCATATGCAACCTTATATGCAACCGAAAAATGAAAACTAGAAGTCCAAGTTCCAGTTTTCAGTTGTCATTTTCGACCTCTTTTTTGAAATCTATTATATATATATATATATATATATATATATATATATATATATATATATATATGCAAGTGCTCAAATGAGACCCCCACTTAAAATGAGAACTGAGAATGAATCCCAGCCACATAATTTTTATACGTTTATTAAATCCTTACCGCATAATTACTGATCTAAATTCCCTTTCTTTCTCTGACATCTCTCTTTCGCTCGCATTTCCTACCCCAACCCCCACCCCACCCCCACCCCCCATCGGCACCGGCCACCCACACCCCTCATCGGCACCAGCATCGGAACCGGTCAACCACCTCCTTTTTCATTAAGACTTCTGGCCCCGCAGGGGCACATCTTCATCCACCAACAATCACACTTGCTCCATTTCTATCTTCCCCTTTCCTTCACCCCCAACAATCACACTTCATTTCCCTCCATGTTGCTTTAGATATCAGGTAGATTTGCTTTAGATTTAAAATTTTCAAATCCGATTTCTTTCATCTAGATCTGATTTCTTTCATCTAGTGGTGGTTATGGTGGTTGCGACGTCTGTAATGGGCAAGATGAATGATGTATGGTGGAGATGGTGGTGGTAGGTATGGTGAAGGCAGCGCTTTACGTGATTTGTTTAAAAAAAAACTTGGCGATTTGTATCGAAATTTGGTGATTTGGGTTGAAATTTTAGTAATTTGGAAAGAATTTTGGTGATTCTGTATGTTGTGATAATAGTAGCAATCTGATGGTGATTTCTGTAGGTGATAGATTGGTGATAAGGGTGGTTTAATGACAGCACTTTACTTGATTTGTTTAAAAAATTTTGGTGATTTGTATCAAAATTTGGTGATTTGGGTAGAAATTTTATTAATTTGGACAGAATTTTGGTGATTCTGTTTGTTGTGATAATAGTAGCAATCTGATGGTGATTTATGTAGGTGGCAGATTGGTGATAATGGTGGTTTAGTGACATTGATTGTGATGGTGGTGAGTTTAGAATTGTGTCTTTTAATTGTTTGGTGATTTGCTTTGAATTTTTGGTGATTTTGACCGAAAATTGTTGATTCTGTGGGTGATAGAAGTGGTGGTGATTTGTATAATCTTTACTCTTCTAGATAAAGCATGTCAATGATGAGTCAGATGTACTACTTCACATTGCCAACATTGTCAACATTTCAGGCTTCAGCCCTCTCTTTAGTATACAAAATCTTTTACTGGGAGTTTAATTAAAGGGCTTCTAGCCAAGAAATTGAAGACTCTTTTGGAAGATGTTTGATACTAAAGTTGCTGTGTGTATATATCCATATGTTGTTAGATCAAGAACTAAGGTCTTGGTTTTTACTACATAAGTGTAAGCGCATGCATTATAACTCATATCCGAAGTTCACATCAATAGATAAAAAGAAGGCTTTTGTATTTTTTTGACGTAATATGCACACATCAAACCTACATATTTTGATGTTAGACAAGGTGTTGGTAAAGGTACTGACATGTATTCTTTCCATCTCTCTCAAGTTTTACTGCACAACAAATGCATTCGTAGAATAGAAGCCGCGTCCGTGTTTTTGGTTATTGGGCCTAATTTATGGCCCAATGTGTAGTTCTCACAATAACAGGGGTCTCACTAGAGTAGCCCCCTATATATATATATATAATAAATTTCAAAAAAGAGGTCGAAAATGACAAATGAAAACTGGAAGTTACAATTGAAAATTCGTCTGCTCGCCTATATAGCATATAAGGTTGCATATGATGTTGCGTAGCAACCTTATATGCAACCGAAAACTGAAAACTGGAAGTTCAAGTTTCAGTTTTCAGTTGTCATTTTCGAAATATATTATATATATATATATAATGGATTTCGAAAAAGAGGTCGAAAATGTCAGCTCCCATATATAGCATCGAAGTTGCAACATTTGCAACTTCCAGTTTTCAGTTGCAACCTCATTTGCAACTTCCAGTTTTCAGTTGCAATCTCATTTGCAACTTCACTGAAGTTGCAAATGAGGTTGGCAAAAGGTTGCAAAACGTATTTTTAGAAAAATAAAAAGTTAAAAACAAAGTTAGTAGTATTTTTGTAAAAGTAAAAGTATAGAATTGAAAGAGGAAGTTAATGATCACTACAAGGAAAACTGAATGCTACAATGGTTTTTGTTCGTTGTCTGATACCCTGGAATAGCGTTGTCTATCGAGCAGGTGTCTCTTACCAACCTCAGACAACGGTACACAAATCGTTGTCTGATATCCTTAACAACAACACACCAGGCTCAAAAAGTGTTGTAGCACACCCAGAAACCACAACGAATCTGGTAAAAAACGTTGTTCTTATGGTGATATTACAACGGTTTGGTAAACTTTGAATGTTGTATGATTTGCAGTTCTTCAAGTGTTTGTAACGAAAAACTCATTGTATGAATTTCTTTAGCACAACGGTTCCTATAGAATAAAGTGTTGTTCTTCTTTTCTATAATCAACGAGTTCCAGAACAATAACCATTGTCCTACTTCTAAATAGATAATGCTTATGTAGTCCAAAAGTGTTGAGTGAAATTATACATAACAACAATTTTCTATTGTTTATATTGTTGTATTTCTTCATTTTGCACAATGGTTTATTTGTCAAGGAACTGTTGGCTATAACTTAATTTTACAAGCTTTTGTTGTTAAAAAATAGTTGTGAGAACGAAAAGATACAATTGTGAGAATAGACAATGCTTTATTAATCCACTACATTTAGTGTCATTATACAATGCTTTGGTAAGCTAAAAATGATGTTTTATTTTTTTACACACAAAGGTTCATACAATTCTACGGCTAAGATGGAACTATGAGGAGAACCAATCAACCTCACAATCATCCTTCTAATCACCATGGTCATCAGCATCATCCATGGCATGACCTTGTGCAACATATTCCTTAAGAGCTAACCTTTTCTGAAAAAAATGAAGCTTTTTTAGTTGGATGATGAGACAATAGCTAAAGAAAGATGCCTTAATATGAACATGCTTGTCTCGGATCAGACCTGATATTCCTTCTTAAGCCTCCTTTTATGTTCCGGATTCAAGTAAAATGCTCAATAGGTTTAACATAATAAAAGTTCAACATAAGTCACATAGATGAGCCACTGTTTACAAAAGAAAAGTTCAATTAATAGGTCACATAGATGAGTGTTCTTCATAGAGGGTCTAATAGGTTTAACATACTCATTCAAATCTTGTGCCATCATTCTTGATGATGCGGATGTAGATGAATTAGTGTCCTGGTTCTCTGCAATGCAGGAGGCTGCATTCAAAGATAGAGATTAGTAGTGAACATCATATGCATTTATCAAGAATTGTTAATTATAAGAACTCAGAAGTGTAAGTAAATCGAATTAGATGTCTGTCCTCTGTACCGGTACATGAAAACTCCAAAGGTATACATAATTTTAAAACATTTGCAACAACGATAAAAAATATATAATGAACTATCATGAAACAATAAGAGTTTGCCAAGAAACTGTTCCAAATATCCATCTAACAAACTATGTATCAGACAAGCTAGTTGGGGTGTATACAATACATCCTTATAAATAAGAAAATAACTACACCCAATAAGAATCAACTTACAGGTGGTGCTGGAGACCTTGCCCAGAACATGCTTCTTTTGAAGTAATAAATCCTGTTTCAAATCACAACAATGTTAAATAAAACAGAGTTAAGACATAAAAATGTTGAGTTGTAATTGGAGTTAAGCTTAGCTAACTTACCAAAGGCTTGTGGATTGGAAATAAAATCAGAGTTCATAAGATTGGTATTGGCAGCGACAAAGATATCAGCTCCTAATTCAGAATTGAGCTGGTTAAGCATTTGTGTAAGTTAAGGGTCGTATAGACCTGCTGCTTTTTGCAACTTATCTGAACACTATCCGTTGTTTCCACGTTGCGCCAATTCTGAAGGCACACATCCCAGGGGTCCAGCTCCTGTCACAAGGACTCTGCAACCTCCCAGATCGTATATTTGCTGCCATGTTCCACACATTGATATTAATTTTGTGACAGAGCAGTGTCAATGAGTTAGGAGGAGAGTAAAAGTGCAAGCAAATTACCATTAAAAACACTACTGCTTGACTTGTGGTTGTAACTGCAAAAGACACCCATTCAATGAAATAAAAAGAGATACGTCAGGTAACGCCACACAAAGGAAACAAGAACATAAAAAAAATTATATCCAGCTTGTGACAAACGTAAAGTACAGCTAAATACTGATCTAGAGTTCATACATATCTGCAGCATGCCTCTGAGTTCTAAATTTACTTAGGCGTGACAAGAGATATTTAGCTTGTGCAAGCTTCACATCAGCCAAATCTGGATCCCTGTAACATAACAAAGATTTAAACCTTTCTTTTACTGTTCTTTTGTCTAAACCTACAAATTCTCAAGTGAATGTAAACAAAAAAAATAATACAAGATACAACTAAATTACATTACCAGTAAAGATGTGTGTTTGCAACAATCACAAAATGTTCAGAACAGTCTACTGGTCTAAAAGTAGCCATGATGCCTACATAGTTTAAGAAAGCCCAAATTGATATGTACAAAAGCTCAAGTCCGTGAGTTAAAACTCCGTGATTTGATTAAGAAAGTTTAAGAAGTATAAGCTTGTGACTTCTCATACCTCTTTCTGTGATGATTCCAGCAATTACATTTTGCTCCCCAGGTTTTACCACCACCAAGGCTCCATCATTGTGCTGAGTCATCTGCAAATGACATTATTATTGGAAAATAATCACCATCAAATTATTGCCAGTTAAGAAAACTATATAGAATTGACTACATAATTTGTGAACGACTAGGCTACAACAACCGGATAAGTAAAGCACAAAGATACATACCAATTTCATAGCATCATACACAGAGTCATCAGTGGTGCACCAAAGCCAGAAACCATCATTACTTTTGCCCTTGAAAAAAGAATCTAAAAAGAAAGAATATCACATATCAAATAAAAAAGAATAATTGAAGCTTCTCCAACTCCATATGGACTTGACTACATATATTTACAGAACGAAGTTGTTTGTGAGCAGCTCCGTATTCAACATAAAATTCGTTCATAGTCTAAAACCTTACGGAGAAAGGGTTTTCTCAAAGCCAACACCTTTAATCAATAGGATAAGAGCCCCAATTAGAAAATGGAAAAAAGGGAGTAATTAAATTAAAAAAGGGGGGAGGAGGGGATAGATAGGGCAGGGCAAAAGGCATACACCAAGGGAGACATTTCGAAGAAGGTCGGCCGACTCCTACCTGAAACTGGAATTGAATTCGTTGTGGTTTCGATGTATGTATGATACATCGAGATAACCAAATTGTGAGATATGAACTGACCTCAAGATTTAGGGCTTTCTTATGCGAGAGAGTGATGAGCTCACCAACTTGATTTAGGACCCGTGTTCATGATTTTGACTTGAATTGTGTGTTTTGTGTTGGGTGTGTGATTTGGTTGTTCGGAGATGAAAAGGGGGAAGTGAAAGTTTATTCAAGGGGAATTGAAATGCGGGGGAAATGAAACATTGATAAACGGGGGAAATGAAATATTGATAAAGAGGGGAAATATTTAGAGTACAAGGGGGGAAATGAATTAAAGGAGGCAAGTGAAATAAAAATTTGATAAAGTGGGGAAAAAAATTATTATTTGTTAATTAAAATATCTTAGAAGATGAATTTGAAATTTTTAAATTATTTTTGCACATCACAAAAATGATAAACACTCATTTTAGTGTTGTAAAAAAATAATTTAAAAATAAAAAGGTCGGGTTGTATGAGATTTTAACAAAACGTAGTAAAAATGATATTTCCTATAACGGGGAACGATCTAGATTCACTGATTCATTTTTTTAACGATTTGTTCGATGATCGAACTGTACATTTAGTAATAAGCACTCATCTTAGTGTCGGGAAAAATAATCCAAAAATAAAAAGAACAGGTTGTACGAGATTTTAACAAAAACGTAGTAAAAGTGTTGTTTCCTATAACGAGGCACGATCCAGATTCACTAAATGATTTTTTCAATGATCGAACCGTACAGATGTGAATAAACACTCATTTTAGTGTTGGTAAAAAATAATCTAAAAAATAAAAAGCTTGGGTTGTATGAGATTTTAACAAAAACGTTGTAAAAGTGTTGCTTCCTATAACGAGGCACGATCCAGATACAGTTCCTATTATAAACACATACAAGAATTGATTCCTTTTTTTATTTTTTTGTACACATCACTAAAATTAGTATATAACATCATCTGTACAGTTGGATCGTCCAAAAATATTTTAAAAAAAATATTATTCAAAAATTATACTCCCTCCGTCCCAACCAATTCTTAACACTTTTTTTCTCACTTTCTGGCACGCATTTTAAGGTGCATTTTAAAGATAGTTCCGTAACTTATTTATAAAATTTTCCTTTTTAAAGAAGTTTAAAAACCATATCATACTATCATGAGAGAATAATGGAACCAAATAAGGGAAACTATCTCAAGTACTTACCAAATAAGAAAAAGGTAAGGGATTTTTTTGATTGATTTCTTCGACGATCCAACCGTACGAAAGTTAATAAACACTCATTCTAGTGTTGGAAAAAAATAATCAAAAAATAAAAAGGTCGGGTTGTACGAGAGTTTAACAAAAACGTAGCAAAAGTGTTACTTCCTATAACGAGGCACGATCCAGATTCATTGAATAATTTTTTTGATAGATTTCTTCGACGATCCAACCATACGAAAGTTAATAAACACTCATTCTAGTGTTGGGAAAAAATATTCAAAAAATAAAAAGGCCGGGTTGTACGAGGTTTTAACAAAAACGTAGCAAAAGTGCTACTTCCTATAATGAGGCACGATCCAGATTCACTGAATAATTTTTTTGATTGATTTCTTCGACGATCCAACCGTACGAAAATTAATAAACACTCATTCTAGTGTTGGGAAAAAATAATCAAAAAATAAAAAGGTCATGTTGTACGAGAGTTTAACAAAAACGTAGCAAAAGTGCTACTTCCTATAACGAGGCAAGATCCAGATTCACTGAATAATTTTTTTGAACAATTTCTTCGACGATCGAACCGTACAAAAGTTAATAAACACTCATTCTAGTGTTGGGAAAAAATAATCAAAAAATAAAAAGGTCGGGTTGTACGAGATTTTAACAAAAACGTAGCAAAAGTACTACTTCCTATAACGAGGCAAGATCCAGATTCACTGAATAATTTTTTTGAACGATTTCTTCGACGATCGAACCGTACGAAAGTTAATAAACACTCATTCTAGTGTTGGGAAAAAATAATCAAAAAATAAAAAGGTCGGGTTGTACGAGATTTTAACAAAAACGTAGCGAAAGTGCTACTTCCTATAACGAGGCACGATCCAGATTCACTGAATAATTTTTTTGATTGATTTCTTCAACGATCCAACCATACGAAAGTTAATAAACACTCATTCTAGTGTTGGAAAAAAATAATCAAAAAATAAAAAGGTCGGGTTGTACGAGAGTTTAACAAAAACGTAGCAAAAGTGCTACTTCCTATAACGAGTCACGATCCAGATTCACTGAATAATTTTTTTGAACGATTTCTTCGATGATCGAACCGTACGAAAGTTAATAAACACTCATTCTAGTGTTGGGAAAAAATAATCAAAAAATAAAAAGGTCGGGTTGTACGAGATTTTAACAAAAACGTAGCAAAAGTGCTACTTCCTATAACGAGGCAAGATCCAGATTCGCTGAATAATTTTTTTGAACGATTTCTTCGACGATCGAACCGTACGAAAGTTAATAAACACTCATTCTAGTGTTGGGAAAAAATAATCAAAAAATAAAAAGGTCGGGTTGTACGAGATTTTAACAAAAACGTAGCAAAAGTGCTACTTCCTATAACGAGGCCCGATCCAGATTCACTGAATAATATTTTTGAATGATTTATTCGACTATCGAACTGTATGAAAGTTAATAAAAATCATCACTAAAATTTGTATATAACATCATCCGCGCTGTTGGATCGTCCAAAATTTTTTTTAAAAAAAATTATTATTGGAAAATTATACTAGTTTGACCAAGGAGTACTTTGATAGTTGACCATTAAATATTATACAAGAACATTAATCAACGGTTTTTTTTTATTAAAAACTGTTGTTGTGCTTAATATAACACAACATTTTTTTATATGAAAACCGTTGTCTGATTATTTTCATTATTTCCCACCAAATTCAATTCAAATTATTTCATTATTCCCGCCAAATATTTCATTATTTCCCACCAAATTCTTTTCAAAATTTGTGTAGTTCAGACAACGGTTTCATAAAAACTGTTGTCTCATCAAAACACGATTTAACAACGGTTAATTATTCCGTTGTGTGAATCGTAATAACACAATGGTATATGAAAACAGTTGTGTGAATTATACAACGGTTTATAAACGTTGTCTCAAAACAGATCAGACAATGTTCGTAAAAACAGTTGTGCAACCTTACTCGTCTTTACAACACCACATTGCAAAGGCCATTGTCTGAATCAATTTACTAGACAACGTTTTTAACCCGTTGTAGGGTACCTGGATGACACAATACTTTTCTGAAGTTACAAAAAAACCGTTGTCTCTTAATTCCAAACAATGCTTTTTTGTCCGAGCGTTGTCTGATGAGTGTTGTCTGATTGCGATTTTCTTGTAGTGGATAGTGTTGTGCCCAAAATCTCCATGGGTTAGATTTAGGCCCATTGGGCTTAAGGATCCAATCCGTATGATTAATATGGGTTATGATTGAGGTCCCTTAAGTTAAATGGGGCTAAATAGCACGTGAAATTGATCTAGACAGGTTCAGGTTCCCGAAAGACAGCTTCCTGTATACAGCTTCCCGAGAAACAGGTTCCTGCAGACAGGTTCCTGAGAGACAGCTTCCTGTACGAGAATAGATTTATTCCAGCAGAATTCTAGTATGATTAAGCCTCCTATTCTTTAGGAGCAAGTCATGAACATCAACTCCTTATTGGAATGTATTCCTTGGGCGCAGATGATCCTTGAATACATCTAATAGGACGAGAACTTGTAAACATACTCCTAGTCGGACTAGAACTTGAGTTCTATTCGACTTAGGTCGCCTATTCGTGGCTGAAATCTGGAGAAAAGGAGTTCCCCACGAATTAGGAACCTAGTTTATTGCCGCCTAACCAGACTTCTAGTCTAAAAAGAACTACGTGAACTTGATCCCTATATATACACGGGTACGTAGGCACCTTGCTAACATGTTTTTACAAGCCTCACAATACACCTACGAGATTCTTGAGAACGCACGACACAAGCCTCAAGGGAATTCGTGAGATTCTTGTCAACGCTCTCGAGCTCAGTTCAACCCCTACAAAAAACCTCCATTCTCCATAGATTAGTTGATCGTTAGCCTTTACAACTCACCATAAACCTCTCAAAAGTTGTTACGATATCCACTCATCAACATTGGCGCTAGAAGGAGGGGCCAGAGTTATCATCTTAAGAGTGGAAAGATGGCAGGTAGTTCTGATAGCGAAGCAACACAATCTGTAGAGAAAGATCAAACCCCGAAAGCGAAGAAGATTACTAATGCTGACGTCCTAGAGCATTTAAAGTCAATTGAAGAAAGGCTTACAACCCTCGAACAAATAACACCGAAGAAGAAGAAGTCGAAGTTAGCAGCTGGTAAGAAGGGTAAAAAAGCTAAGATTAATCCCAAGCAGTTAGGCGTCGATGAAGAAGAACGTGAAGAAAAGGCTGAGGAGGAGATCGAAGACCCAAAGAAAGATACTGAAGGTGAAGAAGATGGTGAAACGAAGGATAAACAACCTCCTATTAAGGAACCTTCCATCGAGATAATTAAAGATGATTCAAGTTCAGTCGAGATCGCGAACGATTCGTGTATAGCAGATTCACAGGAAGCCGATGATAAAGATAAGGAAGCAAAGAACGGTGGAGCTGGTGATTTGAATGCTGAAGACATCAAGAAGATTCTAGTGAAACTCAAGGAAGAAAAGCAGTCAATAACAGGTGCGATGACCTCATCTCCATTCACCAAGAAGGTTAGAAAATCCCCGTTACCTAAATCCTATCGTATGTCAAACGAGTTTAAATTTGATGGCACTACGGATCCTGTGGAGTATCTGGGTCGTTTCAATACCGAGATGGATGTTTATCAAGTTAAGGAGCCAACAAGGTGTAGATTATTGGCTGTAACCCTTTATGGTGGAGCTCATCAGTGGTTTAAGAGGTTACCATCAGATTCTATAAATTCTTGGGAGAATATGGGGAAACTCTTCGTTACTCAGTTTAGAGCTTCCATCACTTTTGCACCCCCAACCAATACCTTGGCCAACATCAAGCAGAAAGCAGATGAGACCTTGACAGAGTACCTCAAACGTTTTAATGCAGAGGTTCCCAGAGTTAAGAAAGCTCCTGACGAGGTCATTATGAGCTTCCTGATTGCTGGAGTTAGAGCTGGTTCAGACTTCTGGAAGGAGTTACAAGTACGTGAACCTGGTACACTAGCTGAGTTCTACAAATTAGCTGAACTATATAAATGTGTGGAAGAATCCTTGTTGAAGTTGAGAGAAACAGAAGATCTTGGAGATGAAGCTAGTCATAAAGGAAGCAAGCGAGAGAGGTCTCCAAGCCCGCAAGCATATGTTATTGGGGATCGAGCTTCCTCCAAAAGAAGTAAAGCAAAATCGAAGATAAAGTGCGACAATTATACCTCTTTGGTCGCTCCAGTAGACCACATCTTCATGGTTTATGGGAAAGAAGGAATATTTGTGAAGCCTACACCTTTACCTGTAGGAGCAAGGAAAGATCTGAAGAAATATTGTGACTTCCATGAGGATAATTGCCATGATACTTCTGAATGCAGAGCACTGAAAGACCAAATTGAGGAGTTGATTAAAGCCGGGAAGCTCGCGGAATGGATAGCTCGAGGTGACCAGTAGTTGAAAGTTTGAGAGCTTCCTTAAAGTATAGTTGAGAGACCTTTATTTATATATGTATTTCCTTCTTAGAACTAGGGGTAGTGCATGTATACCTTCCTAGCAAGTAAACCTATTTCTTTCTAGTAGTTTTCAACGAAATTATGAGTAGTTCTTTTCCTTGTATTACGTCATACATTTAGCTTGTAAAACAAGGAACATGCCTCATTCAATTCAGTGACCTACGAGAAATACCTCACAAGTAATCTCTTTAAGTATCTCTTGTTTCTTACAATGAGTTAGCTCGCGTAAGCTTAGAGGTACTGTATTGGGATATTTGTATAGAGGTTCATTCTCAGCATGTTTCGTAAGAAGATAAAGAAGAAAGGAGAAGACATGTTAAAGCTACAAGCAAGAATGATGTGAAGAGGTTATAGTATTTATTCGAGCGTTAAAGAAAATTCGATATAGTTGAAGATTTTGATGAAGAGTATCTACAAGAATATGATATGAGCATCTTGAAGAAAACACACAGTACTCAACTTCATGGATGAATATTCAACGACTTATTAGAAATTATCGAAGAATTGTGAAGCTTCTTGGAGTTAGTTCTTCATCAAAGACAAGCTTCCCTGAAGAACTGGGGGGTAGTACAATTACAATTACTATAGCACATGGTACTTTGAAAGTTGAGGATTTCAAAATTTTGAGAATTCAGATCATGAACCTCACCATCAGGTCCAGGAAGCTCGTGATTTGATTCAGGAACCTCACAGCTAGGATGCAGTTTAGAAACCTCATAGCTCATATTTGGTTCAAGAACCTTGAGGATTGATTTGGTCTAGTATCTTGAAGAGCAGCATGCTTGCATCAGGAACACGTCAATGAGTTTTCAAATCTTAACGGAGGCTTCCACTTCACATCTGATCAGTCTACAGAAAGATCCAGGTGATTCCTCTCCTTTTATGCTAAGATACTCGTAGAAAACCTCCCAGGTACGCTCAGCAAACTCTTACTATACCTAAAGCATGCTTAAACATCTATGATATTGTGGTCGTATATGCGATAAAGTTATGATTATGTATTGATTATGTTTCTAGATGTTAGAATGCACATGTACCTAACATATTACAGGTTCCTTATATTTACCTGCATCTCGTAGGTTCCTTGATATTTACCTGCACCTCGCAGGTTCCTTGATATTTACCTGTAGCTTATAGGTTCCATGTATTTACCTTTATTTAACAGGTTTTGTGTTACTCACCTGAAGCTCGTAGGTAACAGCTTCCAGGTCTAGTTTCATTTATATGTGTCTAGTAGATTCCTTGTTATTTTCCTGTAACTGACATCTTGCAGATTCATTCATATATACTTGAAGCTTATATGTAACAGCTTCCAAGTTCATTGACATTTGTTAGAAGCCAATTGTTGATAGTTTCTGATTAGCAGCTTCCTACTTGAAGTTCTCAACCAGCCGATACCTGAATAGAAGAAAATGTGCTTATAGCAAGAGCTCCATGCCTGTAGAGGATTAATCCAGTGCCCTTATGGATTCTCTATGTGCCCGTATAGGTTCACTTAGAGCCCAAAAAGATTCACTTGGTGCTTCATGCATCCACGCGCATTTGGTTGGTATCTTGATGGATTCTCTTTGTACCCTTTTAGGGATTCATTTGGTGCCCAATTGGTTTCGGTTTTTTGTCCTAAGCAGAGGTTCATATAAGCAACCAGTTGGATTCACCTTATGCCCTTACAAGGATTTGCATAGAGCCCAGAAAGATTCACCTAGAAAATCCCTGTCAGCTACATGCACTCGATAGCCAGGAAAGACTTGCAAGCACGAAAGATCCACATCGAAAAGCCCTATGAATCGTAGGCACGCATTCAAAAGTCCCATAAGCATGTGGGCACCTAGTTAAGGGTTTTGGAAATCTGAGCATGGGTAACCTAACCTAGAGTTCGCTTGTATTTGAAAAGCCTTCAAAGGGATTCACCTTGTGCCCTTACGGGTTCACTTGGTGCCCCTAGCATTTGAAGGGATTCACCTAGTGCCCTTACGGATTCACTTGGTGCCCCTAGAATTTGAAATGATTCATCATGTGCCCTATAGATTCTCTCTGTGCCCTCTTCAGGATTCACTTAGAGCCTATAAGGATTCACTTGATGCCACAAAGGAATTCACTTAGTGCCCAACCGGATTCTCTTCGTGCTCTTGACATGATTCACCTAGAGTCCGGATGGATTCACTTCGTGCTCCCTAAAGCCAAAAAGGATTCATTTGACGCCCAGTCGAATTCTTTAAGTGCCCTTCTCAGGATTCACTTAAAGCTCAACTGGATTCGTCTTTTGCCCTGTCAAGGATTCACTTAGCGCCCAATTGAATTCTCTAAGTGCCCTTCCCAGGATTCACCTAGAGCTCAATTGGATTCGCCTTGTGCCCTCATCAAAGTGATATATAGATGAATACTCCCACTTATAAAGCTTGTATATGATCGAAACAGTTTATAGCTATAGCTTCCAAGTTCAGTGATATTCAGCCGAAACAAGCAGCTTTCAGTCAACCGCTTCAACAAGCTATAGGAGGTTCACGCATCATGACGGCTCGGGGGGTAGCTCAATTCCCCTACGTTTGCACAGAGAAGAGCTTCCATCTTCCAGGTTCAGTAACGGAACCTCAATCCGAACCGGCACAATGAAACACAGATAAGTTTTACTTTCATGCCTTTATATCCTTAACTATCATGCACATTTTATGTCAACGAGATCTTATATTCTGTCATGCTTAGATGCATAAAGCTTTTAACGCGCATATTGCATAATCTTTAGAAATAAAATTTATGTGAGCTTATACATAGGATGTTATCATGCCTTATAGGTTTATAGCTTACATAACATATATGCTTAGTTTATGATCTCGAACGTGTTAGTTGAATCAGTCAAGTAGATAATTGATATGCCACTTGAGAAGGTAGCAACATATATAATGTAGATAATCATTCATACATGCATATATGCATCACTTATATGTGAGCTCTTTAGCTCGTATTACTAATCCATTTTCTCTAGTTTTCTTAGTATTGTGCCCAAAATCACCATGGGCTAGATTTAGACCTATTAAGTCGTAGGTTCCAATCAACAAGTATTGTATGAGACAGGAGATAGATTGTCTCCAGTACCAGATATGATGATCAAACGTAGAGATATGAGCACTAGCTGAGAAGATAGTCAAGAGATTATGAGTATCAAGAGGATCCTGATGAAGCGGTAGTTGAGCAGATTACGAATGGACCAGGTTCCTTCCCGCAGAAGAGCCCGAATTAGCCTAGCAACAGCAATGAGAACAACAAGAAGTACATGGGAACTACAGAAACGCTCCCGAGACTAACAAATTTGTTATTTGTGCAGGTACAGTTTCTTGTAGAGAGGTTCCTGAGAACCAGGTTCCGAGATAGAGGTTCGTGAGAACCAGGTTTCTGAGCATAGACATCAGAGATATCAAGAAGCCAGCTAGAGAGACGCAGAATCATCATTGGAAAGTACTCCTAGGACGCAGCTGATCCTAGAGTACCTCTGATAGACAGACATTAGATAGTCAAATGAAAAGAAGCTTATCAGATGAAGTAGCCTCTCGAGCAATCAAGTTATGATTTTCCAGGTTAACCTCGTGCCCTTTTTAAGGATTCATCCAGTGCCCTATTGGATTCGTTTTGTGCCCTCAGCATAGGTTCACATAACGCCCAATTAGGATCACTTTATGCCCTTATTTGGATTCACTTGGTTCCCTTGACAATCTTACGATTCACCTTGTCCCTTTTAAGGATTCATTTAGTGCCCTATTGGATTCGTTTTGTGCCCTCAGCATAGGTTCACATAACGCCCAATTAGGTTCACTTTATGCCCTTATTTGGATTCACGTGGTTCCCTTGACATTCTTAAGGTTCACTTAGTGCCCAATTAGATTCGCTTTGTGCCCTTGTCAAAGGATTCACTCAGCGCCTAATTGGATTCACTTTGTGCCCTTGTCACGATTCAAACAAGAAGACAAAGACCCGCATGGTTCACTCAGAAGAAACATGGGAGCACTGAAGGGATTGGATCTTAAAATATCAAGCTATTTAGGTTCCTCTCGCATCCTATGACTTCGAGGAACCGGGGGGTACTTGTTGTGCCCAAAATCTCCATGGGTTAGATTTAGGCCCATTGGGCTTAAGGATCCAATCCGTATGATTAATATGGGTTATGATTGAGGTCCCTTAAGTTAAATGGGGCTAAATAGCACGTGAAATGGATCTAGACAGGTTCAGGTTCCCGAAAGACAGCTTCCTGTAGACAGCTTCCCGAGAAACAGGTTCCTGCAGACAGGTTCCTGAGAGACAGCTTCCTGTACGAGAATAGATTTATTCCAGCAGAATTCTAGTATGATTAAGCCTCCTATTCTTTAGGAGCAAGTCATGAACATCAACTCCTTATTGGAATGTATTCCTTGGGCGCAGATGATCCTTGAATACATCTAATAGGACGAGAACTTGTAAACATACTCCTAGTCGGACTAGAACTTGAGTTCTATTCGACTTAGGTCGCCTATTCGTGGCTGAAATCTGGAGAAAAGGAGTTCCCCACGAATTAGGAACCTAGTTTATTGCCGCCTAACCAGACTTCTAGTCTAAAAAGAACTACGTGAACTTGATCCCTATATATACACGGGTACGTAGGCACCTTGCTAACATGTTTTTACAAGCCTCACAATACACCTACGAGATTCTTGAGAACGCACGACACAAGCCTCAAGGGAATTCGTGAGATTCTTGTAAACGCTCTCGAGCTCAGTTCAACCCCTACAAAAAACCTCCATTCTCCATAGATTAGTTGATCGTTAGCCTTTACAACTCACCATAAACCTCTCAAAATTTGTTACGATATCCACTCATCAACAGATAGTAAAAACGTAAAAGAAAGTTAAAAACATATATATTTTCGTAAATATCCCTATTTTCTATATGTCATACCCTTTTTTACACCTCACAAAATGGGTACAATACATTTGAATAGTAACTTTTACGTGCAATAAAAGAGAAATGAACTGTTTTTTCTTAAAATTTATATATGCAAAAGCATTCATTTACTATTAATCGGGATAGAGGGAGTATATAATATAAGAGTATATTTTTAATCACTCTAAAAAAGAGTTGTGGTGGTGAAACCCGAAATGATCCGAAACCCGACACGAACCCGGTAGTTACGGGTTAGGGTTATAAAAAAATCAACCCGAAACAACCAGGTACAATCTGACCCGACACGAACCCGACCCAGAACCCGAAATTGCCACCCCTAAGAGTCGGTTGCATTTTGGTTACCATAGTTTACACTAAATTTTAAAATGGTGATTATAGTTCAAAATTTTTAAATTGGTAACCAAACTTCTTATTATGTCTTAAGAAAATGGATATACTTTAATTAATTTTGTAAATCGGTTACCAGAGTTTAAATCAAGTTAGAAAAGTTGATTGTATATTAATCTTTAAAAAAAATCAACAATATATGTCAAAAATAGTAATTAAATAATTAAAAACAAATCTCGATCGATTAAACACAATTTTTTTAAGTAAAAAATTTATCGAGTTTGAATCCATGCCAAGTTTAACTTGATTACAAGGTTATGATTTAAATCGAGCTATTTAAATTCAATTTAATAAGCCGGATTAAAATTGACTAGAACATTTGTTCGAGCTACACTTGAAACAAATTATTTATACTCAATAGTTTTATTTTATTTTTACTTTGGATAAATATTTATGTGTTTATGTTTTATCCTCCTTATTTTTAAAATTATTACCTTAATATTTTTTCCTATAATATTACTGTATCTTTTTATATTTGTTAAATTATTAAAGCACAACCATCGTTTTGAAATTCTGTAGAAAATAGGGTCACTGGTTCATAAATATCAAAATGCAGTAATGTTTTTTTAAACTTAGTAAATATTTTGGCCACCAATTTGCAAATTTCAAATTAAAACCACCATATTAAAACTCGGTGTAAACTGTTGATGAGTGGATTTCGTAACAACTTTTGAGAGGTTTATGGTGAGTTGTAAAGGCTAACGATCAACTAATCTATGGAGAATGGAGGTTTTTTGTAGGGGTTGAACTGAGCTCGAGAGCGTTTACAAGAATCTCGCGAGTTCCTTTGAGGCTTGTGTCGTGTGTTCTCAAGAATCTCGTAGGTGTATTGCGAGGCTTGCATCCGTGTTAGCAAGAATCTCGTAGGTGTCTCGCAAGGTTTGTAAAACATGTTCTCAAGGTGCCTACGTACCCTTGTATTTATAGGGATCAAGTTCACGTAGTTCTTTTTAGACTAGAACTCTGGTTAGGCGGCAATAAACTAGGTTCCTAATTCGTGGGGAACTCCTTTTCTCCAGATTTCAGCCACGAATAGGCGACCTAAGTCGAATAGAACTCAAGTTCTAGTCCAACTAGGAGTATGTTTACAAGTTCTCGTCCTATTAGATTTATTCAAGGATCATCTGCGCCCAAGGAATACATTCCAATAAGGAGTTGATGTTCATGACTTGCTCCTAAAGAATAGGAGGCTTTATCGTACTATAAATCTGCTGGAATAAATCTATTTTCGCACAGGAAGCTGTCTCTCAGGAACCTGTCTGCAGGAACCTGTTTCTCGGGAAGCTGTCTGCAGGAAGCTGTCTCTCGGGAAGCTGAACCTGTCCAGATCTATTTCACGTGCTATTTAGCCCCATTTAACTTAAGGGACCTCAATCATAACCCATATTAATCATACGGATTGGATCCTTAAGCCTAATGGGTCTAAATCTAGCCCATGGAGATTTTGGGCACAACAAGTACCCCCGGTTCCTCGAAGTCATAGGATGCGAGAGGAACCTAAATAGCCTGATATTTTAAGGTCCAATCCCTTCAGTGCTCCCATGTTTCTTCTGAGTGAACCATGCGGGTCTTTATCTTCTTGCTTGAATCGTGACAAGGGCACAAAGTGAATCCAATTAGGCGCTGAGTGAATCCTTTGACAAGGGCACAAAGCGAATCTAATTGGGCACTAAGTGAACCTTAAGAATGTCAAGGGAACCACGTGAATCCAAATAAGGGCATAAAGTGAACCTAATTGGGCGTTATGTGAACCTATGCCGAGGGCACAAAACGAATCCAATAGGGCACTAGATGAATCCTTAAAAGGGACAAGGTGAAACTTTAGGGACGTCGAGGGAGCCACGTGAATCCAAATAAGGGTATAAAGTGAACCTAGTTGGGCGTTATGTGAACCTATGCTGCGGGCACAAAACGAATCCAAATAAGGCACTGGATGAATCCTTAAAAGGGCACGAGGTTAACCTTGAAAATCATAACTTCATTGCTCGAGAGGCTGCTTCATCTGATAAGCTTCTTTTCATTTAACCATCTAATGTTTGTCTATCAGAGGTAATCCAGGATCAGCTGCGTCCTAGGAGTACTCTCCAATAATGAGTCTGCTTCTTTCTGGCTGGCTTCTTGATCTCTCTGTTGTCTATGCTCAGGAACCTAGTGCTCAGGAACCTACGTCTTGGAACCCGGTGCTCAGGAACCTATATCTCCACAGGACACTGTACCTGCACAAATAACAAATTTGTTAGTCTGGGGAGCTTTTCTATGGTTCCCATGTACTTCTTGTTGTCCTCATTGTTGCTTCTAGGCTGACTCGCGCTCTTTTGCGGGGAGGAACCTGGTCCATTCGTAATCTACTCAGCTACTTATTCATCAGGAACGTCTTGATACCCATAATCTCTTGATTGTCTTCTCATCTAGTGCTAATTTCTTCATGTCTGATCTTCATATCTAGTACTGGAAACAATCTGCCTCGTGGCTCATACAATACTTGTTGATCGGAACCTATGACTTAATTGGTATAAATCTAGCCCATGGTGATTTTGGGCACAACACCAAGAAAACTAGAAAAAATAGGTTAGTAATACGAGCTGAAGAGCTCACATATAAGTGATGCATGTATGCAAGTATGAATGATTATTTACGTTATATATGTTGCTACCTTCTCAAGTGGCATATCAATTATATAAAAGTTGTTTCAACTAACATGTTCGAGATCATAAACTAAGCATATATGTTGCGTAAGCTGTAAACCTATAGGGCATGATAACATCCTAAGTATTAGATCACATAAATTTCATTTCTAAAGATCAGGCAATATGCACATTAAAATCTATATGCATCTAAGCATGACAGAATATAAGCTCGCATTGACATAAAATATGCATGATAGTTAAGAATATAAAGGCATGAAAGTAGAACTTATCTGTGCTTTATTGTGCCGGTTTGGATTGAGGTTCCGTTACTGAACCTGGAAGATGGAAGCTCTTCTGTGTGTAAGCTCACTAAAGTAAGACATAGGGGAATTGAGCTACCCCCCGAGCCGTCATGGCGCATGAACCTCCTATAGCTTGTTGAAGCGGTTGACTGAAAACTGCTTGTTTCGCCTATTGACTAGAAACTTCTGATGATCATCAAGGATGCTGCAAGCTTGATGAGGGCACAAGACGAATCCAATTGAGCTCTAGGTGAATCCTCGGAAGGGCACTTAGAGAATTCAATTGGGCGCTAAGTGAATCCTTAGTAGGGCATAAGACGAAACTAGTTGAGCTTTAAGTGAATCCTGAGAAGGGCACTTGAAGAATTCGACTGGGCATCAAATGAATCCTTTTGGCTTTAGGGAGCACAAAGTGAATCCATCCGGGCTCTAGGTGAATCATGGCAAGAGTACGAAGAGAATCCGGTTGGGCACTAAGTGAATTCCTTTATGGCATCAAGTGAATCCTTATAGGCTCTAAGTGAATCCTGAAGAGGGCACAGAGAGAATCTATAGGGCACATGATGAATCATTTCAAATTCTAGGGGCACCAAGTGAATCCGTACGGGCACTAGGTGAATCCCTTCAAATGTTAGGGGCACCAAGTGAATCCGTACGGGCACAAGGTGAATCCCTTTGAAAACTTTTCAAGTACAAGCGAACTCTAGGTTAGGTTACCCATGCTTAGGTTCCCAAAACCTTTAACTAGGTGCCCACATGCTTATGGGACTTTGAATGTGTGCCTACGATTCATAGGGCTTTTCGAAGTGAATCTTTCATGCTTGCAAATCTTTTCTGGCTATCAAGTGCTTGCAGCTGACAGGTCTTTCAAAGTTAATCTCTCTGGGTTCTATGCAAATCCTTATAAGGGCATAAGGTGAATCCAACTGGTCATTATGCGAACCTCGGCTATGGGTAAAAATCGAAACCAATTGGGCACCAAATGAATCCTTAAAAGGGTGTAAAGAGAATCCATCAAGATACCAAACAAATGCGCGTGGATGCATGAAGCACCAAGTGAATCCTTTTGGGCTCTAAGTGAACCTATACGGGCACATAGAGAATCCATAAGGGCACTAGGTCAATACATGGATATGCTTAGGGAACCTGGTGAGTCCTTCTAGGCTCTAAGTGAATCCTTTTATCGAGCACAAAGAGAATCCAAAAGGGCACTAGATTAATCTTCTAAAGGCATGGAGCTCTTTCTGCAAGTACACTTGATAAGTGGATTTTATATCCACTAAATTACCTTTCGTTTGGACTTTAATCGTTTGCAAGTTCTCAAGTTTCGTTGTCATTTAATATGTTTTTATGGAATTTGTGTAGGTTGTGTCGTTGAAGATATTTTGGGCTAAAACAATATTATGGTGGTGTGAATTTAATTTTAAGATTGTGCAAGAAAATCAGAGCAAGGAAAATGGTAGAAGTTTGAGACATTTCCAGGGTCTAGCAGGCGCCATTGCACAGATGTTGGGCGCCATTGCGCGCACAGGGTGGAAAAAAAGGTGTGTCCAGGAGCTTTGGGGCGCAGTTGCGCGTGTTCGGGGCGCAGTTGCGCGAGGCTGGGAGCAACGGCTCGAGGAATGGCGCTATTGCGCGCGCGGGGAAGATTTCCAGGGGGTTTTGAGCGCTCTTGCGCGTGTGCTAGGCGCAGCTGCGCGGCCATGGGCGCTGTTGCGTTTGGACAGGGCGCCCTTGCGCTTGGTCGAGGCGCTGTTGCGCTAGTTGAGGCGCCATGGTGCTTTGGTGTGGTTTGAGTTATTTTCTGTTGCCTTGTACCGGGTCAATTGTTTTGGGCCTATTATTAGGGCTTCCTTATATGTAACTTAGGGACCTAAAAAAACATTATCTATCGTTGTTCTTAGTTTTTTCTTAGCTACTATCACATTTTTTCATCTAGATTTCAAGAACAATTTCAAGGAATTTCTCCAAGCTAGTGACAAGCAGGGATTATTCTTTGGAATCTTTGTACTCTTCTATTTTGGGGATTTAATTCTAAACCTTATTTCTTCTTCCATATTACTTGTTTATTTTAGAATTATGTTTTCCATAGAATCCATGATGGCAATTAGGTCAATTATGGGCTAATTCGTTATCATGGGGTTTTAATGGATTTTTCTATGGATTCTAGTAATTGAGTGCTATTTATGCCTTGGTGTGTGATTGAATGTATTGATTGCCTAGTATGTTATGCTTATTCGTTATAAGTGAGTCGCGAACACTTGTAATTGTTTGTTTAATCCTAGTGAATGCGAAAGTGGATCTAGGGTTTAGAACAATTCATGCTAGCATAGGTTTTTGCATGTGAAGAACATGTATTAATTTGTGGTGTAATTCTAACCGTCTTGCATCGACTATGTGATTTAATGGGTGCTTGATTTTCAACCGGTATGTGTTCAATTGCTATAGACATATAGGGACTACACATATTTGGTGACTACTTGACTTCTATCAATTGTGGATGATCAGTAGGATGGTATATGCACAACGAAAGTTGGTATGTATCAGTTTAGTGCATCTAATCAGTAATCAACTCTGTCACATGCTAGGCTAAAGGGCATAAGATTCTAGATGAAGTAGTAAATGAAATTGAAATCCCATGTTTGTTTATTATAAAGTTAAAGTTAAGTTATTTCCTCGTAATTGGCTTAGTGGGTAATTAATCTTTAGTAAATCAAAACCAAAATTGTGATTGTCTTAGCAGTGAGTGTAAATCCTAAGCTGGTGCATAAGTGAACATAACGAACAATTTGAGTCTCTGTGGGAACGAATCCTATTTACTCTATATTACTTGTTGACCACGTTCTCTTGCGTGAATAAGTGCGAACAAGTTTTTGGCGCCGCTGCCGGGGACTCGGTTCATTGTTTGTTTAGTTTATGATCTTGTCATCAATTTGGATTAAATTCACTGACTCAGACGTTTTTCTCACTCATTTACTTTTGGGTTTCTCAGGTACTATCTTGAGCGTGTATGCTTACTCGATCTCAAGCTCGAAAAGAAAATCTGGAAGAAGAGAAGAACGAAGAGGAATTAGTGGAAGAAAGTGAAGAAGAGTTGGTAGTTACTGGAGAAATGGCAGATAACAAGGCGCTGAAGGAATATTCTCAGCCCAAGATTAATGATATTCAGTCGAGTATTGTACGGCCGGCTATTGCTGCAAATAATTTTGAGATCAAGCCGGGCACGATCCAAATGGTCCAGAACTCAGTCCAGTTTGGGGGTTCACCTGTTGAGGATCCCAACATGCATATCAGGGACTTCATTGAGATCTGTGACACGTTCAAAACCAACGGAGTTTCTGAGGACGCTATCAAGCTAAGGTTGTTTCCATTCTCTTTGAGAGACAAAGCAAAAAGCTGGTTGCATTCACTTCCAGCAGGCTCCATCACTACATGGGAAGATCTGGCACAAAAGTTCTTGACTAAATTCTTTCCTATGGCAAAGACTGCTGCCATGAGGAATGCTCTTACACAATTTAGTCAGCATTCTGGCGAATCACTGTGTGAAGCTTGGGAAAGGTACAAGGAGATGCTCCGGAAATGTCCCCATCATGGGATGCCAAATTGGATGGTCATCAATAGCTTCTACAATGGGTTAAGTCATTCTCGAGCAATGCTTGATGCAGCATCTGGAGGAGCTCTGTGGGCCAAAAGCTATGAAGAGGCCTATGACTTGATTGAAATGATGGCTGCAAACGAGTATCAGAATCCGACACAGCGCATTCCACAAGGTAAGGTTGCAGGTGTACTTGAAATGGATGCCACAACAGCTATAGCAGCTCAGCTACAGGCTCTAACCATGAAAGTGGACTCATTGGCTAAGGTGGGGGTTCAACAAGTCGCCATGGTCTGTGAATTGTGTGCGGGGGCTCATGACACTAATCAATGTGCAATTTCTAGTGAGTCGGCACAGTTTGTCAGCAATTATCAGAGGCCGTCACAACCTGCTCCCAATACATATCATCCCAACAATAGGAATCATCCTAACTTCAGTTGGAGCAACAATCAGAATGCTATGCAACAACCATCTCAGGGTCAGCAGTATAGTTCAAGGCAGTTCAACAATTCGGGTTATCAACAACCCTATGCCCAAAGGCCACCATACAATCCACCTGGATTTCATCAACAGCAGCCAGGAAGTCATGTGCAATCTAATGAGAAGTCAGAAATGGAAGAATTGCGAATGATGTACAAGAGTCAAGCAGCATCTCTGAAAACTCTTGAAAATCAAATGGGCCAACTGGCCAATGCTCTTTTGAACAGACCTCAAGGGCAATTACCTAGTGACACGGAAGCAAATCCGGGTAAAAAGGAGGTCAAGGAACAGATTCATGCTGTTACGTTACGTTCTGGAAAGGTTACAGACGATCTGGGAGTCAAAAAGCAGTTTAACGAGGAACTTGAAAATGCTGTGAACAGTGATTTGGACGCGGGCACGTCTGAGGGGTCTATCCGGTCTTCTAATTCAGATCTCCCGGTCATGCAGAAGGCATCAGGTGAGGAAGGTAAAGAGAAGTCAGATGGGAAAACAGGTTCAGAAATTACGGAAGCTAGCAAAGAAGTTTATCCGCCTCCACCATTCCCTAAAAGGCTTCAGAAACAGAAGTTTGATAAGCAATTCGCAAAGTTCTTAGAAGTGTTTAAAAAGCTGCACATAAATCTACCATTTGCTGAAGCACTTGAACAAATGCCAAGTTATGCCAAGTTCATGAAGGGCATACTTTCGAGGAAACTGAAGCTCGAGGAGTTAGAGACCGTCGCTTTGACGGAGGAGTGCAGTGCTGTCTTGCAATAAAAGTTGCCACCTAAGCTGAAGGATCCGGGGAGTTTTACCATACCGTGCATCATTGGAAATTTGTCGTTTGACAAGTGTTTGTGTGATTTGGGGGCAAGCATCAACCTCATGCCCTATTCGGTTTTCTTGCAACTTGGTCTTCCGGAGCCTAAGCCTACCAACATGTCACTCCAGTTAGCTGATCGTTCAATTACCTATCCTCGAGGAATTGTAGAAGATGTCCTGGTAAAAGTGGACAAACTCATCTTTCCAGCGGATTTCGTCATACTTGATTTTGAAGAAGACAAGAAAATCCCTATCATTCTTGGGAGACCATTCTTGGCCACGGGACAAACCTTGATCGACGTGCAAAAAGGGGAACTTACGATGAGGGTGCATGATCAAAATGTCACCTTCAATGTTTTCAAGGCTATGAAGTTTCCAACTGAAGAAGAGCAATGTTTGAAGATAGACTTGGTGGAGTCAGCAGTGCAATCAAAAATTGAGCATCTGCTCTTGAATGACACATTGGAAAAAGCACTGATTAGTGATTCTTTATTGGAAGAAGATGAGATAGATGAGCAACTGCTACTTCTTGATGCTACTCCATGGCAAAGGAAATTCGAGAGACCAGTGGAATCGTTAGGTCTATCTGAATTGAAGGGGTCACATCAGCGGTTGAAACCATCCATTGAAGAAGCTCCAACTCTAGAGCTCAAACCACTACCTGATCACTTAAGGTATGCTTCTCTTGGTGAGTCATCTACTTTACCTGTGATTATTGCTGCTAACTTGTCAGATTCTGAGGAAGACAAGCTCTTGAGAGTTCTTAGAGAATTCAAATCAGCTATTGGATGGACCATAGCAGACATCAAGGGGATAAGTCCAGCTTACTGTCAACATAAAATTCCATTAGAAGAAGGGAGTAAACCAACAGTGGAAAATCAGAGACGTCTAAATCCAATCATGAAAGAAGTTGTGAAGAAAGAAATTATCAAGTGGTTGGATGCAGGGATTATCTATCCCATTTCTGATAGTTCATGGGTAAGCCCAGTTCAATGTGTGCCGAAGAAAGGTGGCATGACGGTAATCACCAATGAGAAGAATGAACTTATCTCTACTCGCACAGTCACTGGTTGGAGAATCTGTATGGACTACCGGAAATTGAACAAGGCCACTAGGAAGGATCATTTTCCTTTGCCCTTTATCGATCAGATGCTGGACAGACTTGCAGGTCAGGAGTACTATTGCCTATTGGATGGATATTCTGGGTATAATCAAATATGTATTGCCCCTGAAGATCAGGAGAAGACGACTTTCACATGTCCATTTGGTACATTTGCTTTTCGGCGAGTCTCTTTTGGTTTGTGTGGTGCACCTGCCACTTTTCAAAGGTGTATGATGGCTATCTTTTCAGACATGATTGGCAAGACCGTAGAAGTTTTCATGGATGACTTTTCTGTAATCGGTCTCTCTTTCGATGAATGTTTGAATAATCTGGGTGCGGTTCTGAAAAGATGTGTGGAGACTAATCTAGTGCTTAACTGGGAGAAATGCCACTTCATGGTTCAGGAGGGAACTAATCTTGGGCACAAGGTGTCACGGAGAGGTCTAGAGGTGGACATGGCAAAAATAGAGACAATTGAAAATCTTCCACCACCTATTTCAGTGAGAGGGATTCGTAGTTTCCTTGGTCACGTAGGTTTCTACAGGCATTTTATCAAAGACTTCTAAAAAATCTCCAAACCGTTGTGTAAGCTCTTGGAAAAGGATGTTCCTTTTAAATTTGATGAAGAATGTTTGACCGCTTTCGAGACTCTGAAAAAGAAATTGGTTTCAGCACCAGTGATCATTGCTCCCGATTGGAGTGAACTTTTCGCTATGATGTGCGATGCTAGCGATTATGCAGTGGGGGCTGTTCTCGGTCAAAAGAAAGACAAAGTGTTTCATGTGATCTATTATGCAAGCAAGACTCTTAATGATGCTCAGTTGAACTACACTACCACTGAAAAGGAGCTGTTGGCCATAGTCTATGGTTTCGAAAAATTTCGTTCTTACTTGCTAGGTACAAAGGTAATGGTGTACACGGATCACGCGGCTATTAGATATCTGCTCTCTAAAAAGGACTCCAAACCTCGTTTAATTCGTTGGGTACTTCTGTTACAAGAATTTGATGTGGAGATTAAGGACAGGAAAGGGACAGAGAATCAAGTAGCTGACCATCTTTCTCGTCTGGAGGACTTTGGTAGATTTTCTCGAGACAGTACCATCATTAATGAATTCTTCCCGGATGAGCAATTGTTTAGGGTGCAAGAAGAGGAGCCATGGTACGCAGACATTGTGAACTTTCTGGTTAGTCAAGTTATTCCATCCGAATTTTCTTATGCACAAAGGAAGAAGTTCTTGCATGAAGTCAAATGGTATCATTGGGACGAACCATATCTGTTTAAACAGGGAGCTGATCAGATTCTTAGAAGATGTGTGCCGTATAGTGAAACAGAGGCTATTCTGAGGGATTATCACGCCACGACATATGGGGGCCACTATGGAGGTGAAAAGACTGCTACTCGGATTCTTCAAGCGGGGTTCTATTGGCCTTCTCTTTTTAAGGATGCTCATCAGTACGTCTTAAGGTGTGATCGTTGTCAGCGTGTTGGTAACATATCGAGGAGGGATGAGATGCCCCTTATTGTAATGTTGGAAGTGGAAATTTTCGATGTTTGGGGAATTGACTTCATGGGACCCTTTATCTCTTCATGCAACAATCAATATATCTTGCTAGCAGTTGATTACGTCTCTAAATGGGTTGAGGTCAAAGCACTTCCGACAAATGATGCCCAAGTCGTGCTTAATTTCCTTCAGAAGAACATCTTCACCAGATTTGGTACTCCTCGAGTCATTATCAGTGATGAAGGCACTCATTTTTGCAATCGCAAGTTCACTAATCTTATGGCCAGATACAATATCAATCATCGGGTAGCTACAGCATATCATCCTCAGACCAATGGCCAAGCTGAAGTGTCTAACCGGGAAATTAAGCGTATTCTAGAAAAGGTGGTGAGTCCTTCAAGAAAGGATTGGTCTCTGAAACTCGATGAAGCCGCCTGGGCTTATCGAACGGCATATAAAACACCTTTGGGAATGTCACCGTATCAGCTTGTCTACGGGAAAGCTTGTCATTTGCCGACGGAATTGGAGCACAAGGCTTATTGGGCTTTGAAGAAGATAAATTTTGATCTTACAGCCGCGGGTGAGAAGAGAATGGTGCAACTCCATGAGATGGACGAGTTTCGCTTGCAAGCATATGAGAACAATAAACTCTACAAAGAAAAAGTGAAGAGATGGCATGATCGTCGTTTAGTCAACAAGGTATTTGTTCCTGGACAACCCGTGTTGTTATTTAATTCTCGCCTTCGTCTATTTCCAGGAAAGCTAAAATCGAGATGGTCAGGGCCCTTTGTTGTAAAAACCGTGTTTCCGCATGGAGCGGTTGAGATTTTTGAGAAATCACCTGATCAGTCATTCAAAGTCAATGGTCAGAGATTGAAACCGTACTTTGGTGAGGTATCGAATCGTGGGGCTGAAACCGCGGTTCTTGCAATTACTGAGTAAATCATGGAAGTCACGTCAAGCTATTGACGTAAAAGAAGCGCTTCGTGGGAGGCAACCCACGCGTTTGGTGTATTCTTTGGAAAAAAAAAAAATAGCAGGGGAAACCAAGCGCAATAGCGCCCATTTGATGCGCAACAGCGCTTGGCCAAGGCGTATTCCAGGACATGCAGCGCGCAACTGCGCTAGTCTAATGCGCTATAGCGCCCGGCGAGGCTCAGTCCAGGAGTTCTCTAGCGCAATGGCGCCTCCCTATTGCGCAATGGCGCGTCCCCTGTATAAAAAAAAATAGAAAATCTTGTGTTAACAAAATAACCAGCCGAACCCATCTCAATTCTATACCTCATCTATACCCACATCTCCATACATCTCTTACACTTCTAAACCTAAAATTCTCTCTACCAAAAATCTATACCTCATCCATTTTCCACAATCAAATCCTACATCTCCCAAACCCATCTCAAATCCTATCCCACTAATTATCTCTACATAATCACCTATACACACAAATCCCCTCTTTATTCCAAATCATTCAACTTCAATACAAGCTTCAAGATTTATCTAATTCAAGTTTGGGGGAGTGCTTTCAAGGTTCTCATCTTCAATTCAAGTGGTAAAATTCTCTCTTAATTTAATTATTTAGTGAATTGAATTGTTGGAATTGGGATATTGTGTGTGGAGATATATTGTGGATTTTTTTTGGGTGTTTGTTGACATTGTATTGTTCAAAGAGTGGTATGGCTCCCAAAAGAGTACGTGTGCCGAGTAGTAGTAGTTCGGAGGAGGAGGTGCAGCCGAATTATGATGTGGATAAATTTGTTTCTAAGGCGGCTCAAGATGAGTTCGAAAATTTATTGTCAAGAGCTGTTGTTCAGGAGAGGGGTTTTGAGCCTTCGGGTGAGGATGGTGAATTGAGAGATATGGTTAGGGAGTTAGGTTGGGTGATGTTTTGTGCTAAGCCGGTGGCGGTTCCCTTGAGCATTGTTAGGGAATTTTATGCCAATGCCAAGGATGACAAGAATGGAATCACTATGGTTAGGGGGCAGGCAGTTGCTTATAAGCCTGGGTATATCCGGCGTGTTTTGTCTCAATCACCAAAGCCTAAGAATGTTGAGGATTAGGGGCAGAAAACTAGGGATGATGTTGACCTAGATGCTATCATGGCGGGGATGTGTATCCCGGGTACGGTTTGGAGGTATAAGGCAGGTTCTACCACGCCGAGTACGTTTCCGGCAGCTGCTTTGACGAGGTATGCCCGAGCTTGGTTCTTGTTTATTTGTGCTCGTGTAATGCCTACTACCCATGTTACTGAGGTTAATGTTGAGCGTGCCATCATTTTGTGGGGTATTTTGAACGGGAAGTATATTGATCTCGGGGAATTAGTCTATCAGAATATCTTGAAGTTCTTGAAGGGTGGTACGACAGGCGGGATCCCACATGCAGTCATTATTGCAGAGTTGTGTGTTCATGTGGGTGTTCGTTGGCATAGTGATGAGACGCTGCTCAGGCGGAGGGGTTCTATCAAGCACGCGGCTATTAATAAGATGGCAGAGTGGTCGGGTGGTGTTCCTCACCCGAGGGGTCTTGGTTATGTTGAGATTTTTTAGGGGGGTGGTGCTCCACCACCGGTTGAGCAGGTACCTCCACAGTCACACCTAGACAGAGCGGGACCTTCTCAGGCACAGACGAGTCAGGGTACAGTGGTTTTCAGTGATGCTCAGTTCAGACGCATGTTGAGGCGTCAGGATACTACGAATGCCATGTTACACAGATTTGCTACAGACTTGACTCAGTCATTGGATGGAGTGTACCAGCAGCAGGGTTTTCAGGTCACATGGCCTATCTTTGGAGCGCACCACGTCTATCCACCACCAGATACACCACTCGAGGAGGGTGACGATGCCGACGACTAGGGGAGTATCTCTTGTACCCTTTAATTTTACCTCCAATGAGGACATTGAAATTTTTAAGTTTGGGGGTGATTTTAGGGTATCAAGAGTCATTGCATTGCATATAGTTGCATATTCATGCATATTCATGTTAGTATTTGTGCATTTAGCTTTGCCATGCCATTTAGATTGCATTTAGGATGCCATGTCATATAGTTTATTTAGGAATGTAATATCATTTTGTTCAGGCATATCACATGATTCCATATGAGTGTCTGTTTCTGGCTTGACAGGTCGACGTTAATTTGAGTGTGATGACAATGAATAGAGGGTTGATTTAAGTACTTATGAAATTGACTTGCGTGTGTCGGGAACACAATCTTTTCACGGTCTCACTGTTGCTTTTGAGCTAGATCGAGTCATACCTGGTTTGGTTGTTGAGATTTAATCACTTATTTATATCTAGAATTTTCGTTATTCCCTTGATGGCGTAGGAGCACTTAAGTATAAGTTTGGGGGAAAACAGGGATTTCATGCTAAGTGTCGTGTCGTAGTGTAATAATGGCTAGGCGTCAAATGGCTAGTAGCCGGCTCATATTTGATATGAGTAGTCTAGGGGGGTGAGATAGTGCACCCATGTGAAAAAAAAAGAAGAAAAGGCAAGAAAAAGAGTCAAAAGAAAAAAAGAAATAAAAAAAAGAAAGAAAAGAAAAAAAAAAGAGTTATGAGAATAAAAAAAATGAGGGATTGTGAGAGAGTGTGTATGCTAATTGGCTAGGGTGAGCTCTTTAGTACTCGAGCAAGTAAGTTCGAGGGGATTTTATGCCTAGTGACCTAAGACTTTTCCGGTCTGGGATCCACTAACCTAACGCTCGCTACAAGGGTGCTATTGTATAAGCCTTTAGGGGTCTCACCCATTGCACAGTCAAAAGCATGTGTGTTTTGTGTTTTGTGATGTTTGGTGTAGTAAAGCATGAGTCCTTGTCTACCTTAAATGATGATGGAGGTGTCTTTGAGTCATGGAGTGTCTAAAGTCTATTCTGTTTATAAACATGTGATTGTCTTGGCGAAGAATTGGTTATGCCTTTGATCTAGTTTCGAGAGTATATCTAGTGAGAAATGCACACACCACGTTTCCGAGCATGTATTGTTAGTATACGGGGCCTTAGTCGAGCTCTGTTTGGAGTTGTTGCATTCGTTGAGACGTTTGCTTGTTGAGTTGGTTCCGGATAATTTGTGTGGGATCATTGCATGAGGACATTTTTCGCATTATCATGGCATGTAGTTATTAGTTGCATTCATTCATCATTTTAAACTGAGTTTGCATTGCTTGAGGACAAGCAACGGTTTAAGTTTGGGGGTTTGATAAGTGGATTTTATATCCACTAAATTACCTTCCGTTTGGACTTTAATCGTTTGCAAGTTCTCAAGTTTCGTTGTCATTTAATATGTTTTTATGGAATTTGTGTAGGTTGTGTCGTTGAAGATATTTTGGGCTAAAACAATATTATGGTGGTGTGAATTTAATTTTAAGATTGTGCAAGAAAATCAGAGCAAGGAAAATGGTAGAAGTTTGAGACATTTCCAGGGTCTAGCAGGCGCCATTGCACAGATGTTGGGCGCCATTGCGCGCACAGGGTGGAAAAAAAGGTGTGTCCAGGAGCTTTGGGGCGCAGTTGCGCGTGTTCGGGGCGCAGTTGCGCGAGGCTGGGAGCAACGGCTCGAGGAATGGCGCTATTGCGCGCGCGGGGAAGATTTCCAGGGGGTTTTGAGCGCTCTTGCGCGTGTGCTAGGCGCAGCTGCGCGGCCATGGGCGCTGTTGCGCTTGGACAGGGCGCCCTTGCGCTTGGTCGAGGCGCTGTTGCGCTAGTTGAGGCGCCATGGTGCTTTGGTGTGGTTTGAGTTATTTTCTATTGCCTTGTACCGGGTCAATTGTTTTGGGCCTATTATTAGGGCTTCCTTATATGTAACTTAGGGACCTAAAAAAACATTATCTATCGTTGTTCTTAGTTTTTTCTTAGCTACTATCACATTTTTTCATCTAGATTTCAAGAACAATTTCAAGGAATTTCTCCAAGCTAGTGACAAGCAGGGATTATTCTTTGGAATCTTTGTACTCTTCTATTTTGGGGATTTAATTCTAAACCTTATTTCTTCTTCCATATTACTTGTTTATTTTAGAATTATGTTTTCCATAGAATCCATGATGGCAATTAGGTCAATTATGGGCTAATTCGTTATCATGGGGTTTTAATGGATTTTTCTATGGATTCTAGTAATTGAGTGCTATTTATGCCTTGGTGTGTGATTGAATGTATTGATTGCCTAGTATGTTATGCTTATTCGTTATAAGTGAGTCGCGAACACTTGTAATTGTTTGTTTAATCCTAGTGAATGCGAAAGTGGATCTAGGGTTTAGAACAATTCATGCTAGCATAGGTTTTTGCATGTGAAGAACATGTATTAATTTGTGGTGTAATTCTAACCGTCTTGCATCGACTATGTGATTTAATGGGTGCTTGATTTTCAACCGGTATGTGTTCAATTGCTATAGACATATAGGGACTACACATATTTGGTGACTACTTGACTTCTATCAATTGTGGATGATCAGTAGGATGGTATATGCACAACGAAAGTTGGTATGTATCAGTTTAGTGCATCTAATCAGTAATCAACTCTGTCACATGCTAGGCTAAAGGGCATAAGATTCTAGATGAAGTAGTAAATGAAATTGAAATCCCATGTTTGTTTATTATAAAGTTAAAGTTAAGTTATTTCCTCGTAATTGGCTTAGTGGGTAATTAATCTTTAGTAAATCAAAACCAAAATTGTGATTGTCTTAGCAGTGAGTGTAAATCCTAAGCTGGTGCATAAGTGAACATAACGAACAATTTGAGTCTCTGTGGGAACGAATCCTATTTACTCTATATTACTTGTTGACCACGTTCTCTTGCGTGAATAAGTGCGAACAACACTCTATTCTATTCAGGTATCGGCTGGCTGGGAACTTCAAGAAGGAAGCTGCTAATCAGAAACTAACAATTGGCTTCTAACAAATGTCAATGAAGTTGGAAGCTGTTACATACAAGCTTTAGGTATATATGAATGAACCTGCAAGATGTCAGTTACAGGAAAATAACAAGGAATCTACTAGACACATATAAATGCAACTAGACCTGGAAGCTGTTTCCTATGAGCTTCAGGTGAGTAACACAAAACCTGTTAACTAAAGGTAAATACATGGAACCTGTAAGCTACATGTAAATATCAAGGAACCTGCGAGGTGCAGGTAAATATTAAGGAACCTGTAACCTGTTAGGTACATGTGCATTCTAACATCTAGAAACATAATCAATACATAATCATAACTTTATCGCATATACGACCACAATATCATAGATGTTTAAGCATGCTTTAGGTATAGTAAGATTTTGCTGAGCGTACCTGGGAGGTTTTCTACGAATATCTAAGCATAAAAGGAGAGGAATCACCTGGATCTTTCTGTAGACTGATCAGATGTGAAGTGGAAGCCTCCGTTAAGATTTGAAAACTCATTGACGTGTTCCGGAAGCAAGCATGCTGCTCTTCAAGATACTAGACCAAATAAATCCTCAAGGTTCTTGAACCAAATATGAGCTATGAGGTTTGTAAACTGCATCCTAGCCGTGAGGTTCCTGAATCAAATCACGAGCTTCCTGGACCTGATGGTGAGGTTCATGATCTGAATTCTCAAAATTTTGAAATCCTCAATTTTCAAAGTACCACATCCAATAGTAATCATACTACCCCCCAGTTCTTCAGGGAGGCTTGTCTTTGATGAAGAACTAACTCTGGTAAGCTTCACAATTCTTCGATAATCTCTAATAAGTCGTTGAATATTCATCCATGAAGTTGAGTACTGCGTGTTTGCTTCAAGATGCTCATATCATATTCTTGTAGCTACTCTTCATCAAAATCTTCAACTATCTCGAATTTTCCTTAACACTCGAATAGATACTATAATTACATCATTCCTGCTTGTAGCTTTAACATATCTTCTATTTTCTTCTTTAACTTCTCACGAAACATGTTGAGAATGAACCTCTATACAAATATCCCAATACAACACCTCTAAGCTTACGCGAGCTAACTCATTGTAAGAAACAAGAGATACTTAAAGAGATTATTTGCGAGGTATTTCTCGCAGGTCACTGAATTAAATGAGGTACGTTCCTTGTTTTACAAGCTAAATATAAGCTCATGTATTACGTAATACAAGGAAAAGAACTACTCATAATTTCGTTGAAAACTGCTCGAAAGAAATAGGTTTGCTTACTAGGGAGGTATACATGCACTACCCCCCAGTTCTAAGAAGGAAATACATATATAAATAAAGGTCTCACAACTCTACTTTAAGGAAGCTCTCAAACTTTCAACTACTGGTCACCTCGAGCTATCCATTCCGCGAGCTTCCCGACTTTAATCAATTCCTCAATTTGGTCTTTCAGTGCTCTGCATTCGGAAGTATCATGGCAATTATCCTCATGGAAGTCATAATATTTCTTCATATCTTTCCTTGCTCCTACAGGTAAAGGTGCAGGTTTCAAAAATATTCCTTCTTTCCCATAAACCATGAAGATGTGGTCTACTGGAGCGACCAAAGAGGTATAACTATCGCACTTTGTCTTCAAATTTGCTTTACTTCTTTTGGAGGAAGCTCGATCCCCAATAACATATGCTTGCGGGCTTGGAGACCTCTCTCGCTTGCTTCCTTTGTGACTAGCTTCATCTTCAAGATCTTCTGTTTCTCTCAACTTCAACAAGGATTCTTCCACACATTTATATAGTTCAGCTTGTTTGTAGAACTTAGCTAGTGTACCAGGTTCACGTACTTGTAGCTCCTTCCAAAAGTCTGAACCAGCTCTAACTCCAGCAATCAGGAAGCTCATAATGACCTCGTCAGGAGCTTTCTTAACTCTGGGAACCTCTGCATTAAAACGTTTGAGGTACTCTGTCAAGGTCTCATCTGCTCTTTGCTTGATGTTGGCCAAGGTATTGGTTGGGGGTGCAAAAGCGACGGAAGCTCTAAACTGAGTAACGAAGAGTTTTCCCATATTCTCCCAGGAATTTATAGAATCTGATGGTAACCTCTTAAACCACTGATGAGCTCCACCATAAAGGGTTGCAGCCAATAATCTACACCTTGTTGGCTCCTTAACTTGATAAACATCCATCTCGGTATTGAAACGACCCAGATACTCCACAGGATCCGTAGTGCCATCAAATTTAAACTCATATGACATACGATAGGATTTAGGTAACGGAGATTTTCTAACCTTCTTAGTGAATGGAGATGAGGTCATCGCACCTGTTATTGACTGCTTTTCTTCCTTGAGTTTCACTAGAATCTTCTTGATGTCTTCAGCATTCAAATCACCAGCTCTACCGTCTTTTGCTTCCTTATCTTTATCATCGGCTTCCCGTGAATCTGCTATACACGAATCGTTCGCAATCTCGACTGAACTTGAATCATCTTTAATTATCTCGATGGAAGGTTCCTTAACATGAGGTTGTTTATCCTTCGGTTCACCATCTTCTTCACCTTCAGTATCTTTCTTTGGGTCTTCGATCTCCTCCTCAGCCTTTTCTTCACGTTCTTCTTCATCGACGCCTAACTGCTTGGGATTAATCTTAGCTTTTTTACCCTTCTTACCAGCTGTTAACTTCGACTTCTTCTTCTTCTTCGGTGTTATTTGTTCGAGGGTTGTAAGCCTTTCTTCAATCGACTTTAGATGCTCTAAGACGTCAGCCATCTTTCGACTTTAGATGTTCGAGGGTTGTGTTGCTTCGCTATCAGAACTGCCTGCCATCTTTCCACTCTTAAGATGATAACTCTCCCCTCCTTCTAGCGCCAATGTTGATGAGTGTATTTCGTAACAACTTTTGAGAGGTTTATGGTGAGTTGTAAAGGCTAACGATCAACTAATCTATGGAGAATGGAGGTTTTTTGTAGGGGTTGAACTGAGCTCGAGAGCGTTTACAAGAATCTCGCGAGTTCCTTTGAGGCTTGTGTCGTGTGTTCTCAAGAATCTCGTAGGTGTATTGCGAGGCTTGCAACCGTGTTAGCAAGAATCTCGTAGGTGTCTCGCAAGGCTTGTAAAACATGTTCTCAAGGTGCCTACGTACCCTTATAATTATAGGGATCAAGTTCACGTGGTTCTTTTTAGACTAGAAGTCTGGTTAGGCGGCAATAAACTAGGTTCCTAATTCGTGGGGAACTCCTTTTCTCCAGATTTCAGCCACGAATAGGTGACCTAAGTCGAATAGAACTCAAGTTCTAGTCCGACTAGGAGTATGTTTACAAGTTCTCGTCCTATTAGATGTATTCAAGGATCATCTGCGCCCAAGGAATACATTCCAATAAGGAGTTAATGTTCATGACTTGCTCCTAAAGAATAGGAGGCTTTATCGTACTATAAATCTGCTGGAATAAATCTATTTTCGCACAGGAAGCTGTCTCTCAGGAACCTGTCTGCAGGAACCTGTTTCTCGGGAAACTGTCTGCAGGAAGCTGTCTCTCGGGAAGCTGTCTCTCGGGAAGCTGAACCTGTCCAGATCTATTTCACGTGCTATTTAGCCCCATTTAACTTAAGGGACCTCAATCATAACCCATATTAATCATACGGATTGGATCCTTAAGCCTAATGGGTCTAAATCTAGCCCATGGAGATTTTGGGCACAACATAAACTATGATCACCACAATGTATCCCAATCTTACAAGAATAATTATTTGGAGGATAAATAGTTATTTTTTCGAAACAGTATCCCTGTGTGATTAAATATGAAAGTGTAGCAAACTCCGAGCTATATCCACTACTAACATCATTAATTATCTTAACGGTATATCTCAATAGGGTTAATAATCAAGTGAGTCACTCGAGTGAGCTCAATGTATCAAGTTGGTCACTGACTTCAAACCGATATCAAGCAGGTCACTTTTATCACATAAGAGTATCAAGCAGGTTACTTTAATCACATAAGAGTACTCTCCGTTAGTTTTTTAATTATTTAAAAACAGAAAATGCTGACATGTTAAGAAATATCTGATGTGGCATGTAGTTATTAGGTAACGGATCTATTTGGCCATTTCATAACGGCTCTGTCTCTTAAAAAAATATGTATATATAGCATCTGTATGTATGTAAATTAGGGTTCATATATATCCTCTTAAAATTCTCCCCCAAATTAATCAAATCCTTCAACCACAGTAATCTAAATATGTTCAAATATGGAAGCCCTAATCCCAACAATTCATGAGGTTCTTCCGTTTAAGAGATACATGCCACATTAGATTATTCTTAACACATCATCATTTGCCGTTAATTTTAGTTTAGGCTAATTGATCGAGTGTACTCTTATGTGATTAAAGTGACCTGCTTGATACCGGTTTGAAATCAGTGACCAACTTGATACATTGAGCTCACTCGAGTGACTCACTTGATTATTAACCCTATCTCAATACGTCTCTCTTAAATTAGAAAGTAGAATAAATTTGTCTAAATTTGTAACTACCCTTCAGAAAATGACCACAATATATATATATATATATATATATATATATATATATTATTATTATTTTGTAATAATTTTGAAAACTTGCTAATGAACAAGTTTATTTCATAATTCTTCAATTTTTTTTATAATTTGTCATATACTTTTAACGAATTAATGAAGGATTAAATACGGGTGGAAATACATTCATAGCGCTATAATTTGTTTTCATAAGTAGGGAAGGAGATTCTTTTAAAAGCAGTTATCTAAGCAATGCCAACATAGTCAATGTCTTTTTTAAGAATATCAGAAGATCAATGTCAAGATTGAGAAACTTTTGGCTCTCTAATAGTGAGACATTTAACGATCCTTTATATACCAAGGTCGCCATCTTTTTAACCAATAATCCAAGATTTGCGTGTTAGCATCAAAGTCTCTTAACTCATCCACCAATCTCGTAAGTGGAATGATAAACTAATTTGAAAAATTATAGATACCGAAAATTTCTTAAAATTTTTGTTAAGCCCCTTCGATCATTCAAATTCATGGTTATAGCTCTACGTAGATAGATTGGTCCATCGTCATCAGCTAACGTGCTTTAATTAAATTATTTTTCATAAACTGCCTCTAATCATATCTCTTCCAGATCATTAGCTTCTTCAATAACAAAAATCATCTCAATAAAGAAATGAGGTAGGGCTTTCATGAATTTTGCATTCATATCCTACAAGTCATTGTACTTGTAAAGCATGACCATCTCATTGATGATTTTAGTAAAATTGTCATAGATTTCAGTAAAAGACACTCCATTATTGGATCCAAAGTACTCACGTTGTATGTATGAGAAGTACCCTCATGTTCGTCCTGACAGTTTTAGTTCCTTCATAGTGAACTTTAAGCTTGTCCTACATCTCCTTAGCAGTCTTGCAAGAGAGAACATAGTTGGCGAGAACAGAGTTTAGACTGTTAAACAATATGTTTCTCACCTTTACATCCTTAAGGACATTCTCCTTATCCTACTTAGTCCATTTTGGGCTTGTCTGTTGTATGCTCTTCAATAAGTTTTCCTTCAACAGTAGCAGGATGAACAATGTCTGTTGGAACAAAAGTTCCATCTCTTATCCTGTCAAGATAGTCAAGGTTTGTTGCCTCCAAGTGCTGCAACATCTTCACTTCCCAATGAGTATACTCATGCCTCTTAAGCATAGGGATCTTGGTGTTTCCATCCTTGTAATCAGACATGATTGTAGATCTTTTTTATTAGAAGTAATCCATCTGCTCTAATACTAATTATTATACTGAATATACTTGTAGAAGGGGTTGAATACAAGTATGATTAATCTTGTCTGATTTTTACACCTAGTAGATAAAAATAAGAACACATGAATGGATCAAACTGTTTTAATTAATATGATCAAATACAGATTCTATTAAAGGTTTATAGATACCTTTAGCAACTACTCCCAATATAAAATCTTATCTTGAAAGCTATTACAGATTCGCACATATTACAATGACGATGAGAGAGTATTTGTACTATTTCTATCAATTAAAATAGAAAGTAATAATCAGTACAAGTAATTAGAAAAAATTTCTTGTCTGCTAGTTGATAGTTTCCACCATTAGGTTAATCCTTTTCTTCATGCACACTCCTTGGTTTTATTAAACCACACAATCCTACAATGTAGCACTTTCCAGTTTTCGTAACATCAAGTTCATCAAGGTCTAAAGTAGTCCCTGAAATTGTAGACTCTAAAATCTTATAGTCCCTGATTTCATAGTCTCTGATCGTTCAAAGTAGATACTGATCTACAGTCTCTAGTCTCTAGTCTCTGAGTACTCCACCGAAAACTTCATAATTGTTCTAAGTGTTGGGCGCTTTATAAGACAAGGGTCAATACAAGAAATGCACTACTATATTCTATTCTATACATCATCAACTAATGAATTTATTCCTAACAGATTATATCTTAGAAATGAATTTACTCATAATAATGGCCCCTATGTCATTTTGGGGAAGATCCAAATGTCCGTGCAATTTTTTGGTGTCATTTTTCACATGACTTGTGTTAGGGGACTTACACAATCCGAGGTTCACAAACCACCAATGCAAAACACACACGTAATTAATCGATTAGTTGACAAGATCCACCCAAACGCCGTCACACGTTATTCAAATATTATTACTTCTACTTCTATCAATAATAAGTAAAACCAAAACAAGAATAGACAAATATTTGACGTGGAAACATCCACGTCCCAACTCGTATTATTAATCCAAGCAATTATCAATAATACATCAAAATAATAACACCTTAATGGTGTCTCAAACCCGATACTTAAACCAACAATGCTCAAGAATCTCCCGAACAATACCTAAGACTATATCTCTTAAGCACCACACCTATCAAACAAATACAATATGACTATGTATATATAGCCATCCAAAACTTAGCCACCAAGAGTTACCATAATTTCTACAAGTCTTACCATATGTTGATGAGTGGATTTCGTAACAACTTTTGTGAGGTTCTTGATGAGTTGTAAGGCTAACGATCAACTGTTCAATGGATTATTTAGGTTATGTTTGTGGGATTGAGCTGAGCTCGAGGGTGTCTCCAATAATCTCAGGTGCCTTTAGAGAGAATTAGAGAGCTGAATTCATCTTACCCTCAAGGCGCCTACGTATCCTTTATATAGGAATCAAGCTCACGTAGTTCTAATGCGACTCTGTCTCTGCTGGAATAGTTGTGTACGATTACCTAGTTCGTGTTGGACTCAGGTTCCTTTAGAGCCTTTCATGAACTAGTTGTTGAAATAGAGTAGAACTCGAGTTCGTACTCCATTCTAATTCTCTCGTTTATTAGAGATATTCTAGGATCATCTGCGCCCTAGAATTATACTCCAATAATAATGCATTTATCGATTCTAGATAGCTTCTAGAACATTCTGTCGGTCGTGCTTAGGAACCTGGTGCTCAGGAACCTTTATCACAGGAGCCTGTTTCTCAGGAACCTCCTTATTTTGGGACATACTGCTTAAGAACCTCTTTCTAGGTACCTGTACCTGCACAAATAACAAACGTGTTAGGCTGGATAACTCATCTAATATCTTTGCATGTTCTTACCTCTTTTCATGATTATAGCTGTATTAATTCGAACTCTTCTGCTTAGGGGAACCCGGTCTTCAAATATTCTACTCAGCTCTCAGACCTTTAGGAACCTCCTGGTATTTATGGTTTCTTGATCATTTTTCTGTCTGATGTTCATCTCTTCATATCTAATTCTTCCTGTCTTGTACTGGATCTATCTTCTTATTCGAATGGATTAAATCTATAAGGCTAGTGGGCCTAAATTCAGCCCATGACGATTTTGGGCACAACAAGTACCCCCCGGTTCCTTGAAACCATGCAATGTGAAAGGAACCTATTTTGCTTTCTGATCATGGGTTCGGTGATACATCATTCCTCTCTCAATCCTTTATTCCAATATTATACATCCAAGCCTACATGTGCTAACTCGACGTAGGAAACAGGACATAAAATATTCTCAGCGAATACATCTTTAATCAGCTTCCTTCTATTTAAGGAACCTGTTCTCGTATCATTTTCTTCAAACCGTAGCTTCTCAAAATCAGCTCAATACTTGTGCTTAGCTTCCTAGGGAATTTGATTTAATTCTCGCTATCACATCTCCTTGAATTTTCAAAATTTTAAAAATTCGTAGGAGAGATATTCTTCAACTGAAAATATCTGGAGGTGATAATTCAAAATTCGAATGAACCCTTATCACTTACCCAAGCTGCAGTTAATATAATCTCTTCCAAAGATTCACACGCCTTTTGCACGTGTATCTCTTTAATTACTGCTCCAATATTTCACTGCCACGTGTATATAGCTGTCTCCTATTTACCTTGACTATATAAACACATGAACGGCTTCATCTCCATTTTTACCTTTACCAAATATTTTCTAAAAACCCTTAGAGAGAGAAAAGAAGGAGGAGTCCGACGGTCACCAGCTCAATTCAAACCCTCTGTCGCCGTTTTCTTCAATCTGAGGTATGATTCTGACTCGTTTCTTCTGTTCTTTAACATTCTTGATTCGTTTTTCAACTATCTGCTTGCTTCGATCTTGCATGCTGTCTTTTGTTTGATAATGTTTGTATATGTTTGTATCTATTCTCTATATCTCACACACACGAACGTTTATGACATCTCATTTAATGGTAGTTCAATCATCGATCCATGGTTTCATCACTATGATTTTACTGAAAACTTTTGACTGTCTGTTTGTCTTCTATCTCAATTCGTTTCGTATTCATGTCGTGGTTCATGCTTATCACTGTTAATGTACAACCTCCGTATAACTCTTAAAAGAGCTTATATGGCATAGCCACATTAGTTTAATCGTCTCTAGACCACAGGTTTCTCCTTAAGAATTCTAAGGCCCGACCTTTCTTCGTCTGTTTCTTGCAGATGTTCTGATTCAACACACTCTGACCACCTCTCTTCGATAAAACCTGCTCATGCCACATTTGTGAGCAATAGAACTAGGTCTAGGGTCTTGATCCCCGACACTAGTGAACCTCAAGACATTCTAATGAAACCTCCAAATATTATCGATCCCTTAAAACCTTTAAGCTTAATTGACTTAGGAGATGACTGGTCTGATAACGAAGAAGTATCAAAACCTGAACTCGACTTGCTTCCTGAACCTGATTTTGATAATGAGATATTCGTTGAAAGAGAGTCGTTCTGTTAGTTACAGAGGCATGCCTGTACACATCTAATAACAAGCCTAATTGTTTGTAATGCTTTGCATTACTTACATGACCTCTTAACTGAGGGAACCTCTAGTTATAGAGTTTCTGTTTGTATTGTACTTGTAGTAGGCATCAAATCCTAGTTGTGTAATTGTACAAATAGAGTCTAGAATAATGCTTGAAAGAAGTTCCAAGGTTCATGCCTCAAGCAAGGAGTTAAAGACTGTCAAATAATCACAGTTGGGATTTGAAGAAATGAAGAATTTGCCTAAGTACCAATTCGAGAAGTTTATTTGTCTATTCGAGAAGTCCAGCATTCGAGAAGTCAGGGATTCGATATCTCAAGACACTATTCGATATCTCTGAATACATTGTTCGATATCTCATTTGATATCTCAGGGATTCGATATGTCTACTACTCTATTCGAGAACTCAAGAAGTCAACAAGTCAAGATGGTATTCGAGTTCTCAAAGAGTCAACAAGTCAAAGTTCCATTCGATATCTCAAGGACTCAGAAAGCTATTCGATATCTCGAGGATTCGATAAGTCAAATGTTCTATTCGACAACTCAAGGAATCCTGATGGAAAAGAGCTATTCGAGAAGTGGTTCGATATGTCAATATAACAGTATTCGAGAACTCAGAGTTATCGATCAAGTCAATTCTAGTTCTCGAATCACTTACTTAGTCATTTCTCGAATACATTCTTGGAGACAAAATACTGAAGAAATTGTACAAGTCAGAAACCTGCAACAAGCCAATGCACTTTATGGACCACAATCTGTAACGTGCTCTGGAAAGCCTACAAGGAAGCTTGGAGAGATATAGAAGAGACAAGGAGCTAAAGAAGTGGATCTAAACAGGCTTTGCAAAGTCAAATCTGTAACCGTTTGGACACTTACTCAAAAAAAGGATAGACAGACTAGAAAGTAATTTGTTTAGCTTCCTTATTTGCAGTAAGTAGGCTGTATCCATGTTCTATAAGGACACAGCCTCACTTCATAACTTAGTAACTTTTGTGAGTCAAGTTTTTCATACACTGTAAGCTATATCTCTCTGAGAAAAATGAAGCTGAGAATACTACCATTTGTATTCACAGATTGTAGCAACCTTTATCTAATAATACATTAGATTAAAGTGATATTGTGTCTTGTGTTATTTCTTTATCCGCACCTTCACTTCTACACACACAGGCACTTATCTGCTACATAGACTCAATCCAAGAAAAGTTCAAGAATCCATTCACCCCCCCCCCTCTGTATTCTTTTACCGTATTCAATACTCAACACGTTCAAACAAGAAATTGTGCCTTTTTGCGAAAAAACTAACTCCATCATGACTACTGTGAAGCTAGAGAAGCTTTTTGAGGAATGTCCTCGTCCCCCATGTACCATAGTGATTCCAGGACCTGGCGAGAGAGCTCATAGGTTCGATGTTAAAACCCCCGAGCGTGGAATCCCCAACGCTGTCATTTCTGTTGCTTTTCTAAAAGTAGGTCTCTCTATGCCCCTCCATCCTTTCCTGAGAGAGGTATTAGATTTTTACCACTTAGCTCCTATGCAACTAACTCCCAACTCGTATCGTTTGGCCATTAGCACATTTATCTTGTATTCTAGCAAATTTACTACTCCTCTGTCTGCTCCAGAACTGGGTTATTTCTTTAGATTAAAAGATACTGGGAGAAGCTCAGGCTGTTTCTATCTGTCAGCATGGCCTTGTCACCAGGGTCAATGCATAAAAAATGTCAAACAAAACTTCGATCAGTGGCAGGAATAGTTCGTCTATTGTTTCGATTGCCCCAATGTTAGATATGAGTTTAATCGTCAACCACATGTTCCCAAACAAACTGTTTTGACTGGGGTTTGTTTAATGAGAGCTGAAGAGATCTTGAAACTATTAGCGTCCATTAGGGATTGCTTGATTCTAATGACCCCTGAGAACCTGATTTCCCTAGGTTTCATTCCTTCAAACCCTGGTATGAGCTTCCTTATTATTATGCACTCCGCTTTAAATGTTCCTATGTTATTGTATTCGTATATATGTCCCTCTAACCTGGAATTACTTGTTTATGCAGACATGTCTCCAAAAATTCCCTCATTTGTGAAGAGATCCAAAAATGTCGAAGAGATTTTCAAGGCTGAGAGTAAGAACTCCAAAGTTCCTCTAGCTGCTACTCCTATCAACCAAGTTTCTACTCCTGCTTCTGTTCAAATTCTGCCATCCAGCTCATCTAAGCGAAAGCTTGCTCAGACCACTCTGGACCTATCTGGAAGCTCTCATACTAGGTCCATGAAAAAGGGTAAAGCTGTGAAAGTTGAATCGACGGTGGCCCAGAATCAATTTAAAGAGTTGATCGATACACACGTGCTTCCAGAAGCGATTGCCGGCTGGGCCAAGATGGATTCCACTGAAGCTATGCATGCCATGAGATTCTCTGCTGCACAGAATGCATTTTTCGCCCTCAGGTATTGTGATGATTTTGCTGAGAAGACACAATATGACCTCCGATTGCAATGAGAGGTTTCAAAGTTGAAGGAGGAGCTGGCTGCTAAGGAGGAGAAGGTGAACCTAGCTACTGCTGCTGTGAGGAGGGCTAAAACTGTTGAAACCTCTTTGAAAAATGATAAGGAGAAGCTTCAAGCCCAATCTAAAACTCTGAATGATGAGAAACTGTCAATGCTAGAGAAAGTTACTGAACTAGAAACTCAGGTGGATGCCTTGAATGCCGCTGCTGATGCTGTCAAATCCTCTATGCTAATACAGGAGAAAACCAGGTATGATGAAGGTTATAACGAAGGTATTCGAGACTACATGAAGTCCATGTAGGAAAAGATGCCTGAGTTAAAGATTTTGAGAATGAAACTACAATTCCACAAGACTCTATACCTCCCATGATTACGGTTGAGAGGTCTCCAGGTACCATCCCTGAGACTGCAGAGGTCCCTGCTCCTGAGGTTACTCCAACCACTCTTCCACCTTCCCCAACTATCGAAGAATCTGATAAAGTACCCACTACTGCTTGAAGTCTCATAAATTTTCTGAACTTTCTATAACTTTTCTTGAGGTTGCGGGCCCCTCGTAGTGCCTCGCGGGATATAATCGTTAACTTGGTTTTTATGGCCTTCGTGCCTATAACTCTTGGTTTGCCTAGGGTCCTTGTACCCTATAACTCTTTATGTTTCTGATAACTATCATCTACTTTTGCTATATCTCTTGCTCTTGATTGTTCATGCCTAGTTTCTTAACTTACACCTACACTTAATACTGCACACTTTTCTCCAAAACTTCATAGAATACTTTATCATCAGGCATCTTAAAAATTAATTAGTGTCCATACTTATGCACCCAAGCTTACGTGGGCTAACCCGTTGTAAGAAACAGGATGCATCCATACTTTCACTTATAATTTTCTCTATATAAAATGTAACTAAATACAGCTTACTTGCAAACTTGGAACCCTTTTTATTTATACTTCGAGACATGTATTCACCACCATAATCTGAACTGTAGTTTTCCTTAGAGATTCCTCCCATATCCAAACCAGGTTCCCTGCAAAATAACTGATCAACTCTGCAAATAAAAACATAAAACATACAACAAAAAATAGTTAATTTTAGTAAAATTTTCTCTTATTTAATTCGGGTCAACTCTTAGAAAGGTCGCCTTCTTGGCTCTCAATCCTAATCTCTTGGTCCCAGCATGCCTCGAGGTACGTTGGTTCCTTTTTTCTCTTGGAAAGGTAACCTGCTTGGTTCCCAATCCTAAACTCTAGGTCCCGACATGCCTCGAGACATGTTGGTTCCTTTTTTCTTTTGCCTCGAGGCGATTCTAGGAACCTGTGCGCCGTTCCAGGAGTCCACACAGATTCCTCTTTTTCATGTGTCAGGCTAGACATCTTATGAAGGTAAATGCTAAGGAACTTATTCCTTCTTTCCATAAGCCAAAGGCGGTTCCACATGAGGGAGAGCTTATTAGGCTTCTCTTTAAGAACAAGTGTGTCGGTCTAGGCTCCACAAAAGTTCCCACTTCCTCTCGTGCCAGTGGCGGCTCCACGGAGGGGTGAAACATATAGTTTCAGGTTCTTGTATGCCAGTCTCGGCTCCATACAGGTTCCTTTAAAGGTGCCTTTTGTCAGGACTTTAGGTGCCATTTGTCAGGACTTTAGATGCCTTTTGTCAGGACGACTTTAGATGCCTTTTGTCAGGACTTTAGAATAATATGCTCAAGAAATTTGAGGCTTTTGGCAATAATATCGTGCTCAGTCAGCTGAGGCTTTTCTCATGCTCAGGAAGCTACCTGAGGCTTTTCTCGTGCTCAGGAACTAGGAAGCTACCTGAGGCTTTTCTCATGCTCAGGAAGCTACCTGAGGCTTTTCTCGTGCTCAGGAAGCTACCTGAGGCTTTTCTCGTGCTCAGGAAGCTACCTGAGGCTTTTCTCGTGCTCAAGAAGCTACATGAGGCTTGATACTATACTCAACACAATCTGTCTATAAGCTAATTCTGATCAATCAATCGTAATCTGCACATTCTGTCTGCATTCTGTCAAATCTTACTCATACTTCATGAACACTGTCAAAGCTACAGGAACCTATTAGTCAAGGTAACCTGTAAATACTATTAATGCTACAGGAACCTGTTAGTCAAGGTAACCAGCCTCACCATACAAGTACATAAAACAAGCACTTAAAATTTTCAAATTGGCATATGAAATGGCTAATCATATCATGCACAATACTATCTAAGTATGAATACTACCCCCCAGTTCTTTTGGGTAATTATTATTACGTAAAAGAACCATTAGGAAGGTATAATCATCAATACTGCAATCAACAAATTTAACGCAGGCTATCAATGCTCAAAACTAAAAACTGTCTTGCAAACAGGAAGGTTCATATCAAGTACCCCCCGAGTACATGCAAAATTAAATACTGAAATCAACAATTCTGGTCAGCTATAACTAATAAGCTGTCTTTATTCTTGGGCTGAAAGAGCCTTACTTTTCCTAAGAAAGCATAGTAAAAGAGAATTACTGGTAATACTTCTTGAGATGCTCTGCATTCCATGCTCTTGGAAAGAGGTTCCCATCCATATCCATCAAATGGTAGGTTCCTTCCCAAATGGCTGACTTTATCTGGTAAGGTCCTTCCCAATTCGCTCCAAAAGCTCCATGTGCCAGAACTTTGGTATTTGGCATGACTTTCCTCAAAACTAGGTCTCCAACTTTAAAAGGTCTTGCTCTCACCTTCTTGTTGTAATACCTTCAAACTCTATGTTGATATGCTGCTAGCTTTACTTGTGAATCTATCCTCAACTCTTCGATCATATCCAAGTAAAGCCTATGAATGACCTCATTGTTCTCGGGGTCATAATGCTTTCTTCTCAAGGAGCCTGTACCAACTTCCATAGGTACCATAGCTTCACAACCATAAGTGAGAGTAAAAGGAGACTCACCAGTTGTAGTTCTTGGAGTGGTATTGTATGACCACAAGAATCCAGGAAGCTCCTCTGGCCAGCTTCCTTTCTTATCTTCAAGTCTTGTCTTCAAAGTATGCTTGATAATCTTGTTCACAGCTTCAGTCTGTCCATTACTCTGTGGATAGTACACTGCTGAAAATGCTTTCTGAATTCCAAACTGCTCGCATAATCCTCTAAACTCTCTACTGTCAAACTGCTTCCCATTGTCAGATATCAGCTTCTGAGGAAGACCAAACCTGCAAATAATTGCTCGAAAAACAAACTCAGTCAACTTCAATGATGTAATCTTATGAAGTGGTTCTGCCTCTGCCCACTTTGTGAAGTAATCAACTGCTACCACTGCATATTTTACTCCACCCTTTCCTGTTGGGAGCTCCCCAATGAGATCTATCCCCCAAACTGCAAATGGCCAAGGGCTGACAATCTGTTTAATAGGAGCTACAGGTCTGCTATCAAAATTTGCAAATTTCTGACAATTGCTGCATGCCTGTACAAATTTGTAAGCATCTGTTTTGAGGGTTGGCCAGAAATATCCTTGTCGAAGAACTTTCAAAGCTAAAGAGCCACCCCCCAAGTGATTTCCACACACTCCTTCGTGAATCTCTTCGATAATATATCTGCACTGCTCTCCAACTACACACTTAAGCAAAGGCTGATTGAACCCTCGCTTATATAGGACTCCATCATAAATCACATACTTGGCCACATGATATTTTAACCTTCTAGCTTCATCTTGGTTAGAAGGTATCTCTCCTTTTGTCAAATAATTATAGATGGGAGTCATCCATGAATCTTCAACTGGAAATTCAATATCCATCACCTCTTCTCTAAAAACACTAGGCTGCTCCCGAATCTGAAGTGGAATCACACCCAGCAACGTGGATTCTCTCTGTGAGCCTAATTTAGCTAATGCATCCGCATTTATGTTTTGCCCTCGAGGTATCTGATCTAGCTTCACTTCTCTGAACCTTGCAAGTAACTCCTGGGAGTACCTCAAATACAAATCCGTTCGCGGACCTCTTGCTTGAAAACCACCTCGAATTTGCCATACTACTAACATTGAATCACTGAACACTCTGATATTCTCGACTTTCATCTCTAAGGCTAGCTTGAGACCTGCAATTAATGCCTCATACTCTGCATCATTGTTGGTGGCCCTAAAAGCAAAATGAATCGAACTATGCAACCTATGTCCCTCTGGGCTTACTAGCTCTATGCCTGCACCTGCTCCATTATTATTAGCAGCTCCATCCACATACAATGTCCACCAAGGTGCACAATTATCATCTTCTATCTGCTCTTTTTCCAACTCTTTCGGTACCTCCTGGTCAGTAACCTCCACATATGGTGGAAACTCAATCAGGAAATCTGCCAAAGCTTTGGCTTTAATTGTTGTCTTGGGCTTATACTCTATGTCAAATTGCCCCAACTCTACAGACCACTTTAACATTCTTCCTGAAGTTTCTGGCCTATGCATCACCTGCCTAAGTAGGTACGAGGTTCGCACTTCAATCTTGTGTGCTTGAAAATAAGGTCGTAGCTTCCTAGAAGCTAAAATCAGAGTGTAAACCAGCTTCTCCATTCCTGTATACCTCGTTTCTGCATCAAGCAACCTCTTACTGACATAATAAACTGGGCTCTGTTGTCCTTCTTCTTCTCGAACCAAGACTGCACTAATAGAATACTCTGACACATCCAAGTAGAGTACTAATGTCTCTCCATTAATGGGTTTATCCAACAAAGGAGGACTACCCAAATGTTCTTTCAGTTTCCCAAAGGCTATCTCACATTCCTCAGTCCACTCGAACTTACTTCCTTTCTTTATGGCTTTAAAGAATTCTTGACATTTGTCTGTAGACCTCGAGATGAATCTGTTCAAAGCTGCAACTCTCCCTGTAAGAGACTGAACCTCCCTCACAGTTCTTGGTGACTTCATATCAATCAACGCCTTAATCTTGGTTAGATTTGCTTCTTTACCTCTGTGGTTTTCCATGAACCCCTGGAATTTCCTAGACTCCACCCCAAATACACACTTTTGGGGATTTAACTTCATTCTGTATTTTCGCAAGATTCCAAACATCTCTTCTAAGTGCTTCACATGATCAACAGCTTCCTTAGATTTAACCAACATATCATCCACATATACCTCCATGGTTTTGCCAATTTGCTCTTTAAACATCATGTTTACCAACCGTTGATACGTGGCTCCAGCATTAATCAATCCAAATGGCATGCATACATAACAGTAAAGACCTCTATCCATAATAAAAGAAGTATGCTCCTGATCAGGTTCATACATAGGGATTTGATTGTAACTTGAATATACATCCATAAAGCTAAGTAAGGCATGTCCAGCGGTTGCATCCACTAACTGATCAATTCGTGGCAATGGGAAGCTATCCTTTGGGCATGCTTTGTTGAGATCTGTGAAGTCCACACATGTTCTCCATTTTCCATTAGGCTTCTTTACCAACACAAGATTTGCTAACCATAAAGGATAGAAAGATTCCTTGACCAAACCTGCATCCAGTAACCTATCAACCTCTTCTTTCAATGCCTGAGCTCTTTCTCCACTAACTGGTCTTCTTTTCTGTCTCACACCTTTTTTCTCTGGATCGACATTCAATTTGTGACACATAACCCTTGGATCTATTCCCTCCATGTCTGCATGGCACCAAGCAAAAACATCTAGATTCTTACTTAGGAAAGAAACAAGAGATTCCTTCAGAGCTGGTTCTAGGTAAGCTCCAATCTTCAAAAACTTTGTACCATCCTTATCATTTATCTTCACATCCAATGTCTCACCAGCTGGTCCAGCCTTAACCGCCGTTTCTGTCATTCGAGGATCCAAGTCTATTTCTATTTCTACCACCAATTCTTGTTGAGATTCCTCCACAACAAGTGGTACAGGTGCTTCCTGCATGACATTCCTTCTCTTAGTAATTGGCTGACTATCCTCACTACTTCCACTGTGCTTCAATTTTCGAGAATTCTCATAATCCAATTCCTCTGTCATACACACATTACCATCATTGTCCATAGGGGGTGCATTTTTTAAGAACAAGTATGGGGTATCCGGTCCCTGAAAAACTAGAATCTCAGCATGAGGTTCCTCTTCTGTGATCTCTTCGATTCTCACTGCTCTGCACGATGCTGGCACAAAACCCTCTAATGGCTGGCTACGTAGATCAACTGTTATATCATCCGGGTTCTTTCCTGGAAAATCATCTGGAACCTCATCCATTGGCTCAGGTAGCTTAGCAGCCTTAGCAGCATGCTGCAAAGCCTTGGTGTAGCACTCTCTAGACTCATACTGACAACCTCGAACTATACCAATGCCCCAGGGTATCGGAAACTTCATAGTTAGGTGATAAATCGAGGTTACCACCCTCATCTCTTTCAGAATTGGTCTCCCAAGGATAGCATTATAATTCATGTTGTCTTCTATACCAATAAACTCTGATAGCTGTGTAATGCAACAAGGCTTATCCCCTAAAGTTACTGGTAAACGAATCTTACCTTTAATTGGGACCTGATTATTAGTAAAACGATACAAGGTATCCTTTGTTGGAGTTATGTCTCTATCCAGAAAATGCATCTTCTTGAAAGCTGAATACGATAGTAGATTCACAGCGCTTCCATTATCCACTAGCACACGATGAACCTCATAAGACCAAATTCCTGCTTCAATCACCAAGGCATCTGTGTGAGGGTGATGTACCCAAGAAGCATCCTTTTCAGTGAAGGTAATATCTGCATCTTCCCCTTCAAACAACCTGGGTGACCTTTGAGATAGATTGCAAACATTTGTCAATGGTCGTTCCCTAACTTCACGAGTATACCTTTCCATAACGTTTCTGCCGCTTCCTCCAACATGGGGACCTCATATAATAGTTCGTATGCATCCATTTTTAGGTGCTCCTTCTATCAACACAGGTTCTGGTGTTTTCTGCGTCTTTTCCTCTCTATACTTCTTTCCTTCCTGAGCTACCCATTCAGTTAACTATCCTTGCCTGATCAAAGTTTCAATTAAATCCCTCAGATGGCGACAGTCTGCAGTATTATGCCCATTGTTGTCATGAAAATCACAATATGGACGCTCATTCTTATTTCCTCGAGGACCCGTTCTAAAAGGCTTCCTAAACCATGAGGACTTTTCATTCACAGAATAAATATGATCAATTGGGGCTACCAAAGGGGTAAAAGTTTCATAAACAGGTCTTTCCTTCTTGGGCGGATTGTAGGAAGCAGGTGGTGGCACCTGGTTCATAGCAGACCTGGTAGGATTCACAGCTTCCACTTCAGGCTTCCCTTGAGACGTACGACTAACCACCATCTTATTGTCAGGGTTATTAGGACTCCTTGGCCTTGACCTCTTGTTTCCTGACCATCCACCTTGCTTCTCATAATCTGGATCCTTCTTCAAATCAGCTAAAGACTCCTCAACCAAACGAAAAGATTCTGCCTGAGAATAGAAATTTGCCAGGGTCTCAGATTCCTTCCCTTGCAAATCCTTCCAGAAATCAGAACCCCTTTTGACTCCAGCTATCAAGAAATTCTTTATGGTCTCCTCAGATGCTTTTCTAACCTTTGGAACCTCTGCATTAAACCTTTTAAAATATTCTGTCAACGTCTCACTAGGTCTCTGCTTGATGTTGGCTAAGGTATTGGTAGGTGGTGCAAACGCTACTGATGCCCTAAATTGAGTAACAAAGAGTTTTCCCATGCTTTCCCAGGAACCAATCGAATCTGCAGGTCTGTGGTGGAACAAAATATCTCTCATTTCACCCTCAAATATATTATTATTTTTGGTTTCCAAGGGTATCACGGATCATATTTTGTCTCGGATAGGCTTTATTTCCAGCTAAATTTGCACCTAGTAGCCTCCTTTACTTGATAAACATCCATCTCTATGTCGAAATGACTTAAGTATTCAATAGGGTCCGTGGTTCTGTCAAACTTCAATTCATTCGAAGGCATGTAGGATCTAGGCAATATCGACTTTCGAACCTTCTTGGTAAAAGGAGAAGCAGTTATGGGCCTAACAGTAAGATTCTTCTCATCCTTGAGTTGAGCCAATATTTTCTTAATATCTTCAGCAGTTACCTCCCCAATAGCTTCCGTCCTTGCTTGCTTACTCATTTCTTTATCATCCTGTGATTCTGCAGTACTAGATTCCTTGCTTGTTTCCTCTGAATCTGTTTCATCATCCTCAATTATCTCAACATATGGCTCCTTATCCTTCTTTTTCTTTCGCGAGGAAACCCCTGTTTTCACCTTCTGTTTTTACTCAGTATGGACCTGGGATTGCACCTTCTTGGCAGGAGTTTTGTTCTTCTCTGGATTCTTGTAACAACCCAAATCCGGGGTCAGGGATTTGGTCATCACGCGGAAATTCTCATTAACAATTCACCTGTTTAACAACCTTAATCCATCTGTAATCATTGAATAACTGGAATACATCATTGAGACCCCAACTACCAAGCATCTTATAGGTTATAGGGCTAGAAACAAGAACTAAAGTCTTTACATTACTTACTTCATTACATCCATTGAATCAAATTATGCCGTGTCTTATAAATCTTATCCCGCTAGTATAGCTTCGTTGAGAAGTATACCAACAACTAGTTTTACTCTATACAATGTGATATATATTACACATTAATAAACCTACATGTAACTTACTCTAGCTATAGATGTTCTGGATCCTGTCTTCTTCATAAAGGTAGTCTACATGCTTCTTCCGAGCTATGCAGATAATCCTCATCTGTTTATCTCTTTCTGAAAGTCTAGTATATAAAACAAACAAGTATGAGCGAAAGAATTGCTCAGCAAGTGGTTAATAGAGTTCATAAAATATCCCATCATATACTTGGGGTTTTCGAAATACCACATATACTTACTATCAACCATGAAATATCTACCCAAAAATCTCAATAGGGAAAGTATAATGATTAAAACAATCATTAAATGAACAAGATAAGTTCATAATCACATTAATAACCTTTCCGTCAAAATATCTGCTATTAAAAGAAGATAAGCAGAAAATCAATATATGTATATCATCTTTCATAATATATCTGTAATCTTTATCAAGTGTGAGATGAACAAGTTTTCAATATGATTTGAATGATAAGGGAAATCAATATCATCTTTTTAAATCAACCTCTACTTTGAAATGAACAAGTTCCAGTATATTATAAAAGGATGAGGTTCAAAGTAGACCAATATAACCTTTTTGACAACAACCTCCTTAGCACAACTAATGTTATGTAAGGTATCAACAGAGTCATAAAATATAAGATAAAAGATGAAGTTACAAGGTGATTAATTGTAATGTTAGTTTTGAACACTTTTCAAACCCCTGCCAACCTGAAAGAAGTCTCTTCAATACGTATTGCGGGAGCTACCCGTCAACCTGAAAGAACTCTCTTCAATACGTGTTGCAGGAAATATCCAAATTTGGATGATGAACTAATACTGGAGTATCTCGCGCCAGATGTCACAACCTTACGATGATCAGTCATAAGTTGTGCATCTCCAAATTTTGTTTCTCTACATGTAGATGGAAGAACTGACGGATTTACTTGTCTACCGCCCTCTTGATCTCCCGCCAACTGTTGGGCATAGTCGGGACCGGCGCAACTCGGACCCCTTTTAATAATGATGGACCGTCCCACGGCCTCTTACACGATTATCAGTGATGGACTGATTCACAGCCTCATACACACATACTCCTAGTTCGAGTAAAATCCATGACTCTGAAACGTAATGTTCGTCCTCCTTTTCCCCGAGTAATAACTCGTTGATACAACTCCACAAAGTAGTTGTATCTAATTGGAAAGGAAAATTTACCAATATTTCCCGAGCAGTAGCTCATTAATGGATTAACACTTGTTACAGCAATCCTACTCCTCGAGTGTTGAGGAAGTAGCCAGAGTCCCCTGACTCATAATAACTGGGCTCAAAATAAGCTCTCGACATTTTTTGTGACTCAGAAGTCGGGTAAAATAGAATTTCTCAAATAGGGTTTCCCGGTTTTGAAGGAAAGCGACGCCATTGCAGGCTAAGAGTTGATTAAAGATCATCAGGGAAACCTTATAGTACTTTTGGAAAATCGTTGTTAAGCAACCTAGATTAGGTGCTCAACGTTATTTAGGGAAAACCCAGAAGATCAAAAGTATTCAAGATACTTTTACTATATCTCAGAGATATACTTCATGATTATTGAAGTCAAATATGCTTTTAAGTAATCTGAGTTATTCACTATATTCTTGAAAGTATTAATTAAATATTTCAATAATATTAATTAACTCATATCTGCATAAATAATATTTTTAAATAAAATTATCACAAATAAATCTTGAAATGAATATTCAAAAATAATATTCAGTAATTAGATAAGTATTAACGATTATTGGAAACCTTTAAATGAATATCCGAAATAATATTCATTACCTTTAAATGAATATTGAAATAATAGTCATCAATTAAATAGCCCTTAATAATATTGATAAAGTATTTAAATGAATATCCAAAATAATATTCATTAACTTTAAATGAATATTCGAAATAATGTTCGTCAAATAAACAACCCTTATTAATAATAAGGAAAACTTTAAATGAATATTTAGAATAATATTCATTAAGTAAATAGTCATCTAAAGATAACTAGAAACATTTAAATGAAAATCCGAATTAAGATTCATTTAAATAAATAACTCACGTATGATTATGAAATCATACTTTAAATAAATATTTGAAACGACATTTTCCATGTAATTATAATCCTCGAATATTATTTAATAAATAAATAATACTCAGAAAATAATTGTAATACGTATACGATATACCGTCTCGCGGTTCGTAACAAATTAGTCGAAACATATGCCCTATACTAAGGGCTATCATAAACCCGGCTTATAGCTACTAGATCACCTCTAGTCTATAAGTCGTCTAATTAAAAATCACACTTCAAGTATGACAATATATTAAGTCAAAACAACTATGCATATACCTTGCATCGTATATCGTAAAATAATCAATAATACTCTTAATGAAATAATATTTGATTAATATTCCTCAAGTGAGATAATACTGAAATAACAATCCTCGAATCTTTACCAAGTAATAAATACTTTTTGAAATTATAATAATGATACTAAATAACATTCCTCAGAATACATAGCACTTTTGCCGCTGGAATCCATCCGGGTTTCCACGACTATTCATATATATCAAAATACCGACTCCCGGTCTAGAGTCGAACACAAGAAGTATGCTCTTATACTTAGAGCTACAAGATTCACCGGTTCATAACTATTCATCTCAAATCTTATATGTGAATCAGAAGGCCAACTATATATATATGGCAACATAAGCAATAACTGCAAATCTGTATAACTCTATACATGGCAAAACAGGAATATAGAACCAATACTACAAAGTATGGTTTAAAACACTTGCCTGGTACTCGAGATACGATAAGGCTCGCGACGATGTCGGTCCATCTAGACAAAGTCAAATATAAGAACATACTGTTAATCCCCTGGATAACCATTCTAAATTCAAGGTGTAAACATGCAACAACACAACCAAAGCATTACTTGCTCGCTCTAGCGCATACTAAGTCCATGTTGGTAGTCAAATACTTACGTCATAAGTTTGGTTCAAAATCCATCCACAATTTCAAGTTATACTTTACCATTTAGAACGTTGGTTTCTAAGTCTCGTTTTCAGTGGTTCTCACTTACGCGACCTCGACTTAAACTTTTCTATAAAATCAACCGTTTACTCTTTCGAGGTGATTCCTTTGCACACATACACCTTATGATATCTAGTATTTAATAAAGTTGATTCACCACAAAAAATGTTTCATTAAGGGGTTCAATTGAAGTCATGAACTTAGCACTTACACGATCGAACCACTTTTACGAATTTGGCCATTTCTACTAAACCGTAAATCAGAATGCTATGATTCTTTCGCCAAAATAATCTATGAGTCAAAAACTACAAGTTCATGGAAGTGGTGATTTAAGGTCAGAAGTTCAAGGTCTCGGGTAGGGACTGTCTTAAAGTTCTAACAAAAATTCGTCATTACGACGGCTATAAATCGAATAATCCAAAAATCCAAATACTCCAAATATCATACCATCCACTCCAAACAACCCAAACATGTTATTGATCATTAACTAAGGTCAAGAACTGCCTTAACATCCATGGAACCCCTTTTAACAATTATCAAAGCCCACTCATAACACTAATGCTCTAAACATGCACCAAATCTTTATAACTCATCTAATTCATCAAAACTCAAACTAAGAGCTAGGGTTTTGATAGAGTGTATTTTATATATACTTTATAGGATTTTATTCCCGCATTTACGGTGCTTTTGTGAATAATCGTGTGGATTTAATTAGTTTTTGATGAGTTTGTCGCAGGAAATAAAGAATTACCAAGTTGGAAGGAGTTTAACGATTTTTAGTTGAAGAATTGAGATTAAGGGTGTAGCTCCGTCAGTTTTTGGGAGTTGATTTATGATATAGAATGAAGAATGGAGGCTAATGTCAACTACCAAGAAGTATACAAGTCATTAGGGATTAAAGACGGAAGCTCATGCAAAAGGAACGGGAAGAAAAAGCTGAAAAATCGAAGAAAAATCAAATTTCGCAGATTGGGGCCGAGCTGAGAGCTCAACTGGCGCTCTCAGCCCCATTTTCAGCAGATTGGACTGAGGCTCTCAGCCTGAACCGCGCTCTCAGCATCGCGGTACGCTGGGAAAATTCCAGTTTTGCCCTTTTTACGATTTTGGCCATATCTTGAGTTCTAGAAGTCCGTTTTGGACGATCTTACTGTCCACGCGAAGCTAACGAGATTCTCTATCATTCTAAAGTGGTCCAGAGGTCCAATTACGATTAGAACATTCCAGAATATCTGAAGAAAAGTCAGCCACGAATTTTCCTTAAAAACATACTGAGTTTAAGAAACGTATTTTGCAGAAATTCTATTATAATTCTGTTTTGGTATTTTCTTGTTGGGCAAGACTTCAAGAGGCTATATAAACACATTTGGGACACATTATTAGGGAGGTAATATTAGATCAGATAATATAGTTTAGAGTAGATTAGTATTATTAGTGGGAGACGTAGAGAAACACCATGACTCTTCTTTTGGGTGACAACATTGATGTTTGAAGGTTTTGTTCTCTTAATCTTTTCTTTGTTCTTATTAGTTTAATTATGTTTTCTTGTTTTACTTGTTTAATTATTAGCGAGTAGTTATTTCTAGGTCTTAAAGGGAAGCCATGTTTGCACTAATATTGGCATGATTTTCATAGTGATTTGATTGGTTATGGTTAATTCTGATTGATATGTTTTAATCGTTAATTTGTGTAATCGGCCGATATCATGGATTAATTATATGCAAATAGGGGTATGGATCGAGAGATTTTATTACTAGAGGCTTACATACAATTAGCGGAATTGAGAGTGATTGTGGAAACATCATCGGATTTCTGAGAGCGTTAATGCTTGAAATAGATTGACTTGACTCTAATTACCTGATTGATTGAATTACTAAAAGTGGTTAATTGTGTTGAATGTTTCGAGAGTGTTAATGCTTGGAAGAGATTAACATACTCTAGTTATAGGATCACATTGATTGCTTTAGCTTAAGAGCCAATTGTGTAAGCATGGTGGACCTGATTGCCCTAGGTTTTAAATAATTTGTTTATCATCTTTTTAATTAGTGTTAATCTTGTTTAATTAGTTAATTAATATTCTCCAATAATCGTTTGTCCCTGAAACAATTAGCGATAACTGAAAAGGAATTAGTAGAACCTGTCTCCTTGTGGATTCGACCCGCTTGCCATCTGTACTAGAAAGAGACACCGTGCGCTTGCGGTTAGGTATAATTTGACACATCAAGTTTTTGGCGCCGCTGCCGGGGAGACAACGAGTTTCTGTTGATTTTAATTTAGTTATTTCGATTGTTTCCATTGTCTCGTTGGAACCTTTATTCCAATTGAGGTAAATTTTACTGCATTTTCTTGGCTTTGTTGAGTGTCTACAGGTTTGCAATGGGTGAAGTTGATACTTTTGCACTCTTATCTTCCCTAGTAGAGGCACATACTCGAGAGATTGCCATGTCGAAGACTACAGAGCCCACTATGTGTCCAATGAGTATCAATGAGATGTCACAAGTGGCCCCTAAAACTTACAACTTCTGTCAAATTTGCAGTGTGCAGGGTCACTTTGGTTTTGAATGCTCTTACAATGTCTATAATTCTCAGAGTGCTCAGTGCGAACAAATGAATTCTTTTGAAGAAGGATATGGGTACAATCAGTATTCAAACACTTTTGATCAAGAATGCGTGAATCAACCAGATTTCTACTACCAGGACAATGGTGCTCAAAATTTTTCATATCATAATCAGCAACAGTTTGAGCAACAATATTATCAGTCATATGAGCAGCCGCCACAGCAAGAATATCAATATCCTCCTCTACAAGAAGATCTACATGTTTCTCAATCCAGCATAGATGTGCAAGCTGATCAGACAAATGAGATGTGGGATATCTTGAATAAACTGCTAAAGAGTTTTGAAGAATTAGAAACTCAAAGTTTGGCGATTGAATATCAAATTGCAAAGTTGGCTAACTCTTCTACTACAGGGCAGCTCGACTATTTACCATCATCATCTATCCGATCCGAAGAGGACCTGACTGCTATCAATCTCACAAGCGATCAGGAATATGATAGTTTCTCCATGTATGTTGATGATGAGGCCATTGATAAAGAGAAGGAGCATGCCATCGATGATGAGATCAATGATGTTGTCGCTACTGAGAACAATGTGACTGATGATGAGGCTACAAAGGAAAGCAATACAGAGATGGTTGTTGTTTCTCTTCCACAACCTGTGCCTAAACTACCATGTATTGATAAATTTGCTCTCGATCTAGCCTCTACTTACAAGGCTTCTTTGCTCAAGAACACTTATTTCAAGGTTGATGTGATAACAAATATTGTCCAAGATGATATTTCTCAAATTCTGGTTGAGGATCCATACAGAGTGGCTCCTACATTTCAAGCTCGAGAAGAGGGAGAAGATGGAAGTGTCTTGTTAGCCAATGATGTGATAAGCCAAGATGTCCGAATGGCTCCAGTGAAAGTGAGGAGTGGAGAAAAGCCACCACCAGAACCTCCACCTTATGTCAAGGGAGTTCAATATTTTCGTGGTGTCGAATTTTATCGCTGTTTTATCACAAAGTTTTCCAAAACTGCACAAGCACTCTCTCTATTGCTTATTAATGACATATTTTATTTTACTGATGCTTGTTTGGAGACTTTCTGCAGGATAAAGATAACCACTAACACTCTTGATACTTTTTATGGTGACGAGTTTATGATCGAGAAATTGGATATTCCGTTTCCATCGGAGTATTTTTGTGGAGGTCAAGCTAATGACTCTAAACAAAAGCGCTTCTTGGGAGGCAACCCATGGATCATGTTTCTGCAAAGGGGAGTTCTTATTTCCTTCTATTTTATATATTGTAGATTTCTTTGTTTAGTTAATGAGTCATTGAGGACATTGACTCGCTTAAGTGTGGGGAGGTGTTCTAGGTGTTCTCAACGTAGTGTATATAAAAAAATTAAAAGAAAAAATTGAAAAAATTGAAAAAATTGAAAAAATTGAAAAATACCAAAAATAATTCTAGCCATGTGAAGATTACTTGTGTAAATGTACCCATGCATGCTTAGGAATCTTGTGTTTATGGATGCTTTTGATTGAGAAGTGATATGTGATGTTCTTGTGCACACACTTTCACTAGCAAGTAGAAACTAGTAGACTCATTGAATGTGCTAAGTGATTAGAATGACATGAATATGTGCAAGGTAATTTGGTCTATATGCTTTGAGTACAAGTAGGTGCGTTAGAGAGACTGTTACTTGGGATTGATTATGTTTTGTCATACCAAGCGAGTTTTGAGCCTATATGCATATCTCTTGCATGATTTTTCGTTTGCTTGAGTGTCCACATGTTGTTTGCATTGCTAGCACTTGCTTGAAGTCTTTCTTAAGATGCATGACATTAATTGATGATAACATGATAAAGGCAATTAGGTATAACCTCATATTTCCTATATATCCAAACCATTTATACATGATCCATTAGTTAACCCTTTGAGCCTAATTTTATTCTTTCGGTGACACACCACATTACTTGCCATTATCCTTTTTATTGTATTAGCCTTACATTAAATTTGAACCCAATTGTCAAAGGCTAGTATTGTTCGTAAAGGAGTGATAAGGTGTGCATAAAAGGGGGGTTTTATTGATGATCATAACTTTGGGGAATATTTGGGGTTTGGTTCATAGCTTGTTAGTCGAAGTTTGAAATCATATTTATGGGATCATTGTTCTTGCTATTACTAAGCTCTCTTGAAAAAAAAAAAGAAAAAAAAAAGAAAAAAAGAAAAAAAAATACGAGAGCATACTTATTCTTTGTGATCCTACTTTGATTCGACTAGTCAAGTTGTTTATAAATAAAAGCTCAAGTGTGGGGAGGTTTTTAGTGGTTTTAATAAGTATGGGAGTTGTTTGAATTTCAATGTCAGGTACTAGCTTTTGACTTAACCTTCTTTGGCTTTCTTGACATACCTTGTCCCTAGCCCCGTTACAACCTTAACAAAGACCTTTTGATTGTCATTGATGATGTATGTTGCGTTAAAGGTTAGATTGATAACAAGGACGAAGCATGTTTGTGATATTGTTGGAGTTGAGTGAAACACTTACCAATTGTTTTGAGTGAATATTTTTGTGAGTGAACGGTGAGTTGTTGCTTTTGCATAGGATATCCCAGGTTGTGTCTCAAAGATGTGCTCTTTTGTGCTTAGCATGTTTACCAACCTATTCTTACATTTGACATGAATTTCTATGATCTTATGCATCTTCTTTGAGTAGACTATGTGGATACTTGCACTTTAGACACCAAGGCATTGCATGTTCATTTTGATTCTTAAGTTGAAGTGGCATGAGAGGACGGGTGTGTGTGGTGTTGTGTTGGCATTAATCTTTTGCATGGTTGGATGAATTTTGTGGGTATATTCACTATAAACCCTCACGAGACCTTACTCGTCCACTAGGGCTACCTATGGGTTTAAAGGACTTGTTGCATATGTCAAATGCAACCGTGATCACCTACGGAACTGGTACTAATTAGTTAGTGTAATTATTATTTTAGTTTGCACGAGGACGCGCAAAGTGCTAAGTGTGGGGATATTTGATAGAGTGTATTTTATATATACTTTATAGGATTTTATTCCCGCATTTACGGTGCTTTTGTGAATAATCGTGTGGATTTAATTAGTTTTTGATGAGTTTGTCGTAGGAAATAAAGAATTACCAAGTTGGAAGGAGTTTAACGATTTTTAGTTGAAGAATTGAGATTAAGGGTGTAGCTCCGTCAGTTTTTGGGAGTTGATTTATGATATGGAATGAAGAATGGAGGCTAATGTCAACTACCAAGAAGTATACAAGTCATTAGGGATTAAAGACGGAAGCTCATGCAAAAGGAACGGGAAGAAAAAGCTGAAAAATCGAAGAAAAATCAAATTTCGCAGATTGGGGCCGAGCTGAGAGCTCAACTGGCGCTCTCAGCCCCGTTTTCAGCAGATTGGACTGAGGCTCTCAGCCTGAACCGCGCTCTCAGCATCGCGGTACGCTGGGAAAATTCCAGTTTTGCCCTTTTTACGATTTTGGCCATATCTTGAGTTCTAGAAGTCTGTTTTGGACGATCTTACTGTCCACGTGAAGCTAACGAGATTCTCTATCATTCTAAAGTGGTCCAGAGGTCCAATTACGATTGGAACATTCCAGAATATCTGAAGAAAAGTTAGCCACGAATTTTCCTTAAAAACAGACTCAGTTTAGGAAACGTATTTTGCAGAAATTCTATTATAATTCTGTTTTGGTATTTTCTTGCTGGGCAAGACTTCAAGAGGCTATATAAACACATCTTGGGACACATTATTAGGGAGGTAATATTAGATCAGATAATATAGTTTAGAGTAGATTAGTATTATTAGTGGGAGATGTAGAGAAACACCATGACTCTTCTTTTGGGTGATAACATTGAAGTTTGAAGGTTTTGTTCTCTTAATCTTTTCTTTATTCTTATTAGTTTAATTATGTTTTCTTGTTTTACTAGTTGTTTTACTTGTTTAATTATTAGCGAGTAGTTATTTCTAGGGCTTAAAGGGAAGCCATGTTTGCACTAATATTGGCATGATTTTCATAGTGATTTGATTGGTTATGGTTAATTCTGATTGATATGTTTTAATCGTTAATTTGTGTAATCGGCCGATATTATGGATTAATTATATGCAAATAGGGGTATGGATCGAGAGATTTTACTACTAGAGGCTTACATACAATTAGCGGAATTGAGGGTGATTGTGGAAACATCATCGGATTTCTGAGAGCGTTAATGCTTGAAAGAGATTAACTTGACTCTAATTACCTGATTGATTGAATTACTAAAAGTGGTTAATTGTGTTGAATGTTTCGAGAGTGTTAATGCTTGGAAGAGATTAACATACTCTAGTTATAGGATCACATTGATTGCTTTAGCTTAAGAGCCAATTGTGTAAGCATGGTGGACCTGATTGCCCTAGGTTTTAAATAATTTGTTTATCATCTATTTAATTGGTGTTAATCTTGTTTAATTAGTTAATTAATATTCTCCAATAATAGTTTGTCCCTGAAACAATTAGCGATAACTGAAAAGGAATTAGTAGAACCTGTCTCCTTGTGGATTCGACCAGCTTGCCATCTGTACTAGAAATAGACACCGTGCGCTTGCGGTTAGGTATAATTTGACACATCAGGTTTCAAAAGAGGATTACCTTCCTTGATGTTTGTATGACCTTTACAAGCCTTGATTAGCCCTCAACTAGCCTTAGCCAAGCTTAGATCATCAAGAGAAATCAAGAAAATCAAGTTAGTAATTCGGAGTCCCTAAAACCGAACTGAAAGATCATGAAAAACGAGGTCCTTACCGATCGTTTCTGAATGAGGCTTCTAAAGGAAAGTTGTAGATCATCTTAACAGCTTTCTAACCATATAAAGAACACAAAAGTTCATTGAGTAATGAAGGTTCTAGGCCCGTTTTACTGAACTGTTGTCTTGGTTGGCAGAATGGAGTGTTCTTGGTGTTTTGTTTTGTTTTTTGTAATAATACATGTATAATAGCTTTTTAACTTGGATGCATCTTCTCCTTTAGTGTTGTCAACCTCTCATTGGTTCCCTTGGATTTCCCTTATCCATTCCATTTGCAACCAAGTCCCTAGCTTTTGTTTCCTGCACTTTAGTCCCTTTATTTGTTTTTCGTTTACACCGCTTTGATTTCTTTGTCGTTTCTTGAATAAAATTAATACGTTACAACTTATACGTTGCATATTATTGCTCTAATATGACACAATACCTCAAACGAATATTAATTCCAACCTCCCTTGTTTATTTCTCTTTATCTCAGAAAACGTTCTCCCGATTTCTCAAGCATTCTCTATTTCTCAATTCTAGGAGTTTATTCTCAATCCTCTTTCTTTCTCATAATATATCCTTCCTTGGACTCTTAATATACCATATCCTTAATCCATGATTCGTTTGCTCAATCGCTTAATCTTGTTATAAAGTCTCAGCGGTTTCTAGAACGTTCGTTTCACTGTCTCAGTGGTTTTCGTTCTAAATCCTCAAATCAAATATAATAAAATCCTAATATATTAAATCCTTAATTCCTCAAAATTAATATCTCATTTCTTGAATATAGTAATATATAATTCACTGCTCGGTCAAATATTACACAAAAATAGAATTTGGAATTTCTGAATTCCGATCGCATTTACATACACTTATTTACTCTGTAGATCACTAATATGACTTTGAAATATCCATACCCTATCCCGTACATAGAGTGGCATGAAAAGTTTCTTAGTCCTCAAAATCACTATTCATCCATAAATTACTATTCACGCATGACAAACACTATTCACGTATATACTTATTCTTAATAAGAAAAGTTTTAATTCTTCCAAAAATCTGGGTTCTTACAATTCTCTTGTTCTTCATCATCACCATCCTGCTTTGGTTCTTCCTCCTTTTCTTCCAATTCATTCTCAGGCCCAACTTCCTTTTCCTCAAAATCCAACTGCTTCGGGGTGACCTTCGACTTTCGTCCCTTCTTTGTCTTCTTTTTCTTTTTCCCTGAAGCTTGTTCCAAGGTTGACAACCGTTCTCCAAAAGTCTTCAAAACCTCTCACACATCCGCTGAGGTAACCTTCTTTCCCTGGGGAACGCGTTCATCACCATCATGAGTTTTCTCCACAGAACGGGTTGCTTCGCTATCTGAACCACCTGCCATCTTTCCACTCTTAAGATGTTAACTCCCCTCCTTCTAGCGCTAATGTTGATGAGTGGATTACGTAACAACTTTTGTGAGGTTCTTGATGAGTTGTAAGGCTAACGATCAACTGTTCAATGGATGATTTGGGTTGTGTTTATGGGATTGAGCTGAGATCGAGGGTGTCTCGAATAATCTCATGTGCCTTTAGAGAGAATTAGAGAGCTGAATTCGTCTTACCCTCAAGGCGCCTACGTATCCTTTATATAGGAATCAAGCTGACATAGTTCTAATGCGACTCTGTCTCTGCTGGAATAGCTGTGTGCGATTACCTAGTTCATGTTGGACTCAGGTTCCTTTAGAGCCTTTCACGAACTAGTTGTTGGAATATAGTAGAACTCGAGTTCGTACTCCATTCTAATTCTCTCATTTATCAGAGATATTCTAGGATCATCTGCGCCCTAGAATTATACTCCAATAATAATGCATTTATCGATTCTAGATAGCTTCTTGAACATTCTGTCGGTCGTGCTTAGGAACCTAGTGCTCAGGAACCTTTATCACAGGAGCCTGTTTCTCAGGAACCTCCTTATTTTGGGACATACTGCTTAGGAACCTCTTTCTAGGTACATGTACCTGCACAAATAACAAACGTGTTAGGCTGGATAACTCATCTAATATCTTTACATGTTCTTACCTCTTTTCATGATTATAGCTGTATTAATTCGAACTCTTCTGCTTAGGGGAACCCGGTCTTCAAATATTCTACTCAGCTCTTAGACCTTTCGGAACCTCCTGGTATTCATGGTTTCTTGATCATTTTTTTTGTCTGATGTTCATCTCTTCATATCTAATTCTTCCTATCTTGTACTGGATCTATCTTCTTATTCGGATGGATTAAATCTATAAGGCTAGTGGGCCTAAATTCAGCCCATGACGATTTTGGGCACAACACCATACTTGTTATACAAGCCTTCCAATTATTGGCACCTAATTACCCAACTTAGTGATCAAGACATACTATATATAATAATTGTCTACACTTACAATTATTATCTTACTTATATATATCTTGGACCAGCCAAGCCCATAACATCATATTGGGTTTGAACCCAAAAATCATCCCCTTCAACCCAATACCTATATCGGATTGAACGGTAACCATCAACGACATCGACGTCCATTTGCCATCGTCCCCCCTCGAACAAGAATCTCGTCCTCTTGATCTTCCAATCTTTGAGTGTCCCTAAAACCTGTATAGTGACCCTCCAAACCACCGTTCTCACCATAATGATGTAAACATCTACAAAATCACGTGCATCAACCACCACGAGTGCTCTTCCACATGTTGAGTCACCCGATCCTTGCTTTCACAATCCTTCGGTCTGCTGAAGAAAATCACTAGTACATCCAAATAGTTCACCTGGTTGATCAAGCCATTGAAACAATTGTAATGACCTCTTCCATCTTCTTTTATCTCGAGTCCGAACACATCTTTCTTGAGAAACCCACTCCTCAAGAACATCAAGATTGATCCATGGTGCAAGGGCCAAACGAATAATCCATATCGTACTTAACTTTGTCTCTTCCGTAGTAGTCTCCTTGTCAACAAATCCTTCATTGTACTCCGCCATACCAATTGAACCTCAAACTTTCTTCCAAACCTTATCCATCACATACTATACCATAGATTGCATATAGAAACCACTCAAAAGTGTTGCTTTAAGGCCTAAAACCATTGCAATAGAGTCTACGGCAACGATTTTGTCAAAATCTGCCGTTAACTTTGGTCTGGTTACTATATGTCCCTATAGCAACGATTTTAGTACCATATGGCAACGGGTAAAATCATTGCAAAAAGCGTATATGGCAATGGTTTTGTGTCTATAGCAACATTAATGAATCATTGCAATAGCCTACTGCAATGCTATTTTTTAATAATTTTTTTTGTTAAGCATTGCAATATGTGGGTAATGGCAACAAAATAAACCAAAATTGGCAACAATTTTCATCCAATAGCAATGCTTTTAATAAGAGAAATAACAATAAATGGCAACATTTTTATAGGCAATAGCAATGATTTTCTAAAGACGGTCGGCCATAACTTGTTTATTTCAATTACAAATCCACCTTTAATTTGGTACATACAAAAACCAATCCAAATTAATACCTTGGTACATCATTACTATCAATCTAATAATAATACGAAGACTATTCCGACAACATCGTCGTAAAAACCATTCAATGTCTAAAATTTAAATGCAAAATAAAATGACAAACTCTAGTTTATACATACATTCACCAAATCAAAGTAAAAACGTTTGTGCTAAGAAGTCAAGCCGCTACATTACCATCAGCTACTTGTCCAAGAACTACAAAATCAAATTCCTTCAAAATCTTGTTTGATTCCTCTGCACTCTCACCTTTGTTTAATGCATCAATTCCACTGCAAAATCTAGTTACATTCATTCCAATTAGAAGCGAAGCAAATAAATAAAAATATTGTAAAACAGGATTTAACAAAATCAAAGTAATACAACAACACTATTTATACAAAAGAATGCAACTCTTGTAAATTGTACTCGTAGCATTAATAAAAAAGGATGAGGGAATCAGTTGCATCATTCTTAAAGCATACTACTTATAAGAAATTCCTTATTAAAATGATGTCTACAGCAACCAATAATATACTATTTTAATAGCGACCAACAAATTTAATTTGATACATATTAGCAACTAGTTTAACTTAACCAAAATATCGTAATTAAAAGTGAATTAGTATCATTATTGTACCTTGATTGCATTTTGCATAGAGTCCACTGATTCAAATTTAACAAAGCCGTAGCAGTATCCATGTTGCTGGAATAAATTTAGAAAAGATAGAACACATAACCATATATGAGCAATTCACTATAGCAATATCTGAATTATTATAATATACAAAAAAGTTTTGGAAAGTCACCCTGTGAATTTTGAGTTGTACACCACCATGTTTTATAAGGCCAAACTTTGAAAATTCTTCAATTACATGTGCAACAGTTGCATTCCAAACAGAGATTCATAAACAATTAACTTTTTTTTATGAGTAACAATCTAAATGCTATTACCATCTTCATGTGCACTGCTACCTTCAAGACCACTGTCAATAATTGAAAATGATGCAGCTGGTTCAGGAGAGAGCTTCGGAGAACCAAGTGTATTTGGACTAGTTTTAGATTTTAGAAGGAGCCCACCTCAAATCACTAGCTCGATTTGCAGCAGCCTTTGGGACCTTCAGCTATATTAAACTCAAACATATAGATAATACACTTGGTTCAAACAGAGATTCATAAACAATTAACTTTTTTTTGAGTAACAATCTAAATGATATTACCATCTTCATGTGCACTGCTACCTTCAAGACCACTGTTAATAACTGAAAATGATGCAGCTGGTTCAGGAGAGAGCTTCGAAGAACCAAGTGTATTTGGACTAGTTTTAGATTTTAGAAGGAGCCCACCTCAAATCACTAGCTGGATTTGCAGCAGCCTTTGGGGCCTTCAGCTATATTAAACTCAAACATATAGATAATATTAAAGGTGAAAAGAATAAAACATAAACGTAATGTAACAACTAAAACAAATTTAAAGGAAGTTGATAAATAAGCTCCATGTTCTACTATTTAAGCTCCAATTTTTAATTTTAACATGTAAATAAGTACATAATTACTCATATTATTGATGAAGAAATAAAATTAAAGTTGTTAGTATTTGTAATTTACATGTCAAAGATCAAGAATAGAGCTATGACATATAAAAGCTATGACATTAAAATAAACACAAACCAAAGACCTGAAACAGATGTCAAGGTTGCCGATGGAACAATCACCAGTACTATCAACAGGTTTAGAGTTCACCTCCAACTGCCCTCTTTCCTCAACATACCTTAAAATATCATTTAGCACAAAGTAGCCCTTCTCTTGTGGAGCTAAAAAGAAGGTTTGACTAAATCTTCTTTTCACATTGTCAGCCCCGATCACAGAACCAGTTACTACAACAATTACCCCTGCTTGAGAAGAATCTTGAGCATCTACTATTTCAATTTCCGTCTTAGAGTTTTTACAATCCATTGACTGAATTATCTCATCGATATCCTGATCCAAAGAAACCAATGCAACAACATCATTTATATATAAACTAACAAATCTAGATCAATTAGAAAGTGATTATAAAAACAATGCACCTACTTTCAAGGTTGTCACCGATGTCATAGTCTCATTCGTATCAGATCGGCCTAAAACAATTGATTCATTATACATTAACTGCATACATTAAACAGGTCTCAAATCTTCAAAGTCTAGGTATCAAGATATGTCAAACACGTAACCACAATAAATTACCAAGCCTTGTGATTAACTTTATTCTTTCAGCACAACAAAAATGCTCATTAGCCGATATTAAACATCAGATAAGAGAAACATGTAAAAAGTAAAAAGATTAAACACCAAATTAGAATACAAAAGTTAAACAAAAGTCAAAAATTGAACACCATTTTAGCATTAACAGATCTTATAAACAAGAATTTAAACAAAAACCTTATAGACAAATGTCCAGAGTAAAAAAAAATATACATAATATTTATACACACCCAATTAATTTGGGGTTATAAACAAAGATACAATCCCAAATACACCCAATAAATTTGGGGTTATAAACAAAGATACAATCTAAAATAGCTTCGATTTAGGTTTGGGGAAGAAAATTACCCGAACTTGGAGCTTCATCGTTCCCGTCTTCGATTTATTTCTCTCTGAATTTTTCTCTCAACTTTGCCTTTTCTTGAAGTAGCAGAACTTTGATTTGGTTTTAATTTGTATTTTTAGATTTTCTCTCCAGTGAATTTTTTATTAATTTTTTATTATCCCGGTGAAATAATTCAAAGAGCCTGCTTATTTTTTTGGAAACCCGCCAATGTTTTGGGCCCAAAATTGATACACAACAGCAAGCATTTTTTGAAACCATTCATCTAAATTTTACATTTTTCTAATTCAATTATAACGTTTTTGCAAAACCATTACAATACATTGCAATTTGTATGAGCTTGTCTAAAAACATCCACCAATAGCAACGTTTTTCAATCAATATTCTAAAATCTGGTTGCGATATCCAATCTATGGAGTAGTGACGAACCCGAACCTTGGCTCCTGATGCCACTTGTTAGGGGACATACCGAATCCAAGGTTCACAAACCACCAATGTAAAGCACACACAACCAATCGATTAGTTGACTAGATCCATCAAACGCGCTCACACGTTATTCAAGTATTACTTCTACTTCTATCAACAATAAGTAAAAGTAAAACAAGAATAGACAAATATTTGACGTGGAAACACCCACGTCCCAACTCGTATTATAAATCCAAATAATTATCAATAATACATCAAAACAATAACACGTTAACGGTGACCCAAACCCGATACTTAAGCCAACAATGCTCAAGTATCTCCCAAACAATATCTAAGACTGCACCTCTTAAGCACCATACCTATCAAACAAATACAATATGACTATGTAAATATAGTCATCCAAAACTTAGCCACCAAAACTTAACATACTTATTCTACAAATCTTACCATACTTGTTATACAACCCTTTTAATTCTTGGCACCTAATTACCCAACTTAGTGATCAAGACATACCATATATAATAATTGTCTACACATACAATTATTATCTTACCTATATATATCTTGGACCACCCAAGCCCATAACATCATATCGGGTTGAAACCCAATAACTTATAGGCGCTTCTTGATTATCTATTTATAGTCAGATATAAGGAAGTTTTCTTTTTCAAAGATGTGTAACTCTATGTCACTGAATTATTAGATATAGAATCATTTCCTAAGCTACTAGTCATAATATTAGGTATATAGATTGAATGAATAAAAAAAGCCATAATCAACGACCTAGAACTCCAAAACAATTAAAATTTGGCTACCTTATTATTACGAGGATATCAAAAATGCATTCAATCTTGCAGGTGTAGTACGTCACAGAGTTCCGGAGATGAATTTTCATTTGGGATTCAAACAAAGGTACAAATTCATGACCTAACCCTGTACGTGGATGCGACAGTCTACATGCCTACAAAGATAGTAGAGTTATGAGCTGTGTAACGCCCCAAATCCGGGGTCAAGGATTTGGTCGTCACGCGGAAATCCTTAACATCAAATCACCTGTTTGACAATATTAAACCACCTGTAATCATTTAATAACTGAATTACAACATCTGTGACCCCAACCACCAAGCATCTTTTAGGTTATAGGGCTAGAAACAAGAACTAAAATCTTTACACCTTCATTACATCCATTTAATTACATCACACTGAGTATTACAAATCCTATACTACTAGTGTAGCTTCGTTGAGAAGTACACTAGCACTAGTACTATCCTGTACAAAGTGATATATATACATATTACACATCAATACACTTATATATAACTTACTCCAGCTATCTATGCTCTAGATCATAACATCTTCACAAGGGCGTACTGCCTGCTTCTTCTGAGCCATGCAGATAAGCCTCAATCATCAACCTTCCTCTGAAAGGTTAATATTTAAAACAAGCAAGTATGAGCGAAAGAATTGCCCAGCAAGTATTAATAGAGCACAACAATATATATCAATATACACATGGAGCTTTCGAAGTATAACGATACTTAATATCAATTTCGAAATATTTACAACAATGAAACTTCAATAAAGAAAATATGACGTTTAACGCAACATCCAATGAGCAGATAAGTTTATAATAACCATAGTGATCCTCATATCTTAGCGAAATAGTGTACACTACCGTATTGATAATCTTTTAGAAAGCTTTTCAAAATACGCAGTTCAATATGCTGCTAAGACAGTTGCTTATCATCATATACAAACCAACCATTAGAAGGTTTCATCTTTAGTATTTCTCAGTCTGAAAGCATATACATATAAGTATGTCATTTCCATCAAACACCTTACAGATCGACATCATGTACCGGGTATAAGTTCTTTAACCACTTGATAAGTCTAAACTCAGAAATAACTGATAGGAAGAGAGTCAAAGTTCTTGAAGCAAAACATTTGGGACTTAACATCAATAACCGATGAACCATCTTTCATCTTTTGAATAATTGCAAAAGTGCACAAGCACGTGCCATTATTGTTAGAATAATCTTGCAGTTCTAGATACTGCATGAATTCATCATCTTTCAAAATTGAAAACAACACTATCGGCTACTTGGCACTCATGCCTAAGAAGCAGTGTTTGAGTATTTTTCCAAAGTGGAGGATGGGACTTAAAGAAAACATAAAAACCTGACAAGGATTGACGATGATCAGTCGCCACATCCAAGTCCAATAATCCGCGGGTCTTCTCTACCGGTAGAAGGATAGAAACTACATCCGTAACTATCCCTGGGTGAAAACTACATCCGTAATCACCCTCGATGAAAACTACATCCGTAATCATCCTTCGGCAACACCTGGGCCGGAATAATAATTGATGGGCCGCCTGGCTCACGGCCGCTTACACATCCCGGGAATCGTTCGTCAACGATTCCCACACCTGCCAGAGTCCCCTTTTTCTTTTCTTGTCAAAATCATTTTGATAGAAAACTTGAGTAGTTGAAGTTCGACTTCAGTCGACCGATAATTTCTTGAAAAACAAGCAAGAGAGTAAAACCTGACTGGGGTTTTCGAAAATGTTTTGAGTTCAAAAGAGTTCAAGTATAGATATACACTTGTACCGATATCAATCTCGACACAGGGTTTTGTGATCACACATGGAAAATGGTACGCATAAAGCTTGTAACCACAACAGGGTAATTCCATATATATATAAGTTCTTGAAAAGTACCTTACCTAGATAGATTCAAAATATAATATTTTAAATGACTATGAAAGTCCTTAGACAACCTTTAAATAGTGTTTTATAACCTTCAAAACACTTAGAGTATTTAATAAATATATGACTACAATGTAACAAATAATAAATATTCAATAATCCCTTTTTAAAAGAATACTCAAATTAATATTCATTTATTAAGTAATATTCAAATAATATTTACTATTAATACTGAAATATTTAATAACTTCAAAACACCCAAATACAACTCTTGGAATATTTCTAATCAAAATCAAGACACAATCTCTCCAGCCGTCTCCAAACTTTAGCCACTTTATCAAATAACTACTACTGACTCTCGGTCAATAAGAAATAATTAATAAGCATGAAAATCCTTCTTCTCTTTCCTTTTTTTTGTTTCTTAATGAATATTATAATTAATATTCGTCGAATTAAATAAGCATTCAAATAACATATATCGATATCAATCTAGTTGTTTTAAACTGAAAGTAACCAATTTATAACCATTGGAATATCTTTAATCCGTATTGAAAATAAACTATCTCCGATAAATAATATACTAGATAGAATCACTCCATTAAATTGTTTTATTATTTCTCCGGGACAAAGTGATTTTAAGAAAGCGTTTTGAAAATGATATTCATCTAATTAAATAAATTTAATTAGGCGAATGAGGTTTATTTAATTAATAAATGCTTTCAGGAGCATCTATTAATTAAATAAACACTGGTTTATTGGTGATGTTGCCTTTAGGTTAATTATTGCGAAATTCTTTTTAAAAGCTTTGCCCGGGTTTTCGAAAATATACAATACAAAATAGCCCCGACACGCGGGCTAAGTTCGATAACTCAATACACGCTTTACCCTCGGAGCCTTTACCACGTAGTTCCATATATACGTATATGTATCTATATATACCTCATAACATATAGTCCACTACCATATTACAAAAGTTTATAAATATACAACATATAAATCGAGATGTAGAACCATAAGAATGTCACCATCCATCGACAGTATTATAAGTCACGGGTTTTGATTATTGCACGAGAAGAATTTAATATCGCTAGCAAAGTCAAGAATAAAATGATTTGGAAGGAGGAGCACAAGATTAAAAACTCGCAATTAGGGATTGAAAACCTTTTTTCGCACATTTTATATAATTCAAAATAGGTGTACTCTGAACGATAGAGTATGTGTAAATAAACTTGCCTCTGGTCCTTAGCAGAAAATAGAAACCGCGAACAAATCCTTCGCACCTCGTCCAAGTAATTCCATGGACCTTACCTGACGTCTCGATCTTCCTTTTTTGATGCACGTCATTCCAACTCGATTATGCCCTAATGGTACTGAAATAGTTATGAGTGCGTGTCAGTCTTACCTCGTATATCGAGTAGACATAACTCGGAATTATCACTAAATAACATAAAGTCAAACTATAGGTGTCCTCCCTATAGTTGACTATTCTAATACCACTTATTGCACATAACATATTATAGTAAAGAAAAGAAATGGAAAAGTCCCCTTTTTTAAAGTGGACAATTCCTGGTGCTAAACACCTCAAACCATACCACTTAATCAACTTAGTATATAGATAGTCCTCAAACATAATTAATCCTCGAGACACATAAATCCTTGAATTAAATCACTTAGCACATAAATCCTCGAGACAACAATTACCCTCGAATTAATTCACTTAACACATATACACATAAACAGTTAACACCCAAATCATACCTTTAAACCCTTGAAATCAAATAAGTTAAATAAATTAAAATGCAGGGGATTTTTAGAAAATTTTGGCATGTAGTATTCGTTTATCGGACTATGGGCACAGCCCCTCAATGCCAATCAAAAACAATTCAACCCTGTTTTAATAAAAATAAAGCTGCCTCAACTTGCAGCAACATAAATTAAACAGGTAAGGAAAAGTATCTGCCCAAGCATGCGGCACATAAACAATTAAGGAAAATAAACTAACAGTTTATCCTTGCTATACAACATTTAAAAACCATACAATCAGGAAATAAATTCCTATTATAAGGAAACTTTTTGAAATAACCTTTTTTTGTAAAATAGACTATCCCGGGGTCAGAGCCCCTCAATTATAATCAAAACCATTTGAAAATAACTCATACATCATGTTATCTTGCCAACACAAGTCAAGAACAAATGCCTTAAAATAATTTTCCAAACATTGACATTTATATGAAATTTCAGTTTTAATGTTCTCCGCTAAAACTTTCATAACTCAATAACCGTAACCTTAAATAATGCAAGGTTTTCGCGTACGTAAACTAGAAACAATAGAGAACAGTTTGTCTTAAGGAACAATCATCAAAACACAGGTGTAAATGCCTCAATTCTTCTGTCTAAAACAAGACAGTTACTACATACTCTTCATTGTCACTGAACTACGTTTTCTTTTACCTTAACTCCTTATCCACATGTTATAAAATTACCAAAATTTATAGGGACCATAATTAGACCCTTCTCTACAACTTTCGTTCTTTGGCCAACCAACAGTCAAGGCCATAACCTCCTCAAAAACACTTGTCAAAACAAGGCAGAAAATCTGGGAATCAAAGTCACCTCTGCGCAGTCTTGGTTCAAACATTTTTCATAAATCGAAAAATTCATCTTTTCCAATGAAATTTTTACATCCTCCTGTTAGTTGTTATATACATCTCTCATAAAAATTTAAAGGCTTAACTCGCTCTTTATCATACAAAAACAACTTCACAAAGTCGAGATAACTCTGCAATTCGTGTATCTCTGCACCTCTTTACTAATAAATTCATAACCCCCAACTTACATATCTATAAATCTTGAAATTTTGCAGGGAGCCTCTACAAACTATAAGCAACAACTTTCATGTACAAACTTTAAGCTAATTCGGAGCTCAAGGGAACAGAATTTACCGAGTAAAGTGGCGTAGCTGCTGTCCAGGAGCACTGCTTCATCTTCTCTCTCTCTCTCTCTCTCTCTCTCTCTCTCTCCCCTTCAGCTGTGTTTTTAGTGTGTGGCTGCGTGTGTTGTATGTATATGTTTGTATATATCTAGCTGTGTTGTGTGTTTTGTTACCCTAATGGGCCTTGGGCCCAATAACAAATTAAAACACCCAACAATTCACTACATACTTAAAATAATATTTAGAGTTATAAACTCTAATTTGTAAAAATAAAATTTCTAGCATAGTTAAATACTAGAACATTTTTAAAGACTTTTGGAGGAAGAATTAGAATTAAATCTAAATTTTCTAAATTGATATGCATTTTATAATTATTAATAATTTAGAAAAATAATTCATAAAAATAATAATTGTGATTCATAATTCACAATTTACAGGGCTTTATAAAAATACTACAAACACTATTGTTTTAGTAAAATCTCAAATTCATGATTTTATATATTAATCAAGTAATTTCTACAAATCCTCAAATAATTAAAATAAACATTTTCTAAGGATTTTAAAATCTCTAAATTATTCAATAATTTAAAATAAAATCTTTACTGAATAATTTCACATTCCAAAATTAAATCTTTATCCAAATAATTTATTGACTCGAGATATCTACTTGGTCAATAAAATTTTAAATAGGAGCACCAGGCTCCACTTAACCGAAAATAATTAAATAATTGAATAATAAAATAAATAAATAAAAAAATTCCTCCTCATTTTAGGAAAACGTTATTATTATTGAAATAATAATAAATTCATTTCTTGAAAAATCCGGGTTATTACAGTCTACCCTCCTTAAAAGGATTCCGTCCACGGAATCAGCTAAGGCCACTACTGGGATTCCTTAACTCTTTTATCATCAACACTTATTCCGCAAAACAGGAGATAGTGTCTCTTCGTAAACAACTTCTCCAATATCTCAATTCAAACCTCGATTCTCTATCTGACACAATTATCGCTGGAGTCTTATAACCCACCATTATTCCTTTCACATATACGTCTTGCCCAACTTTCCATTATTATACTATCCTTAAGAGAGAGAGTTCACTGACTCTATTAACATGACATTCTTGAGAGAGAGAATGCACTAATTCCATTAACATAATATCATTGAGAGAAAGAATGAACTAAATAATTCGATTGATACGTCACTGATATTCTATTCGTTTTGGAATTCGCTCCTACTATTGGCGATTCCGTTGCGAATCTAGTTTCTATCAGCGAATTTATGACTTGGCCGACCTGGTTGGTATCCCCTTCAAATTTATTAGAGATAATAAGAATAATGGAGCTTTGAAAAGATAGCTGTCATATCAAGGCAATTGTCACACACTGGTGATCATAAGGTTATGAGTGTTAAAGTCAACCTTATTTGAAATGAGAGAATTTACTGAGAGATCAGTATGATCATATGAACTCACGTTGCGTGTCTCAGTTAAGACATTACTAAAGGTAGTTAGCCTTCTTGTATTTCACAATTCACAAGTGACGGCGTCCCGTCAGACTTCTATCACACAGACAGATAGCCCTTGTGTCCCCTATAAGTATAGGGTTGTTCGTCTCAGTGGAAGCTGAGAAGTATGAAAGCAATTCGAAGTGAAGATAATAATTATCGTCTTTCGACAAATAATTCTCAAGTGGACATCCTGGATTAAAATTGATCATATTCCAAGGTGCAATTTCCAAGGAAAAGGATAACCAGAAAGATACTGGTATACAACAAGCAAGTGGTGCTATAGCACCATAGGATTATCCAATATTTGAAGAAAAGTGGGAATTTAAATATCATCAATCGATAGGGCCTCATAAATCTGAAAGTAGGTATAATGACAGCTTCTAGCAAAATCGAAACCAATATGGTTTAACATGAGTATTATAAAACAACTTCGAAGAGGGAGTATATTCTTTATCAAAATTCTCTCTTGGAGAGATGTCAAGATAGGTCATAGATTAGGGAGGTAATCCAAATAATTTATGCACGGGGATGTGTCAAATAATTCACATTGGGGAGATAATAAACATAAGTTGCAAATGGGGAGATATCAAATAATTCAGACTGGGGAAGTAATCAAAATGATTCATAATTGGGGAGGGTAATGCCAAGGTCTCCACGGATGCCTTTCATGTCGGCTCCTCTGACGGATAATTGTTCGATTGTAGCGCTCTTCTTTTCCACGCACACCCTAAGGTGCTCGATAACCGACGTCATCGTCGACTCGTAATAGTCGCTAGAGATTCAACCATCGGCATTTTACGATATTAAGGAGTTCTATTCGACTCGGCGCAAGCATCTCACGCAAGCGTTCTATTCTTTGAGAAGACTTCGATACCGGTGTCGCCCCTAGCAACGACGAATTCCACGTGTCGAATGGGCGATATTCTGGAACATTGCTGGAAATACATACTTAGATCCAGTCACCATTATAACCGTATTTATACCACATGTTCCTGTCCTCATGACAATTCCGTGTGCAACTTAAGCTTATCCCTTTTTGGCATAACAACCTTCGTACTAGTCTCTCTCAGACTTTCTCGGTCCGTCTTGATTCTTAAAACATGTCTCGTCTTTATCGACCAAGCACCACTTCACCATTTTCTCTACGTAATCATTTGAAACATTCGGCGTCCGTCCACCAATCTATTTCTAATATTACCTCAAGCTCTCTTAAACTCGAGAAGATTTAAATACCCGCAACTTCGGCTAATACTCTTTCATAGGGATCTTGTTTTGCTTCCCCTTTCGGAATTTTAACAGTATGAGTACATTCTCAACACATCCTTGCCATAATACTAGATGTCATCTTTCTATCATTCACCATCATATTGAAATTCCCTATAGTTCGGGGAATACATAACTACCTCCATGAATCCCCTAAAATCATCTTAAATTTAGGCCTCGGGCGCTCTATGCCCCTGCCAACCAACACTTGTCTCTAAGAGTTCTTTAGCAGACATCCATCACCACAAGAAGTGAAGTCTACCTCAACATATTCCTCAAAATCTTATCTTAATCATTGGTACTATATCCAATAGTCCAACATGAACTCTACATGAGTTCTGACGTTCTCACATAACTATACCCACTCCTACTCACTCTCGTTTCTAGTTTACTATAACCTCAGCTCTGATACCATTTCTGTAACGCCCCAAATCCGGGGTCAAGGATTTGGTCGTCACGCGGAAATCCTTAACATCAAATCACCTGTTTGACAATATTAAACCACCTGTAATCATTTAATAACTGAATTACAACATCTGTGACCCCAACCACCAAGCATCTTTTAGGTTATAGGGCTAGAAACAAGAACTAAAATCTTTACACCTTCATTACATCCATTTAATTACATCACACTGAGTATTACAAATCATATACTACTAGTGTAGCTTCGTTGAGAAGTACACTAGCACTAGTACTATCCTGTACAAAGTGATATATATACATATTACACATCAATACACTTATATATAACTTACTCCAGCTATCTATGCTCTAGATCATAACATCTTCACAAGGGCGTACTGCCTGCTTCTTCTGAGCCATGCAGATAAGCCTCAATCATCAACCTTCCTCTGAAAGGTTAATATTTAAAACAAGCAAGTATGAGCGAAAGAATTGCCCAGCAAGTATTAATAGAGCACAACAATATATATCAATATACACATGGAGCTTTCGAAGTATAACGATACTTAATATCAATTTCGAAATATTTACAACAATGAAACTTCAATAAAGAAAATATGACGTTTAACGCAACATCCAATGAGCAGATAAGTTTATAATAACCATAGTGATCCTCATATCTTAGCGAAATAGTGTACACTACCGTATTGATAATCTTTTAGAAAGCTTTTCAAAATACGCAGTTCAATATGCTGCTAAGACAGTTGCTTATCATCATATACAAACCAACCATTAGAAGGTTTCATCTTTAGTATTTCTCAGTCTGAAAGCATATACATATAAGTATGTCATTTCCATCAAACACCTTACAGATCGACATCATGTACCGGGTATAAGTTCTTTAACCACTTGATAAGTCTAAACTCAGAAATAACTGATAGGAAGAGAGTCAAAGTTCTTGAAGCAAAACATTTTGGACTTAACATCAATAACCGATGAACCATCTTTCATCTTTTGAATAATTGCAAAAGTGCACAAGCACGTGCCATTATTGTTAGAATAATCTTGCAGTTCTAGATACTGCATGAATTCATCATCTTTCAAAATTGAAAACAACACTATCGGCTACTTGGCACTCATGCCTAAGAAGCAGTGTTTGAGTATTTTTCCAAAGTGAAGGATGGGACTTAAAGAAAACATAAAAACCTGACAAGGATTGACGATGATCAGTCGCCACATCCAAGTCCAATAATCCGCGGGTCTTCTCTACCGGTAGAAGGATAGAAACTACATCCGTAACTATCCCTGGGTGAAAACTACATCCGTAATCACCCTCGATGAAAACTACATCCGTAATCATCCTTCGGCAACACCTGGGCCGGAATAATAATTGATGGGCCGCCTGGCTCACGGCCGCTTACACATCCCGGGAATCGTTCGTCAACGATTCCCACACCTGCCAGAGTCCCCTTTTTCTTTTCTTGTCAAAATCATTTTGATAGAAAACTTGAGTAGTTGAAGTTCGACTTCAGTCGACCGATAATTTCTTGAAAAACAAGCAAGAGAGTAAAACCTGACTGGGGTTTTCGAAAATGTTTTGAGTTCAAAAGAGTTCAAGTATAGATATACACTTGTACCGATATCAATCTCGACACAGGGTTTTGTGATCACACATGGAAAATGGTACGCATAAAGCTTGTAACCACAACAGGGTAATTCCATATATATATAAGTTCTTGAAAAGTACCTTACCTAGATAGATTCAAAATATAATATTTTAAATGACTATGAAAGTCCTTAGACAACCTTTAAATAGTGTTTTATAACCTTCAAAACACTTAGAGTATTTAATAAATATATGACTACAATGTAACAAATAATAAATATTCAATAATCCCTTTTTAAAAGAATACTCAAATTAATATTCATTTATTAAGTAATATTCAAATAATATTTACTATTAATACTGGAATATTTAATAACTTCAAAACACCCAAATACAACTCTTGGAATATTTCTAATCAAAATCAAGACACAATCTCTCCAGCCGTCTCCAAACTTTAGCCACTTTATCAAATAACTACTACTGACTCTCGGTCAATAAGAAATAATTAATAAGCATGAAAATCCTTCTTCTCTTTCCTTTTTTTTGTTTCTTAATGAATATTATAATTAATATTCATCGAATTAAATAAGCATTCAAATAACATATATCGATATCAATCTAGTTGTTTTAAACTGAAAGTAACCAATTTATAACCATTGGAATATCTTTAATCCGTATTGAAAATAAACTATCTCCGATAAATAATATACTAGATAGAATCACTCCATTAAATTGTTTTATTATTTCTCCGGGACAAAGTGATTTTAAGAAAGCGTTTTGAAAATGATATTCATCTAATTAAATAAATTTAATTAGGCGAATGAGGTTTATTTAATTAGTAAATGCTTTCAGGAGCATCTATTAATTAAATAAACACTGGTTTATTGGTGATGTTGCCTTTAGGTTAATTATTGCGAAATTCTTTTTAAAAGCTTTGCCCGGGTTTTCGAAAATATACAATACAAAATAGCCCCGACACGCGGGCTAAGTTCGATAACTCAATACACGCTTTACCCTCGGAGCCTTTACCACGTAGTTCCATATATACGTATATGTATCTATATATACCTCATAACATATAGTCCACTACCATATTACAAAAGTTTATAAATATACAACATATAAATCGAGATGTAGAACCATAAGAATGTCACCATCCATCGACAGTATTATAAGTCACGGGTTTTGATTATTGCACGAGAAGAATTTAATATCGCTAGCAAAGTCAAGAATAAAATGATTTGGAAGGAGGAGCACAAGATTAAAAACTCGCAATTAGGGATTGAAAACCTTTTTCCGCACATTTTATATAATTCAAAATAGGTGTACTCTGAACGATAGAGTATGTGTAAATAAACTTGCCTCTGGTCCTTAGCAGAAAATAGAAACCGCGAACAAATCCTTCGCACCTCGTCCAAGTAATTCCATGGACCTTACCTGACGTCTCGATCTTCCTTTTTTGATGCACGTCATTCCAACTCGATTATGCCCTAATGGTACTGAAATAGTTATGAGTGCGTGTCAGTCTTACCTCGTATATCGAGTAGACATAACTCGGAATTATCACTAAATAACATAAAGTCAAACTATAGGTGTCCTCCCTATAGTTGACTATTCTAATACCACTTATTGCACATAACATATTATAGTAAAGAAAAGAAATGGAAAAGTCCCCTTTTTTAAAGTGGACAATTCCTGGTGCTAAACACCTCAAACCATACCACTTAATCAACTTAGTATATAGATAGTCCTCAAACATAATTAATCCTCGAGACACATAAATCCTTGAATTAAATCACTTAGCACATAAATCCTCGAGACAACAATTACCCTCGAATTAATTCACTTAACACATATACACATAAACAGTTAACACCCAAATCATACCTTTAAACCCTTGAAATCAAATAAGTTAAATAAATTAAAATGCAGGGGATTTTTAGAAAATTTCGGCATGTAGTATTCGTTTATCGGACTATGGGCACAGCCCCTCAATGCCAATCAAAAACAATTCAACCCTGTTTTAATAAAAATAAAGCTGCCTCAACTTGCAGCAACATAAATTAAACAGGTAAGGAAAAGTATCTGCCCAAGCATGCGGCACATAAACAATTAAGGAAAATAAACTAACAGTTTATCCTTGCTATACAACATTTAAAAACCATACAATCAGGAAATAAATTCCTATTATAAGGAAACTTTTTGAAATAACCTTTTTTTGTAAAATAGACTATCCCGGGGTCAGAGCCCCTCAATTATAATCAAAACCATTTGAAAATAACTCATACATCATGTTATCTTGCCAACACAAGTCAAGAACAAATGCCTTAAAATAATTTTCCAAACATTGACATTTATATGAAATTTCAGTTTTAATGTTCTCCGCTAAAACTTTCATAACTCAATAACCGTAACCTTAAATAATGCAAGGTTTTCGCGTACGTAAACTAGAAACAATAGAGAACAGTTTGTCTTAAGGAACAATCATCAAAACACAGGTGTAAATGCCTCAATTCTTCTGTCTAAAACAAGACAGTTACTACATACTCTTCATTGTCACTGAACTACGTTTTCTTTTACCTTAACTCCTTATCCACATGTTATAAAATTACCAAAATTTATAGGGACCATAATTAGACCCTTCTCTACAACTTTCGTTCTTTGGCCAACCAACAGTAAAGGCTATAACCTCCTCAAAAACACTTGTCAAAACAAGGCAGAAAATCTGGGAATCAAAGTCACCTCTGCGCAGTCTTGGTTCAAACATTTTTCATAAATCGAAAAATTCATCTTTTCCAATGAAATTTTTACATCCTCCTGTTAGTTGTTATATACATCTCTCATAAAAATTTAAAGGCTTAACTCGCTCTTTATCATACAAAAACAACTTCACAAAGTCGAGATAACTCTGCAATTCGTGTATCTCTGCACCTCTTTACTAATAAATTCATAACCCCCAACTTACATATCTATAAATCTTGAAATTTTGCAGGGAGCCTCTACAAACTATAAGCAACAACTTTCATGTACAAACTTTAAGCTAATTCGGAGCTCAAGGGAACAGAATTTACCGAGTAAAGTGGCGTAGCTGCTGTCCAGGAGCACTGCTTCATCTTCTCTCTCTCTCTCTCTCTCTCCCCTTCAGCTGTGTTTTTAGTGTGTGGCTGCGTGTGTTGTATGTATATGTTTGTATATATCTAGCTATGTTGTGTGTTTTGTTACCCTAATGGGCCTTGGGCCCAATAACAAATTAAAACACCCAACAATTCACTACATACTTAAAATAATATTTAGAGTTATAAACTCTAATTTGTAAAAATAAAATTTCTAGCATAGTTAAATACTAGAACATTTTTAAAGACTTTTGGAGGAAGAATTAGAATTAAATCTAAATTTTCTAAATTGATATGCATTTTATAATTATTAATAATTTAGAAAAATAATTCATAAAAATAATAATTGTGATTCATAATTCACAATTTACAGGGCTTTATAAAAATACTACAAACACTATTGTTTTAGTAAAATCTCAAATTCATGATTTTATATATTAATCAAGTAATTTCTACAAATCCTCAAATAATTAAAATAAACATTTTCTAAGGATTTTAAAATCTCTAAATTATTCAATAATTTAAAATAAAATCTTTACTGAATAATTTCACATTCCAAAATTAAATCTTTATCCAAATAATTTATTGACTCGAGATATCTACTTGGTCAATAAAATTTTAAATAGGAGCACCAGGCTCCACTTAACCGAAAATAATTAAATAATTGAATAATAAAATAAATAAATAAAAAAATTCCTCCTCATTTTAGGAAAACGTTATTATTATTGAAATAATAATAAATTCATTTCTTGAAAAATCCGGGTTATTACAAGCTGGTACAATTAGAGTAAATAATAAGATCCAGGCGACACTTTCAAAATCACTAAAAGGCGTGGCATCTTATCAGTTTTAATGCAAAATTAGTCAGTTACAAATGATTAAATTGGGTACAAACTATTGCATTGTCGATTAAGGGTCCCTTTGTATTGTTGCTGCTTACAACAACAGGTTTTTACCTAAAATCAGTCAAAAAAAATTGGTAAGTTTTAGAAGCAACTTACCTGAAAAGCATTTTTGGCCAATGACAAGCTGTTTTTTTGAAAAATCATGTCCTCTCATACTTTTGGAAATGATTGTTTCTCAATTTTGCGGTAAACAATACTAGTTTTTTTTTTTTTTTGAACAAAACGTACTTGCATTACTTAATAATTATCAACCTCCAGTACATGAGAAATAAAATCAGGTGGAATGACATACCATTCCCCTATATCTGACATATAATAAGTGGCTTTTGCTAACTCAAGCGCCACTCTATTCGCAGATCTAAAAGCAAACTGAACTAGCACAGGATTTATGTGCTTTAACAAATGAACACAATCCAACACAATCGTCCCAAAATAAGCCTCACCTGGAGACCCATTACACGCCCTCACAAGACACTGCGAATCACTCTAAAAAACACAATGTTTAAACTTGTGCTTGATGACCCAAGATAGAGCTTCTTTCATGCTAATTGCTTTCACTTCTCGAGGACTCCAAGCTCCTTCCACCTTACAACACCTAGCTGCTATAAACCGGCCACTGGAATCTCTAATAATGCTCCCCACTCCAATGCTTCCATCCTGAAAAACTGCTGCATCCATATTAATTTTAACCCACCCTTCCGATGGCTGTCTCCACACACGATCCCCTTGCTCTCCCTGTGGTCTCCTATGCAAAACAGATTGCTGTGCTTCTTTCCAATCACGAAGTAATCTATCTGCTGCTGCTGTTACACCATAACTGGAACCATTAGCTTTATCCCAAACCCATTTATTCCTTCTATTCCATATACTCCAGCTAATCATCCCTATCTGAACACATTGCTCTCTCGTGCACCTCTCAAACACTTCCACAAAAACTTTAAAAGCAGTATCTTGCTGCACTGATTGAATAAGCTGCTGCAAACCTACGGTATACCAGACTATTCTCGCAAAATCACATGAGAACAGGACATGCTCATCCGTTTCCACTACACTGTGACACCAAGGACACCTATCATTGTCTACTACCCGTTTAACTGCCAGTGCATAAGCTGTAGGAAGACATCCTCTACACACCCTCCAAAGAAAATTCGTAACCTTACCTGGCAATTTCAACGACCATAATTTATTCCAAAACTTACAATGCAGACTCTCCCCCTCTCCCTGGATCCATCTGTAGCAACTTTTAACAGTGAATTCACCTTGCTCATCAAACTGCCAAAACCACGAATCCCTCCTATCCACTATAGGAATTGGAATTCTTTTAATAAGCTCCACATCTCGATTGTTACAAATATCAGTAATCACCTCAATATCCCATTGTTTCCCCTCAGTTCGCATGAAGCCATTCACCATCACCTCACTTAACTGAGCAGGCATCTCTGTGGTTAAAAACCCATTTTCAATACTAGGTAACCACGGAACAGACCATACATTCGTGCTTAACCCATTCCCAATTTTTCTCCGAGTACCTGCCTTTATCACATCCATTGCTTCCATTATGCTTCTCCAAACGTAGCTCGGATTATTTCCAAGCTCTGCATCCAAAAAACTCGTACCATGATAGTACTTAGCCTTCATAATCTCAAACACCAATGGATTTGTCTCATTCAGCAGCCGCCAACCTTGCTTGGCTAACATGGATAAATTGAAATTTCTTAAATCACGGAACCCCAACCCTCCACAACTTTTTGGCACACACAGATTTTTCCATGATATCCACTTAACTCCCTTTCCTGTTGGAGCACGTCCCCACAAGAATGCATTCATAGTTCTCTCCATTGCCTCACATATACTTACTGGCACCAAGAACAGATTCATCCAAAAACTAGGAAGTGTTTGTGCTGAGGAAGTTAACAAAGTTAATTTACCATGCTTCGACAGATCCTTATTATACCACGACTGCAACTTCTGTTTCAAACGATCCTGTAAAAATCCAAACACCTCTGTCTTACTTTTCCCCATACTCATTGGCATACCAAGATACTTCCCAGGTCTATCCACCTGATTCACTCCCAATTCATTACATACTGCCAATCTATCTTCCTCACGAGTATTTGGACTAAACACCACATCAGATTTATTATAATTAATTACTTGCCCTGACATCCGCTCATATTTTTGTAAGATCCTCTTCATATTGTTTGCTACTATTTGAGTTTACTATAAAACTTCATCAAGAATTATAATTTTTTATGTTACACTTCAAAAAATGCACATATTAGCAAAAAAATTACCAAGTAGTCATCTGATTTTTACACTATCACTTTTTTCACCAACAATATTTCTCACATCACAACAATTTTAAATAGTAATCTCAAATGGAGCCTAAAATGATTTTATCCGACTCATTATAACGTTGGATAACACAATTTGTATAAATTTAAAAGTATTTAAATAATATTTCATATTATTATTAATAATATAGGATTCTAGATTTAATTGAATTTTATAAGTTCTATTCTTAAAGTCGACGAATGACAAAAATCATTTTTTCAAAAATTAGACAAAATTCGGTAAAAATTTGGAATATTGGTTGAAAATTGGAAACCGATATAAAATCGACCAGGTTGATAAAAGTTAGTGAAAATGATAAAAAAAAATTGATTAAGAGTTAGAAAAACGAAGAAACTTGAATGGAAAATAAGAAACACTAGCGTAACAGCCCGTGCAAGGCACGGGCCTGTATAGAAACGCGATCATTTTTTTGTTTTTTGTAATATGTTAAAGTATGTTTGTTTGCAGTTGTTTTGTGTTGTATAGCAGCAACGGTTGAATCCATCATGAACAATGGTTTACTTTGTTAAAACTTAAAACACATAGTTAACTTTGTTAAAACACAAACAGTAATAATATATACTCCCAATCGTAGACCGTACAAACTTTTAAACAATGTATCTACTATATTAGAAAGGATTTTTGGCATTAAGAAGGGTAAAGACGACGCACTTTTATTTTTAGCATCAGGAAAAGTTCGGTTGAAATTTATTAGTTTTCTTGGAGTACATGATATATACCAGCTAAAATCTCATAAATTTTGTGATGATAATTGTCCGTGACTCATTTTTTTTCATAAGTGATGGTCATTAATATGGCAAAATGGAGACTATACCAATTTGAAAGCATACACAATTTTTTTAATTATTCATAATACTCGCTAGTATTGAAGTAGCACACTTTTTGAATAAAATATAAACTATTGAACCAAAATCATAATTGTATATACAATATATAGGTACTTAATTATTTGTGTCACACTAATAGATTCCAAAATAATTTACATACGTTTTACGCATAGATACAATTGTACATTGAACCTTGAAGTAGAGGGGTTCTTAAGCAGATCCAGCTCCACCATTCAATCAGATCTAGCTCTACCCTCAACAATTGTTTAAGCCTCATTACCACACTACAATTTCTTGACATCATTCAAAATTAAGGGTAGAAAGCTATGTCTTTTTGCTTAGAATACAAAGGCGGGCACTACTAAAATGAAAACTTTTCTCCTTTCTTAGTTCCAAAAATTATGTAACGATAGCATTTATACCCATAACTTTATTTGATGATAATAAGATCTCAACATATATTAAAACAAAATCCACAACTTAGGCACATGATTGTAACCTGAAAATTTAAGAATTGAGCACGAGCATCGATTAATACCCGCAGAAATGAGACTCTTGGAATACATACATTTATCTTTGTAATAGTTACATATCACTTAAGAATCAAATTATACTTAACATTTTACCATGTGGTCTAAAACACGACACGTATACCCATAGTCAGAGGTATGTAATATCCACTATATTTTCTTCTAAAAAATATCCTGAATTTCCCAAAGTGCTGGAAAAATTCAGGCCATATTGATCCTGCTTAAACTAAATTTGACATCACTTCTTTTGAACTTTGTATGCATTCCTTATAAAATGAAAGTATCTGAACAAAAAGTATATGAGGCAAACTTGATTGCTAGTAACATACATGCAGCGGCGTGACCTTTGCTTGGCAATAATTGAAACCTTTCCTTAACCATTTCACATAAGAGCTTGATCTGATTTGCAGTGAGAGGAATCATGTTTTCAACCTGGCATGCCAAAGACAAATTTCCACGGAAAGCAGCCAACATAAACAATATTTTCTATGCAACTATACGTTCGTATATGAGCTAATAAAATTACTTTTTATATGGATGGAACCCATAATTATCAAAACTTGAACGACAATGAAGCAAAACAAAATGAAAAATTTACCACCCTTTTAATTTCGAGCAATCATTAAACACTTCTGTCATTGCCTACCAGACCTACTCCTTAAAATCAAACTACTATATTGTAGTTGTTCATATTCCAAAAAATAAGATTTAATCAAAATTATGTTCCATATGATTGATATGATTACAAGCACGATCAAATATAAACAACATTATTTTCGAAGTTGCTAGGTGACTCAATATCCAGTGGGGCTATCAGCCTTGATTGACACAAAAGAATAAACATGTCATACATGTCGGGAACTCACCCTCAAACATAGTCTAATTTGTATGTACCCACCAAATATGAAGACATATCCACGTTATTCTCTTTTCTCTTATATTCTACTATAACTTGGATAGCTTTATACAAGTATATATTCCTTTGTTTTACAAAAAGTTAAAAACAAATTCAAAACCAAACTTGTCCCCTCCTTAAATTTAGAAAGTGTTAAAAGACTGTATAACAAATTTAAAACAGGTACAAAAAGTATTTGGTAACCTCTGTAGGGAAAATTTTATACCACGAGGGAGGACACTAAGTAACAAAAAAAGATAACTTATCTAAAGTATAATTTGCAGTGTTCACAAGATATACCCTGCAAATTTCAGCAAGAATAAATATGAATACGCTTCAACGGTCAATTTTTTTGGTTTTTACCCTTGTGTTCCATTCTAATATATAGTAATAGATTGTAATGGACCGATTATTTTCCTTATAGAACGGAGGCTCCAATGTAATTCCAGAACCACAGCAGTGTAAGTACGAATAATACAATTTACGATGACTAATGTGCATGTAGTTAAATACCTCTCATACTTCCACCCCGATCTATAATACCACATCCAAAAACTTTGTTGCAGAGAGAGCGCACAGATCGGAGGCATCATCGACGGAAACCCAAAATTAATGGAACTTAGCGGATGGAAATGGAAGCATGGCACCAGTGAGTCCACAAAGAAAAGAATATTTACATCAACTATATTTACCAGGTTTAAATGCTGATGTGCCCTCTCCCCAGGAGCCTTGAAAGTTTAGATAATCTTATAACGGGTTTTTTTTTGTTAGACAAAAATATCATGTAAACATGTTATTCATTGGAGATACCTTTCAAGTTTCAGCGAGAATTTTACAGAGACGACGCTTCAGTAGTCATCGCTCTGCCACCATGTCTTTGGTGATAAATAATTTAGATCTCCCTCTCTTCTTCGACGTTTGCTCCATTGAAAAAAGGCCCCTGCACTGCTCTGCACCAGGAGTTGCAGAGAAATGTAAAAATAACACCGAGCACGAAAAAATCAACAGAGTATACATAGACAGGAATAACAATCTATATGTTTTATTCAAATTTGTTATGCCTCTTTGGCCCTGAGAATGAGTAGTTTGTAATAAACCCAAAATGGACTTTAATCAATCTTTTTCACTATGATAAGAAAGCCTCATTTTCACAAGTATTGTTACCACCTACATCCACGATTACATAATGCATTTATCCAATTAGGAATACATTTTGTTATCTATTTATTAAAATCCTAAGCTAAGTATTGTACTAATGTTGTTCACATGATATTTATTTTACATCATTATTGGACTGGGCTATATAGTTTTTATTTATTTTATTTATTTATTATAATATTATTTATAAAGTTTAATAAAATATATATGGCCCTTTATAACCTAAAATAAAAAGATTGGTTCCAAAATGCCTAAAAACATAAAAATGGCCCAGTTTACCCAGCACATACGTTACTTCGTCTACCTTATCTCTCAGATTTGCTACTTCGTCTTCTGTATGGTCTATACGCTTTTGGATCCAACGTATTGCTGCAATAAACAATCCAAGGTATCATGTATTGAAAGATCTTTCAAGCTCCATTTGTCGAATTTTCCTAATTCAAGACAAACTCCTCTGTATAGAGTTAGTGTTCCATATCACTTACAAATCGCAATATCTCTTCCATATCAATAAGTAATGAAAGAAATGGCATACAGCTATGTATGTAATAACACTGTTTATGCATTACACTCATTAGTCCCACATCGCCAACATACAGGCATGTGGTCAATAGTTGCAATTAAGAGCAATTAAGGTATTAGGCATAACATTTGTTGGGCATGGGTCTGAGGTATACAATAGGATTCCCAATTTTAGATAATCTATCTTGGTAAACCTACTCGCTCATTATGGTCGACGAAATGAAATATCTTGCTGGTGGCACCCGAAACTGTTTTTAGGATCATCATTTTTAATAAAGGGCATTTCGGGCCTTTGAAGTTAAAAATGGGGTATTTTGGTAGATTTCTCTACCAAGGATGCACGCCATGTACATATAAAATATAACAAATATAATATCTATCTTATTAATTTTAGTAGTTTTATATAGAACTATACATTCAATCATCTTGACAGATCTTTAATAACAAATATTTTTAAATAACATCAAACATCATTCATTGGTCTAATCCCCAATTTGAGATAATTTATGTGAACATGTACTTTAATTTCATTTTTATTATTAAATTACTGATTTCATAAGTAACTACAGTACTTATTTATCTTAAATTACATCGTCCAAAGGTGCTCCTTCTTAGTTTCGAATGTTTTTGGTACTGCCTTTCCTACTAAGGAGGAACGATAGAGTCTCTTAATAAAAACATTATTAATACATTAAATCAAAGTGTAGTGGGGGGATCAGAGTCGTGGTTGAAAGAAACCACCCTTGCTTGTCAACCAGCAACGTTAAACACTTGATAGACATCATGATCTCATGAACTATTGTAATCATCTTCGCAATCACTCTCTAACCATATCCTTTAGCACCTATCTCTTGCTCTCATCATATGAAAATACCACTCTACTCTACAAGATAATAGTTTACTATGCACATGCTACCTCATTTTTTGTCATTATGGAACCCAAATTTTATTATTCCTATTATTTTCTAATGTCATTCTCTTAACTTTTGTTTGTTTAATACTACTTTTCGATACTCTAGCATCTTGGACAAATGTTTATGTTAGGTCTTGATGTGAAGCGCACTGACTGGAAATTAATATATTTTGAGAAGCAAGAAAACTTGACGAAATTTTGGGATATTTTACACGTCTATTCGTGATTTGATAAAGATGTGGCCTATTATCACTGTCACTATTAATTGAATTCTTTCACTACTTTAGTTTCACTTTTTAACAAAGGTACTGGGTTGCTTCAAAGATTGTTAACAAAATCAGGAACTATGACTTACAAGCCCTATGGATGTGGATGTGTAAGTTAGTTCAATTTAAAAATTAGATTCAGTTAAAGTTCTTTGTTGAATAATAACACAGGAAACTAATTTGACAATCTCTGCACTATTCATATGTACAGATGAGACATGACCTACATAAAGGAAATTATCAGGCATCTAGTGGTGCCATCGAAGGAGAGAATTTACCTTACAGCGGCAATAGCACCATGCGTGATATTAAGTACATCAATGACAGCAACAACTCCATCTACATTAATTTACCCAGGAACATAAGAAATGTGTCGATAATTTCTTGAAGTTCCTATACAAAATACTCTTATATTGTAATGTATTTTGAGTTGTGAAAAAATATTGAATGTACTCATATTTATTGTCTTTTTAATTCTTTTCCCAGAATAGGGATTTAATCTTAACCGTGGCATATTTTAGTAGCAGCTTAATCTAGATTTAACAAAAGTTGAAGTGTCAGACCTGTCCACGAGGAGGATTCTGTTGACTTGCCCATGTGTACCTTGGTTTATAAGAACCCATAGCAATTTCTGTGTCTCTTGAACAGTCCAGCGACCTTTGATTTAAGTTTGTTGATCCCATTATTATGTATTCGTCGTCAACTATCATTCCTTTGGCATGGGCATAGACCATAAATCTGCCATGCTTTTGAGATGATTTCTGTAGCAAGGAGTAACAATAATTAATTTCGACAAGTGTTTATACAAGTCTCTGAATTGTTCTGTGGGTTTACTGAAGAAGTCTCTAGGACATAGCTTAACCTAATTATCTTTAAAACAACATCAGTACCTTGACAGCCCACTGAAGAATAGCCTTTTCTATGGGAGATCCGGAAACCTCAGTAGTTTTACCATCCTATATATCAGTGTAACATAGTCAAAGACAGATTCTAGTCTTTTTTTTTTGTCACAGATTCCAGTCTTTTAAAATCAAAACATTAATTATTTTTTAACCTTAATAGATGACTACACCAATATAGTAAGATTCTTTAGTGTAGGTAGTGCTATGCAAACGATAATCAATTGATGAAAATGAAGGTACTACACACAAACCCATGAAATAATAAAATCCATATAAGAAAATCTAAAAACCTTCCTGAGCATCAAAGGACCAATAAAACAACATACACCGCGCAACACAGATGACAATTAGAGGCAATAGAACGTACCAGTAAACAATCGGGAAAGAAGAGCACGGCTATATAGGATCATAGTTCATATATATAATCAAACTCCCATTATCTTCCCCTTCCACCTCTATGTTCCCGACCACATTTAAGGCAACACAAGCGAGGACTGTAGTTGGGCGGCCAAGCGAACGCGCAGGATCGATAAATTAAAGAAGTAGTTCATATTAGGTTTAGGCATCTGCTCTGACCAATTGGTGATTGAATTGGATAGTAGATCGACACTATGTGGGTAAATTGCACGAGTAATGAAACGTGGCTGGACAATTCTGTTATTTTAAGTAAAACAAGGCTACATAGGTAATTTCACTGTGAATAAAAGGGAACTTTTTACCCCTATGTCGCTGTATAATATATAGTAATAGATTATTCTTATATGTATTGTTCTATTAAGACGATTTAATCATGATTTTTTCTCAATTTTTCTTTTCTAATTCACTTAAATCAAAAGATAGATATTTAAATTTTGTTTATCTCAATCAAATCAAATTTAAATTATATTTAAAATATAAATAGATAATGATTAGATATGTATAATTAAACTGATAAAATTATTATATATCACAATAATAAGCATATAGAAAAAAAGGGTTAAATATCAAATTGGTCACTGAAGTGGTGACCATATATCACTTTACTCACTAATTTCAACGGGGTCTCATTTGAATCACTTAAATCAGAATAAATATCAAAAAAATACCTATAAATATGTGATCGACAATTAAAATAATTTTTTGTTAAGTTTTATATATTTTTCTTCAATGCCACCATAACCAAATGAAAAGTCATAGATTCTAATATTTTAGATAATATATTCAAATTTTTTAAAATTTATTTACTATTTATATTTGATTTTCTTGTTATTTTCTTTGATTTAATTAAAAATAAATAGTAAATAGATTTTAAAATTTTTAAATATATTATCTAAAATATTAGAACCCATGACTTTTCATTTGGTTATGGTGGCATTGAAGAAAAATGTATAGAACTTAACAAAAAATTATTTAAATTCTCGATCACATATTTATAGGTATTTTTTTTATATTTATTCTGACTTAAGTGATTCAAATGAGACCCCGTTGAAATTAGTGAGTAAAGTGATATATGGCCACCACTTCAGTGACCAATTTGATATTTAACCCGAAAAAATAATGTTAAGTAAGACAAAAGGATCAACACAAAATTTAAAATACATGGATTAATATAAAATGAAATTCAACAGTTTTAAAATTTCACATGGTCTTGTATGATCCACCTGAAATATATATTGAATAATTTCTCTTTGATAACTTATCCTTTCACAACATCCGTTGAACATGACTTATATAAACCTAACAACTATACTATCAACTGATAACTTATCCGTTGATGAGTTTACTCTTTAACGGATGTTGTGAAATATGTCATACGTTGAACAATTACAACTATGTGGTGTTTGGGATATCTTAAAATATGTAACTTATAACTTAAATGAATAAGTGTGTGATAAATAGACAAATACTTGTAAGTTAAACAAGTGTTTGAATAAATTTACTTATAAGTAGGTGAAATAGTTATTAAATTAAAAAATATTAATTATTTTATACAATAATCTCAATAAATGCATATGACATTTATAAATACCAATGTAAAAATATAAAATATGAAATAAGTAAAAAAAATCAAGTAATAAGAAATAAGTTTGTAAAAAATTGGTCGTTACTAACTTTCAACATATCAATATCTATACTATTATATTAAAGCCGAAATATTGAAGGGCTTTTTTCATAAATAAAAAGGGGAAAGTAAATTTTTGTACATTTACTTTTGTTAAAAATAGCTATTTGCAATTTTAATACTAAACTAAGTTTCTAAATTGCAAAAATACTAGAAATTAGGGCACCCATAATTCCCCTTGCCCAGCTGGGCTGCCCAGCGACTTCCACACTTTTTTTTAAGGTGGGGTGCTATTTTGGTGGATTTTGGGTTGTAACTGAATGCAACCACATTCAACCACGACTTCAACACTTTTTTTTAAAGGTGGGGTGCTATTTTGGTTGATTTGGGTTGCAAGGCCCCGCAAGGGCAACCACATTCAACTGAATGCAACCACATTCATCTTTTTTTTAAGGTGGGCTGCTATTTTGGTGGATTTGGGTTGCAAGGCCCCGCAGGGGCATATTCAACTGAATACAACCACATTCAACTAAATGCAACCACATGCAACTAAATTTCTGATTTCAAGTTCCATTTTTCAGTTGTCATTTTCGACCTCTTTTTTGAACTCTATATATATAGAGTTAAAAAAAGAGGTCGAAAATGACAACTGAAAAATGGAACTTAAAATCAGCAACTGAATGCAATCACATGCAACTATATTTGCAACTTAATGCAACCACATGCAACTAAATTTACATTCAGTTGAATATGGCCCTGGCAGGGCCTTGCAACCCAAATCCACAAAAATCATCACACCTTAAAAAAAAGTTGCATGTGATTGCTTTAAGTTGAATATGGTTGCATTCAGTTGAATGTGGTTGCATTTAGAATGCGGCCCCTGACGGGGCCTTGCAACCCAAATCCACAAAAATCATCCCACCTTAAAAAAAAAAAAGTTGCATGTGGTTGCATTCAGTTGCAACCCAAATCAACCAAAATAGCACCCCCACCTTAAAAAAAGTGTGTTGAAGTCGTGGTTGAATGTGGTTGCATTCAGTTGCAACCCAAAATCCAGCAAAATAGCACCCCACAAAAAAAAGTGTTGAAAGTCGGTTGGGAAGGTAGAAAGGAGGGGGGAGGGCGTTGACCTAGTATTTTTGCAATTTTGAAACTTAGTTTAGTAAATTGTAATTAATTAAAGGAGATGATATTTTTGTAAATAGAAACTTTGAACTTAGTATTTTTGGTAAATACTCAAGATTGAAAGTTTGTCGGTTTGGTTTTCGGTTTGGTTATCCTAATTATTAAAATGAATAATAACATAATTTAATTAATGGTAATTAGCCGATTACCTTTTATAAACACCTAAAATATCAATCGTACCACTCCTGAGGACCTGACACTGATATTACGATCATTAATATATACCCGAAAATATCACACAATATTTTCCAATTAATAATAAATTTATTAAAAATTCTTGTAAGTTATTTATAATAAGAAAACATTCGTATAATCTGTAAACATGAGTACAAGAAATTATATTAATTAAAATTAAACAATTATTAAAGATAATGATTACAGTAAAAACATAATTGTAATATTAAATAAAATTTATAACATAATAAAAGAAACCCGTGCATCGCACATAGTAAAATAATATAATTAGTAATAATTAGCCGATTGCCTTTTTTTAATTAAAAAAGATTTACTAGCTTTTAACTGATTGATGATATTACCTTTTATAAACACCTAAAATATAATATCTTCCAATCAATAATATTTCTTTCTAAATAAAACATGTTAACTTTTAATTTAAAATATAATATTACAATAATTAATAGATACCCAAAAATATAACACTTATCGTCTAATCACTACAAAAAATATAATAGAAATCTCTATACAACGAATAATGATAGTTAGATTTTTAGTAAAAAATGAGAACCGTTAAATCTAATGATTAGATATATTATATGTAAATTAATTTACTAAAATTTCAAGGTTCGAATTCTGTCAACGACATATTTTTTTTTAAAATTTTTATAATATAAGTTTTAAACCACAAAATTTTGCAATCATTAATGTATATCCAAAAATATTATTAAAGTAATTTACTAAAAATTCAAGTTTCGAAACCCATCAACGACATATTTAACTTAAAATTTATAATATAAATTTTAAATCATGTATATCATTAACGAAATTGTTGTGGATTAAAATCTAGGTCACGAATTTGTGACAGTGCTATCGGCACTAACGGTGCTAATCGGCACTTAATCGGTGCTTATCGGCACTAACGGTGCTATCGGCACTAATCGGTGCTTATCGGCACTAACGGTGCTATCAACACTAACGGTTCTATATGCACTAACAGTGCTATCGGCACTAACGGTGCTATAGGCACTAACGGTGCTAATCGGCACTTAATCGGTGCTTATCGGCACTAACGGTGCTATCGGCACTAATCGGTGCTTATATGATCGATCGAAAGGAGATTCGGGACAGTTAAATCCACCTCCGGTCAGCTGGTCGGCTGATAGGAGGTCCTGGTTGGCTGGGACCTTCCAAGGTTGTAGAAAACTCCATGAGCTTCGCGTGGACTGTAAGATCGTCCAAATCTGATACCCGGAGCTCAAGATATGACCCAAACAGCGTGAGGTCGGATGACAAGAGCTCCTGGTCGGCCAGACCTCTTCCCGGGCATCTGGTCGGCTGCCAGGAGATCCTGGTCGGCTGGGGACCTTCCAATTGCTCCTGGTCTGCTGCCAGGAGATCCTGGTCGGCTGCCAGGAGATCCTGGTCGGCTGCCATGAGATCCTGGTCGGCCAGACCCTCTCTATGGCACCTGGTCGGCTGCCAGGAGATCCTGGTTGCCTGCCAGGTGCTCCTTGTTCGCTTGCTAGGTGCTCCAAGTTGCCTGGGAGTGCTTAAACGACGTTTCAATCTATGTTAAACGACGTTGAATGGCATAAGACGGCACTACACGGTGCTAATCGATGCTTGAACGATGTTTAGTTGGAGGTCGATGTTCGTTTCAGAAAGTAAGAAACCTTCGACAGAACCATCAGTCCATCCAACCAACTGACGGGAGGTGCCAGGAGGTCGGCTGGAGCCCCTCCGTGGCACCTGGTCGGTTGCCAGGAGATCCTGGTCGGCTGCCAGGAGATCCTGGTCGGCTGCCAGGAGATCCTGGTCAGCTGCCAGAAGATCCTGGTCGGCCAGACCCTCTCTGTGGCACCTGGTCGGCTGCCAGGAGATCCTGGTCGGCCAGACCTTCTCCATGGCACCTGGTCGGCTGCCAGGAGATCCTGGTTGCCTGCCAGGTGCTCCTGGTTGGCTGACAGGTGCTCCATGGTCGCTTTGTCATGCTTCTCAGAGCTTTTCGCAATGCCTGGAGTCTCGTTCTTGAATCACGTCCTTGATGTTTGTATGTTGTATACTTCCTTTCAGGGCATAATCAGTCTCTTTATTAGCAAAGACTAATTTCTTGCAGTCCATCTTCCTTAAACGTAATTAACTCTTAATGCTCAGTTAAACGCTCAAGCGCAGCCTGGCGCAATTTACTCGCTTGTTGAATCCTTGGTCTTGAACCTTGAGTTCATTCATGGTTGTTGGTTATCATCAACCCTTAACTCTCATTCTAAGATGTAAAAATGATGAAGTCCCTTAGTTCTTGCCCCCCTTGCTACATATGGTAGAGATCTTGATTCTCGGTTGATCTTTCAAGAAGTTCCCTTGCCACTCGGCACTTGACTTCAAGTTTGGTGTGCCTTGGCTGGTTGTCAACCCTTTATCTTGATTCTAGGTTTCCAACCTTCTTCTTATGCTCACAGGACCTTACTTTGGTTTGAATTTGATTGACGGCTCTTGATCCAAGTCCTAAAACTCAACGACAAACTCGATTGGAGGTAGACAGCCTTTTTGGCCATCAAGGCTAAAATTTTGTGTCAGGATTTGAGATTCAAGATTTTAAGTATGGAATGACAAAGGACCTCTTATCTCAACATTCTCACTAATAGTTTATGTGCCTTCAAGGCATTATTAGGGAGCCAACCAGTCTCAGGATGAGCTTTTAAGAGGGTCTATCCTTCAGCTTACATCGACTGGTGCTACCAATTTCGAAATAATAGACGGGGCCTTCAAGACCTGAAAGTAAAAATTTCCGGCGTAGTTCTCTATCTCAGAAGAAGTAAACTTAGATTGGGCATCAGCCTTAATGTTCTGTTCTCTCGGAATGTGCTTCTCATACCATTCATCAAACTGAGTCATCACGGCCTTCACGACTCTCAAGTACTTTGTCGTAGTTTGAGATTCTTGACTCTCATGATTCTAGCCAAGCCCAATCCGGCTATCAAGGCTTCATACTCAGCTTCGTTGCTGGTTGTTGGGAAGTCCAACTTCAAAACATACTCAACTGTGAACCCATCGGGGCTTTGCAAGACCAAAACTGCACCACTAGATTTTGTTTTTGATGCTCCATCAAAATAGAGCACCCAATATTCCTTTTAATCAGGTATAAGCTCCTCATCTTTATCCTTTCTTCCAGGGGTGGTTATTGTCTCCTGCCCCCCGACTTCTTGGTTGCGAATGACACATTCAACCATGAAGTCCGCCAATGCCTGAGCCTTGATGGCTGTTCGAGGCTTATACATGATGTCAAATTCTCCAAGCTTAATTGCCCACTTGATCAGCCTTCCACTGGCCTTCAGGCTATGCAATATGTTCCTCAATTGCTGGTCCATCAGGACTTCAATCTTGTGTGCCTGGAAGTACGGTCGTAGCTTTCTCGAGGCGGTTACCAATGCCAGAGCAAACTTCTCAATGGTGGAGTGATTCAACTCAGCTCCATGCAAGACCTTGCTCACATAGTAGATAGGTCCATGCATTTGTCACCAAATTTGAAGATGAATCTTCCTAGGGCTGCAACTCGGCCCGTCAACTTTTGTACATCTCGTATAAAGCGGGGTGGTTCTATGTCCAAGATCGCTTTGATCTTATCATGATTGGCCTCAATGCATCTCTTTGAAACCATCAGACCCAGAAACTTTTCTGATCCAATGCCAAAAGCATACTTGGCAGGATTCAACATCATCTTATGGGGCCTCAGCACTTCGAATGCCTCTCTAAGGTGCTTAACGTGGCCTGCCATGAATAGGCTCTGACTAACATGTCATCAACATAGACCTCCATGGTTTTTCCAATCAGATGGGCGAATATCTTATTCACCAATCGTTGTTAAGTAGCTCCTGCATTCTTTAGACCAAAAGCCATAACAAGATAGCAGAAAACACCAAAGTCAGTTATGAAAGATACCTTTGGGATGTCATCCTTGTGCCTCTTAATCTGATTGTAGCTGCTGAACCGATCCATGAAGCTCAACATCTCATGTCTAGCTATGGCATCTATCAATGTATCTATCCTTGTTAGAGGAAAGCAATCCTTCGAACATGCGTCATTCCACTCAGTGAAATCTATATACATCCTCCATTTCTCAGTCGCCTTTTTTACCACCACAGGGTTAGTCAACCATTCGGGGAACTGAATTTCCTCAATAAAACCTGCTTATAAGAGTTTGTCAACCTCTTGCTTGATGGCCTCTTGGCTTTCAGGAGCAAAATTCCTCTTCTTCTATTTTATTGTCTTTCGCTCAAGATCGAGATTCAACTTATGAGTTATAAGTTGGGGATCTATCCCTGGCATATTAGCTGCTGTACCAAGCAAACACATTACTATTCTCTTGCAAGAATGCTATCAACTTGCCCTTTAAGGGTTCCTTCAGAGAAGCTCCTATATAAGTAACTTTCTTAGCTCGCTTGGCCATCATGGCTTCAATATTTGTCTTGGTCTTGGACTTCTCAGGCGGCCTCTCGGCTAGCATGCGTTCGGCCTTGAGTGTTGAACGTCAATGTTTGAAATCAAGGGTTTTCAATCTCAAGGGTGTTTTAAATCACTGAAATATCTATTAGAGCTTCCGGTCCAAGGCCATGGGGCCTTTGATCAGCCCCATGAGGTCTTGAACCTTCCCTAGGAGGTTTTCAATCTTCATTTCAGGGTTAATATTCAAGTGTTGAACGCTGGTGTTCAGATATTTAACATCGGCGTTCTGGATCGAGAATTCAAAATTACATGTTGGTTTTCAAGTTTCAACCTTTGGATCTTAATTGGAGGTTCATTACCCCCTCAATTTTGGCCTTCATAACTAATCTTGGCCTTCATGGCTAATCTTGGCCTTCATGGCTAATAACCTGTGTTTCTCAGCCTAGGATTCAGGGTTGATTCCTCGATTTAGATTTTGATAAATGCAATCCCATGGGCTTCTTACCTTTTAAACTTCTAAGACGAGAACTTCCTTGAACTTCTTAATCCCTGTTCAAGGACCCTTAATAATGCATGTTCTCTACTAGTCTTCATCCTTGGATTCTCAACCCAAGTACTTAATAAATATTGAAGAGTAGTCAGTCCTTAACATCCTCGGCCTTCCATGGCTTTGATTGTTGTTGCGTGTGGCTTTTATCTGCTTGTCTTTTATCCAGGGTCCTTCACGGACTTAAACTTTTACTTGGTCTTGTTGTAACCTAACTCTTGACCCTTCGGGGTATGCATTTGTTTGTTTTCCATCCGTGTATTTTTTATTTTCGGTACTCGGTCATCCTTGACTTGCACTCATCAGGTGCTTGACACATAAATAAAATCACACCATCAATGAATGGAAATCAAACTTGCATTAATAACTTGAAATGGGTTCAACCCTTACATAGAGTACTACTATCCTACTCGGAGCAACATGCTCTGCAATGGTTTCAATGAACCTTATTTCTACTTCTACTAGATAAATATGAAGCTAAGTCCTATGAAGCTAAGTCCTACTAGGATAACTTGAGCCCATCGGGGCTTTGCAAGACTAGGCCTGCACCAGATTTTGTTTTAGATGCTCCATCAAAATAGAGCAACCACCACTCCTTATGGTCTCCACCTTCTTATTATGAAGTTCACTTCCTGCTTGGGGTACTACCTCCTGCCCCCCGACTTCTTGGTTGTCAATGGTACATTTAACCACGAAGTCAGTTAACGCCTTAGCCTCAATGGCCGTCCGAGGCTTCTGTGTGACGTCCTCTGCTAGCCCTTCTCGGTGTTCCTTATTACTGCGGATATCCATGTCTTCAATCGGAAGGACCTGCCCCCGACTCCGTCAGGCCTTAATGCGGCTACATAACAGCTTCGTGCCATCTTTTGACCACCTTTATGTTCTCCAACACCATTCCTGGTTGGGAACTTGACCTTCATATGATAAGTTGAGGCAACAGCCTTGAATGCATGAAGTCCAGTCCTTCCGAGGATAGCGTTGTACGTTGAAACCGCCTTGATTACCAGGAAGTTCAACATCTGAGTGGCCTTCTTGGGCTCCTGTCCAATAGTCACAAGCAATGGAATAGTCCCTTCAACTTTGGATCCTACTCCATTAAATCCATATATAGGCATGTTATTGGGGATCAACTGAGAATCATTGTACCCCATTTTCATAAATGCATCATGAAACAGAACGTCAACGGAAGCTCCATTATCTATCAAGACTCGCTTCACCTCTGAGTTTCCAATCACAGGAGTTATGACCAATGGGTCATCATGGGGGAACTTCACCCCTTCAAGGTCTGAGTCATCAAAACCAATTGTTGTTTCAGTCCTAGCACGCTTCGGGGCCTCTCCCACGATGTGTATCACTTCTCTGGCATAAGCCTTCCGAGAATTCCTTGTTGTGCCGGCCGCAGTCGGGCCTCCTGAGATCATGTTGATTACTGGCCCTCGGGGTTGTGGGTTGCGATCGTGAACGTCATCCCTTCTATTATAATCTTTAATTTGATTAACACGATCTTCACCCTTAGTGAAGTGGCTCAATTTCCCTCTACGGATTAAAAACTCGATCTCATCTTTGAGTTGCTTGCAATCATCAGTGTCATGCCCCACATCTCGGTGGAACCTGCAGTATCGATCTTTGTCTCTTTTTGCGGGGTCACCCCTGAGTGGCTTCGGCCATCGAAAGTCCTTATCCTTCTCGATTTCTAACAAGATTTGACTCCTGGGAGCATTCAACCTTGCATAATCAGAAAATCTCGGTCCAAAATTCTTCTGTGGCGGCGAGTCGGAGTCCTTGCTAGTCCGGGGATACTTGTCCCTAGCATCGTACTCCTGCTCTTGCTTTCGCTTCTTCGTATCATTGTTACCCTTGCCATTGTTTATCACGACATCCTTCTTGGTGCTGTCCTCGGCCTTGATATACTTATCAGCCCTCCGTTGGAGTTCAGCCATATTTTCAGATGGGTGCTTTGCCAATGACCTTTTAAAGTATAGATCAGTGGTGCCATGCTCCAGGGCTACCATGGCCACCTTGTTCTCTAAGTCGGTGATGTTCAACGTCTCCTTGATGAACCTCTTGAGATAATCTCTCAGATTCTCATTCTTCCCTTGTACCACATACATGAGGGATGCAGAACTTTTCTCATGAACTCTTCCGCTGATAAATTGACTCACAAAGGCAGCGCTTAACTCCTTGAAAGAGCCAATCGAGTTTGCAGGTAAGCGGCTGTACCATCTTTGAGCCATACCGACAGGGTCTGAGGGAACGCCCTACACTTCAAGGCGTCACTTGCAGGTTGCAACAGTAGTGCGTTTGAAAACGTCCTGACGTGATTTAAAGGATCACCCGTTCCATCATAAGCCTTAATTGTCGGCATCTTAAACTTCTTTGAGATACGAGCATTCATCACCTCCTCAGTAAATGGGGGTGTGGGATCATTAGGATCCCCAAGTGGCATCAGATCCTTGGGGTTGCTCTTGGGGGTTTCCACCCTCGTTGTTTTTCCAATTGGGGCATCAGCCCTTCTTTGCCTTCTTGAAGGTCTCTCCAAGTCTATAAAGGGAATCGGTCCTGATATTGGAGGGAGTAGGGTCTGATTTGACCGGGCTTGTTCTCTTGCCATATCTTCCTTTAATCTTAAGATCTCGGCTTCATAAGCCTTAATCCTCCGGGCAGTTGTCGAAGGGAGTTCATCGTGAGTAGTTCGAGTTCTTCTTCGAGGTTCTTTACTTGCACGTCGCCTCCTTGGAGCTTCATCACGATCGTAATCCTCGTCAGAGGATGAATCATCCGTATAAGGACCAGAAAAATCGCGATAATCTCGATCTCGGATATGCAGGGCATGACCACTTGATCCAGCTCCTTGAGGAGGAGGGTAGTTAGGCAGCCCATACATTGGGTTGATATTCACGGGGAGATCCGTAGTGTGGATCTGGACCCCTTGTGGAGGGTTGTTGGGATCTACAATCAAGGGAGAAACCACCATCTGAAAGGGATTAGTCCCTGGATTTATATGGACGATTGGAGGTAACGTACTCTCAACATGGGAGGTCATCCCTAGGGGTTGAGAAATTTGAAGCGGAACGATCGTTCCGGTCGTTGGGGGCACCGGATCCGTTGCTGGTGGAGCGGAGCTAAGTGGAATAGGATCGGTAGTTGCTGGTGTTGTTCTTCGTGTAGTTACCATGGTTGATGTTTTTTCCCACAGACGGCGCCAAATGTTGTGGATTAAAATCTAGGTCACGAATTTGTAATTAATGTTAGGGTTTGGGAGCTTCTTGCTTTAATGGCTGTTTCCGTGTTCGAGACTGATCGGTCCTCACAGAGTGCCTAAGTATCTCGTTATTGAGAATCAAGCCAAGACGTAGTTCTGAGAATGAGGGGTCAGACCCTTTATATAGGCTGAGAAGCCCTAAAATCATAGTAGGGTTAGGTGACTTGGTGGGCAAGTCACTGACTAGAAGAAGGTTCTAGTCTCCTTCCATATATGAATCAGTTTCCATGTTGAAGTATGTGCCTTGGAGGCTAAGTCAGGCAAGAGTTATATCCTTGTTTGACTCTTATTTGCTGAGTTGTTTTATTACCCCCTAATATTAATTACGAAATTAATATTGTTAATAGGGTTTGGGCCCATCTGGTGGGCCCCACATTTGGACCATACTGGGTCTAATTAATGCGACATTAAATGTGTCTTTAGGGTTTATTTTTAGCCCATATCAGAAATTTATATTAAATTATACTAAAATAATATTAAAATAATTTTTACAAAATAATGATTATACAAAAATATAGTTATAGCATAAAATAAAACTAGCGTAACAGCCCGTGCAAAGCACGGGACTGTATATAGACACCATTAATACTGTTGTAATGAAGACTGCATAGAAAACTGTATAGAAATGGATCGTACAGAGGAATAATCATTTTGGGTGTGAATAGTTTTTGGAGGGTTTATTGAAGTCCGTGCTTTGCACGGGCCACTAATTTTACGTCTGTTTTCCACCATTTTTAAAATGCTCCTCCGAAAGTGAGTTCCAAGTACATCCATCTGTTAATGGTACAGGTTTCTGATCAAAAATATATTATCCTCTTATCCTAATTTATTTTATTTTAACTTTTGAGTACAATAAAATATTGGTTATATATATATAATTTTTTTTAAAAAAATTGTCACTTACATAGCGCTTTAAAAAGAGCTATACAAGTGATATTGTATATAATGAATAGAACTTGTACAACATTTTGGTAAACGTTTTGGTAGGAGATGTACTTGGATATCACTTTCTTAAGTAGCATTTATAAAAGCGCTATATATCAGTAAAAAAAATACGTAAAAATTGTAAAAATTGTTGAGTACAATAAATTATGCAAAAATTGGTCTGACGCAATATGTAATCTAATACTCCCTCTGTCCCTAATTAGTAATCCATTTTGGAAAAAAACACACATTTTAAGAAATATTTAATGTCATATTTTGTTTCCAAAGTTGCCCCTACTTATTGCATTAAATAATAACTTTTAAATGTATAATTAATTATAAAGTCAAACATTGGAAATAGAAGTGTAGGGGTAATTTTGGAAAAACTTGAAAAATATGCATTGAAATATGAAAAGAGACAACTATTTAAGGACAAATTTTTTTCTCAAAATGGACTACTAAATAGGGACGGAGGGAGTAGTATTTAAAATTTGAGGCTTCAATGCAAATAAATAAAATTTACAATATAAAAATATTAATGCAGTGCTTTTTTAAAATATATAATCATGTTCTAATGGATCAATTTCAATTTCATAATATTTTGTGTATCAACTTATTCTTACGCGAGTTTTTTTTAATATGGTTAGATTTGCAGCAGTTGCAGTACCGATGAAAATACTTGATTTATCTTTAATAGTTGCACAATAATAAACCGGATGAAAGTTACGGTGTAGACATTCAGAACTTTCAGATAACCAAGTCGGTATGAATACATTAAAGCCAAAATGGAAAAAAAATGAATAAAAGTAGATCCTTGTAGGAAAGAATCATTCTTTCTATCCCTAAATAACAATTGGAAGGGATTGTTATTAACATAAAAACATGATTCTCCAGGTCATTTGAATGTTTATGGCAGCAACAGCAGAGAGTTGTTACACCTGTGATCTGTTACCACCACAAAGAATTCATTATGAGTATCTATCTTGGCCATTTTATCAAATAGTTGCATTAATTTTCATAAATTGCTTTGAAAAAAAAAGTAAGATAGCAATAAAAAAAAGTATTATTTCGTCAAAAAAAAAAAAGAAGTAAGATAGCAATAAAGTAGTAAAAGAAAAATGATAGACGGGTGTAGGGAAACCCTTTACCTGGGGAAAAAAGAAAGACCTGACCAGTGATTCGTGTCTGCTGTGTAATGTTACGGCCTATTCATATGTACATTGAGAGAAAGGCAAACTCTGTAAAATTAATTTGTACTAATAACAGAACAATTGTTCAAAGAAATCACAAATAGATGTTTATACCCTATTCCCTCATAATAACAAAATATGGTACCTACAAAATTTAAAGAGTTTAAAACCCATGATACCTATAAAATTAATGAGATTAGGATAAAAGAATGCTAAAATAGCCACATCATGTTTCCCTGAATCCTGCTTTAATAGGTTTGAAACTTGTTAAAGTACTTTAAAGGTGTTCGATAAACTTGACATCTATCGAGTACATACTAAACAGTAGTTATATGCAATCCATAAGCCGGTGCCATTTCATTCTATTGTTCAGGTACAATACGCTGTGGAGCTTTGATTTCTATGACCAGCAAGTGAGCTATTTCTTCGTGAACTTTGGGTATTTTGTTCTTGACATATATTTTTTATTCCTGAAAAATCTAGGTGAGGACAATAACTTCCCACTAATATGTAAATGGTGGAGCATCACATAAGCAATTAATGCAAGTATGAATAATAAGTAGCTAACTGGATGCATGAAAAAGCTTATGGAAAAAATAGATGTGCAGGACATCTGGGACTAAAACATATGTGCTTTACATGCAATAAAAAATTTAGGGGTTGTCTTAGTACTCTTCCTGCAGAATGTGGGAGAAGCTTCACTTCAATAAAATGTAACCACCGTGTCCCAATCCCTATATTTCACTATATTGTGCAGAGGAGTAATAAAGAGAGCCGGAACCTCATAAAAAGACAAAACTTACGGATCCGAGAAATAACAACTTAACAATTGAATACACAATACAGATATGTTTGTGGAACATGACAAAAAGCTTGTTGACACAATCCTATTCACACCTAATTTTTGTATTGATTTCTGCGAGCATTGACAACATCCAAGGCTAGTTTAAATTATTTACACCTTATAAATCCAAATGGTACTCATTTAAAATTGTAGAATTTGCTTTCATGTTCCAATAAAAAAAACCTTGCAAAGACCAAGTCCTCTATAATATGAAACCGCGCACAAATAAGAGATATAATAACTATTAAAAAAACTATAATCTCTTTAAAAGGTAAATCTTGAGGGTTTGGAAAATGATAACTTACAGAAAGAACACAAGATGTAGATATTTATTAAATACAAATAAAGTTCCTTCACACAATCTTATTGTACATGATTTCCCATAATAAATTTATGTAACCTTTAAAAACCTCGAAGGTAAGTTTAACGTATTCACAGTACGATATTCCACCTGGTTTTCCCTTATAAAACTACAAGTTTCGTTGGCCCTAATAGCCTTGCACTTGGGAAAAAGTTTTTAGAGCATTAACTGTAATATGTTTCTGTGAGTATATATGAAAACCAAAATCTGCAAAATGCATGGGAAACAGGCAAAGGAATCATTGCTGACTGAATAAACCATTATAATCTAACCGAAATCTCTGAAAATGAAAACACTGATATCCAACTTTAATTGTCCTTGTTGTGCACATGTAATCTGCCCTAGAAATACAATAACTTACTGCATACTGAATTTTCTGTTTTTCTTTTATTCAGACATATTCTTAATTTCACGATATGTGGTTATAATAAAATATGGCAGACCTATGTTATAGAAAAACTACGTTGTTGCTTGCATTATTAATCCAAAGGGGAATCAGAATAATTAGAAAAAAGAATTAAAGGTTAAAAAATGGGTAAATTATACAGTAATTCTATCAATAAAATATAAAGCATGAAAATAACGTTTAGAATGTTATTTCTCGAAATCAAACACCATAAAACCGAACACCCCATAAGATCACGGGTTACTGGTTTGAATTTCATGAATCAAAATCCCTCAATAAAATAAGCCAGAGCAAAAAGAGAAGAACATTGGTGTCTAAAGTCCTGATATTTTGCACGTATGGTTTTAATTTCGAGGTTTATTGGCTTTGCAGTGGAGATCCCTTTCAAATAATATGCAGCCCTAGTAGAGGAAAAAACTTGTAGTATAAAAAGTGAATTACAAGAAGCTACATTTGCGGTTCATTTTCTGAACCTCAAACTTAATTATATAAATTAGCAACACTTGTAGTGAAAGTTAAAAAATTAAGGGAAAACAACATAGCACAACATCTATTATTATCAAAATTGAGTGTAGAAGAGAATTGATTTTCTTACAGTTATAATCTGAACTTTAGCAGTACGGGCAAACACCTCAAACATATGGGTCGGCTCCTTTGAAAAACATGGTACAATCCTATTTGTTACATTTGCGGAAAGCCATTGTCACCCACTATTGTCTTACTTCAAGCCTGCAAAATAAAATAGGAAGCTATTATGCAGGCCAAGTTTGCTAACCTCAAATTTTTTAGATACAGTTGGGAAAAACAAGTTTTTAAAATTAAAAAAAAATCTACCAATTTTATATAGTATAATGTAAGAAGAAAACTAAAGATTTCATATATTATGATGTAATTGCTAAAACTAAAGGGAGCTGTGTGGGTTCTGAGAACATCAGGGTGAGGATGAGAACTATGAGACTCGAGAGGAGTACATATATTTAAGTATTGGCAATAGCAACAAAAACTTCCACCCTCAACAAATTCCCAACCGAAGCAGAACAACCAAAAGACCAAACCTTTCAATTTTCGCCTGGACCTTTGATTTCAAAGACCGTACCTTACAGTTCCTGCCTAAAATTATGAGTTTCTACATTGATAATAATCCTTAAATTACTAAACAGGGAAATTGTAAAATATCATAGAAAAGAAAATAAGAGATTGTGATTAAGCCACACGAGACTCCTAGGATCCTACTTTAAATCACTAAACTTAATGCACCTCTTTAATGCACTTAAGCTTTGCTACCTCGTAGATTGCTGTCAGCTTTTCATGGATAACCAATAGATAAGTTTGGGCTTGATAAAACTGAACACGGATCTGTACAATAGAATTTGATTCCCCACTAGAAAAAACATGAATGGATGTTTTCGCTTGCTTCGCTACAAACACAGATCTAAAAGATGTAAGAAACTTAAAATACTATAGATCATGTAGAGGCATTAATCATAACGGAACACCCATATAATATCTTCTACACGTGGCAAAGATGTTTGGGGGCTTCTCTTTAACATAACCAGAAAAATACCTGACCATCGGGTCCTGATGATAAAAGGAGCACTTAAAATATAGGAAAAGACCATGCTGATTCCTCTTTTTTGATGACCCTCTAACTTGATTTTTACCTATGCAATTTAGTAGATAGCTCGTCAAGGGATATGTATCAAACTATTAGGCATCAGTGATTGTAAAGACCTCATTAATTCTAGAGTCACATATTAGTATTGAAGAGTCCTCAATGTCGTCTACAAGGATTGTTCTCTTATGGATGGAAGGTAAGAAAAGTTAAAGGAGGGGGCCTAAACGTCATCATCATCTGCCAAAATAAAGTGTTTTGAAAGATATTAGAACATATCGAGCAATGTAGAAAGATAGAAAACCACAGAATGAAACTGAAAAATAGGACATATGAAACTATGATCTTTGTATTCAATTAACAAAAAAAAAGGCTATAAAAAGATGAACACTTACCTTTTTTTTAAAAACCAGATGAACACCTACTTTGGTAAATGATGTGCTAGTTTATTGATTTAGTTGCATCAAGTACACTATCTGGTTTACGCCCCTGCACAGAAAAATTAAAATATAACAAGGCGAAAAAATTATGAACTACATATTCCAAACCACCCTGATTAGCCATTATAATTAGAATAACTATACGTACATATATATAAGAAAATACAAATCATGTAGACGATATGCATTAGAAGAGGTTAGGACTTATAAATTAGCACCTATAGGGACAAGTTTCAACATTTTTAGAAAAATTAAATCTAAATTAACAGCAACATTGAATCCCTCTTGCAAATAGATTTAATTCCATTAAATAGTAAAAGGTGAAACCAAAAAAATTGATTTTAGATATTATATAGATGCACAAGTCATAAAGGTCGTCTAATCATATTTGGGAAAATTTAAAAATAATTCAAAATTATATAAGTGCTGAACATAAGATGGATGTAGTTAGAAATTCCTGCCCTGGAGCCGGAGCCTGTGGTGGAATGTATGCACAGCCTGTGAAAAATAATAGGAATAACATACATAATTTAAGAGCAAGAGAAGATTCACGTAACCCAGTAAAGTTCAAAGTAATAATATAGTTGAGTATTGTATAATAACACTCCTAACTTGGTATGTGCTGATGAAGGATTCAAGAGAATTATAGAATATTTTGGTGCTTTGATTATTTGGCATAAGAATTACATACTATTAACACCATCCACAGGAGCGTAACAGAAGTACAGTTTGTATGAAATTTGACAGCCTAGACTCATTGTTTTCTTCCACGTATTTCGGCCAATTAAAAGAAATAAATCCTTTGCAAAAATTTGAAATATACACTTTGTTTTTACCTTTAGCACATAAAGGGTGAAGAATCACTAGATTACTATTTATAAGCTAAATTACATACTGTGTGTGTCGATAATGGAAGTGATGCATATCCAGTTATCACCTGTACAGATTAAAAATAGGAATTGTTAACAAAAAAATGAAAATATAATTAAGTGGCATTTAATAATGTAAATGCGGCACTACAATCAAAGGTGAGCATCATAGCAAGTATAATCAGTTTCCAGTGCTACCAACATGATTAAACTTACTGGATTTGGAGCTTAACCCATCATTATCAGCACACAGATATACACATACACACATAGATATTATATAGCATACGTATATGTAAATAACAAAAATCATACCTTTGAAATCTGGCAATAAAATTGTGAAAGTGATGAAGGAGACATGGAATAGATTGAAAGCAGTAGATAAGATGGGCGAGCGGAAACAACGACGAGCACCTCCACCAATAAAGCATCGGAAGCAACCACCGGGCTTACACAGATTGACGAACGCTTTAGGGTATATGATCGGACCACACCGCCGATAATCTGGGGATGCTCGGAGTAAATTTACGATTGAATTGGATAATAGGATTGAATTTGAATTGGATAATAGGATTGAATCGGAGAATAAAGCGTGGCTGGGTACTTCTGTTATTTTTAGTAAGATAAGGTTATTTAGGTAATTTCACTGGTAATAAAACGTAATTTTTTACCCTTGTGTTAGCGTATAATATATAGTAATAGATTTATAACATATTAAAAGAAACCGTGCGAGCTAGTATAAGTTATAAGTTTGGTAGACAAACACCCTTTATAAGTTGAAATATGCTTATAAGCCATAAGTTGACTTATTTATTATATGTTTCCAAACAGGCCCAATAACTTTTACTCCTTCTGTCTCAAAAAACTTTTTTTGTTTACTTTGGACACATTTACCAACGCATACTTTTAATCATTAATATATTTAATTTCGTATTATTATTAAACAGAAAAACTTCATTGTATTGAAGTATTCACAAATATGAATCAAACAAAATCACTAATGAATATATTTTATCTTATAAATTATGCGTAAATTACACTACGCCATAGATTGCTTATAGCAACCCCTAGACTGTGTTACCATAGATCCCTGTTTGAAGTTACCATAGGCCAAAATAGGGCTATAGTAACACTTCAGCTGTGTTAGGTTCTCAGCAATAACTATAGATATCTAAGGTAACATCAAAACACAGTCTAAGGTAACATAGCAAATGTGGTTACTAAAGACCTCTATAGCAACATCTTAAACACTCTACAGCAACATAGTTTGTGTGTTACAATAGAGGATATAATTTTGCACATGGACAACTGTGGGGCCCACATCTAGGTGGGGTCCACAATCTATTGTAACACCCTCTTTTACCAATTGTAACACATTGAGTGTTACATAATTAAAATCATTTATAACTAATTTTAATAACAAAAAAAATTATGACATTTAAATATTACATTTTCCATTAAAAGAAATCAAGAACCAATTTAATTACATTATTTCAATAACATCATCTAGTACAAAACCAACCAAGTCATCCAAAAATATCTACCAACACTAGCTAATGAACAAAATTTAAAACATACAAGTACTAGAGCTAATAACATGGTAAATCTCTAAACTATATGTTAATGGTTGCACAGCAACTGGTAACTTGCTTAAGAGAATCAGTTGGAGGTTCCACTGTACAGGTTGTGTCAATATACTTCGTAACATTTTCCCAAGCACCACCCGTGTTGGAGGCTGAAATTGCAATCTGCACAAGGATACCCCTTCTCAGCACTTGTTATATGTGGATTCCCCTTCTAAAAAAAGTAAAGATACTTATAGCATTAATTATCAAGCCAAGGATTCGTTTAGATTATAACCAGAACCAACAAATAAAAGTCTATTCAGAAGCATCCACTTTTTTTTTTGAACGGTAAAAGGGTTGGGAAAACCAACCCAGAAACACTAACTTGTTCAATATTTCAACAAACAGAGTCACAGGGCCACTGCTACCCCGTGTAGCATTTGCCATCTGTTGAGCAGCATTTGCAATCCTTAATGAACGCAAAAGGCAGAGGATTACCCTGAATTACAGATAAAAATTTTATGTCATCATATCTTCTTGCTGCCTTTAATTAAAATGCCTAAAATGTGAACTAGATAAAATTAAATGTGAACTGAAAAAAGAAGAAATAACTATGGATAACCACATAAAAATATAGTACAAAATATATCTTTGTACATCTTTGTACAAAGTACAAAGATGGCTACAGGATACTGCTAAGGAAATTATCACCACATAAAAATATATCTTCTACTACATTAAATCACAAAAAATTTATGAAGGGAATTAATGAACTGCTATACAACTCCAATGATAAATTAAAGTGGAAAAACAACCAACAATTCTTTTTCAGATGACACGTACCTCGCCAGCTTCAACAATTATTACACTAGGAGTGAAAAGTTCGCATGGAGCAAGCAACTCATCTGCATCATTAGAAAATAATTACAAAAACTTCAGGGTGAGAGTTGAGACATATCGGTTATGTTTGGTTTGATTTCATTTATACAGAATGAACAAATGAGTTATGTAAATACATGAGAGATATACGCGTAATGTGTTCATTTCTACAAACAGTTAAAAGCGAAAAACTTATATATTAATATTTCAACAGATCACACATTTGTTTTACACCAAATTAAGTGGAGTTGCATAACAGTAACTCGGATAAAAAGAATTTATTTAGCCAAACTTCTTAGCAAGGCCACTTAAGAAATGGTAACAACAAAACGCTTTTTGAAAAAATTACATATCTTTTATGAATTTCATACCATTTATCCAGATGTAATCTTCAATCAGTGTCATAAAATCTGCCCTGAATATCTGTTCTTACATGTAAAGAGTCAATGATTAAGGTGTTATACCAAATACAAAATCTGCCTTGTGAATTTCAAAGTACTAATAGGATTCAGACACTTACTTTACAAACAAAACTACCATGTCACCAAGTTCTCACCACTCGCTAATTTCACAGAATTATTTGCTTAAAGTACCCAGAATGCAGTATTATATATAACAGGATTATTTGCGTAAATTTCTAAACTTAACCTTATATTAAATTTACCCCAAGATAAAATATATTATTCATTACTGCCCATCTAGAAAAATGTATAATAAATTCAATATTACATTAATTGAGTGTCAGAACTCCATATACACCTCTAAACAGACAAAATATAATTAAGTTTTTTACTATACCTAGAAGATCATCGTTTCCATCTTCTAAGATACTGAGTTTGGTTGGGGGAATCCAATGTGAGAGGTTCCAAAGAGCAGACATTGATTTCTGGTACTGAAGATCCAGTACTGTAGACTGCAGGTGACACTGAAATGATCAGTCAAACTTTATAACAAACAAATAATTCCACATCAGAATTTTACATATAATAAGAGGCAACCTACACTAGTTAAAAAATGCTCCAATTTTACCTGTATCAGCTTTTAACTCCAACTTAAATCCTATGAAGTTCTACACTAAATCACAATGGAATCAGATTTACTACCACAAAAAAAACCCTGAAAGGAAGTTGTCTTACATGGTGCATCCATTTCAAAGGAACTCAAAACAGAGTTGGTTGAGGTGACACTGAAATGAATCATGATACATAGTCAAAAATTCGGACCAGAGTAATCGGAATCACAAGAGGCAAACTAAAAAGTTGAAAGTGTAGATTCCAAGATAACAATTAACGGTTAATCATCTTTGGAGTTAACATTGATATAATCTTTACAATAGCAATAATCTACCTAATCAATTATAAGTACAATATATAGTAAGAAAAGAAACATCAAAACAGATTTATGAACCAGAAAGAAAATAAGAAGCAACCTAGAAGTTGTTGGCTGCCTGTTCAATAGAAAAGCAAAAGATCAGTGAAATTTAAAGATCAGGTAATTTAAAATATATTTTGTAAGTCAGCAACTTCGTCCATGCTCTGACTTTATTATTCTCTTTAAGGTAGTTAAAATATAGTAATAACCTGGTAAACATACACTTCAAATACACCACCCCTTGTTGTTCCTTCTACACTCCATACAATATCCCAGTACCTAAACATTACATTTTGAAAAAGTAAGAATCGAGCTACTAATAAATGGTATGTCAACAGAAATTATGTGTACACCTTTTACAAGAAAAGAAAGGCCAAATACAATTACTGTCAGTTACCCTCAATTACTTTCAGTGTTAAGAACTTCAAGCAAATTGTCAATGTTGTTGTATCGTAAACCAGTGACAATGCCATCGGGATTGGACAGTGTGACTTAGAGCAAGCCATTATCAATAACCACCTAAGAAAGTAATATGATTAATGATAATAATCAGTATGCACAAAATTGATGCATGTGTTTCAATTTTCACCATTCTAAACTATGAGTAATGTATAAAGCCATAAAGGACTGATAACCAACATTCATTCTGTAAATTTTTTATTAACCAGAGTAGTTTGGATGCTTAAAACTTGATTTCGAAACAATTAATATTCAAAAGCATATGCAAACATACATGGCTTTCTTGGATAGACAATCTGACCCCAAGAGGCGACATTAATTTCGAAACTTTTGCACAACAGATCTCAACGACAAGGAGTTACATAAAGGGGGTCAGACAGGGGGTGTGAGAAGGAGCGGCATATATGTGTCACAAACAACCTTCACCTCCAAAAAACATCAAAATTGTTAATGTCAAATAAAAGAGGAACATAACAACACACAATATTTCATAGAAACATAACAGAATAAGCGAATAAGAACCCTCTAATCAACATCAACATTACCTTATCGAATCTTCGGCTCTCTAGAGACGCTAAACACGAAGCCTTATACTCAATCAAACTACATCTCTCAGTCATGGCTAATTTCAACAACGCCTCAGTAGCAGACTTCCTCAGTAGCAGACAAATTGAAACACAAGTTAGGATTGCAACTATTTGTAAGAACTGCATAATATTACAAACATATATCATTTGTCAACAACATAAAGAGGGAGAGAGAGGGAGAGATACATAAAGAGACAAGGTGGGAGAGAGACAGAGCTCGAACCCTGATTGAATCGTTAAACCAAGCTTCAATTAACCGAGCTCGAATCTCAATTGAAACCTTGAACCCTAATTGAGAAGCGAGAGAAGCGAGAGCGGTGAGAGAAATGTGAGACTTGTATCTTTTCCCCAATTTCCCCCCGATCTGTATTTGATTAATTTTTCCCCAATTCCCCCCCAATCTGTATTCAAATTTTTTGGTTTTACCGCTTGCTGTTTTATTTGCCGCCCAGCCTCCTCAATAATTCATGTACTTTCTTTTTTAAAAACAAAATATTACAAATTTAAATTAATTTCTTGATATTTCTTGAAAATTTAATGTTTTTTTAATATTACTTTATTTAAAAATCTTTTCATTCTAAATTTATTAGAAATGGTTTAATATCTATAAAATATGAATAATACAATTATTTAATGGAATATTATTTTTAAAATAATAATTTCAACAATTTTACTAAAGTTAATTACTTTCAAAGCTAAGTAATTATTAAATCATTGATTTTAAGTAAAATAAAAAAATCATGAATAAGCTAAGGTAAAATTCATGAATAATAATAATCAATTTATTTGATGGACTATTACGTTTTAAAATGATTACTTCAACGATTTTGTTAAAATTAATTATTTTTAAAGTCAAATAATTATTAAATCATTAATTTTAAATAAAATAAAAATTTTGTTCATGAATACTCTATGGTAACACACCTCATGGTGTTAACCCATTGTAACACCTTTTATAACTATAGTAACATGTACCTATGGTAACACCACAATCAAAAGGTTGCGATAAGTCAAAATTTTCATAGCTATGTAACACCCATAGTGGTAACACCCATGCCAAAAGGTTGCTATAGGCCATCTATGGTGTAGTGTTAGTAGTCAACCACTTACAATTAACAGTGTTCAGAGTCAAAACCAGAAACGTTTTTTGATATTTAATTGTTTTAGGTTATCATTGAGAATAACAATAACTAAAATATTATTTAATTTAAATATAATTTATGACATTTTAAAATCAGATATTTGAATACAAATTATATTACATCACTAAAATTCACTTTGTAATTTTGAAATATAACAATGAACAAAAATTACGTATACTTTACTCAAAAATTAAATTTATATATGTTATAAATAAATATTTGTTGTTGATAAAACTCCAACGACGGTGAACTTGCTCTAAATAACTCAAAGTCTCAAACTTACGCAGCTCCCGAAACTTGTACGTAATTGGGTGAAGTGCCAAAATAGCACAATTTTGGGGGAAAATGTCCAAAATAGCACTTTCTGGAAAGTGTGCCCTCGCATGGTACATACATAACTCATTTGATACATGCGTTAGGGGGTAACGCATTTGCTACATGCGTTACTCGTGTTATTTTCTTATTCCCCAACTGAGAAAACCACTAAAACGCATCGAACACTTGCGTTAAGGGTGTAACGCAAGTGCGTGATGCGTTATGGGTGTAACGCATCACGCACTTGCGTTACACCCTTAGCGCATGTTATTGTTGCGTTTTGGACGTTTGAATCAACTTGGGTTGTAACAAATACACGAGTAACGCATGTTGAACATGCGTTACCCCCTAACGCATGTATCAAATGTGTTATGTATGTGCCCCTGCGGGGACCAGATTCTCAGGAGTGCTATTTTCGATAGAGAAAACTGTTCCTGAGATTACCTCAGGAGATTTACCTGAGGTTATAGTATAAATATTATGGCATTTTTGTAAATATTGGTAGCTTTCTTAAAATAATCTTGAAATTACAATTGTACCCTCGTGCATTAATATGAATACCTCAGGAAATTTTTTTCTGAGGTAACCTCAGGAACATCAAACCCTTTTGGATATCCAACCCCCATTTTTGTGCGATTTTGGGCATTTTCTCTACGTAATTCCTCGGTGGTGGGTGAATTTGGTTAGCTACGGTCCCACCAAACAAACACAATCCAAAATGTACCGTTAAAAACCCCTCCCCGCCACAACCACACTTTGCAATTATAAAACACAAAAAATCAACCACAATCGATCCAATCAAGCCCAACAACAATGGCTCTCCCACCCCCACCTCTCTCTCTCCCCTCCTCTTCATCTCGCCTCTCCACTCCCTTCACTTCCCCATCTCTCCTCTCCAATCCCCTCCCCCGCCTCTCAACATCCTCGCTTTCGATTTTTCGAAATCGAAACCGAGGAGGACCTAAATTAACTGTAAAAGCGTGTGTGAATACTCAAGAGAAGAGTAAGGAGGTCGATGTCAAGTGGGGGAAAGTGTCAGCGGTGTTGTTTGATATGGATGGAGTGCTGTGTAATAGCGAAGAGCCTTCTAGATTAGCTGCTGTTGATTTGTTTGATGAAATGGGCGTCAAGGCTACTGCTGACGATTTCGTTCCTTTTATGGGCACTGGTACGGACATCTCGATAAATTAATACTCGATTAGTTTATTATTTTGATTCAACGATGCTTTGTTGTATGTCACCATTATAAAAAAAAAAATTACTTGATATTGATAATTAGTGTATTAATTTATTAAAACGACTCAAGAGTAGTGAATAGTGATGCTTATAACATATACAAGTTAGAGTGATGTGGACCAAGGTTTTAGGAAAATCATACATATTATCGGTTATGGACTCACGGTGTTACAAATTAGGATAAAGTAATTTTAATTGGTTGTACGACATTGTTTAGTATAAGTGACTAATTGTTGTTAGTATAGAGAAGAAGAGAAGAAGAAACTTGAGGATGATCACTAACTATATAGGTGATCATCGGTACTAGATATATTTAACTGAGTAACTCGTCATTAGGAAGGCAGTGATGAGTTAGTACAAGGCTGACAAGTTTTCATTTTTTGGCGATTATAACTTTGCAGCGATCAATTAATTATATTATTATTTTGCTATGCACTAGGTGAAGCAAACTTTCTTGGAGGTGTTGCACGGTTAAAGGGTGTGAAGGAGTTTAATGCCGAGCAAGCAAAGACGCGATTTTACGAGATCTATCTTACCAAGGTGGTGAAGAGCATTTGTGGTATTTATACTATTTCTAATGTATCAAAGGGAATGCTATAAAAATGTTGTATGTCTTCATGTAGTATGCAAAACCAAATTCTGGATTTGGATACCCTGGTGCCTTGGAACTAATCACTCAGGTAATTAGGATAATTTTCTGTACAAATTGATCTGTTTATTTTTGCCAATAAGGGTTGTAAATATATATATTGGTTTTTTTAAAACAGTGTAAAAACAGTGGTTTGAAAGTAGCCGTTGCATCTAGCGCTGACCGCATAAAGGTTGATGCAAATTTAGCAGCTTCCGGTTTACAATTGTCTATGTAAGCTACACTAATGTTTTAGTGCTCCTTCAATCATACACTATCTTTTATGCTAATTTACAAGTTGATGCCACTAAACTCTGATGTTTCTCTGAGCGTTATATCCCGGTTTCATGCTAAAAAAATCTTGGTTTCTTGTTGTATTTGGAAAGCAAAGTTTAGCTCAGGGAGTGCGCATTTGTATATTGTGCTGCCACTAAAAATGTGCACAAAAGATTTAGACCAAAACCAAATGAACGTTTGTGCTTTGCGTGAATTAAGCATGTTATGGATCTTCATGTTTGCTTAAAGATGTATGGCTTAGCATTTGCTAATGGGTTATATCTGGAGATGGTGGTTAGTGAGTTTAAGATTTAAGCTTGTTGACCCATGTTCAAAAATCAGGATACATGCAGTTTTTTGTATGTTCAAACCATTTTTTGATTTCCTGGTTTGCCTGTTATTTTGCTAAATGAGCCATAATCTTTTGACATATAAATGTTATATGTTTTTCAAGGAAACTGTGAAGTTGGGAATACCTCCTTGCCCATTCTTCTCCCACTCCATAAGTAAACACTAAAAGTTTTATTAATTTTGTGTCATTGTAATGGGCTCCCAGGTTTGATGCAATTGTCTCAGCTGATGCTTTTGAAAATTTGAAGCCTGCTCCTGATATGTTTTTGGCTGCATCGAAGATTTTGGATGTGCCGACTAATGAGGTGTGTTTTGAGAGATTATTTAAATTAATTGTTAGCTGTATATGTTTGGGTTGGGTTGGGTTGGGTTGGCTTGAATGAAGGGAAAATTAAGTAGAATTATCTTCATATGGAAACCTGCGGTATTGGTTCAGTAGATGGGGGGGCAGAAGTTTAAAGTAGTATCTGGATTCTAGCCATCTTCATATCTGACATTTTTCTGGGGCATAAAATAATAAGGATACCTTTATTTGTCTACATAGTTTTAAATCTATGATGTTCATGGATAATATTCATATGAGCTCTGTTATCTCATATCTGCTGCAATTGTAATATTGTATTTTTTCTTTCTAGTGTGTTGTGATTGAAGATGCCTTGGCTGGAGTACAAGCTGCTAAAGCAGCGGAAATGAGGTGCGGCTGCCAACCCTGTAATGTTGTTGCATGGTGTATGTATATGCTATATTGTTTGTACCATACGGTTTGACTTGAGCTTATCATCTTTATGTGTAAAGTTCTGTAGGCTCCGCTTATGTGTGATTTTTATTTTTTTTTTGCCTACTTTCTGAGACATGATTATGGAGACTTCTCTTTATATATTTATCTTGAGGTATTTGGTCGTTTGCAGATGCATAGCTGTGACGACAACTTTATCCGAAGATATTCTTAGGAGTGCCGATCCAAATCTTATCAGAAGGGATATAGGAAATATTTCACTTACTGAAATTCTCAGTGGTTCCTCTTGTATGTAAATTTTAAATAGTACCAACTATACCCTATGGACAGACCATAGCAATAAGTATTTTAATACATCAGCATTAATTGAAGAAGCACGAGATCTATTTGTATGGTAAACATCAATCTATGGATGTGATTGGTTCCTTTTATTTACCACTTGTTAAATTCGCATGCACCTGTAAATTGATTGTGTACACCCTAGTTTGGTTTCTTGAGTTAGAGATGAGAATGGATGTTATGCTGTTTCCCGTGTGATGTTTTGCTGGTTTGTTGTTATTTAACTCTAACCTTTTTTGGAGAAATGGGTTCTGATGATGACAAACTATTGCAGATCCAGAGGTGAAGGAACCTCCAACTAACAACTCTTCTACAGAAACCTCACAAAAGCTACTAAATGATATAAGAGGGACTAGTTCTTCCCAGGACGCATATTCCACAAATGATGTGGCTTTGGGGGGGTAAGCATTAAGAAAGCTACACATATAGATGGTCTCATGTAGTTCAGGTTTAACATATTTATTTTTCTTCCTTTTGTGAGCTCCATACTTTTTTCAGTCAGTTTCTAATAAATTTAAGTGCACCCTTGAATAAGCATGAGATACATAGTACACACTCCTAACAACTTGTGCTCCACTTTTTTGGGAGGTATGGAATTAAAAATCGTAAATAATGCCAAATGGAGATCCTGCTAGGAAAAGTAAAAACAGAGAGGAAAGGTTGCAAATTTTTTATTATGAGGTTTGTGAAGAAAATCAGAGAGTTTGAGCTGTGTAAACATAATAAACAGAATAACACACAAGATAGTACAAATTTCATTCCAATCTGTCCAACCAAATAGAGCGTTGAGGTTTTGGAGAGGTGATAACTTAATAATATTTGTTTTATATTAAATAATATTGTACACAGTTCATTAATATGTTTAATGCCATCCAAATATATATGTATATGAGGATAAGTTAAATCTTATATTTTGAAATAAATTTTCGGCAGGTTTCAGGGTACTCGAAGAGATATCTTGAGATATGGTAGTTTGGGCATATCGTTAACATGTCTTGTTTTTGCCATTTCAAACTGGAAGGTATAAGTTGGAATATATAGGATGCAGAGAACAAAAGGATATTTTTTATGTAAGCTGAATATTTTCTGAAGATGAAGTCTATTATAAATATGTGGAGAGGACAACATAATGCTGTTTGTTTATCTTTTTTACTATATGATATCTGGATGTTGTTCTGCCTGTTGCAGTCAATGCAATATGCATCCCCGAAAGCTATATGGAATCTATTATTTGGAGTTGGTAGTCCTCCTTTCAAACAAAGCGAAGGTCTGATTATAAAAATGGACATTTAATTGTCTGGTTAAAAAAGTATGCCTCCACAATCTTGTTTGCCATATTAATTTATGTAAATGTACATTCTCTAAGTAGGTGAATCATATATCTTCCATGCTTTTAAAGACATAAAGTGTCATGTATGTGTGGATTTTAATCTTTATGGATTTTAAATATGCAGAAGGATCTCGCACGAGAATCCAACAGTTTGTGAACTACATTTCTGATCTAGAGAGCAAGTGAGAGTTACTTCCCTCTCTATGTGAATATATAGGGCTTGAGAGTGACCTTGGGAAATTTAAGGTCATGTTATGAATCCTACATGTTTTAAGTCAGTAAAATTATGTTGCTCTTTCGTCTATTCTTATTGCACTTCACGCTTCAAATTTTTTGATGATTCGATCAATTTTTCTATCATTCCTTCCGAGCCGCTTCTGCTATACTGTTAAAAGGGTTTATATTTCTAATACATGTCATTCTTTCTCCAAACGTAAATAGAATTCAGACCAAGATGTTCCTCCTAAGGCTTCATAATTATAAAATACTTTATGCTTATATTACAAACAAAAATTGAAAAATAAACCCGCATTGGTTTATTTATAATAGTTCTTTCCAGGTGTTTGTTTTTCATCTAAAGATCTAAAATACATCTTTGAAAATAGGATGATTCCTCGGGGATTCAAGTTTCTAGAACTGATTGTTCGGCACGCTTCATGTTGTCATAATATTGCATCTTATTTAAAATTGAAACATTTAAAGTTTTAGAAAATGTATATGCTTTAGATCATAGAAGACTGGGTATGTTAAAAAGATACTTACAGGGATCTGAAGAAATTGTGGTGGCCGATGACTTAAGTTTGACTCCTTTAGTCACTTGATATAGTAAATAAATTTGACCTTAAGTAAACTATGTGAAATAGATCTTAGGCTTATCTCATTATATATATGATGTACTTTAAATTCATTTTTGGATGGACGATCAACTGTCCACTTGCTGAACGTCACATGTTCGAGCCCCAAAAAGCTTCTTCATGTAAAATATGAGTGAGATCGCGTACATAGGGACCTACCTCAAACCCTGCGGGAGCCTTGTGTACTTGATACGACTTTTGCTACATGTGTTTATGCTTGTATGTGTGTATCACAAGTGAATATAAACAGTTTTGATATTTCTATATACTGAAATAGTAGAAATCAATATGCTTCTGATTTCTTTTAACCTGATCCTTTTGCATTTTCCTTTGTACAAGGGGAAGTGCACCTACTGTACCAGAGTTTCCGCCAAAACTAGACTGGTTAAATACTGCTCCTCTTCAGCTAAGCCGGGTATATTATTTTGTAATTTTGCCTTTTTTTTAAAGCAGTACTGTCTTGCGAAGATTTATTCAATTTCTTTAACCAAGTTATCCATATCTATATTTATAATCTTTGATCTACATGCTACAAAATGCTAGTACATTGTCGAGTTTAGCATGGAAAATATATTACTCAGTCAGCGTAAAGTTCCCTTCTCTTTTTTTCTTCTCTCCCAGTAGTTTATCTGAGCCTGTTGTTTATTTGTGTAAGTAGATGTTATTCTTGGGAAAAGTTTAATAGTAGATAATGAACTAGTTAGGGTCATAGGAGAAAAAGTAATACATATTTGTAAACTAATGTCTTCCTCTCTGTAAATGATGCGATAATTTCCTACATACTTCTCACAAATTTGACCAGAGTTTGGTAATCACATTGTCAAGTGGCGGGACCATAACAAAAACAATCATATATTTCCGAAAATTTGAACATGTGAACAGGATTTGAAAGGAAAGGTGGTTCTGCTGGACTTTTGGACATACTGCTGTATAAATTGTATGCATGTCTTGCCCGATCTGGAGTTTTTAGAGAGAAAGTACAAGGACATGCCAGTAAGATTCTTTACAATTTAAATCTGCTAATGATTTCCATTATTCTTGCGGCATAAATATTTTATTTCTGTGCTTCTGGAAAGATTTTTAAATGAAGCTTTACAGATGTTGTGTAATATGTTATGCCTATATATCTAATTTGCTTTGACTTGCAACTATTATTTAATTCCACTCAACATCACCAATTTAATTTATCAATAATAATAAATTAAATTACATATTATGCTTATTTATAAAACTCAAATACACGTAATTTTTTTATTAACCACGTTTGACCACATTTATTCTTAAATCTATGATTGCTTTGTTTATATGTTTAGATGTACTGCACCATTTTGCAAGTATAATATATTAACACAAAAACTATAGTAGTTAATGTCATAAAACAAAGCAAGAATTAGCCATACACAAGAAGCGTGGAATGCAATAACCACTTTTATTGTAAAATTTGTAGTCACAAAATTTTCTATTCTTATATATAATTTGTAATACTTACCTACCCAAATTGAGCGTTATATAGTCTTATGTTTTTTAAGTTTCTTATGGACATTGGTATATAGACTTCACAAAAGTTAGGTGTGATAAATTTGGCTGAGTTGGTTCATAAGCATATTTCTGAAGCTTTCACTATCAAGCTCAGTCTAATAGCAATGATTGTTGTGCAGTTTACTGTTGTTGGAGTTCACTCTGCAAAGTTTGACAATGAGAAAGACTTGGAAGCTATTCGCAATGCAGTACTACGCTATGGAATCACACACCCAGTATGCGAAAGATCTTATTAACTTCATCTGGATCTTTTTTTCTTAACAGCTATATCAATATGTTTCTTGAAGTAATATAATTGTCTTTAAGTTATTTAGCACTCTAGCAATTTCTTAATCCCTGAATAGGATTAACAAGGTTTGCAACTCTACTGTAGGGATGCTATTTGTGTCATTCACATGCTTGTGCTTTAGTGTGGTCTACTTTTACGTTCATCAAAACAAATTTTCATTATATCGGTACTGGTTGCATACGAAGTTGTTATATTTTTCTTATGTATGACATGTGAAATACAGTATTTTCTTCTCTTTCGCGGAAGATAAGGGGTAGAATATGATTATGGTCTATATGGTGCATAAGTTTTTGCTGAGTGATCACCATATTATTAATTATTTAGAATATTTGGGTAGGAGGATATAAGTTATCAGCTCTTCCAAAATCTCAAGGTCTAAGCATGGAGGTTTAATTGGATGATATACTATATTCGACACTCCACTTCACTCATATAAGTGGACAATCAGACAACATCAAACATAGGAACTAAACAATTGAGGGTGTGAGGACTTGAACCCAAGACCTGAACTGAGTAGTACTACCAGAGGACTTGAACACGAGACCTAAACCGAGCTCTAATACCATGTTACACAACATATAACACAGTAACAACTTCGAAATCACCATCCACTCACTGAAAGCATTCTTATCATTAGTTTTAACTAATATTGGGCATTAACATCCATTAGCATGTTTTCAAGGGATTGGAATAAAAATGTTCGTAGTAATGAACATATAATAAGCCAAAAGATGCATTTCTTTTTCTAATCATTAGTTTTAACTAATACTGGACATTTTAAATAAACTTGTGCTGTTTTTGGGTTCAAGAGAGCCTAATTTTCATAATATTTAATTTTCTCCGGACATTGGTACTTCCTCTACTCAAATTTAATCACTGTTTATATTCGTAGGTTGTCAATGATGGAGATATGTACTTGTGGAGAGAATTAGGCATAAGTTCGTGGCCCACTTTTGCTATTGTTAGTCCAAATGGTAAGCTCATTGCTCAAATATCAGGAGAAGGTCGTCGAAAGGTACTGATGCTCATTACCTTTATATGCTAGTTATTACCACAACAGCTAGAATAGCAAGTATTGCTTGTGCACGTTTACGAAGCAAGTCACATAACTGTTCAATTATTAAGCACCTGTTGTTTCAGTGCTGCATAAAAAACTTTATCCAACGATCTAAATGAACAAGCAGAAAGAAGATACTTTTTTGTAGCTGGAAGTTGATCATTTTTTTAGATTAAAATTTTATGCAAAATTATTACTCCAATTATTATAAAGTCTTTGTAACATTCAATGAGCACCAACAAGAAATAAGTCAAAGTACATGATCTTACTGCATTCTCATGCGAAAGGAGTCCTGATGTAGAACTGATATGAGAAACGGTAGGATAGAGGGAAAAAGCACCTTTCTTCACAAAAAATCAGTAGAAACACAAATAAATCTTAAGATATAAGCTCAGGATTAACAAATTAACGTGCGTGGTGTAAAGAATTGTGTATGAATTAAGCATGTTTAAATTTTGTATGTAACCATATTTTATTTAGCCATAAACTACCCCTACACCCCTTTCTTACCCTTCAGCAACCAGTGGTCATGCACCCCTTCGTTTAGAAACCTACATTGTCATTTTGCTCTCTCCCTCTAAGTTTTGCTTTGCCAGAAATTAAGTTTTGGATGATGTAGGTTAAAAAATGGAGATTCAATGTCGTCTGTAGGGTGGATTTATGGTTTAAATGGTATCATGCCGTCCTTATAGCTAAATTTTTTAACAGAAGTAGATTGTCAAGTGGCATGTCCTGGGAGATAGTTGTACAACTATCACCGAGGAGTCTCGCTAAGTCCCATATAAAGTTATTTAATTCTCAGACATTTTTAGGCATCCCATCTTGTAATTGGCATATGAACGAAAAAATTTCAAGATCTTCATTATGCTTCAAATGAATTCTCCAGTAATATATTTTAGTAGTAAATACGATCAACTCCGTTTTGATGATTGCAGATGTCCACCTGAGATCTACCGTGTTCATCTTAGGTGTAGTTAGTGAATAATATTATTATACTTCTTTGTTGTAGAATGTTAGAAACTGCCTGTTAATTGTTTTTACAATGATTCTGCTTCTTTCTTCTTGCAATACCATTTAGGATCTCGACAGCTTAGTGGAGGCTGCACTTTTATTTTATGGTAGAAGGAATCTCTTGAGTAGTACACCAATTCCTTTGAGTTTGGAGAAGGATAACGATCCTCGTTTGTTGGCATCACCTTTGAAGTTCCCTGGTAAACTGGCAGTTGATGTATATAACAGCCGGCTGTTCATTTCAGACAGTAATCATAACAGAGTTGTGAGTTATACTCTCCCTCTCCCACACACACACACACACCGACACGCAAGCATCTTCACCCTCTCAAGCCTGGAAATTTATGCAACAAATGTGTGCACAAGTATATGAATACTATGATGACCAGTTATATGTGATTATGTGTTTATTAGCAACCACCTGGAACTCCTTTACAATGATATATCCAACATTCACCCATATGATGCAATGTCACGCAATAGCATTATAATTTTTAGAAGACAAACATGATGTTGGGTCCTTGATAGGGTTAATTACTGGTAACTTGATCCATTAATGGCACGGAAAAGGCAATTTCATGAATCATGCACTCATACTGCAGTTCCTATGATTTACGGGAAGTGACTTTTAAAGTTCTGTGTGTACGCCGAATGCTTTTTGATTTTTACGTTTACGAAGCAAATAAAATGTTTATATTATCTTCCAAATATATCTGATTGAAAATAATTGATTTGAATTAGGTGGTAACTGACCTAGATGGTAATTTTCTAGTCCAAATTGGGAGCACAGGAGAAGAGGGCCTTCGTGACGGTAATTTCAATGAGGCAGCCTTTAATCGTCCACAGGTAATGGTCCCTGTAAATCAGATATCTATTTCTGTGTTTGTATGGACCTGTCAAATGTATACTGTTCCAAGATATTTGCTTTTATTTGGTGCGGATGTTTTACAAGATGTCATACTCTTAATCTATCTTGTTTGACTAGGGCCTTGCTTACAACCCCAAGAAAAACCTCCTGTATGTTGCTGATACTGAAAACCATGCTTTAAGGTATCAATCTAGACTTTGTAATATTTAAGAGTGTTGTTGTTTCAACCTTTCAGTTGTTCAACATTCATTTTTTGTTAGACTTTCTCGCATATATGCTTCAACATTGAATTTTGTAATATGGGAAGTAAATTTGATTTTGTCGCTAAACTGTTTATACAATAGCATAAACCATCCTGTATAACTGCTTTGCATCTATGTACGTTTTGATATGGCTAAGGGTTTTTCTAAGTGGTTGCATTATGTACAAGATTGCTTCTCTTGCTTACAGTTTTCTAGTTGGCATAGATCATATTAAACGCAGTACTGACCTTGCATTTCTCTCAACAATTTGCTACTGTTTAAACCTTCAATTATCTGTTAGCATGCATATTTTCTGACAAATAACTTGTGGTAACTCGGAATTTACAGCGAAACTAAAGATTATTAGAAAATGAAAACCAAGGGGATAATTTGTTTAACACTTGTAAGCAGTTTTCATGATTATAGTTGAGAATCTACAGGCGGAGATACTAGTGGAACTGGGAGAGGAAAGTATTGATGCTTGTAATTTGTAAACATCATGTGATAAGTATTGACATGCTAGAAAAGTAATGCCTTTTTGGTAATGTCTACTCTGCTCTTTCCACAGCTTCCACCATATGCTACGTGGAATATAGTCACACCATCTTTCCCATTCTACTGACCTTACAGCTCTCAGTACCATGCTAGTAGTGTAAGCATCCATCAAACCCCAGGGTTCTGAAGAAAAATCACAAAAAACGTTGTCATTCTATGCTACATGTGGCATGCAGTGCATAGTCCACTGTGCTTATACAAATCACAAAAGACAACGATATTTGAACCTAACCTTGCTTTAAAGCTAATGGGTCGAGCATCCTATTGTGTAGCAGCCATCTTAAACAAAGGACCACTCATCATTTACATACTATTCTATGACGAGTTGTCAATAATCTCTTGCAATTTACTGAAGCAACCTTTAATCTCAAGCTGTGTATTAACTGGTATTGGCCTCCAGTCAGTATTTTTCTTCCCTCAGGGATGTATATATTTCTCATTGTTTCGATTTTCTTAATATATGAATTGTGAATTAAGATTTTAATGAGATTAATTATATTTTATTTAGCATTTTACCATTGTAGAGTTATCAACTTTGTTGATGAGATGGTCCAAACTCTGGCTGGAAATGGGATCAAGGGTTCTGACTACAAAGGTGGACAAAAAGGGAACTCCCAGGCAGGACATATCTTTATAAATTCTGCACAATCATGTTTAATAATTTAAAAGATAAGAATACTGATGCATTACAAGAATGTCGCAGTACTTGTGTAGTTTGGTTCATGGTCTTTGTCTGCAGCTTAGTTGGTGAGTGACTACATGAACTTAAATGCATTTTCTTTTGACAGCTTCTCAACTCTCCCTGGGATGTCTGTTTTGAGCCTGAGAATGAAATTGTTTACATTGCAATGGCTGGACAGCATCAGATATGGGAACATAATACGTTGGATGGAGTTACGAGAGCGTTTAGTGGTGATGGTTTTGAAAGAAACTTGAACGGTTCAAGGTACTATGTGTATAAGAGCAACGTATAGTAGAGCAGAAAGATGCATCTGCTAACGTCTTTTCAATTTCCCTATAGACATAAAAAATAGATGCTTCTTCTTATATTTTAGTTGTGCAAAATTCAATTTTTGTTATAGTCTTTTGACTATATATAATGATATTAATCCGTTTGACATGCATGCAGTTGATAATATTCATACAGATACTATGCAAATGCAATTTAAATGCACCAGAGCTGCAAATAATATAGAGGAGGTAGAGTGAAACAAGTTGGCCATTGAGTCTTCCATGATCAATAAGAACATTTCTTTGTAAAGTGCCACTAAAGAATTTGAATAATAGTAACAAGCAGCATCATTTTTACATCAGTTTTTATATCTCTGTAGTTTAGAATCCTTAGACGCATGGTACTTGCCAACTTTGTTCAAGTGTGTCGTTTGGAGTATACTTTGTGTAGTTTGAGTGTAATTTCAACTTGCAATTTAAAAACAACTGGTGTTTTGCCATGTCTTCCTTCTGGTAAACGACTGTCATATCTTGGAAGCTCTATTATTCCAATGATGTTACAGCTTGTTACAGATTTGCTGCTTCTGTTAATCGTATAATTGTACAGATAGATGTGGTTATATAACTACTTGTCTTTATTATGGCTATAAAATTCTTATGAAAACTATATTTAATCTTTTTGAATGTTTACTCACTGATTATCTAAGTCGATAATATGACACAATGTATGATGTTACTATCACCCTTCATATTTTTTTTTTTTATTATTTTTTTTTATATTTTTTTTCCTATTGGGACAGTTCTCTAAATACATCATTTGCCCAACCTTCTGGAATATCATTGTCACCAGGTACTCTATTCAGGAAGTAGTTATTTCATTTATTTCAGCGTGGTTTGCAAATTCTGAGTGACGTAAGCTACACACTGGTTCTCATCTTCTGTGCTTTTTCAGATTTGAAGGTGGCATATATTGCTGATAGTGAGAGTAGTTCCATTCGATCAGTTGATCTGAAAACTGGAGGGTCAAAATTATTAGCTGGAGGTGATCCAGTTTTCTCAGACAATCTATTTCGGGTTTGTTTTTCCACTCGATACATCCTTCGGATATTTGATGTAGTTCTGGTTGGAATTATGTCTGATGTACTGTGAAACCATTTCTTGTTTAAATTTGGCAGTTCGGAGATCATGACGGAACAGGCTCAGAAGTGCTTCTTCAACATCCACTAGGTGTTGTATGTGGAAAAAATGGTCAAATTTATTTTGCGGACTCCTATAATCACAAGGTACTTCCTGATAACAGTTGACGAAACTGGTAAGAGCGTAAGACAAAAGTTGCAAACTACGCTTTCAAAACTACCATCTGCAATGTCATACCTCAAATTTCATTACAATTGGCAATATTCCATCTACTTGAAAGTTTTTCAACCCAACAGTTTTTCAGTGGTTTTATTTCTGGGTCGGGGCAAACATGCAAAATACAAATATAGTTGATAAAACATAAATTGGTCAAAAACGTTCTCACAGAATTAACTGTGAATGATGAAATGTGAATCTCAATATTGCAAGTGGTAGTTCTGGATATGTTGAATGCAAATGGTATGTCGGCCAAAATATAGGTACATGTGATGCACCTTATTTAACAGTTATTAGCATGTCACTTTTAATTGCAAATCTTGCTAATACCTTCATTGTAATGATTTTTTTTGAATAAAAACCTTCATTGTAATGTTATTTTTTATTCTTTTAAAGGCCCATCTATCTGATATTACAGGAACTACTAACCTTATTACTATAGATCTATCTATTTATCTTTTTAATCTATACTCTTTATTAATACGAGAAACCCCTTTTCAATGGATTGCAAAAATACTAAATTACCCAAAATACAAAATTTCTGTTATCACTATATAACTAAATTAACTGATTTCACTACAAACTCGGGTTCAATTCCCTTTAACTAAATAATTAAATTAGATTTATTTATTTAATTTCATTTATGTGGTTTCACCTAATATCAGATTTGATTCCCTATAACTATATATTTGAATTATATACTTTCATCCTAATTTCGGTATTACTAATAATTTAATGATTTTAATATTTTAATCTTGGCCCGTGCTTCGCATGGGTTATCAACTAGTATAATTAAAACCGAAACATAAAAAAATTGGTAGTTGGTAGGTATGGTACTTATTTTCTGATACTTAGCTTTGCTACTTAAATTTTGGTACTTGGATCTACTTATTATACATATCTATTAATATATTAATATAAACACACATATTTATCACCAACTTATTTTAACATGTCTAATTATTTTACAAACACACATATTTTGGTACTTGGTGCCACTTGGAAGTCAAAAACTTCGAGTGATACCAAATGTAAAAGCCAATTGTACGATGGTACCAAATGAAATATCCCATTAAATAAAATATTATAATTATTATTATAATTATAATTACTAATAATTAACCAATTACCTTTTTCAGCTAAAAACGTTATCTTTTCTATTTTTTATTTTTTTCAGTAAAACCTATTCTGGTAGCTTTATTTAAGTAAAATAAAATAATAATATTATAATAACTAATAACTAACCGATACGTTTTTAGCTAAAACATATCATATTCTCTATATTTTCAAACTAAAATCCATCCTTTTCTAAAAAAATCACGGACAACACATATATAATTTTATTAGATCGTGTCATTTAAATTTTAAGCCTACAAAATTCATGTCTTAAAATTTTTAATTAAATTTAAAAAAACAGTTTTCAATATATTAAAGAACATCCATGCATCGCACTGGTTTTAAGCTAGTTCTAAATAAAAAACATATATAGCTATCCTCATGGGCGCTTAAGTTTGGTACTTCGACCTACTTATTATACGTATCTATATTTATACTAATATGAACACACTCTAAAGTTCTGTAGGTAAAAAAGTAATGTTTTTGAAGCAAGAATGAAGATTCAAACTTACTATTTGCTAACTAACTACTTAAAATTTAATCACGCATCTGTAGCAAAGAATTGAAATACTCACATGTTTACGTATTTTATTTTGGAGTTCAGGCTCCATGAAGTAGGCTCCATGAACTTCTTTGTTTACTTTGATTTTTCGTAATTGCATGGGTATATGATTTAACTAGGATCAAATGTATGATCTTGAGACAAGGAATATATTATATATATATATATATATATATATATATATATATATATATATATATATATATATAGGGTCATGCTCGCTGAGAACATGTATAAGTATGAGATTATTAAAAACACAGATGTTCTGCAGCAGAACAATGCAACAATGAAAATGTGAAAAATATCCAGAACAATTGTTCTCACTATTCTCACCCGAATCATGCCACTCCAAAATTTTTTTGGAGAATAAAGTTCCTGAGATTACCTCAGAGAACTTATCTGAGGTAATGGAATTAATTTAATAATAAGATGACACATGTCCTATGTATCTAGATTGTAAATATTAGATTTGTGCATTTATGATATACAAGGAAAGTGAATAAATTTTTAATTAAAAATATATGCATGAATGTATAAAATAAGGTAACTTCATAATGGTACCTCAGGTAAATTTACTTTATTCTCATTTTTCTAATATACAAACTTACAAACTTTTTACTACATGTTAATACTTAGTTTTATTAAGTGTCCTAGTTGAAAATAATTGAAAAACATCGCCTTTCTACTAAAAAATACATAAATAAATTTTTCGTATAATGTGCGTTTAACACGCAACCAAATTAGGGTAGAAATATGAAATATTATATAAAGACTTAATTGCATTTTGCACCCCTGTATTTAGCCCAAAATTCACTTTGCACCCTACTATTCAAACAATTGCAATTTACATCCCGACTGTTTCAATCCCGCTACAGTTTGCACCCCTTCAACGATTTCAAGCTAATTTTGATCGTTACCGTTAGTCAAAATGAGGGTATTTAAGTCATTATACTCTATAATAATTTTTAAAATTAAATTATTTCAATTACTTTTGTAATTTTTAGATTTTTAGATTTAATAACATTTTATCTACAATTCACAGATTTTTTAAAATATAATTTATAATTCATATTTTTTTAAAATACATTACTAAATTCTCGTAAAATATTATTTAATTATAAACTAAATTTGTTATGATTTTCAAAATATTATCCATAAAATAAATATCATAAATTTAAGATTTTGTGTTTTTTTTTCATTTTTTCTGAAAAAAAATCAATTTTTAAATTTCGTTTATTACTTTTTTAAAATAAATTGTTTAATATAATATTTAATGACTGAAATACCCTTATTTTGACTAACGGTAACGGTAAAATTTAACGAAAAATCGTCAAAAGGGTGCAAAAATTAAGGATTGTAATTTACAGGGATATAAATTGCAATTGTTTGAATAGTAATTTTGGCCTAAATACATGGTGCAAAGTGCAATTAAGTCACTCGCTTCAAAATATTTTAAATAATACAATTTTCTTAGTTATACCAATGTAAAAATATTTTATATGCTTGAGTTTTATATAACTATTGTTAAACAAATTATGTTGAACTCAAATTATATGTGTGTTGAGCACTCGCTTCAAAATAAATTCAATTTTTCAGAAAAATAGCACAAAATACTTTTTTTTAATAGAGGAATAATTGTTTTTCTATTTTTTAAAAAATTGAGGTTAAAGAAACCATAGTTCAAAAAGTTACCGAAAACCACCCCTATATAATATTTGTATGTATTGCATCCAAACATATATGTAACATTGGTAAATAAGTTTGAAGCAATAGACTTGTTATACATTCAATGGTCTAACTTAACCTGAAATACTTTTATCACTAGCATGCCACAGATGAAGGGCAAAGTATGCTAAGTATGCTGATGTTGCATGATGAGTTTTTTTTTTAAACAAGTTCTTAGGTGATTTTAGCCTCCAGAGCGCTTAAGCAATAAATTTCCTATAAACCAAATCACAATATGTGTTAGATTAAAATTTAGAGAAACCAGGGAAGGGGATAATATTGAACATGTGCTGTTGTAAATTCCCGTGTCATGATAGTTTCACTACTACACACCATTGTTTATGTTATGTTGGCTTTTCACTTTTGTGACAGTTAGTGATGCAAATCACACATACATGTTTAGACCTTCCAATAAGCCTTAATAATTGCATTGAAAGTGACTACTAAACATTATGTGTGTGTGTGAATCGTTCATGAATGTATATATATGTTACACCTTTTAGCTAGTAAAGGTTTCAAATGCTTTATGTTTTGTACTATGAACTAGTGATTTCAAACACAATTGCACGCCAAATTTATTGAAAATTATCTACTAATTTGTTATAACAATGCATTACGACTAATAGTGATAGCTAATAGTTAAATTGACATTCAAATGCTAATGGTTTTCCATTATCTCAGATCAAGAAGCTTGATCCAGATAGTAAAAGAGTAAGTACGTTAGCAGGTGTTGGCAAGGCTGGTTTCAAGGATGGAGCGGCATTAGAAGCTCAGGTAAATACTCAGATCAGGTAGCCCATGCGTAGCATTGGTTGATACAAAATTTCTAAATAAAATGTAGTGTTTATAAGATTATTATTAATACTAATTCATCTTAATATTAAGCCTGGTCATTTGGAGTATTCAAAGTTGCAAATTAAAATATATAGAAAATTAGTTCAACATGGACATACTTTAGTGTTTTAATACTAGTATATCTGAATTAAAATTGTGTTATATCAGTCAAGTTGTAACACTTTTGACGGCATTGTAATTGCATCTTTTAGTTCTTTAAGATTGGAATACTATAGTGACACTTTTGATAGCATTGTAACTGCATCTTAATATTAGTTCTTTTCATGTGTAAAACTTTAAAAATTACAGTAATTTGTAGCGAGAGACAAACAAAACAATATAAAAATTAAGAATAAATTTAGAGGAGTAAACCAGGTATAATACTATAGTGAGATAAAAGTTTTTTCGTCTTTAAAATATAAAAAGTAAATTTTGTTTCAATTTTTGCAAATATCAGGAATTGAGTTAAGGCCTTCAAATTGAAAGAAAAAAGAGTACAGATTTGTAATATCAGTTGTCAGGATGCGAACATAGAATTCCATGAATAAGATATCATTTGATTTCTTTGTAAGGTGAAAACTAAATTTAGTATCATTCGAACACGATGATGATAGACATACTCTATATTGAACTTATTATCAAGTATATCTAGTATTTTTAACTCTCTTGATATGCCTAATGAAGATGCTATCTCATACTCAAGTTATCTATGCAGCTTTCAGAGCCATCAGGGATTGTTGAAGGTGCAAACGGTAATAAACTTCTTTAGAGCAAGTCTAATGGTGGTGTTAAAAGTGATGCTATTGCTATAATATAGCATCCAGAAAAAACACCACTTCAATGGGATGCTAAACATGGATGCAAAATAGAAAAATGCTATACTTGGTGTTAAATATAGAACCAAGTATAGATGATGCTATAATTGTAGGAATGAATTATTATAGGAATGGTGATAAATATAATTGTGCATTTAAAAATTAGATAATTGAAATATAGCTTTATTCGGAAATGTTTGGTGCCATTTTGAAATTATTCATTGGAGCACAAGTTCTATTTTAAAATCAAAATTCGCTTTTTGATTTCAAAATATAGCAATAGCTATACGTATATTAGCACCACCACTGGACTTGCTCTTACTAGTTTCCTCAAACTTTTATTTAACTGATGTTTTACCATTGGAAGACATTATGCAAAAGGCCTTACTTTTTATAAAGGAATGGAAAGCTCATTTTTTTACAAAAGATTCGTGTAAAGGACCTCTACTTAGGACTATATGTTTTTCAAAAATATTTTGGACAAATCTTTTAGAGGGGTCTAAAACGGGAAGCAAAAACAAAAGCAATTGTGGCTCTTAGTGATTTTTGCAATTTGAGCATTCTTGTCATTTTAAACATATAATGATTATAATCTTTGTACGGTTTCCTAGTAATGCAATTAGTCAATTGGTCTGTCTGGAAACATTTTAGATGTACCTTGTATTATTATTTCTTTCCATCAACAATACATACTTTCCCTTGCTTTTCTCTTGTGGTTTACCATTGGAAGGCATTATGCAAAAAGCCTTAGTTTTATAAAGGAATGGAAAGCCCATTTTACTACAAAAGATTCTTGTGAAGGACCTCTACTTAGGACTATATGTTTTTCAAAAATATTTTGGACAAATCTTTTAAAGGGTCTAAAACGGGAAGCAAAAACAAAAGCATTTGTGGCTCTTAAAGATTTTAGCTATTTGAGCATTCTTTTTCATTTTAAACATATAGGGTGTGTTCACTTGGAAAGAATGGAATGGGGTAGGAATGGAATGAAAATTGTAAACAAAATTTATGAAGAAAGGGGGATGTTGGGGGAAATAATGAACAAATATGAGGGAGAAGAAGTTTTTTATGATGAAGATTGCAAGGAAAATGATGAAGATTGGGAATGGAGCATTCCTTCCAAAACATGTGGGTTAGAATTCTAGTTCAAATTATTTGGAGAGGAATGAAGCAAGGAATGAAATTTATAAACACTTTCCCCAATCTCCCCCAAATAATAGTATAAATTTCATTCCATTCTCCCCTCATTCCATTCAATCCAAGTGAACATAGTCATAATCTTTGTACGGTTTCCTAGTAATGCTCAATTAGCCAACTGATCTGTCTGAAGACATTTCAGATGTACCTTGTATTATTATTTCTCTCCATCAATAATATAGAGCTTTCCTTTGTTTTTCTCTTGTGGTTTCTTCAACTGTGTTCTGCCCACCATCTGTTGCACCCCAAACACATGATTAAAAATATTATCTGTAAGTGACAAACACATAAAATGCACCGGGAAGCTTATATTTTATCACTTCTTAGAATAACCACTAAAGTTGGACAGAACTTCCACTGCGATACCAAACTAAAGTTTGTGGACATCAAGTACATAGCAGTTGTGCTTGTACTTCACAAATTAGTTTTTTTTTTCCCCATTCTTGCAGTAAAAGCGACATGAATTAAATTTCTGCACAATTCATTGTTGTCATTCAGGAAGACTCTACATAGCTGACACAAACAACAGTTTGATTAGATATCTGGACCTGAATAAACAAGACGCTGAAATATCCACTCTAGAGTTGAAAGGAGTTCAGCCTCCTAGAATAGTATCCAGGTCACTGAAGCGCCTTAGAAGGCGATCGGGTGTAGGTACAGAGACCGTCAAAGTAGATGGTGTATCATCATCCAAGGGTATTTTGTCTCTCAAAATATCAGTACCTGAAGGTTATCATTTTTCAAAGGTTCTCACTCTTTTTTTTCTCATGCATAGATATTTCATATTATTAACCTCTGCGTTCAAAAGACTAATGTAACTCGTAAGGCAGGAAGCACGCAGTAAGTACACTGTGGATATTGAGCCAGAAGATGCAGTGACTATTGATCCCTTAGAAGGGAATCTCAGCTCAGAAGGAACTGCATTGCTGCATTATAATAAATCTTCTCCTTCCGCTTCCATTGGAAAAATTAACTGCAAGGTACTTTTATTGGTTGTGTTAAATAGCTGTTTCTTCCTTTCATTTTTTTTCAGCAAGTATACAAATGAATTCCTATCTCTAAGTGGAGAAATGCCTAAATTTTACTGAATCTGAGTGAGAAAATTGTGAATATGCAGCTGGAATTTCATTAATTAGCTTAAATTTTGTCCATAAAATTCAACTAGCCATCACTTTGTTTGCTACTTGATCAAGTTCCCTTGCCCACTTAAATTGATATATATATATATATATATATATATATAAAGAGAGAGAGAAAGAGAGAGAGAGAGAGAGAGAGAGAGAGATTAGGGAGCCTAAGATATGTCTTAGGTAAGTTCCCTAAGATACACAGATTTTATATGCAAACATGGGGTGGACATTTTTGTAAAATCAGGATTCGTTTAAAATTTTACAATATTATTAATTAGCCCTGCGGGCCCAGTAAATTTTAAAGCATCTCAGGAAACTTTCCTGAGGTTAATATATATTTCCTGTCGACTCAACAATGTTTTTGTTATCTTCTTAAATAAACCAACAGGCCAAGCCAAAAGTCAAATAAGATGACTCACTGAATCCTTTTAAGTACCAGACTACTTGTTACTAAAACAAAACAAAGTAAACAGCTATGATCATGTTTCCAAGTTTTTCCCAGGCTCCGTGTTGCTAAAAATAACAGTTACATCTGCCCTTCCATTATCCATATCTGTATCACTATTAACTTGCCTCTAAATGAAAGCAGCTACCTATGCCTCTTCATTTTCCATGCACAGGATTATAAGAAAAATATACTCAACGAATATCTTGATACAAATTTTGATTTGTTGATAAGCCAAATTTGTAAATACAGCATACTAGTATTTAAGTCTGTGTGTGTGTCGGTCAGTATCAGTCAAGAATATATATAAATATGTATATCAGGAAAAATATGTACATATGTATAAATTGAGTAATACTGAATTACTTTCTCATATATAGTAACTGGTTAGGAGTGCTATTGTTATGTTTATGTATATGTATGGTAACAATTGTTGTCAATTTCAGATTTTGAGCTTACTTAATTTCTCCTTTATCCTCGAAATGTTATCCTGCTTTCAAATGTTTAAAGGCCCTTTCCCCTGCCTTGCTATTTGAAGGACATTTGTGCACTGTGAGCAAGGTCCTTCCTTTAGTTTAATGTGACATCCACCTAGGCTATGTTTCTAAAGGTCCAACCCAGACTATTGGACCATCTACGTTTTAGTACTAGATTTAATTCTCGAGCTACCCCATGGATTTTCAGTTCAGCTCATGCCTTGTATTACCTATGAATTATAATCCATGTAAATAGCAAACAGTACCCGGATTAGAGTCATTGTTTACAGACTACCAGACATAGCCTTTCAGTCAATGAACAATCTCTAGTTTTTTGTCCTTAAGGTATGTCATTCTGTTAAAAAAGACTTATATGAATTAAAGATTCTGGCATCAGTGTTAGGGGGGGGGGGGGAATTTGTATGTCAAAAGATAACTTATTCTAGCATGTATCAGTTATTGCAGTTGTAAAGATGAATATTTATTGACACTAAACCGTCTGTAGAAGATAATATGTTTGCAGTTGGTGATGCACATCCTAATTTGTATGTCAAAAGATAACTTATTCTAGCATGTATCAGTTATTGCAGTTGTAAAGATGAATATTTATTGACACTAAACCGTCTGTAGAAGATAATATGTTTGCAGTTGGTGATGCACATCCTATTGTCATCTCAAATTCTACCTTACATTTTATGTGTAGTTTGCTTTTAATAAATACATATATATATCACTGGTTAGTCCAGTAACCAATTTAAATATCTTTCTCTGTTTGGAAAGGTATACTACTGCAAGGAAGATGAGGTATGTTTATACCAGTCTGTGACTTTTGAAGTGCCTTTCCAAGAGGTTACATCAAACTCTTCTCCGACAGAGGTTAGTCTTTCGTATGTTGTGAAACCCAAAACTTCCCCAGACAGCGTGCAGCTTCCAGTTCCATGAGATGCTGACTTGAAGCATGTGAAGAAAATGTAAGCCTTTCTCTTCATTTTCCACAAGTAAATAACGTGAGCCAACTTGCATGCTGTCATCCTGTCCAGTTAAAAATTACAAGGAGAAATGTTGATGATCGTGTGTATAAAATTTTGTTCAGTTCTATCTAGATACTGTTTCTTGTATATTAGTTATCTTTGGCACAGCTCGCTTGCCTTTTGTTTGTAGAACTGAGAATTGTTTACTTCAACATGTACAATACTGTTGTGGTGCTTTGTATATTGGGAATATCACGGGTAGCATGTATTGCTCGAAATTGAGAATATTAAGCAATTTTCATAAAACTATGAGCCATATATATGTCTAATGAAATTATACCTTGCACTTTTAGCTTTTCTCGCCTACTTCTATTATATGTTAACCTTAATTTATCATTTATATTAGTTTAAATCATCTATCCCCTGTGCATGCTTTTTACCTCTACTTTCCTGTCATCTGCATACATGTTAAATCAAGAAAAATAAATACTACTAAAACAATGAGGGTGTTTGGCCCCCCTTTTATTTTTTTGTTTTCACTTAAAGCTTGTGTGAGGGTGTTTGGCTGCCCTTTAAGTGGAATCACTTAAAGTGGAAAGTAGGCTTAAAAAAAAAAAGTAGCTCAAGTACTTTTTTTTCACTTATTTTTTTTCGTATATCAATTTTTATGTATTTGAGTCACCTTTTAACTCGTATTATATTCTTTGCATATATTTGTATTTTATACTTTTATATTATGTTTAAAAAATATAAATTTCTTTTTTTTTTAGTTAATTTTTTAAAAATAAATTTACTTTAAGTAGAATTAGCCAAACAGATACACCTAACTTTAAGTGAAAAATATCACTTTTCACTTAAAGTGAGTAAGTAGCACTTTAAGTGATAAGTAACATTTTTTAAGTTAAGCCAAACACGCTCAATATATGTTCCTCCAAGGGCCAGTGTGAAGTTTTCTACCTTGCTTTATCAGCGAGTCTGAAATAAATTTCTGGTAGGCATCAATTTAAGCTTCTTAATGTTAGCGTCATCATTACCGCCTAAAGATGCTTTGAGAGTGTGGTGTAAGCGATGCTTTACCGTGTTTATAGGGGCTGTTATGGTGCTTCTGTTGAAGTGGCATTATGTTTATACTATAATCGTCATGAATGATCATCATTAATTCCATCTTAAGCAAGGTTTAGATTTATACAGAAGAGGAAGGTATTTGTGTGCATTTGTAATTGATAGGATATTCGATGTGTATATGCGATTTGGGGAGTGTATTATTTGGAATATATCGAACATAAAATACTGGGAAATGTTATTCTTAAAGCAGTTTGAGACTTTGAGCTTAGTGTCTATTTCTCGTAAACATGGAATGCATAGTTTCAATATATACAGCTACGAAAATTAAAATCTGCTCTGAAAATGAAAAAATTTCAAACACAAGACTATGGTTTGTATGAAGAAGAGTTTATTTCTATGTTTGGTGAAGCTCTTGATGGGATTGAGCATTAAAACTCTACATTTTCACCAAATCCACCTTATCTTGTCCTCAACTAATTTCTCTGGTTTTAAGAGCAGGACAAAATTTAAGGTGTTTTTTTATCCTTAAACTCATGTTAAGTCGATTGTGGTAAAATTATCATCATAGACGTTCCATACAGAATTTTGTCATGATTTTTTTTTTTCAAAAAGCAGTTTTAAATTTGACAATGATTTTGTTGGAATTGATCAAGGAACTATAATAGCATTATATATTTGGAACATTCGGACAATCTTGCCGCAACAATAGCGACTGCAGCTCTACGCATGTGTAGGCGACAACCGACAGTTTAATACGGAGTAGTAAACCTTAATTTCTTGATGACAAACGAGATGATACACAAAGAGACACCTATTAGATTCTTGATTATGAATGTGTTTATTCAATCACGGGTCTAATTTTGATTTGAAGTTTAATAACCTTAATCTATTAATCCACTTGCTAATCAAGTTTTTTTTTTTTGAAGTAAAACGAACTTGCATTAAACACTCAAATCCAACTCCAGTACATGATTAAGGAAATTAGGCGGAGTGACATACCACTTCCCTATGTCTGTCATAGAATAAGTAGCTTGTGCGAGCACATGGGCTACATTATTCGCAGAACGAAAAGCAAATTTAATTAGCACTTGATTTATGTGCTTAAGCAGTTGAACACAATCCAACACAATACTAGCAAAGAGATCTCTTCCTGGTTTACCATTTACTGAATTTGCTAGGACATACGAATCCGTTTCAAAGATACAGTTAGTATATCCTTTCCCTATGACCCAAGAGAGAGCTTCTTTTAATCCAATAGCTTCCGCCTCACGAGGTTTCCAACCACCTGATATCTTCATACATCTAGCTGCCACAAAACCCCCACGATCATCTCTAATGACCGCTCCTATTCCTATAAAACCGTTCATAAAGACAGCCGCATCTATGTTGATCTTTAGTTAACGTTCAATTACAAAATTTGACTTGGATTTTATTAATGCAATATAACCGGCCATACCTATAAGATTCTGTGGTGTCTGTAATGTGTAACAGAGAGAAACACATGCAATATGTGTTGGTAGGAAGTGTCTCTCTGGTGCTGGCGTGCTTCTGTGGTAGATTTTTCTCACATATTTTCGTCAGGACTAACTTTAAATAATCCGAACTAGTTCAAAGAATAGTGAAATCAATAACTATTCGTTGTTTTTCAAAATAAATAAATAACTATTCATTTCGAATCTTGTGTGTTTTCCGAAAAATAGGTTTAGTGCTCGTTTGATTGCGTATGTGTATTCACTTCCTGGAAAAGTTTTAATATCATGGCAATTATTTTCTTGTATCAAGTTCCTGGGATGTTAAAAATTATGTATGTAGAAGTTTATAAATCATGGGAAATGTAAGTTACCAAAAGGAGGGTGGTTAAGTAACTTCCTACATTTTATGGGAATTACAACTATCCAGGTGAATTACAAAAATACCCGTTTTTTTAGATAACATTAACAAAAATACCCATTTTCAGAATTTTTGACAAAAATACCCGGCGGGATACGCATTTGCCAAATGGGTATCTGGGATACGCATTTGGAAAATGCGTATCTTGTGCAAATCTTTTTTTTTAAAAAAAAAAAATCTGGTTGGGATACGCATTTGCCAAATGCGTATCCAGTGAACACGCATTTGACAAATGCGTATCCCAACCAGATTTTTAAAAAAAAAAAAAAGATTTGCACAAGATACGCATTTGCCAAATGCGTATCCCAGATACCCATTTGGCAAATGCGTATCCCGCCGGGTAGTTTTGCGTACTTTTTCAGAAATGGGTATTTTCATCATTTTTGTTCAAAATATAGTCATTTTTGTCATTCTTTCGGATACTTACGGCATGAATGTTAACCAAACAAATTTATAATTCCCTACTTTTTGGAAAGATCAAGTTTCCATATATTTACCTATCAAGAAAATGACTTTCTAGTTTCGAATGCAAATCCGAGAAAACCAAGTACATTGATGCAAATATAACAGTATGCATATTCACAATTCCATTACAAATTATGAAAATATCAAAATTTGTTCGATATTGTAAGATACTACTTTAATTTAATAACTACTAAGTTTGCAACATATCTCATAATTAAATTTTATGATACTACTTAAACTTAATAACTAAATTAAGTCTCCAACAAATTCGACGTCCAACTGAAATGAGAAATCGTATTGATCGAAATTCGAACCTTGATTTGTCCATGGTTCTGCCTAATACAAGAATCAGAAAATCAGTCCATTAAAATTGCCATCCCCAGACCCCAGCATTCATAAACTACTTAATATAACCCGTAACTCGATTGTGCAGTAGTGTGTTCATTGACCGTTACTTAAATGCATATGTTTGCTTGGTTTGTCTTCAATTGAGGCAGAAAGAAATGGGTGTCAATTATGAATACCTTTATTTATAAACATGTCATCTCACAGCTTTATTTTTCGGTGGTCTAAGTTAGTGGTAGAAGATCACTCACGTATCGATATTTTCTTAAAAAAATATTTCTGTCCTTGACGCTTGTCTCACACAAGGAGGCAAACTGCTGTTGCCCTCATTGCCGTGAATGCAAAAAGGACAAATCATCTGTGCTACATAGATTATTTTTAAAAACCAGCACCTTTATTCTTTTATTAATTTTTTAAATTCTTTTACCAAAATTCATCAGTAAATTATAGGTATATATCATATTACTATACCTTTTTTTTAATTATAGAAATTTTGGTTAGGCGGACAAATATTTTGGATTTTAATTGTAATCATCTATCCTATATAAATTACAACCATTCTGTCTAAACCTTACATTACTTGCATTTGGATCAACACCACAAACAAGTTCCTCCAATATGTCCTGTCTGCCTTGCATTACCACATTTGAATCAGCATCATCATTTTTAAGAAGTAAGTTCCACTTCCAACGATTTAAATGTTGGAAAAAAAACAAATACATGACCTTGTATACACAAAATAAGGTTATTATTTACCACATAAAGCTCATTAATCATATATACAGTGCGACATGAATTAGAGCGCATTGACCGACCCTTACGTTGTATAATAAGATAAACTAGAAACCAATGCATACCTGTTTTCGTAGTAGAAAATATATATACATGTACATGCATGTTTTCTTTACATGCTTGCTTGCATAAGAAAAAATCAGATCAACTTGATTTTTAGCCCACACTTGTAGAAAGAATTTTTATTTTATGATTTCATAAAAATGTTATTCTGAGCATTTTTTAATTTTTAGAGTAATTTGTACTAAAATTATGTGTTTGCTTCTCCATGTTTATATAGGGGGATTGTGTGTTCCATGTCCATGAGAACATAGCTATAAAAATAATGTAAATTCTAAGTTATGGAAACAAGAAATATTTTTTAGGAATAAAAAAGGAGTTAGTTGCAAATATGGTCAATTGGATTGCTCAGCACTTACACGTCCCTTATGTTAGTGTGCAATTAATAATGTTTGGATTTTTAAAATAAAGAAGAGCTTTTTTCATAAATAAATAGGAAAAAGTAAATTTTTGAATATTTACTTTTGTTATGAATAGCTATTTGCAATTTTACTAAACTATTTGCAATTTTACTATATTAAGTTTCAAAATTGCAAAAATACTAACCCTAACCCTTCCCCCTCCTTCACTCCTCTTTCACAGCCGCCTGTGTACTTTTTTTTTTTTTTTAAGATGGGATGCTATTTTGGTGGATTTGGATTTGGGTTGCATGGCCCCGCAGGGGCAACCACTTTCAACTGAACATGCAACTAAATTACTGATTTCAAGTTCCATTTTTCAATTGCCATTTTCGACCTCATTTTTGGACTCTAATATATATATATATATAGGGGGCTACTCCAATACAAACCTCCTTAAAATACAAACCTACAAACCAAGCATAATCTAATATTTCAAGCTAATCTAATGACCAAACTAGGGGTACCCCAATACAAAAAATGCTTAAAATAATTGGCTCTATCCTACAAAAAAAATAAAAAAATAAAAAAAAATCACTGTTCACGTGATGACGTGGCAGTGGATTTCACTGGTTAACGGTGCTTCGCACCTTCTTGTACGGCGCTTCGCGCCTTTATCATTCTAAAGTTGTAAGGAATGACAATCAATGGTAAAGGCAATAGACGATTGACGGGTGTGTCGAGAGCCTTCGGCCCTCATGACTACCTAACTCATCCGTTTACTGTCTTAAATGCTTCGCATTTCCACGGCAAGATTTTTTTTTTTTTTTGAATTTTTTTTTTTTGGTTGGATAGAGCCAATTATTTTAAGCATCTTTCGTGAAGATACCCTTGGCGAAAATCTTAGAATAAATGAAATATAATTAATTTAGTGTTGGTTTGTAGGTTTGTATTTTAAGAGTGGTTTGTATTTGAGCACTTGCCTATATATATATATATATAGGGTTGGACTCCATGAAGAACACTTTAAATAAAGAACAACAAAGAACACCTCATATCTAATAGATCCATTGCCCCTGGCGGGGCCACCCAATACAAAAAGTTCTTATTTTTTTAGGCTCTATCCATCCAGCAAAAAAAAAAAAAAAAAAAAATTGAAAATTTTACTGTTCATCGATGACGTCATCGATGACGTCATCATGAACAGTAAATTTTTCAAATTTTTTTTTTTTTTTTTTTTTTGCTGGATGGATAGAGCCTAAAAAAATAAGAACTTTTTGTATTGGGTGCCCCTGGCGGGGCCAATGGATCTATTGGAATAAATGATTTTATAGTGTTCTTTATTGTTCTTTATATAAGAGTGTTCTTTATGGAGCAAAGGCCTATATATATATACTAGAGTCCAAAAATGAGGTCGAAAATCATTTTTGAAAAATGGAACATGAAATCAGAAATTTAGTTGCATGTTCAGTTGAAAGTGGTTGCCCCTGCGGGGCCATGCAACCCAAATCAGCAACTGAATGCAACCCAAATCAGCAACTGAATGCAACTTTTTTTTTAAGGTGGGATTCTATTTTGGTGGATTTGGGTTGCATGGCCCCGCAGGGGCAACCACTTTCAACAAGTTGAATATGGTTGCATTTGGTTGAATATTGCCCCTGGCGGGGCCTTGCAACCCAAATCAGCAACTGAATGCAACTTTTTTTTAAGGTGGGATTCTATTTTGGTAGATTTGGGTTGCATGGCCCCGCAGGGGCAACCACTTTCAACTGAATGCAACCACTTTCAACAAGTTGAATATGGTTGCATTTGGTTGAATATTGCCCCTGGCGGGGCCTTGCAACCCAAATCAGCAACTGAATGCAACTTTTTTTTTAAGGTGGGATTCTATTTTGGTGGATTTGGGTTGCATGGCCCCGCAGGGGCAACCACTTTCAACAAGTTGAATATGGTTGCATTTGGTTGAATATTGCCCCTGGCGGGGTCTTGCAACCCAAATCAGCAACTGAATGCAACTTTTTTTTTTTAAGGTGGGATTCTATTTTAGTGGATTTGGGTTGCATGGCCCCGCAGGGGCAACCACTTTCAACTGAATGCAACCACTTTCAACAAGTTGAATGTGGCATTTGGTTGAATATTGCCCCTGGTGGGGCCTTGCAACCCAAATCCACCAAAATCACCCACCTTAAAAAAGTTGAATGTGGTTGCATTTGGTTGAATATTGCCCCTGGCGGGGCCTTGCAACCCAAATCAGCAACTGAATGCAAATTTTTTTTAAGGTGGGATTCTATTTGGGTTGCATGGCCCCGCAGGGGCAACCACTTTCAACAAGTTGATTGTGGTTTCATTTGGTTGAATATTGCCCCTGGCGGGGCCTTGCAACCCAAATCCACCAAAATCATCCCACCTTAAAAAAAAGTTGCTTGTGGGGTTGCATTTGGTTGAATGTGGTTGCATTCATTTGAATATGGCCCCTGGCGGGGGCTTGCAACCCAAATCCACCAAAATCATCCCACCTTAAAAAAAAGTTGCATGTGGTTGCATTCGATTGAATGTGGTTGCATTCAGTTGCTGATTTGGGTTGCACGGCCCCATAGGGGCAACCACTTTCAACTGAACATGCAACTAAATTTCTGATTTCATGTTCCATTTTTCAATTGTCATTTTTGACCTCATTTTTGGACTTTAATTAGAGTCCAAAAATTTGGTCGAAAATGACATTTGAAAAATGGAACATGAAATCAGAAATTTAGTTGCATGTTCAGTTGAAAGTGGTTGCCCCTGCGGGGCCATGCAACCCAAATCCACCAAAATAGCATCCCACCTTAAAAAAAAAAAAGTTTGAAACTTTTTTTTTTCAAACTTTGAGTATGAGTTTGAAAATGAGTATGAGTATGAGTTTTTTTTTCAAACTTTGAGTATGAGTTTCAAACTTTTTACCAAAAAAGTTTGAAAATGACAGGCGTGTGAATTGAGTATGATTTGGCACATGGACGGCACATGGGGGGAGGGGTGTAGTATTTTTGCAATTTTGAAACTTAGTATAGTAAAATTGCAATTAATTCAAAGAGATAGTATATTTGCAAATAGAAACTTTAAACATAGTATTTTTGGTAAATATTCAAAAAAAAGAAAGACAAACAAATTTAAAATAAAAAAGATAGAAAAATAGATTGTGAATAGATTATTCATTTGAAAGGATAAATAATTAATTATATCCCCTATCCCATGTCAAAAGAGATTATAGTTATTTATATATATAAAAAATTGTTATCATATCTATTAACCCATTATGATAGGGGTGAATGCCCTTTTTACCCATTTTTTGGGTTTCTCTCACCAAAATGCCCAGATCTGATCATCACCGCCCTAAATGCCCATTCAATACGCCCATAGCACCCACGTATGTCCAGATACGCCAAGGGCAACGACGCATCAGGAACACACGCCTCTGGCAGCAGCGGATTTGGTCCAGATACGCCTCTGGAAGAAACGTATTTTAAACCACATACGCATACTGAGTCGGCGTATTAGCATACGCGCATTACACATCAGCGTATCTGACGTCGCTGCCATCTTCTCCAGATCTCTCGTCAATGGCGATTCCGGTCAAAATTTTCTTTCACTCCGTTCGTTAATCTCCCTAAATTTCCATACATCTCCAATACACCATTCAAATCGTCGCTTGATTCTCTACACACCTACACAAATTTCAAACCATTCTATAAGCCGAATCGAAAATGCCCAAATCAAGTATTTTTTCCGATTCGTCATCTCCGACGATAGCTTTGTACGCCCCTGCGGGGCCAGTTGACACAAATGGACATCCGGACGATGAAGGTGATGATACGCTGGTCATGTGCTGATGATTTGGAGGATGGGAGACGACGCGAGGGTGAGGAGAAGGAAGAAATGATATTTTCCGATCAACATCGCCGGCGTAGCTGAGCTCTCGATTTCTGGCAATGACTTAAGTTTTCTGATAGCTACAGTACTCCGGATACGCCGATGCAAATGGCGTATCCCGTGGGTACTCCGGACGGTGTTTTGAAATGTGGATATTTTGGTAAGTGAGTACCCAATTTTTGGGTATTTAGGGCATTCTTTCTTATGATAGTAGGTTAGAAAATTAATTATTTTTTAATTTAGCCAAAAACGTGAAAAAAAGAAATTAACTACAATCGTCAAAATGCAATTCAATCTTATTTTATTTTAAAAATCTTAATGTGTTAGTTGTCAACTAATCCCGAACCACCTAAATGCTAAATCTGAAAAATTCAACAATTTACCATCATTTTGGCACAATTAATAATCTAATCATTTTGGTACATTTAAATTATGTTTCATTAATTTGCAATTAAGTCTAAATTTTTTTTTTGCCACAGTCTAAAAAAAATATTTAAGAAACTATCAGGAAAACAGTATTTTCTCTGGTTTACAATGACTATCACTTATATGTCCACATAAAATAAAATTTTATCGTTAGATAGGGAATTAAAGAAAAAATAACATCTGATAAGGATAAAGGAAGAATTATATCCTATATATAATTGGCGTAAAGAAGTTTAGTAAGTACAAAAAATCCTATAATAATTTAATAATTTAAAAGTTATAAAAATCTTAAATTTCACCAATAATAAAATTTAAAGTAAATTAATAAAGAATAAAACTAATAAAATATTCATCATCAACTTAATTAATTATTATTTTTATAGGAAAAAGAGTTGTATTAGCACAAAACTTACACACAATTAACAAATAAGGATAAAATAGCAAAGGGTGATGGCCCAAAATACCCACAAATTAAAAAGGAGTAACCAAAATATCCACCGTCAATTCGCGTGGCCCTAAATATCCACGGGACACGCTATTGGCAGTGGAGTGTCTCAAGACACGCTAGGGAGGAAAGCGTATCGTGCGAACACGCTGTTGGGGGGAGAGAATTTTACTTGAGATACGCATTGTATAACAGCGTATCACTTGTCACGCAGGTGTGACTTGCGTGATGACGTCATCTTGCGTCATCATCATTTTTGCTCAGATTTTAAGCGAAGTCGGTTGCTGTGGCGATTGGAGGCGATTTTCGCCGGAAAACACAAAAAACTCCGTTCAGCGCCTTCAACATGTTTTCCCATAACGTATAATATACCAATCGAATCGCCTGTGGACGATCTACACATCCATACCACTTTCAAATCGTTTGTTTCGCCGGAATTTCATCTCCCAAATCACCGATTGTCTCTCTCTCCTTCTTTTTCCGACGTCTTCGTGTGTGCCCCTGCGGGGCCAGATTCTATAAAATCGTTGGGTCAAAATGAAGAGGAAGCTGTGGTGATGATTTCCGTGTGTTCAGATAGGGTGGAGGTGGCCGGAGTAAGACGAACGAGGTGCTGGAGAGAGGAGAGATTTCCGGGAGAGGCGAGAGAGACGCAGATCAGGGGGATGAACAGTAAACCGAACACGCTACACGGATTAGCGTGTTGCGTGGGTAGATAGGGCCAACAGTCGCGTGTGTGGGTATTTTGGTTATGGGGTAGTGAAAAAGAGGTATTTTGGTCATTTTCTCAATAGCAAAAAACCGTAATAAAAAATAAATCACAAATTTATTCTTTATATAAAATAAACAAGTATACAAAGCATACCATCAGAATTTCAGTATACAAATATAAAAGAAAATATAAACTTTCTTTAAAAAAAAGTACAATTGTATGTGTGTTCTACAATAAGTTTCCACATGTCTAAGATATATTATATATATTCTAATAAATAGAAGAAAACACGGTAAAAAAAATGAAATATTAAAATATATGTTAGGCTAAACCTTAAAATATAATTTTCAAAAAAACCGTTTACCAAATAAAAGTATTGTAAGATAAAAAATATTTTATTAAAAATCATTAAAGATTCTATTTTTAGGTTTGACAACAAATATGTTTCTAATATTAACAAACAAGGATAAATTAGCAAAAAATCATAATTAAAAAATAAGTTGCAAATTCATTCTTTATATATAATAAACAAGTAAACAAAACATATCATCAGAATTTTAATTTAAAATATAATTTTTTTTAAAAACAAGAATGTACATTTAATTACAAAACAAAAAAGAAGTTTTTAAAAAAATATATGATAAAATAAGATAATAAAAAAGTAATCAAAAAACATGTGACACCAAAATTCAACAAAATATAATTTACAAAATAAACGCCAATTCAAAAAAAAAAAGATCTAAATCTAAAAAACTAAGATCAACAATAAACTTTAATATAATGCACTTAAAACAAATATATATCAACACAAAAACATAAAAACAAATAGTACAAACTTTCTTAAAAACAAGTTAAGTGTATGTGTGTTCACAATTACATAATCACATAAACATATATAAATAATAGCTAAACCAATAAATTCCCACATTTCTAAAGTATATTATATATATTGAAAAAAACTACCAAAAAATATGAAATATTAAAATTGTTGTGGAATAAAAACTAGGTTATGATTATGACGGCTAGGGTTTGTCTGTATTTAATGCTAAGGGTGGTTGAGCTTCGAGCTTTAATGGCTGCTTCTGCGTTCGAGACTAAACGGTCCTCACAGAATGCCTACGTATCTCTGTATTAGAGAATCAAGCCAAGAAAACGTAGTTCTGAGAATGAGGGGTCAGGCCCTTATATAGGCTGAGAAGCCTAAGAATTATGGTAGGAATAGGAGACTTGGTGGGCAAGCCACCGCCTCAAGGAAGGTTCTAGACTCCTTCCTTGTAGGAATCAGTTTCCATGTTGAGATATGTATCTTGGAGGCTAAGTCAGGCAAGAGTTATATCCTTATTTGACTCTTATTGCTGAGCTGGTTATTACCCCTAATATTAATTACGAAATTAATATTTAATTAGGGTTTTTGGGCCGCCCGATGGGCCCCACATTTGGACCATACTAGGTCTAATTAATACAACATTAAATGTGTCTTTAGGGCTTACTTTTAGCCCATATCATTTGCCCCCCAACTTCTAGGAAAACTGATCAGGCTCTCCTTGAAGTTATAAAGGCCTTAATTGAGACTTGGGTCAGGGTTCATTGCTCGTACGCGAGTATTTTCAACAATATCATCTTGGTGTAAAACGTGGAGCGACCGACGCAATTTACGACGATGTTGAACGACACTAAACGGTGTTAAATGGCACTATACAGCGCTAATCAGCCTTAAACAATGTTTAAACAGTGTTAAACAATGTCGAATGGCATAAAGCGGCACTAACGGCACTAATCGGCGCTAAACGGTGCTATACCGGCACTAAACGGTGCTAATCGGTGCTAACAGGCACTAATATGTGCTAATCGGCACTAAACGGTGCTTAATCGGCACTAAACGGTGCTAGCGGGGGTCCGGGGGCGGCAGCCCCCGGGCGGGGTCCAAGGGGCAGAGCCCCTGGCTGGGGTCGAGCTGCCAGGTCAGTTTGGAAATTTTTTATTTCTGAAGACTAGTACTATTCAGAAATTATCGTTTCGGCTCAAAATTTTGCAAACCCGAGCTCAAATTCGAGCTCAATCTTACTTTCTTACTACAAGCCTTGAGTCTCCACAAACTTTGAGGTTCTTAACCCTCATGATTCTTGCCAAGCCCAACCCTGCTATCAAGGCTTCATACTCAGCTTCGTTATTGGTTGTTGGAAAATCCAACTTCAAAGCATACTCAACTGTGAACCCATCGGGGCTTCGCAAGACTAAACCTGCACCGCTAGATTTTATTTTTGATGCTCCATCAAAATAGAGCACCCAATATTCCTTTTGACCAGGTACAAGTTCTTTATCTTTATCTCCATTCTCAGGGGTAGTTACTAATGCCAAGGCAAACTTCTCGATGGACGAGTAATTTAACTCAGCTCCGTGGAGCACCTTGCTCACATAGTAGATAGGTCTCTGAACCTTGCTCCTTTCTTTGATGAGGACGGCACTCAATGCTTGTTTAGACACCGCCAGATACAGATAAAGTGTCTCCCCGGGACTTGGCTTGGCCAACAACGGGGCTTCGGCCATGTACTTCTTGAGCTGTTCAAAGGCCTCTTGGCTTTTATCTGCTCGTCTTTTAACCCGGGTCCTTCACGAACTTAAACTCTTATTTGGTCGTGTTGTAACCTAACTCTTGACCCTTTGGGATCTTCACTTATGCATTTGTTTGTTCTCCATTCGTGTATTCTTTTATTTTCGGTACTTGGTCATCCTTGACTTGCACTCATCGGGTGCTCGGTACATAAATAAAATCACACAATCAATGAATGGAAATCAAACTTGCATTAATAACTTGAAATTGGTTCAACCCTTAGATAGAGTACTACTGTCCTACTCGGAGCAACATGCTCTTCAATGGTTTCAATGAACCTTATTTCTATTTCTACTAGATAAATATGAAGCTAAGTTCTACTAGGATAACTTAAGCATGAGAAACTGAGGCATCCATGCCTTCATTGTAAAACTCACTCATGTCTTCAATTGGGAGGACCCGCCCCTCGACTCCATTAGGCCTTAACGCGGCTTTGTAACAGCTCATAGCCATTTTCTGGTCACCTTTATGCTCTCCAACACCATTCCTGGTTGGGAACTTGATCTTCATGTGATAGGTTGAGGCCACAGCCTTAAAAGCGTGGAGTCCAGTCCTCCCGAGGATAGCGTTGTAGGTGGAAAACGATTTGATAACCGAAAAGTTCAACATCCGAGTGGCCTCCTTAGGCTCCTGCCCAATCGTCATGGGCAACTGAATAGTTCCCTCAACTTTAGATTCTACCCCATTGAACCCGTATATAGGCGTGTTGGACGGGGTCAACTGAGAATCATTGTATCCCATCTTCAGAAAGGCCTCGCGAAACAGAACGTTCACAGATGCTCCGTTGTCTATCAAGACTCGCTTCACCTCTGAGTTCCCAATCACGGGTGTTATGACCAGCGGGTCATCGTGGGGGAACTTCACCCCTTCAAGATCTGAATCCTCAAATCCGATCGTTAACTCGGTTCTTGCACGTTTCGGTGCTTCTTCGACAATGTGCGCCACCTCTCTAGCATAAGCCTTCCGAGAGTTCTTGGTTGTCCCAGCCGCTGTCGGGCCTCCTGAGATCACGTTGATTACTGGCCCTCGGGGCTGTGGGTTTCGATCTCGATCATCATCGCTCCTATCATGATTTCTTCTTTGACCACCACGATCTTCACCCTTAGTGAAGTGTCTCAGTTTTCCTCTACGGATTAAAAACTCGATCTCATCTTTGAGTTGTTTGCAGTCATCAGTGTCATGCCCCACGTCTTGGTGGAACCTGCAATACTGATTCTTGTTTCTCTTTGAGGGATCACCCCTGAGTGGCTTCGGCCATCGAAAATCCTTATCGTTCTCAATTTCCAACAAGATCTGACTCCTGGGAGTGTTCAATCTTGCATAGTCAACAAACCTCGGTCCTAGAGCAGAGTCGGAGTCCTTGCTAGTTCGGGGATACTTGTCCCTAGCATCATATTCCTGATCTGTCTTTCTCTTATCTGAGTTCCTACTTCCTCCATTCGTGGTTACGATTTCCTTCTACATGCTATCCTCAGCCTTAATGTACTTGCTTGCTCTCTGTTGGAGGTCAATCATGTTTTCTGGTGGGTGCTTTGCCAATGACCTCCTAAAGAAGTCGTCGCTGGTTCCGTGTTGCAGGGCTACTATGGCGACCTTATTATCCAGATTAGTAATATTTAATGTTTCCTTGGTGAACCGTTTGAGATAGTCTCTTAAGCTCTCGTTTTTCCCTTGCGTCACATGCATGAGGGATGCAGAACTTTTCTCATGCATCTTTCCGCTAACGAACTGGCTAATAAAGGCCATGCTCAACTCCTTGGAAGAGCCAATTGAGTTTGGTGGCAAACGAGAATACCAGCGTTGCGCCATGCCCGCTAGGGTTTGAGGGAACGCCCTACACTTGAGAGCATCACTTGCAGGTTGCAATAGCAATGCATTCGAAAACGTCCTTACATGAATAGTGGGATCTCCCGTGCCATCATAAGCCTTGATGGTCGGCATCTTGAACTTGCGAGAGATGTGGGCGTTCATCACTTCTTCAGTAAAGGGGGGAGTTGGATCATCAGGATCTCCTAGCATCAAAAGATCTTTGGAGTCTCCCCTTGGGACCTCTGCCCTTACAACCTCTGACCTAGGTCCTTCGATCCTCCTTTGTCATCTTGATGGCCTCTCCAAGTCAACAATGGGAATCTCTCCTGACCTTGGAGGGGGCCGATTCTGCCTTTGTTGTTCCCTGGCCATGTCTTCCTTCAGCCTTTGGATCTCAGCTTCAAGAGCCTTGATCTTCTCTGCAGCTGTCATGGGGGGTCCATCATGGATTCTTCGAGTACGCCTCACAGGTTCCTTACTTGGGTGCCTCCTCGGGGCTCGGTCTCGATCTTCTGACTCAGAAGAGGAGTCATCAGTATAGGGACCAGAGTAATCATAGTACCCTTGTCCATAATCAGGGCCTAAACCTCTGATGTAGGGGGGGTTGTACGGCTCATGTGCTTGAAGGGCATGACCGCTTGGTCCCGTGCCTTGAATAGGTGGATAGTTTGGCAGCCCATACATCGGGTTTGTGCTTGCGGGGAGATCCGTGGTATGGATCTGTACCCCCGGAGGTAGTGGATGGTTGTAAAGTGGGGCAACCACCATCTGAAGCTGATTCGTCTCTTGAGGGGGATTCACCACCAAGGGCAGCGATCCTTGAGATTGAGCTCCAATCCCTAGGGGAGTTGTCCCTTGGGGTTGAGTAACCAAAGGTTGGGAGGTCGCCTCCGAAGTAGGAGGAGCAGCGGTGCTATCAGTGGTTCCGGTCGTGACTGGTATTGCTCTCCGTGTGTTCACCATGGTTGTTGTTGTGTTCCCACAGACGGCGCCAAATGTTGTGGAATAAAAACTAGGTTATGATTATGACGGCTAGGGTTTGTCTGTATTTAATGCTAAGGGTGGTTGAGCTTCGAGCTTTAATGGCTGCTTCTGCGTTCGAGACTAAACGGTCCTCACAGAATGCCTACGTATCTCTGTATTAGAGAATCAAGCCAAGAAAACGTAGTTCTGAGAATGAGGGGTCAGGCCCTTATATAGGCTGAGAAGCCTAAGAATTATGGTAGGAATAGGAGACTTGGTGGGCAAGCCACCGCCTCAAGGAAGGTTCTAGACTCCTTCCTTGTAGGAATCAGTTTCCATGTTGAGATATGTATCTTGGAGGCTAAGTCAGGCAAGAGTTATATCCTTATTTGACTCTTATTGCTGAGCTGGTTATTACCCCTAATATTAATTACGAAATTAATATTTAATTAGGGTTTTTGGGCCGCCCGATGGGCCCCACATTTGGACCATACTAGGTCTAATTAATACAACATTAAATGTGTCTTTAGGGCTTACTTTTAGCCCATATCAAAAATATATTTTAGGATAAAACTTAAAATATAATTTACAAAAAAAAAATCGTTTATCAAATAAAAGTGATTTAAGAAAAAATTATTTTGATAAAAATCATTAAAGTTTCTATATTTAGGTTTGACAAAAAATATGTTTCTAAAATTTAAATTAAAAAAAAATGTGAGCACAAATCAACAAATTCTTACTTTGCGAACAAAAAATTAAAATTAAAAAAAGTGAACACCAATCAATAACTGAACATATTTTAAATTAAAAAACAATCTAAACACCCACAAAATAAATTTATATTAATATCTAAATATAATACAACATAAAAACCGCAGATTACTCTAAACAAAAACACATAATAAACACAACACATATCAAAAATATAAAATTAATATGAAAAAATAATCAATATTCAAAGAAATAAAAACTTTAATACCACACATATTTCCAAAAAAAAATAAAAAAAATGTCTTTATAAACTATAAAAACACTATAACAAAATATATTAAATCTTTAAGATAACCATTAAATTACATAATCAAAAAGATAAAAAAACAATAATTAATTGTTACATGAATATAGTACCTATATGTTTCAAGTATATCATAGGTAATCTTATAAAATAAAAAATATCAAAAATAATTATAAAATATTAAAAAATATGTTAGCCTAAATTTTGAAATATAAATTATTGAAAAGCCATTTACAAGAAAAAAACAAATGTATATTTACAAACCATATGTAATTAGCATGAAAGCCCGCACGGGCACCATTTAAATTCTTGTAATTCATTTTTTTTATTTTTGAAGTAGATGACTCGTAATTTCATAATTTTTGAAATATTATACGTTATTAGTGTGATATATTTAATAAAATATATATTTTATGAAGATTAATAGTAGTCGAATTTCTTACCTGAATTTCAGATATTATCGTAATATTTTACTTACACTTAAGAATTCGTATGCACTTTTATAAATAAATTAAAAAATTTAGTTTAGAAAGACAGAACAATAAGTATTTTGAAAAATTTATCCTTGACTTAGGAGACTCACGTATAGACATATATATGAAAGTGCTCAAATGATAACTCATATTATAATGAGGATTATAATGAGCACTGAGAACTAATCTCATGCTCAAATGTATAATGCGTGCATATATACACCATTCTCACTCAATCATTCATTCGTGTCACCAAATCGATCATCACTCTAGCAATAATTTATGAACATTTTTATCACCGAGTTCCAACCACATTCCCGACCCCACATTCGATAGTTTATTCATTCCATTTTCATCTTCTAACAATATAAATGAGTTTATAAATCCCCGTCGATGTCGTTCTCACCCACTCTACCACCATCAATGCCATCACCAACTCCTTCGAATACCATCAAAATTTCAGAATTGGAAATTTTTGGTAATTTGTATTCAAAACTTTTAGTATAATTTTGGTGATTCAAGTTGAATTTTCTTTGATTCTGCTTTGATTTTGGTGGTGTAAGTGGTGGTGCACATTCAAATGTAACCTACATCTCCAACTTTACCCTTCCACCTCTACTATTTTTGAAGATTTTTTTACACCATCTTCGACAATACAACAATGTCATCACCACCTCTTCTCCACTTTTATACATTGTGTGTATACATCTATACACCTTACTCACTTAACCATTTCTTCGTGTCACCAAATCGACCAACACTCTAAAAATAACTTGCGAACACGTTTATTATCGAATTCCAACCACCCTACTCCGCTAGCTCATTCATCTCGTTTGTTGTCCTCTCACATAAGATCCGAGTTTATAGAGCTCCATCGATGTCGTTTTCACTCACTTTACTACCGACCATCAACACCAGCACCTCCGAACACTATCAGAATTTCAAATTTTAGAAATTTTGGTAATTTGCATTTAAAATTTTAGTGATTTGGGTTCAGTTTTTGGTGATTCAAGTTGAAAGTAGAGTAATTCTACTTTCATTTTTGATTTTTTTGGTTGTGCAAAGGGTGGTGTTGATGTGATTGCATTAAAAGTTTTAGTGATTTCGCTCGTGATTCTAGTGTTGTTGTGTGGTAGTGACGGTATTGTGGTGGTATGGTAGTGACGGTGGTAGTGGTGTTAGCGATGTGTTGTTAATGGTGGTATTGATAGTGATGTATCCATCGAGAAGCACACGACTTTTATATAGTATTTTCTTACATATTGATTGTTAATATGAAATACATGATCTATGATTTTTTTATGTATTATATATAAAAGCTTCATAAGTAACTACTAACAATTATATAATTGTGTATACATACATTACATGTAGTCTTATTTTAAAAACACTTTTAGTGACCTACAATTTTGAATTTCTTTTAAATACAATCTAATTAGTTTTTTTTGAATTTTTCTTTTTAAATTCAATCATTTTTACAGTCCTTAAATTCAACTAATCGATAATTATAATTTGTGTATTGTATACAATTTAGTATTCTCTTTTTAAATATCTATCTTTCATTAATATAGGTATAGATCTTAATCTCATAATTATTTGTATTGAATCTACGAACTAATTTATAATATCGTTTTCTAACCCAACTACAGTTCTTTTATTTAATTAAAAAATTAATACAATGTTTATATCTCACATGTAAATTATTTAATTGATCACAAAATAATGTTTTAAATTAGTATAAGAGTTCTCGTCAAAAAATCATTTTGGCCTGTACTAAACACAACACAATTAATTTTGATAATTTTAACTTGATTAAATCTCAAAATAAATATTAAATATAGTAAAGCATGCGTATTATTTGTGCATGTAGTAAATGATTTTTAAAAGTCACCTGTACTAAACATAATAGGCAGACAACTGTACAATTCATTTTTAATAATTTTAACTTGATTAAATCACAAAGTAAATATTAAATAAAGTAGAGCATGCGAATTATTTGTGCATGTAGTAAATGATTTTAAAAAGTTGTTGTAAGTTTCTTCTTTGGCTTAGTAAAAATATGTTTTACACCTCATTTAGTCATTTATCATTTCTTGTATTAATTTAATAATAAACATATTCTGTCATTCGACTAATATAGACATAAATGTTAAAAGAGAAATATTGTAATAAATTTTGATATATCTATTTTCACTTCCGCACGTTTACCTACTTGAGATAAACTTCTACTTATTTTCGGTCACCTACCTCCTCATTTTGATTTTTTTCTTTTTACCAATTTTCGGCCACCTCAGTACCTTTAATACCTAAAATAAAATATTATACTGATATCGAGTCAAAATATGTTATACACTTCATTCATCAATTTTTGTATCAAATTAATAATAAACATATTCTGGCTATTTGACTAATATATAGACATAATTTTTAAAAGAGAGAAATATTGTAATAAATTTTTATAGATCTATTTTCACTTTCGCCCGTTTACCTACTTGAGATAAGTTTCTACTTATTTTTCGTCACCTACCTCCTCACTTTGATTTTTTTTGACCAATTTTCGGCCACTCAGTACCTTTCATACTTCAAATAAAATATTATACTCTTATCGAGTAAAAATATGTTATACACTTCATTCATCCTTTTTTGTAACAATTTAATAATAAACATATTCTGGCTATTTGACTAATATATAGACATAATTGTTAAAAGAGAGAAATATTGTAACAAATTTTTATAGATCTATTTTCACTTCCGTCCGTTTACCTACTTGAGAAAGACGTCTACTTATTTTTCGTCACCTACCTCCTCACTTTGATTTTTTTTGACCAATTTTCGGCCACTCAGTACCTTTCTTAATTGACTTTGACGACATCATCTTTGTCAATCTATATTTTCCCTCCCCGACTACCATTTTTTTCTATTATATGTGAATATATTTTAACGATTTTATCCCTAATAAATCTACTGATATCGAGTAAAAATATGTTATACACTTCATTTATCATTTTTTGTAACAATTTAATAATAAACATATTCTGGCTATTTGACTAATATATAGACATAATTGTTAAAAGAGAGAAGAAATATTGTAATAAATTTTTATAGATCTATTTTCACTTCCACCCGTTTACCTACTTGAGATAGACTTCTACTTATTTTTCGTCACCTACCTCCTCAGTCCTCACTTTGATTTTTTTTTGACCAATTTTTGGCCACTCAGTACCTTTCTTAATTGACTTTGACGACATCATCTTTGTCAATCTATATTTTCCCTCCCCGACTACCATTTTTTACTATTATATGTGAAAATATTTGAACGATTTTATTACTAATAAATCATAAAAATAAACGTGAGCATAAATTTATGAGTATAATTCTTATCAAAATTCAACTTATTAAAATTAGTAAAATTATGTGGACACTTTTATCCTGAATAAATTATAAAATAAATATTGCTAATTGGTGGTTATTTGAGCATGTAGTGAATGAGTTTAAAATGTTTCACAAAAAAAGTGATTTTGTCTAGTGGTTGGATATGTAAACATAAAGTTACAGTTGTTGAAAGGTTATAAAATAAATATTGCTAATAGGTGGTTATTTGAGCATGATGTAGTGAATGAGTTTCAAATGTTTAACAAAAAAGTGATTTGGTCTAGTGATTGGACATTTAAACATAAAGTTACAGTTGTTGTAAGATCATGGATTCAATTCCTTCCAACTTCAATTTTTTTAACATTAATATAAATGTAAGGACAAATTTGTAATTTACTAAATAGGCACAAAACCCATGTTGGCCTATAATAGATTATAATTAATAGATATAATGGATATGTATTATTATCATTAAAAGTAAAAATAAATAATTCAAAAATACTATAAAACTAATTTTTTAAGAAATCTTTTTAATCAAAATTAAACTATAAAATATTAATATAATTACTCGTGCATCACACGGGTATAAAGCTAATTTACATATAAATACACAAAACAAATTTCGTCAATTCAGAACATGCTTTTTTTTTCAAATATTGAATTTACTCTCCTATATTTGTATGAAATCCATCTGTACTCTTATTCCCGTTATTCTCTGCACATGTACGTGCAGGTCATTATTATGAAGAGAACCTTTTTATTAGGGTTGATCATAAACCACACTAAATCGTAAAAATTATCCGTACTGTATTAAATTGTACCATACCGCGCGGTTTTTATTTTCTGTGCTGCAAATATATGAATTATATATAATAATATATATATTATCTTAATATTTTGGTAAGAATTTAAAGGATAATAGTTTGCAAGTTATTTGCTTCGTTAGTGCTTAATTAGTAGTTTATTTTAGAGACTTTTGATGGAATGTACTAATCAATTGTAATAGGCTTACCCATCTTTCTCTATTTTATTAGCACAATATTTCATAATACAATGTTTATATTTCATTAAGTCTGTAGAGATCACTGTCTGCATCAGAATTAAGAAATGTGATTGGGTAACAACTTTACAAAATGAATTCCACGTGTATCAAAATTAATATTTCAAATTTATAATTATTTTTATCGAATGTGTAAACCGCAATAAACCGCACCGCATTTTCGCGGTGTGGTTTATGCGGTTTTAAAATTTCGTGGTGCGGTTACAGTTTGGAAATTTGACCGAACCGCATGTCCGAGTTGGGCCGCGATTTTGTGGAAAAACCACACCGGCCGGCACCACGATCACCCCTACTTTTTATTATAGAATTCAGGAGTGGAGAAAACCATTGATTCCATCATATAATTTTATCAATAAATTATAAATAAAATTTTATTTTAATGTAGAATACAAATGACATATAAACTTCATAAAGAACACATAAAATTTGAACAAATATTTTTTATTTGAATTTGATTATATAATAGAATCATTTTGGATAAATTTGATTTTATGTTAGAATTGCTTTAGATTATTTCATTAATTTTTAATGATTTTTCAAAAAAAAAATGTTTTGTAATTTCATTTTTAATTTCTTAACTAAGATTTATAATTATTTTTCATAAAAAAAAGTGATTGTTCTCTCTTGGACTTCATATAAGGTGATTATCTCTATCGTGACACCCTATATTACATATGTATTAGAAGATACCCACGTTTTAAGAGTGAACTAGCATTTTACCCGTGCTACGCATTAAAAGCACAATTTTAAAATTTTAAAATAGTTACAAAAATATATAGTGTATCATAAAATAAATTATTTTATTACATTTTGTTTTGAGAGTAACGAAACTGATATGCATCTCAAGTAACTTTACTCAAATTATGTATAATTGTATGAACGCGTGTTAGAAGATTTTGAAAAATTTTGTATATTAAAAAAAGATTAATATCAAAACAAATTCATTTGATATATGAAAAAAATTACCTGAGATACATATCAATTTTCTTATTCTCTTTTATTTTTTCCCCAAGTAATTTAATGACATTTTATGCTATTTTTACAAAAAATTTGGTTCAATATAATCCTGTTTTGAGGATCAGACATAGAGAACAATAAAAACATAATTAATAGAAAAATAAATCAATGACATATTTTACATTCTACAAATGCAAATAAAATAGGGAATGAGCAATTTTTCGGAGTAATTCTATTTCGCCAAAAAACAAATCCAAAAAAAATCCCAAAAAGTGAGTTATCATATTTTGATTGGTTAGCGTTCTACCCATGCTATGCACCGAATAACAAAATTTAATAATTAATTAATATTAACATATTATTTTAATCATTAATTATATAAAAAAGTTAATTTCATTAAAATTTAAGTATAAAATTATCGTCAATTTATACCAATTGCGATAATATCAAAATTATCAAACAATTATCATAACTTTCACATCCCTGCTCAAACATTTTAAGCTCCTCTTTATTGTTTTTTCTTAATTTTATTTTTCATTTGATTTCTCTCATTTTTGAGAATCTTTCAAGGAAGTTCATAAGTGTTTTTATCCATATTTTAAGTTCTGTTATTTTGAAAATTTGGTATATTTAAATGTGATGTACAATGAATTTCTATAATTTTTATGATATTAATATTCAAAATATTTGCATGGGTCGCGATCAATTTTTCGAGTAGATATTAAAAATTCGTAGCACTTATTTCTAACGACCGTTAAAAATGTTTGTCCAATTTTGATTATAAGCCCATTTTTATTATTTTCCTTGATTTTGCTTTGTTTTTTAATAAATATCTCTCTTTATTGAGAGCCTAGTACCACGTTGGTGGGTTTTATCTACTGATATACTGGAATTTATACTTTCTCCTTGTGAATGATAACTCTCGTTTCTTTTCCTTGATTTTACTTTGTTTTTCAATAAATATATCTCTTTATTGAGAGTCTAGTATCCCGTTAGTGGATTTTGTCTATCCATATATTGGATTTTATTCTTTCTCTTTTGAGAGTAGGTTCCTTTATTTTGGCATCCAGGATCTTAGATCTACAGAATTTTGTTATATTGGTTCAATGATTTGGATAGTATAGAATCGCAGTTATGGTCAGTTGTTCACGTTCTCACAAATCACATATGTATTTCCCTCACGATTAAATTAAATTGTTGAATTATTTCGCTAGAAAGACTATATATTTCACAAATATAAGCGAGTGATGTACCACAATTTAAGATCTGATCAACGATTGTGGATCGGATTAAGGAAACCTTGTTACCTTGATATGGTCTATTTTAATACGTGTTTGTCCAATTTTGATTATTTTTGCAGATGTATGACATTTTATTGATAACTTATTTACCTATAAAAAATAGTGATTTAGAAGAAAATTTGAATGATTATTTGTGTAGATAACATATGTCCTTTTGTTGATAAATTAATTATCTATAAAAAAAATAGTGATTTATTAGATTTTTTGCGCTGAGTTGACCAATTTGCAATGAAATATAAAGAAAATAATGATTTATTAGAATTTTTGCGCTGAGTTTACCAATTTGCAATGAAACAATTCACTAACAATATTTTTATTGACTCTGTAATGAATTTTATTTTTGGATTGATAATTTATACACCAAATGATGTCTAATACTATTTGAGAGTCTATTTGAGTTATTACCATAATTAGCGTAATTTCGTAAATATATAGTTCTTATTTAATAAAAGTGAAAATAAATTATATGAGAAATTTATTATCGAATCTTTTTTGATTAAAAGTATATATAATATATAAGCATGTTAAATCAAATAATTATTATATTTGAGTCGGTTATGTTCCGACGGGCTAGACCATTTTATAAAGGAGGTACTCCCTGTGTTAAAGTGCTTATTTGATTATACTAGCTAGACTGTTTGGTAAGTATAACATGTACGTGTTATATGTGTTAAGTAATAAAGCGTTATATGATTCGTTGGGTAGAATAGAGTGTTAGTTACAGAGGCATGCCTGTACACATCTAATAACAAGCCTAATTGTTTGTAATGTTTTGCATTACTTACATGACCTCTTAACTGAGGGAACCTCTAGTTGTAGAGTTTCTGTTTGTATTGTACTTGTAGTAGGCATCAAATCCTAGTTATTTAACTGTACTTATAGAGTCTAGAATAATGCTTGAAAGAAGTTCCAAGGTTCATGCCTCAAGCAAGGAGTTAAAGACTGTCAAATAATCACAGTTGGGATTTGAAGAAATGAAGAATGTGCCTAAGTACCAATTCGAGAAGTATATTTGTCTGTTCGAGAAGTCCAGCATTCGAGAAGTCAGGGATTCGATATCTCAAGACACTATTCGATATCTCTGAATACACTGTTCGATATCTCATTCGATATCTCAGAGATTCGATATGTCTATGTACTCTATTCGAGAACTCAGGAAGTCAACAAGCCAAAGTGGTATTCGAGTTCTCAAGGAGCCAACAAGTCAAAGTTCCATTCGATATCTCAAGGACTCAGAAAGCTATTCGATATCTCGAGGATTCGATAAGTCAAATGTTCTATTCGACAACTCAAGGAATCCTGATGGAAAAGAGATATTCGAGAAGTGGTTCGATATGTCAATGTAACAGTGTTCGAGAACTCAGAGTTATCGATCAAGTCAATTCCAGTTCTCGAATCACTTACTTAGTCACTTCTCGAATACATTCTTGGAGACAAAATACTGAAGAAATTGTACAAGTTAGAAACCTGCAACAAGCCAATGCACTTTATGGACCACAATCTGTAACGTGCTCTGGAAAGCCTACAAGGAAGCTTGGAGAGATATAGAAGAGACAAGGAGCTAAAGAAGTGGATCTGAACAGGCTTTGCAAAGTCAAATCTGTAATCGTTTGGACACTTACTCAAAAAGGATAGACAGACTAGAAAGTAATTTGTTTAGCTACCTTATTTGTAGTAAGTAGGTTATATCCATGTACTATAAGGATACAGCCTCACTTCCATAGTCAAGAACCTTGTGAGTCAAGTTTTTCATATACTGTAAGCTATATCTCTCTGAGAAAAACGAAGCTGAGAATACTATCATTTGTATTCACAGATTGTAGCAACCTTTATCTAATAATACATTAGATTAAAGTGATATTGTGTTCTGTGTTGTTCTTTATCCGCATCTACATCTCTGTACACACAACACTTGTTTGCTACACAGACTCAAGGCAAGAAAGGTTCAATAATCCATTGACCCCCCCTCTGTATTCTTTCTCTGTGTTCAATACTCAACAAGTGGTATTAAAGCGGGTTATTTATTCAAAAACAGAAAAACGATCATGAGTTCGAATACACCAAAGACTACAGGAACGGTGAAGGTCCCTAAGTTTGACAAAGAAAACTTCAACCTCTGGAAGATAAAGATGATGTTGTTCATTAAAGCCTCTCATCCCTTGTATCCTGAGATTCTCAAGAATGGTCCTTTTGTTCCACAACAAGAGATACCAGAAAAGATTGTTGGAACCACAACTATCCCAAGATCTTATGAGGCCAAGGATCCATCAAAATGGACAGAATCAGAAAGGGAGAAGGTTGCTCTTGACAGCCACCTCATGCTGCTTATCATTGATTCCATGGACATGTCAATGTTTGCAAACATTGCATCATGTACGTCTGCCAAAGAAATGTGGGATCACATTGAGGTGTTGTGTGAAGGAACTGATGAGGTTAAGGAAAACAAGAAACAGATACTTGTCACACAGTATGAAGCTTTCATGGCACAGCCCAAGGAAAGCATTACTGAAATGTTTGAAAGGTTTCACAAGCTAGTTACTGAGTTGCAGATGAATGGCAAGGTTTACAGCACCAAGGAGTTAAATATGAAATTTCTGTTATCTTCACCAAATCATCTAGAGCAAAGAGTCATTTCTCTAAGGGAGAGAGATTTGAACAAAGTCACCTATGATGTGCTCTATGGAGTCCTAAAGACTCATGAACTTGAGTTGCTTCAGAAAAGGGCTATCCAAGCCAACCAAGGTAGAATGATAAACACATCATGTGCCTTGATTGTCAACAAATCTATTCAAGACCTAGAAGCATCTACAAGCCAGCTAAGGATAGAGGAGGTAGCAGATGATGAAGAAACTGAAGCTGAGGTATGTGAACCTGTTGAGGAAAAGGAGGAAGAGGAAGAGTTTTACACTCTTGAAGAACTTGATGGGATGGAAAATACTTCATATGCTTTCATGGCCAGGAAATTTCCAAACATCAGATTTAAAAGAAATCAAACCTTCAAACCCAAAACTCAAAACCATTCGGTCAACAAGAACAAGGCACCTGTGAAATCAAACAGAAATAAATTCAAAACCAGTTATGTGGATAGGTCATCTGTAAGGTGCTATAGATGCAATGACCTAGGGCATTTTGCCAGTGAATACAAGAAGCCTAAAAAGAAGGATAGGGATTATCTTGAGCTCGAAGCTAAGTATGAGGCCCTTCTGAAAAAGCAGACACAAGGTAAGGCCTACATAGGTGAAGGGAAGTGTTGGGATGACTCTGAGAGTGATGGAGAGGAACAAGAATTCTGCAATTATGCCTTGATGGCCAATTCCAAGGATGACCCATCTCCATCTGATTCTCAGGTACCATCTCTCACTACTATAGATATGTCTGTTTCTGAGTATAAATGCATGATCGAACAACTATCTGTTGAGATGTTTAATATTCATACTAGTATGACTGCTGCTAATGAGGAGATTGCTAAACTGTCTACTAGAAATGAAATATTAACCAAAAAGAATGAGGAACTTGAGCTGACTGCTATGCAAGTAGAAAACCTTAAGAAAGAAGTTGAATATCTGCAGAACAAGGTTTTATGTGCTAGTCAAGTAGAGAAGGCTCTTAGGGATGAATTAGCTGAAAATGAATTCAAACTGAAAACTTTCAAGAAATCATCTGGTCTAGTGCAATCCTACTGTGAGAAAATTGAAGCTAAACCCAAAGCAGCTATTGGACTTGACTATGACTCTCACAAACAGAGGAAAGGCTATGCTGTCATTAAAGAGGACACAGCTGTTCATGAGAAAGTGCCTCACATATTGAAAAAGACTGAAAATCAAATTTTCAAGGAATCAACATTTGAAATTGATGAGGATGCCTTACTCATCAAACAAATGTTGAATGATGAGGATGAGGCACAATCTAGTGAACAACAAGCATCCTCCAAGAGTGAGAGTGTCAAGTCAAAGACCAAGGAACCAGTAGTTGTTAGGCCAAGACCTAAGAAGTTTGTTAAGTTTGTTTCAGCTAGAATGAATGAATCAGAAAAGAAAGTGACTAAGAAGAAACAGAACAGAAATGGCAAGTTAGGGATTAACAAGGATAACAATTATGCTTATATGCCTAATGCCCCTAGGAAAACTTGTCAGAACTGTTTCAGTACCAATCACTTAACTCATGCATGCAAGAAACCTGCTGGTAGTGTATCTAAACCTTTCTATGATTCTTCTGTGCCTCTAAGACATAGAGATGCACCTTTTTGTGATAAATTTGACTGTATGCCATGCAATATGAATATTATGACTAGCTGTTTCAATCTGAGAAGACAATTCATTGATGGATGTATCAGTCACAATTCTCACACACACTACACCAGGGCAAAGTCTTTAAGTTCTCCTAAAGCTAGGAAGGTACCTCTGTCACCTAAGTCTGAAACCTCAGGTTCTAAGACTTCTAACAGTGACAAGAAGACTAATGCCAAGAAAGTTGATAAGCATGCTGTTTATGATAAAACTGTTTCTAAGTCACATGGACCCAAACTTGTTTCGGTACCAAAGGCAAAGTAATACCATTGTGTTTGCAGGGCAAAGAAAGTGAAAAGAAGGTCATGTGGATTTTGGACAGTGGATGCTCAAATCATATGACTGGTGATATGGCCCTGCTATCACAGTATGAAGAAAAGGCTCACCCAATGGTTGCTTTTGGAGATGACAGCATGGGTAACACATTGGGATATGGCAAGTTGAAAGTTGGTAATGTCATCGTTGAAGATGTAGCACTAGTCAAGGGGCTCAAGCATAATCTGCTAAGTGTTGGTCAGTTTACTGATAGAGGATTCAAAGTGAATTTTGACAAAGATTAATGTTTGATCACCCACAAGAAGACTGGTGATTTTGCTCTATCTGGAGTGAGGAAGGGAAGCCTGTTTGTAGCCAATATGGACTCTGCAAATGAAAGGCAGAGTGTATAAACTTGTAACACTATAACTAATGTAACTCAATTAAAAGAAAAGATACTTAACCAGAAGACAATCAAGAACAAGAAGTCACAAGAAATCAACACTAAATGAAGACAAGGTATTTGATACAATTGAACATGTTAACTATGATCAAGCCAAGAAGAAATCATTGAGAGAAGTTCAAGTCAAAGTTGTTCAGGCCTCAGTGATTTGAGAAATCGAGAATCAAGATCATAACTATCAGTATCAACAAGACCAATTGATTTCAAGTGAACAAGAAGGAAAGCGAATATTGGAAAGCCAAGTTACTAAGTGAATATGGTAATTTATTCAAGAAGCAGAAACACTATCAAGACTAGTCACTTATGAACCAGACCAGTGCATCAAGTGTCAGGACATTGATAGCAAGTTTATGTCAGTAATAAAGATCCATGTTCAAGAGCTTGCTGAAGAATAAAGAAGACATGAAGATATCACAAGCTCAAGATGTGCATTGAAGTTTCAAGTTGAAGACCAGAATATTTTCTAAGTACTAAATGTTCTGGATGGCCAAGTAGAATATTTCTAAGTAGAAGTTCGACTTAGAAATTTCGAGATGGCTAAGTAGAAATTCTCAAGTAGAAGTTCTACTTAGAGTGCAGCTTCAACATGACACATGGCATCTTTTGATTGGCAGATTTCCAAACTTTCAAGATAAGGCAAGATTTATGTGGACATCATTGGGCCACGTACATCTTAGTCTTTGAAGACTACAGGACATAGATTACATGTAGTATAAATAGAAGCTTGAGAAAAACACAAGAAAAAGAGAGAGAGTATATTCACAGAGCTTAGAATCATTCACTTCTCTCTCAACTTCTGTTATACTTTGTAATGAATGTTGTAGCAACCTTTTCAAGTTATATATAAAGAAATATATTCCTTGAATCTGCGTGTTCATTTATTGCATCGTATTTATTGCTACTCATATTCGAAAAGTTGTATTCACCCCCCCTCTACAACACATTTGGACCTAACAATTGGTATCAGAGCGGATGTTTAACATACAAAACATAGATCCTTGTGTTTGGTAGAAGAATCGTGAGTTTTCATTTTCTAGATCTACTTTTCATTTTTTCGAAAAGTGTGCTTTAATTCGTTTCTAGTGAAAACTCATCCAGAAAAATTATTTAAATACTCCAGGTGTGATTATTTATCTTGGGTGTATTTTAATTAATTTTTGTGAATTAATCTGGGTTCATTGATATTTGGTGTTCTTGAGTGTTCATCATCTGTTCTTATCAAAGAAGATAACCCAACAACTTTTTGATCTCCTTTTTCAAACAGATAAGATAGTCAAAAAGGTGTTTTTGTACTTTTGATTTGATAATTATTCCTTGGCCGAAAGTGTAACAAGACATACTCAGTGCCTAGCAAGTGGGTTAGTTGCTTTCGGTGTGTAAAGTATCAAAAGTCAAAAAGGTGTTAAAGTGATAATATTGTTTATTCAATATTAAAGAAATCTGCAGAAAATTTATTCTAAGGACAAAAAGTTCTACATAGAATTTCTACTTGAGATTTTCTACATAGAATTTCGACTTGGACAATTTCTACTTGGTGAATTTCGACTTGAGCAAAATTTCGACTTAGAGAAATTTCGACTTAGGCAAAAGTTCTACATAGATATTCTACATAGCCTAGTCTTGGGTACTTAGAATTTTTTAGTGACAAGATTTGAAATGGCTCCTAAAAATTCTTTCAAGATCCCAATGTTCAACCGAGATCACTATGAAGAATGGTTTTTCAGAATGAGACTCTACTTAGAGACAATTAACCCTGAGTATCTGGAAGTCCTTGAAAAGGGTAAATTCGTTCCAATGAAAGCTATTCCTGAGCGTACGGAAGGAGAGGAGGTTATACCTGCTCGGTCTGAGCCTAAAAAGGCAGCGGACTTTACGGATGCTGACAAGGAGCAAATAGCTTATGATACTTCTGTAAGACAAACCTTGATGGAATCCCTTGATCATGAAATGTTCAACATAGTCAAAGGTTTGAATACAGCAAAGAAGATTTGGGACAAGATAGAAGTTGTCATGGAAGGATCTGCAGAGGTTAGAAGCAACAAGACACTTATACTCAAGATGGAGTATGACACCTTTAGAATACGAAAAGGAGAAAGCATAACAGATGTCTATCTACGATTCAGTCAGTTGGTATTGGATTTGAATCTGAGAGGTGTTACTCTCCCCATGGTTGAGACCAATACGAGATATCTGAGGAACCAGCCAAAGAGCATTGAACATAGGGTCTACGCAATCAGAGAAACCAGAGATTTGCATACAACTTCTCTGGAAGAATATTATGGAATTCTAAAGACCTATGAGCTGGAAACACTTCAAGATCAAGCATGGGACAATGATTCAAAAGGAAAAGAAACTGCATCAGGATTAGTTGCTGATGAGGAAGAGTCTAAGAAGGCAATGGTTGCAGCAAAGCCTAAATCATCACTTGCACCACATCAAGTTGATAATGATGACGAGTGCGCATCTAACAGTGATGATGACTACTTCACCCAAGAAGAGCTGGACAACATGGACGATAGTGTCGTGGCATACATGGCAAGGAAGTTCAGCAACATGAGATTCAGAAAGAGCAACCGACCACAGAGAAATTCTTCATCTTACTATCGGGCTGCTAAGGGTGGTGGTAGTTCGTCAGGCTACAAAAGCAAAGGCAAGAGTACCAGCTACAAATCTCCTTTGGATTTCAAAATGAAGTTCAATTGCTATAATTGTGGTGAACCTGGACATTTTGCCTCGGACTGCAAAAAGCCTAAACAGACTTATCCAAAAGAGACATTTGAAGCCCTCAAAAGCAAGTATGAATCGCTGGTGAAAGAAAAACATGGTAAAAGAGCTTTAGTAGTAACAGAAGGAAGAGCTTGGGATGATTCAGATGAGGAAGATGTTACTCATGTAGCAAACTTTGCGCTCATGGCTGAGACATCAGAGGAACCAGAGGTACCAGTTCTAACCCTTAAAGTAGAAATGTCTATTGATGATTATAAGGAACAGAACGGGGCTCTTAGCGAAGAGATCTACATGTTGTGCAAAAGCCTAGACACTTCTCAAAAGGAACAGAAAACACTTGTCGCCAAAAGCAGAATGCTTGAGGCAAAAGTGGAAGAGTTAGAGGCTGCTTGCACTGTAGATACTTCCCTAAGAGATTTTATTAAATCTTTGGAACACAAGCTCGTCCTTAAGGCAGAAATAGAATCATGTCTTAGGAACAAACTAGCTGAGTTAGAAACTAAATGTGAAGCTTACAAACTAGCTGCTAGTAAAGTGTATGTAGATAATGACGTATTTAAGAAGATAACTGGAGTAGGTGTAGGACTTGATTATTCTAACCTTTCTAAGAAAGAAGGGAAGAGACCTATCGACTCTAGTTCCAGTGACCTTAAAAATGAAATTCCTAGCATTTTTAAATCTTCTGTCAAACCCATCTACAAACACCTTGTTCCTAGAATAGAAGAAGAAGAGACTGAATTGATAGCTAGATATGAGATTGAGATAGAAGATCGCCAGAAAGCACAACCTATAACTCCTATCAAACAAGTTAAAATCAATTTCCCTAGTGATGAATCTAGACTAGGAATAGGAGCTAAGGCTGTCAAACAACAAGGGAAGAAAGGCATAAAAGAGGTTAAGGCTGAACGAATAAAGAAAGCATGTTATCACTGCAAATCTACTGAACATCTTTCTTATGCATGTAAAGCTAACATAAATGTTCCTGCTGCACATGCCATGCCTGTCACACACACAATGAATAATCTGCATCAGAATCATGCACAGTGTGGTCAACCTAATTGTATGCCATGCACTTTTAATGTCATGCAAACTTTTGTGAATTTAATGAATGCATCTAGCCAGTCATGCTTAAATACTGCTGCTAGTTCAAACATCAAGAAAAAGCATGTGAGAGCCAAGACTGTCAGTCCTCCTAAAGTTAGGAGTGACAAACCTTCTCCTAGGACTGACAAACATGTCAAGTCTGAGAAAGGAAAGGAGGAAGTCGAAAGCTCTAGTAATGTTAAGAAAAGTGCATCTCCTGTTGTTAAATCTGTTGATTCTAAATCTTATCGAAAAGCCGGGCCCAATCAAAGTTGGGTTCCGAAGAAAGTCTAATCAATCTGTCATTGCAGGGCATTAAGCAAAAGAGAAATAAAGTTATATGGGTGCTAGACAGTGGTGCATCGAGGCATATGACTGGAAACAAGTCCCTGCTTACAGAGTTGGTTATGAAAGCTGGCCCTTATGTTACCTTTGGAGATGACAGCATAGGTGTGACAAAGGGATATGGCAAACTGAAAACTGGCAATGTCATCATTGAAGATATTTCCTATGTTGAGGGATTAAAGCATAATTTGTTGAGTATCAGTCAATTCTGTGACAAAGGTTACGAAATTGTCTTCAACAAGAAAGGTGTATCAATCACTCACATCAAGGAAGGTTCACTGGCTTTGAGAGGAGTTCGAAAGGCAGATCTTTTTGTTGCAGACATGGATTCAGCAAATCAGAATGAAGTCACCTGTTTCTACAGCAAAGCTTCGGATGATGAAAGCTGGTTATGGCACAAAAAGTTATCTCACTTAAACTTCAAAACGATGAATGCTCTCGCGAGGCGAGAATTGGTGAGAGATCTACCTCAAATGGAGTTCGCTCCGAAAGGACTCTGTGAAGCCTGTGAAATGGGAAAGTCGAAACGAGCATCGCATAAAAGCAAAGAAATTTCTAGTATCACTGAGCCTCTGCAACTTCTTCATATGGATTTGTTTGGCCCAGTGAATGTCCTATCTTTGTCTAGGAAAAGATATGCATTGGTAATCGTGGATGACTTCTCCAAGTATACATGGGTATTGTTCGCAATGACGAAAGACGAAGTACCTTTCCTAATCATTGATCACATCACTCAAATTGAGAATGTTTCAACACTTACTGTGAAGACGATTAGATCAGACAATGGCACTGAATTCAAAAACGCAGTGCTAAATGACTTCTGTGTATCTAAGGGAATACGTCGTCAGTATTCAGCCCCGAGAACTCCACAACAAAATGGAGTAGTTGAAAGGAAGAATAGAACATTGGTTGAAGCAGCAAGAACTTTGTTGTATGATTCGAAACTTCCTCTGTATTTCTGGGCAGAAGCAGTGAGTACTGTTTGTTACACTCAAAATCGATCCTTGATCATAAAAGATAAAGAAAAGACACCATGTGAGCTAATGAACGACAGAAGACCAACAATCAAATACTTTCATGTCTTCGGAGCAAAATGCTATGTACTTATAGATGATGAAAATCTAGGCAAGTTCGCAGCAAAAGCTCGTGAAGGAATCTTTGTTGGTTACTCCACAGATGTGGTAGCAGCTTATAGGGTGTTCTTAGTAAATGATCGAAAAGTGACTGAAAGCTACAACGTCAGATTCGACGATACCAAACTCTCATCAATTTCAAGAGATTCTAGTGAACCTGAGTCCCTAAAATTTCAGAATCTGGACTTAGAAGAACTTGAAGATGAACCTGAGTTGGTTGTCCCATTAAATGTTCCAAGTGTAAGTGAAGAACCTGAGTCTAGTGAACAAGCTAATTCTACAAGATCAGGAGAGACTTCTTCAGTACGAACCGACAACAACTCAGGGGGAGTAAATAGCAGCTCAAGGACTACTGTTCAAGGCTCGAGTCGAGTTGACTCTAGTTCTGTAGGAGCTGGTACTAACTCAGGGGGAGTTAGTGAAAGTAATCAAAGTAGTCAGCACCACAATTCAGAAAGTCATGCTGAATCATCAAGACAATTTCCAAGAGAACGGGTATGGAATAGAGACCATCCGTTTGAATTAATTATTGGTGATCCAGATGCTGGTGTGTCTACTAGAAGAAATGCAAGAGCTGACCTGGCTAATGTTTGCTTATATTCTGGGTTCTTATCCAAGCTTGAACCTAAAGAAATAGAAGAAGCTCTTGGTGATGCTGATTGGGTGATTGCAATGCAAGAGGAACTCAATCAGTTTGAAAGGCAGAAAGTTTGGAAGCTGGTACCCCGACCAAAGAACAAATCAGTAATTGGAGCAAGGTGGGTATTCAGAAATAAAATGGATGAAAACGGACTTGTAACACGAAACAAGGCTCGTTTGGTTGCAAAAGGTTATTCTCAGCGAGAAGGAATTGATTATGATGAGACCTATGCACCAGTTGCAAGACTTGAGGCAGTCAGGATGTTTTTGGCATTTGCAGCACATAAGAACTTCAAGGTTTTCCAGATGGATGTGAAAAGTGCCTTCCTGAACGGAGAGTTAGAAGAAGAAGTGTATCTGGAACAGCCGCCTGGCTTCATTGATCCAGAACTTGTAGATTTTGTGTATCTTCTCTTCAAATCTGTCTATGGCCTCAGGCAATCCCCAAGATGTTGGTATGAAACCCTATCCGTATTCTTAATTGAAAGTGGTTTTACTAGGGGAGTAATTGACAAAACATTGTTCTATAAGAATGTGAAGAATGATTTAATACTTGTTCAAGTCTACGTGGACGATATTATCTTCGGGTCATCTAATGAGCGCTTGTGCGAGAAATTTGCTAAGCTAATGCAAGAGAAATACGAGATGAGCATGATGGGAGAGCTGTCTTTCTTCCTTGGATTACAGATCAGTCAGAGAAAAGATGGTATCTTTATCTGTCAATCCAAGTACGTCAGAGATTTACTCAAGAAGTATAATCTAGAAGATGCATCAGCAGCTAAGACTCCCATGGCAACAGCCACGAAGCTTGATGAAGACAAATCAGGTAAATCAGTTGACATCACAAGCTATCGAGGTATGATTGGCTCACTTCTCTATTTAACTGCAAGTAGACCCGATATAATGTTCGCGACTTGTTTATGTGCAAGATTCCAAGCGGATCCTAGAGAATCACATCTCATAGCCGTCAAAAGAATTTTTAGGTATCTCAAGGGCACACCAAATCTAGGAATTTGGTACCCAAGAGATACAGGTTTTAATCTAATTGGCTATACGGATTCAGACTATGCAGGTTGCAGGATTGATAGGAAAAGCACATCTGGTGCTTGTCAATTTCTTGGCAGAAGATTGGTGTCCTGGCAAAGTAAAAAAGCAACATACAGTATCTACTTCTACTGCTGAAGCTGAGTACATTGCTGCTGGAAGCTGTGTAGCTCAAATACTGTGGATGAGGAACCAATTGAAGGATTATGGCATGGAGCACAAGAAAATTCCAATTATGTGTGACAACACAAGTGCCATTGCCATAACCAACAATCCTGTAGATCACTCAAGAACCAAGCACATTGACATCAGGTATCACTTCATAAGAGAACATGTCGAGGAGGGGACTGTGGAGCTACATTTTGTGCCCACAATGCAACAAATTGCAGATATATTCACCAAACCTCTTGATGAAGTAACATTCAATAGGTTGGTTGGTGAATTGGGAATGCTTAACACAAGTTAGTAAAGCCTTCTATCTGTAAAATCCATGTTTATGTTTGTATATGCAAGCTATTTAATCATTATGTGTTTAGACTTTAAAATGCCTAATTAATGATTATTATAGGGTGCATATAGTGTTATTTGACATGAATTCATTGTGTTTTAAGTGTATTTAATAGTACAAATCTTTGAATTTATGCTTGTTAGATTGCATGAACATAGGGGGAGTTAAATTCATAATATTCTAAATTTTGCATGATTTTTAGATGAATTTACCTGTGTTTTTCATGTAATTAGAGGCCTTAGAATTATCAAGGAATGTTTTAATTATGTCATATATTAAAATCCTTGAATTGATATTTATATTAATTTGGCAAAATTAATTGTTGAGTTTTTCAAAGAAAAATTGTCAAATTATTCTAAGTATCTTCAAAATTTCGAGTTAATCACTATCTCGAAACTCATCTTGAAATTCTAGTTGAATTTCGATTTGAGCTTCCAGAGTGAAGTTTTGAAAATTCTAAGTCTGGGAAAAATTTCGAGTTAGCCTCTATCTCGAAATTTATCTCGAAATTCGACTTAGGGTTCGAATTTGAGTTACCAGTGTGCCTATTTCCTCATTCAAAATATTCCATATAATGTCTATCTTACAGGGGATATTTTTTGAAATGATCTGAGAGAATAACTTCGAGTTAAGTTAATAATTTCGAGTTATCCTCTATCTCGAAACTCAACTCGAATTTCGACTTGATGTTCGAGATAGAGTTCTCAGTGTTTAAGGGGATTTTTTCGAGTTAACTCCTAACTCGAAGTCTATCTCGAATTTATACTTAAATTTCGAGATAGGTTTCCCTAGTACTGTTGGTGGTTTGTGTTGTTTACATGGTCTTTAATAGTTAAATGGTAAGTTTTTCGAGTTAACATCTATCTCGAACTCTATCTCGAAGTTCGACTTAAAATGTTCGAGATAGACTTCGAGATAGACTTCGACTTAGACTTCGAGATAGATTTCGACTTGGGTTCTCCCTGTATGTACTTAGAGTTTTCATACTTTTTAACAGGGACACTTTAGTCATTTCACATTAATGTCTATATATACATATCTAACTCGATCTATTCTTTCACTTTTACCTAATTGAGTTTTACAGCCGCCCCATATACATACAGGCGATTTCATACTTACAACCACTGATTCGTGATTTTTGTGACTAATCTCATACGGACAACGAATTAATGCCCAATTTTAGACTGCTATCATCTGTGTGTTATCATTAATCTCTGTTCTTGTGTGTTTGTGTAACGGTCCATCTTTCTTGAGATATATACACACGTATATACACACACAATTTCACAGATCTATACAAACACGATTTCACACACACGCACTTCACTGTTAAAGCAGATTTAATTATTGGTTTGAAATTTGCCTTCCATTAACTGTTACTTGGATCCCGTAGTTTAATTTTTCAAAAAAAGGGACTTTTGTTGTTCTTGATAAATTAAAAGGGATATAACGGTTAATTCTAAAATTAATTGTTTTTCAGAAATTAAAATTAATTTTCACATCTTTTAAAGAAAAACTTTTAATTAAAATGGCTCACCAATTTTCACTTGCCAAAAACAATTTTTATAATATTTCTACGGAAATTGGTGATCAACTCCCGCGCTTTAAGTCTTGGATACGATTTCTCAATTTGTATTCCAAAGCTAGCGATGCTTTTACTGCTAAACCTACACTAGTACATGATGCTTTACAGCAATTGTGGACTAGTGCAGTTTCTTTTGGGAGCAAATCAACCCCCTTTGGTTTCAGGTTTACCTTAGCGGGTCAGGAATATGAGGTGAATGAACAAATTGTCAACAGGGTTCTGGGATTCCCGATAAAAGATGCTTATGATCCAGAACCTACAGCTGCAGAACGCCTCAGATTCTTTGAAGAAATAGGATGTTATCCTCCGACTGGCCGGATCACTGGAAACATCCAAAAACAATTCTTTCATGTGGAATGGAATTACTTTTTCGAGGCCATCACAAGATGTTTTCGGGCACGAGAAAGCGATTTCCATCAAATTTCCATTCCCATGCAAAACCTTGGAATTGCCCTAGCAAGAGAGCTGAATATAAATTATGGACGAATAGTTCTCTCTGAGATAGTGGCTGTGATGGGATCTCCTGCAAGCAGAGACCTCAACACAACAGATGTTGTCTGCTGGTTTCCTCGGTTCTTACAGATGCTGATTAATCATTTAATACCGAAGGATGCTCTTGCAGTTAGACAGAGTTTTGCCAGAAGTCAAACATCTGCACCACTAGGGATGGGCACTAAGTCACTTTCAACAATTGATAATCAGAATAAACATCATGGAAAACCGATGTCTATTCCTGATACCTTACAACAGTGGCTTACATATGATGAGGGAGTTACCACTTTGATGGAATTATCGCAAGTTTCATCACATGCTCAGAATCGGTCTGCTCATGCTGAGGCATTTGAAGAGATTCCTGATGAGCAAAGCGGTGACGAACAAGGTAATGAATCAGGTAATCTCTCTCTACATTCTACTCATTCCTCTTCCTATGTTTCTGATTCCCAGACCCAAGAGACTGCTAGCCCGCAGGATCTATCCCAGGGTGAGAGCTATATTTCTAATTCTTTGTCACCCATGTCACCGGAATCCAAACAGCCAGCACATATAGATGTAGGAAATGATGAGGAGAGTGACCCCGAAGAGCAGCCTCTTATTCGAAAGAAAGCCAAAATTTCTCATGCTGCTACTTCTAAACCTCAGTCAAACCCTAGCGTGTCACACGCAACCACTCCACCTCACGAGAGTGGTTCACCCCTTGAACAATCTGCACATAGGGATTTTGATGACGATTATGTACCTCTTGAAGATACTGTTGCTTCAAAAGGACATGAAGCTTTAAAAGCTTCAGCCGTACCTTCACCGGTACGTACTGATGCTGCAAAGAGGATCGGTTCTGATGTTGTACAAGAACACTTTGTTGCCTCTCAGCCTGAGATTCCAACTCAGGAACCAACAGCAATTGATCCCATAACTGCAAATTATATTGCTTATCCAGTTTCTGCAGGTACTGCTTCATATTTTGGATCAATTATTGAAGACATACACGAGCGTGAGACAGGGAGTGTGTGTGAGAGGTTAGGGAGAGAGGGACCTTCATTTTTAAGGCCCGAAACCGAGCGTCAAATACTAACAGAACGAGTATTAGAGCGAGGTCACCTAAACCAAACACCGTCCCTTAATATTGAAAATCTTGATACTCGTATGACTTCTATGGAAAATCAAATGAAGCAGTTTGGGCAGACGATGGGGCAGTTAGGGATGAACGTTGGAAACAATCAAAGGGCTCTTGACGACTACGCAGCACGAATGGCAAGTCAAGCTACAGCTTTTAATGATTTGACAAATAAAGTAAATGACTTGGGCCATGCTGCTGGTGTCTTGGGAAACACTCTGAATGACAGGATGGGAGCAATGGAGCTTACAATGGATACTCTGGCTGTGGAGATCAGTAGAGTTATGTTCGCAATCAGAAGTTTTGTGCCCCCAGAGTGTTTCGCGCCGCAACAACCTCCCCCCGATGCTGGTACAGGTGGTGCTAGTGGAGCAGGACCCTATGGTTCTGGTTTTGAAGATTCTTACGTAGCTGGTGGATCTGGAGACCAGGGTGGAGTTCAGGATAACTCACCTAAGGGGGAGAGTATAAAGGAGACGAGACAGCAGGGAGTTCAAATCGAAGAAATTCCAGAACAAGCTGATCTTGTAAAAGAAATAGAAATTGAGCCGTCTATTGATGAAGAGGCTCTGAGAAGGAAAAAGGGTAAGGCCATAGCGATTGAGCAAGATGAGCCATTCGTTGACCTGAGTTATCAAGAAAAAGTACAGGTGGTACTTGACTCAGATTCCGATATGGAAGACGCACCTTTGAAACATGCTATAAAGAGATCATTGAAAGATCAAGGTGGAGGTGCTGGGATGTCTGTCGGAAGGCCTGAAGAAATTACTGTTGATGAGGAAACCCTTAAATCTCAACGGTTAGCCTTGGAACAAGCTGAGTTCTTTAAAATGAAGGCAATGCAAGATCGTGCTGCGTTTCAGGAAAAGAAAGCGGAGCTACAAGGGAAGCAGTACGATTATGAGCTTGCAAGGCTAGCTGATCCTCAAATTGATCTGGACAATAGAAGGTTAGGACAGAAGTGGGATGACGCAAGGAAGATATTGATGGGACCATGTACGAAAGGAGCTCATAACAAGGAGGCAGATGATCTGTTCTACAACGTAAATTTGCAGAATCCAATGGCTGCTGACTACATGAGTGCTTTAAAGAGATTAATTTCTAAAGTCAGGGTTGGATACAATGCAACGCAAAAGGAGTGGCAGGTTATCTTGTCTTTGACAGAAGGAGTCCCAATGTCTTTCATGTATGTGGATGACCAATTCATGACGAGAAGATCTGCATCAGAGTTGTTCTTGCTAGCAACAAAAATTCAATACTCTCATTCTGAGAATCTAAGCATTCTGTATAGGGATCAGTTAATGCAGCTAGCAGAGGACAAGGGTCCAGAATTCTCAGCATATCCAAATGTTGTCCGGATGGTGGTTGACAGTAAATTGAAGAGGGTGAGCTTGGAGGAAAAGGACTTAATGGAACTTTCAGTGGAATCTCTTAAGGCCGTCTATAGACAAATGATGGGTAAGGGATTCGCTTCTGAGCTTAAAGATAAATCAGTGAAGATCATTGAAAGTGCCATATTCAAGAAGAGCAATGAGGTGTGGAAGTGTGATGTCATTGCTCCAAACCCTCTTGATAATGTGAAGATTGAACCAGAGCTAATAGAGAAGAAATGGAATATTCTTCAAGCTATGAAGAATGTAGATGAAGCTCTGAATCTTCCTACTGGAGAACTGGAACAAGGAGAGATAAGGGAGGTAGTTGGTGTTCCAGGAAGAGACAGTGTATACTGGATACACTCTTTTGTTGATAATACAGCTGATGCCTTAGTATTCATAGATGCAGACCAGAATCAAACATTCTTGCATATGAGTAGACAATGGCTGCTGCAGACTCAAGATGCTGCATTTCTGGAGAAAGTGTTATATGTGTTCAAATGGGAAGATGTGGAAGTTAAGTATGTGACAGAAAAGCAGAGACTCGTGAGTTACCTGTCTGATGTAGTAGTGGAAAAGAAGCGATTGGAGCAAGATGCGGCTAGTGTCCACAATACTAACCGTGTCAAGGGCTATCCCAAAATGATCTATTGTCAGTTTAAAGCTGATAAAACTCATAGGAAACCTCGGCTTATAATGAAGATATTTGAGGACATTCCAAAGATCAGGACTACTCAGGAGGTGGACAAACTCAGAAGGCTTTTCAAACATCCTTACCCAGAACCCAGGAACCCTCTAGAAATGGAAGCAGTAAGTTTGTTGAATGCTAGGTGGACGCAACTTCATGATCCAGTATATAAAAAACAAAAGCAGCAGGAGGAGAAGCGCAGAAGGCAGAAAGAAGAAAAAGACCAAGCTGCTGAAGCTAGGAAAAGGAAACGGAATTAGGGTTAAAGGTCAGAGTGGTGTGAACTTGAAGTTGGAAAAACTTCATGTCTTTCGGTTGCTTTAACTTACTTGAGGAAAATTCACCTTAGAGTGAATCCAATAAGGTGATATAAGTTTGACTAAAAGATATGAAATAATCCAGGTGATAGGAATCATTCAAATGATCTTTAATTCGAGGTTCGAATTCTGTTTCTAGTTTAAGTTCTTTGTATTGTTTTCAAGTACTTTTCAATTGTATATTTTTCAAGAATGTAATGTTAATTATCTTTTCTCGTCTCTTGTTTAGTTGAGTTATCCTTCATTAATTTGAATGTCATTGTTAGACAATCAAATAGGGGGAGATTGAAAGGCAGAGTGTATAAACTTGTAACACTATAACTAATGTAACTCAATTAAAAGAAAAGATACTTAACCAGAAGACAATCAAGAACAAGAAGTCACAAGAAATCAACACTAAATGAAGACAAGGTATTTGATACAATTGAACATGTTAACTATGATCAAGCCAAGAAGAAATCATTGAGAGAAGTTCAAGTCAAAGTTGTTCAGGCCTCAGTGATTTGAGAAATCGAGAATCAAGATCATAACTATCAGTATCAACAAGACCAATTGATTTCAAGTGAACAAGAAGGAAAGCGAATATTGGAAAGCCAAGTTACTAAGTGAATATGGTAATTTATTCAAGAAGCAGAAACACTATCAAGACTAGTCACTTATGAACCAGACCAGTGCATCAAGTGTCAGGACATTGATAGCAAGTTTATGTCAGTAATAAAGATCCATGTTCAAGAGCTTGCTGAAGAATAAAGAAGACATGAAGATATCACAAGCTCAAGATGTGCATTGAAGTTTCAAGTTGAAGACCAGAATATTTTCTAAGTACTAAATGTTCTGGATGGCCAAGTAGAATATTTCTAAGTAGAAGTTCGACTTAGAAATTTCGAGATGGCTAAGTAGAAATTCTCAAGTAGAAGTTCTACTTAGAGTGCAGCTTCAACATGACACATGGCATCTTCTGATTGGCAGATTTCCAAGCTTTCAAGATAAGGCAAGATTTATGTGGACATCATTGGGCCACGTACATCTTAGTCTTTGAAGACTACAGGACATAGATTACATGTAGTATAAATAGAAGCACTTGTGTAATGTTTTAGTTAGTGAGCAATATTGAGAAAAACACAAGAAAAAGAGAGAGAGTATATTCACAGAGCTTAGAATCATTCACTTCTCTCTCAACTTCTGTTATACTTTGTAATGAATGTTGTAGCAACCTTTTCAAGTTATATATAAAGAAATATATTCCTTGAATCTGCGTGTTCATTTATTGCATCGTATTTATTGCTACTCATATTCGAAAAGTTGTATTCACCCCCCCTCTACAACACATTTGGACCTAACAGCAAACAAGGACAAAATTTGTTGCTTTTACTCAAAATCATCAAATGAAGATTGTTGGCTGTGGCACAGGAAACTATCACACCTGAACTTCAAGGCCATTAATTCTCTAGTCAAAAGAGAGTTAGTGAGAGGCATGCCCACACTTGAATTCTGCCAAGAAGGAGTGTGTGAGGCTTGTCAAAAAGGAAAGATGAAAAGATCAAGCCACAAGTCAAAGACAGTGACATCAATAACCAAGCCCTTACAACTCATTCATATGGATTTGTTTGGGCCTGTCAACATTATGTCACTTGGAAGAAAGAAGTATGCCCTGGTAATGGTTGATGATTTTTCAAGGTATACATGGGTGGAATTTCTGGCATCAAAAGATGAGGCTCCACAAGTAATTATTGAGCATATAAAGAAAGTTGACAAGGAAGCAAAGGCAAACAATGCAAGTGTGATTGCACTGAGAAGTGATAATGGAACAGAGTTCAGAAATGCCGTACTTGAAGCATTCTGTAAAGAGAATGGTATTTCTCAGCAATTCTCAGCTCCAAGGACTCCACAACAAAATGGAGTTGTTGACAGAAAGAATAGAACTCTAATTGAGGCTGCTAGAACAATGTTACTTGATGCAAAAATGCCTACATGTTTTTGGGCTGAGGCTGTGAGTACTGCATGCTATATTCAGAACAGAACCCTCATCAACAAAAACACTGGAAAGACACCTTACAACTTGATGACTGGAAAGAAGCCTACTCTAAAGTATGTTCATACTTTTGGAAGCAAATGCTTTGTACTGAAGGATAATTCTGAATATGTTGGAAAATTTAATGCAAAAGCATTTGAAGGAATTTTTCTTGGCTACTCTATGGAAAGAATTGCATACAAGGTTTATGTCATCAGTCAAAAGAAAGTTATGGAAAGCACAGATGTAACATTTGATGACAGCAAACTACCTGGACTAGAAGAAGCCAATGATGAAAACAAAGATCCATTAAGGTTTGATAATCTAGATGATTCTGATGAAGAGATTGAAACTGGAGTTGAAACTCAAGTTCAACAAACTCAAGTGAATAATGATACAAGAGAAGAATTTGTGCCAATCGATAGTGGAGAAACAAGCATCCAAGACACACCTGTGAGTAATGGCAACTTCACAGGGGGAGGAAATGAGAATGACCATGATGTGGATGATGAAGCAACATCAAGAATGAGAAGTCAGGCTGAACACTCAAGGAAATGGGATAGATCACACACTGCAGAGCAAATCATTGGAGATCCTAATGTAGGAGTAAGGACTAGGAGAGCAACTCAAAATGAGTGCCTCTATGGATGTTTTCTATCACAAGTTGAGCCTAAGAAACTTGATGATGCACTGTTGGATCCAGATTGGATTATTGCTATGCAAGAGGAGCTGAATCAATTTGAAAGGAACAAAGTATGGGAACTTATGCCTGCACCAAAGAATAGAACCATTGTTGGAACAAAATGGGTTCTGAAGAATAAGATGGATGAAGATGGTGTAATAATAAGAAACAAAGCAAGGCTGGTTGCAAAAGGATACTCTCAACAGGAATGCATTGATTATGATGAGACATTTGCCCCTGTTGCTAGATTGGAAGCCATCAGAATATTCTTGGCATTTGCTGCTCATTCAAACTTTAAAGTTTATCAAATGGATGTCAAGAGTGCATTTCTAAATGGAGAGTTGGAAGAAGAGGTTTATGTGCAACAACCACCTGGCTTTGAGGATCCACATTTCCCAGAATTTGTCTACAGATTGCTTAAGGCATTGTATGGACTTAAGCAGGCTCCAAGAGCATGGTATGATACCTTATCACAATTTCTTCTTGAAAATCAATTCACTAGAGGCACATTGGACAAGACACTGTTTTACAAGAAGCATGGTGATGATATTATCCTAGTTCAAATTTATGTGGATGATATCATTTTTGGGTCTACAAATGAGAAGCTATGTGAGAAATTCTCCAAACTCATGCAGAGCAGATATGAGATGAGTATGATGGGAGAGTTGACATTCTTTCTTGGGTTGCAAGTCAGTCAAAGGAAGGATGGTATCTTTATCAGTCAGACCAAGTACATCAAGGATCTATTGAAGAAGTTTGACTTGGAAGATTGCTCACCTGCAAAGACACCCATGGCCACTGCAACTAAATTGGATGAAGATGCTAAAGGCAAGAAAGTAGATATCTCAGTCTACAGAGGCATGGTTGGTTCTCTTCTCTACCTCACTGCAAGTAGGCCAGACATCATGTTTGCCACATGTTTATGTGCTAGATTTCAATCAAATCCAAAGGAATCATACTTGATTGCAATAAAAAGGATCTTTAAATATCTGAAGGGTACTCCAAACTTGGGTTTATGGTATCCTAAGGACACAGGGTTCAATCTGGTTGGTTATTCTGATGCTGATTATGCTGGATGCAGAGTGGATAGGAAAAGCATCTCAGGAAGCTGCCAGTTTCTTGGACAAAGGTTAGTTTCTTGGTATAGCAAGAAGCAACAATCTGTGTCAACTTCTACAGCTGAGGCTGAATACATAGCTGCTGGAAGTTGCTGTGCTCAAGTGCTTTGGATTAGAAATCAACTTAGAGATTATGGACTTGTGTTGGAAAGAATTCCAATCATGTGTGACAACACAAGTGCAATCTCTATAGTTGTCAATCCTGTCAATCATTCTAGGACAAAGCACATTGACATCAGATATCATTTCATTAGAGAACATGCAACTAATGGAACCATTGAGTTGCATTATGTCTCTACAGATAAACAACTAGCCGACATATTCACTAAGCCACTAGATGAAGCCACCTTCACAAGGTTGGTTAGTGAGATTGGAATGCTGAATTCTTCAGATTCTGGCTAAGTGAATATATCATCTAGATTGTTGCAGCAGTAAACACTTACTTTATCTAAATTGTCAATATTTTTGGAGTAAGTGTTGGATGAAATATGATTTATAAATATTTCAAATCTGTTGCATATGTTGAAAATCATATTTTTGCTAACTTGAAATTTCTATGAAATTTTGAGAAAATCACTATTTAATTTGCTAGAATATTCTTCAATGAATATGGCTGGTAAATTTTAAAAGATAGTGAAAATCAAATTTTTATGAGTGATGGGTATAGTTCGATAAGTCAAACTTCTCGAATGATTCACTATTCGACATCTCTAACAAGTCTCATTAGAGTACTCTTGAGTTCTCGAATAGAGTCTTTCTGAGATATCGAATAGAGGTATTCTTGACTTCTCGAATATGGTAACTGAGTTCTCGAATGACTGAGTTCTCGAACACTATATTTGAGTTCTCGAATCATTTGAAAAGGCTGAATTCTCGCTGAACTTTAATCGATTTTGGACTTTTGTCTAAAAGTTTAATTCACTCATAAAAACACATTTTATTTAATTTAGAATTATTTCTGAGTTAGATAACCGCCAACTGTGAGTTACTATCCGCTTGAGTTATCGATTAAGCCTTTCTTGACTTCTCGAATAGTTGTTTTCTACTTCTCGAATGCCTGACTTGTCGATACAAAACATACTTCTAATCGACAATTCAAGTACTTCATACTTATACAATTCTACATCTATTCGATTCATTTCATTCGATTTCTCAAGCATCTACACTCTCTGAAAGTCATATGTTTACCCTATTTGTAAACATCGAGGATTCAACTCAACTTAAACAAGAATGTAATAGTAAATAATATATGTACTGTCACAAGGATCTCAAATGTTTAACTATCAAGAGAAAGAAGAAAAAGTCAATCTACCGTTTTGAGTTGTACTACACTTGAAGAAGTTCATTCAGTTGATCAAGCGTCAGTGGAGTAATCAAGACAGTGGGTTCTATTTATAGTGACAAGAGGTTCCTACAGTGGCAGAATACAAATTATAAAGGTTTGAAAGAGAGTGAAAAAAAGGAAGACATGAACCACAACTTTAAAGTCAATATATGAAGAACAGTCATTGTGGTTAGTCACTCATGAACCAGACTGTGCATCGAGTGTCAACACATTAAACAGTGGTTGTTCGTTATTAACATCAGTGGTTCAAGCTATCAAGACTGGCACAAAGGAAAAATCATTGTGCAAGCAACATAAGTGCTAAATTCATTAACCACAAGGATTTTACTATCAAGTGGATTGGTTATGAGAAAATAGAATTATCACAAAGAAAAACAAAGTGATATATTCTTAAAGCTGGAACCCCGGTTGGAATTGATATATTTATTGTTAAGCAAAAGGAGTCCGGTTCCAGACGCTCAGGTAACCACAATTTAGAGTTTAAGGATAATTTCATATTAATAAATATTTAATTTATTTAGAAAATTATATTTATAAATATCTAATAATATTAGATATTTATTTTTATAATTTCTGGATTAAAATAATTATTTATTAATTAAAGATTATAAGTTGTGCGGGTTAAAAAGCATGTCTACGGAGCTGCCCATAATAGGACAAAATAGGCCCCGGTTTTTGTAAATGCATTTGCAGGTCATCAGGTTAATGGCAGTCATGTTGAAGGATTAAAGCTAATATGACTAGGTGTTAGTCATACTGAAGGATTAAAACTAATATGACTAGCTAGCTATTAGTCATACGAGAGGCTGCTAGTCATACAAGAAGCTATTAGTCATACGAGAGGCTGCTAGTCATACAAGAAGCTGCTAGTCATACAAGAATGTGCTAGTCATACAAGAGGTTGCTAGTCATACGAGAAGACTGACTAGTCATACAAGAGGGCTGTTAGTCATACTGAGATTAAATATGACTAACTAGTCATATCAGACCAAGCAAACTAAAAAGAGTCAGTAGCTTTTTGTTCCATTTTGTATATAAACAAGTGACTGGCGGCTAGACATACAACTTCACACTTCTCTCCAAAAACAGATAGGACACGGAAATATCCTCTTCTTCACAGCCTCTCCTGCAAACACAGAAAGAGAGAGAGAGACCAAGAGAAAATGGTTCCTTGAGCTTAATTTATTTCTTGTAAATTATTTCTGGATTGTATTGTTAAATCCTAACCACTAGAAATAGTTTACTTGTACTATTGGAACTATCTAGCGGATTAAGTTCCCTAGAACTTATCTCTCGAATAGCTTTTTAGCATTCGATCTTTTTATTACAAATATAGAAAAGTTCATGTCGAATTTTCTATAGAATTTGTAATAATTAGTTTGGTCATCAAACCTTGTAATTTGTACCGTGTATTTAGACACACCCCATCAAGTTTAATATAATTTTATATTCAACTTGAAATATTGGTATTCGTTTTATTCCGCATCAATTTGTTCTTGATTTAATATTTTAAGAAAAGAGCAAATTCGATAAAACGGTATAGTTTGTATTCAACCCCCCCTTCTACAAACTATTTTGGACCTACTAATTGGTATCCGAGCCTTTTGATTGACGCACAAATCAAGATCCTTATTTTTGTGGTCCTCCAATAGGTTTTCGAGTTTGTTGACCCATACACAAAATTAAATCTGGTATTAGACCAAAAAGTCAACTCCTCTATTTTCGAATTTATTTAACCTTCAAAAATATTCATTTTTGAGATTTTTGATCTTTAAATAATTTGAACTTATATTCGAATTTTTTAATTCTTGAAATGATTAATTCTTGGAAATTTTGATTTTTAAACAACTTGAATTTATTTTTAAATTGTTTAATTCTCAAAATTTTTAATTCTTGATAATTTCAAATTTTAATTAACTTGAATTTATTTTCGGATTCTTTAACTCTCAAAATTTTCATTTCTTGAGATTCTTTGATTCTTAATTAATTTGACTCTAATTTCAAATTTTAATTAATTTGAACTTACTTTCAGATTTTTTATTTCTAAAAAATTTTCAAGTCGTTGAAGTTTTGAATTTTAAATATTTTGAATTTATTCTAAGCCAATGGTTCTTAGAAGTTTGTTAGTTCAAGATTCCTTCGGATTGTAAAGATGATTTGAATCTTTTGAAGAAGATGCATTTTTTAATGAAATTAATTTCTACCTACTGAAGAAAATTTGTGGAAGCTCCTCAAAGTTATATCCATAGAATTTACTGATTTTTCAGAAGCAGGAATGGAAGAGGTTTTAGTGGATAGAATTTTTCTCGAACATTTGAATTAACTCTATTGATTCGGTGATATACAAACACTCAGTGGATTACTCCAATGTAACATCTACTACACTTAGTGGATTGTACCAAGAAATATATTTCAAGGAATCAACAGAGATTTTAGAAAAGTGGAATCAAGGAGGTTTGAGAATGGACTAGACAGTTAGACATCTCAGTCAGGAATTAATGATGGAACCTCAGAACAGATATGAAGAGTTACTAATTCAGAAAGAGTACTAAAGTTGTATCCAGGGATCAGGCCTATCTACTCCGAAGCAGAAACTCTTCAAGATATAGTTCAACTCAAGAGGTGGTTACAAGACTGAGATGGTGGAAAGAACAAAACATGATAGTTGCAGTTATGAAAAGCTTTATGTGATAAGTAACTATCAAGGTGTGCAACATGGTACAGAATTCTGATAGACAAGGATGAATAGGGATTCATTAAATGAGATGAAACAGAAGCATCAGCGCAGAACTTATCTTGCTGAAGGAAAGAGTTGGGATGGATCAGATGATGATGAGAAGAGCATAATTAATATCTTGCCTTCACAGCAATCTCTGAAGATGATTCACCTCATATGTCTCAGGTATCAATTCTTCGAACTAGTGTAATATATAATTCTCAGAAATTCAAAGCATGTTAAGATCTTAGCTTTTAATTATTATATCTTTGGTTGGAAGATCTTAATATGTGTATGAATATTTGTTGAATTTAATTAATTGCAATAGTAAGTTAGAACTGTTCTTAGACAATATCTTTTAATTTTTAATTGTTATATGTTCAGCATATAAGACCTCTTCTTAAGCTAGTTTCAGGATCCCCAGTAGAACAAGATTTGCTTATTCATTCTGAATTGTTTGTTAAGGTTTAAAAAGTTCAAAAGATGGAATAATTACCTAGGGTGTCAGTAGAACATCAAGTTATATGTAAAACTGACTTAGGTAATAAAGACTATATCATGACATACCACAACAGGTTTTGATTGAATAGAATTAGTGGTTTAATTGTTAATTCTTTTTATTCCATATGCTTTAGAAAATTATTGAATATCTGTAAATCTACTTGCTACCTGTAATACTTGTGTTTATAGGTTAAAGTAGATAGTACTGAATTTTCTAAAATGCATAACATTCCTAATTTGCATAATTTTTATCTGCAGTGTTTTAATGCTGAATGTTTGCCATGTATTCTTATCATCATGCCTGCTTATTTCAAATGTCTTAAATGCATCTCCTAGTATTTGCATTGATTATAGAAAAAGCATGTTTAAGAATTACAATAAGGCACAGACTGCTTGTCCTCCTTATATTAGGAAGGAACCATTATTCTTCTTGCTCAGTGACTATTTTGGCAATGACATTAAAAAGGAGAAATGGTCAGTCAAAGATAAGAATGATCATGTTAAGGTTAAAACTGTTGTTAACTCTGATAAAAGAGAAATCTCTAATCCATCTGGACCCAATTAAACAATTTGGGTACCACGATTTTTTTATCCATTTTTGAATGTAGGGATTAACAAGTTAATCGATTATGCATTGTCATTTAATTTATTCAAAGCATATCATCGAAGAAAGAACCCTGCTATCAAATGTGATTGTGAAGACAGGCCAAATTGTTTATCCCTTGGAGATAACAGCAAGGGTATGACCCAGGGTCAAGGCTATTCAATAGCTAAGAATGTTGTCAGTAATAAAGCATCTTTTATAAGATGAAGAGCCTATTGTTCGAGGATTAAGGAAAGAGAACTTATCTATAGTTGACATGGAATCTCAGTCAAAGGTGAAGTCAACAAGGTTTAATGTAAAGCTTCATCAGACAAAAGTTCAGCAATGACATAAGAAGCTCTCTCACCTGAATGTCAAATCAAGAGATTCTTTCCCGAAAATCGAATCAGTAAAGGAGACTGTCTCATCTGAAATTTAAGTAAAATAAAATCATGAGGCATGTCATAAAGGGAAGTCAAAGAAGCATTACACAAAAGTTCTACATCAAAGAAAAATATATTTTAGTGGCGATGACTGATGGCTTCTCTCAACAAACAAGTTGTTGTTCAGACAATCTGAAGACAAGTCACCACTGATGGTGATTGATCACATCAAGAAGATTGGCAGGAAGCAAACATGACTATGACAACTTGGAGACCAGATTACAGGACCTATCAATTAGTGTTCTGGATGATTTCTGCATCTACAAGAGTATTAATGCTGAAGGAGTCAATAGTTTGCTACTGACATGATCGAACCCTGATCAGTAAGAAATCCAGGATGACCCCAAATACTGAAGGAAATTGTTTTGTAATGAAAAATGAAGATGAGCATCCTGGCAATCAGGTAATGCTCATAGAGGATAATTTCCTTGGTTACTCAATGGATTCAACAGCCTACAGGGTGATTGTTATTGATCAACAGAAGGGGATTAAAAGTCTTAGTGATGTTCAACAACTTCTAGCTCCCAGCTGTCAATGGTTATGGTGATTCAGATCCAAGCAATGTCAAACATGGAGAATCTTCATGTAAACCCAGCAACAGCTTAGGGGGAGCAGTAGAAGGATCAACTAGCCAAATCTACACCACATTGAAAATCAAAGGACACTATGAGAACATGTCTGCTAAGACAAAGAGTGTTGACTCAATCAATTCTTTGTCCTAGTTCTTAGTGCTCTTATGGTGAAAGTAAAAGACTAGCAGAGTTTCAAGTACCAATGATTATTTCTTTAGTTTTCTTTTAGAAGAAACTAAGAAAGCTACAAAGGCTCTGAAAGATCCAGATTGAGTGATTGCAATGCAAGATGATCTCAATCAGTACAAAACGCAGATTGTAGGGAAGCTGGTATCCAGACCAAAGAATAAGGTTGTATTTGGTACAAGGATAACCAGAAGTCTACCTGGATGATGTCAAGGCATTGTTATGAGGGACAAAGCCAAACTGGATGCAAGGTCACTAGCTGATAAGACAGTATATCTGACAAGATGCACCAGTGACAAGACTTGAGGATATCAGGCACCTGCTGCACATTCAAGATTTTAATGGACATTTGGACCTACTGAATCTGGATGCTAGAGGAATGTGAACAAGTGCACTCCTGGTTGGTGAGATAATTGAAGATCTCTACAGGTTAGTATCAACTGGTATCATCACTCAAGCAAGCATGGAAGACATGGTATGACACCCTAACTATTATTTAACATTTGGTATCAATCTTTAAACAATTGATATCATTTAGTAATTGGTGTCATATTTATAGAACTCCCTTCATCATTAGGCACAAATACAATATTATATATATATGTGCAATGATATCTTGATTATATTATATGTTGGTTTATTAACTAAAAATTGGTATCAAGATATTTGCTGTTTTGATGTTGGTAAAGTTGCAATTCTTTTGATTTACTTTAGTAAGCCAGAAGAATGATGACAATAAAAGTAAGTCAAGGATCTTTTGTTTGTTCAGAAGATTCTAGACATGTCAAGACTCTCTGCCAACACACCACTGTAGCTGGCTTTTGACCTATTAGTTTGGACCTAACAAGTTGGTAATCAAAAATCTTAAGCTGGACCCAAATTGGAGGAAATGGTACCCTAGAGATATTTGACCCAACAAGTTCAGGATCTACTAACTAGGACCTAATCAGGCTATAGAGGAATCATCAGCTCATTATCTCATTCAATTGCTAATAGATCACTTACACGCATATTATATTCTCAATTATGCAAATGTGCATGGTCCCAAGTGGATTCTTGAGAATCTATTCTTGTAGTTATTACAATTGATTTTCAGATGTCTTAAGCTGGACCCGGATCTGCGGAGATGGTACCCTAGAGACATCAGTTCTGACATGTTTTGCTGCATAGAGACAGATCAAATGAGTTGTAAGAAAGTAGGAGAGCACATGGAAACAAATTTATCTCCAACAACTCTGTGGAACACTCAAGGCCAAGCATCTTGCTTAAGGTATCAATTCTTTCGAGAGCATGTCTTTAATTAAGATTAACTTGCAGACATGTTTGCTAAATCACTTGATGAAATTAATTTTTCAAGATTGGTTTGTAAACTTGGGATTTTATTAATGCTCTATGATTTGTAAATCTCATCTGTTAAGTAATTCTTAAGTAAGCTCACAAGTATTCAAATGTCCATATTGAAAGGACTTGTGAACTTATTAACATCCAGACCTCACGCTGAGAATTATCTATTAGATAATTGCCATGTGTATAAATGAATATATTTCATTGGTTATTATTTGAGGATAATTTAAATACTTAAATGCTAAAATCTAACTCATAGAGATTTAGTATTTATTTATTTATTTGTTATTTATTTTAACTTATATGGGTTATGGAACTTGAAGCAATTCAATATTAGTATTTGCTCTGTACCTCATATTTATTAAAATAAATATACAACTAACTAAATTGGACCTAACATTCCTGTTAGCTATCAATTTAGTTGAGAGATGTTAATTCTAGTGAACTTATCGATGCTCCATTTTCTGAAATTCACTAAAATTAATATCATATTTCCAACAATTGGTTCTATTGAAGTTTTGACTTGTATCATTTAATGATATTTAGTTAGAATTTTATTCACTAACTAATTGTGATGTACTAGTGCGAGTGAAATTACTTAGGACTCCTCTAAGTATTCATTGTTATATCTTTTACAATTCACTCCTACTATTATACATGGTATAAAAATTCTCTGAGTAGGACTATGGATTTTGTTATATCTAAAGTGACCATAGTTCATTTACTTGGAATAATTTTATGCTTATTTGCAAGCTTCTGATCACCTTGGTAATAAATGTTATATACAATGGATCAAGGTGTATTGGACTTAGAATATTTTTCTAAGATTGCAGACAAGACAGCTTTGGTAATCGAGTCTAATTTATTGAACCAAGTTTGTCTATAACTAGCAGTTGTTAGGAGTTAACAATTGTTATTATCGAGGAGTTGCCTTGAAGTCATGAGTTTAAAATGTTATATCTTAAGAACTTGTGAATTTCTTGTCAACTAGTTCCTCGTGCTTATGGATATCAGTGGATGATAATCATAAGTAGTTAGATACTAATATTCTTTCTGACAATTGGTATTCAATTTTTCAATATCAAACAATTGCCATCATTGAATATTTAGTATTTAACAGTGATTATTTTTATCTTAGTTAAATTATGATCTGAAGCAATTCAATGGTTTATTTGCTCATAATTTAATCTTGGTAAAGTAATCACAAACACAATTACTTGCTTTCTAAAGTGTTTAATAAATACTATCAGTTGGTATCAAATAGTGAATATTTGTTTACTAACAGTTGCTAATTGCTCTAATACTTTATTGCATGTTAATTGTGGTATATATATTAGCTCTGATGATATTACTTAGGATTTATTCTAAGTAAGAGTGTCTTATCAACAAATCATTAGTGTTAGTATATATTAAGATGTTTGACTTTCTAAGTATAAGTGAGACTTAAAGTTACATTCTGTCTCCTATCAGATCTTAAAGTGGTGAGAACTTTTTAAATTAAATTCTCTAATTCGGGTTATACACCACTTTATGCATATGATAGTTCTTAGAATTGTTTACATCCTTCAGACGATTACTTAGTTTATGTTTTGCTAAGTAATACAGTCCCAAAGGATAGACATTGGTTATCTGTACTTATGTACTTGGTAATCTTTGCTACCTAAACGACATTTAGTGCTTGTTTGATCTTTTCACTAACTTTTGTGTTAAAGTTCTCTACACAAGATAAGCACTTAAAGAAAATCTTTCTTTCTTAATTACTGCGAAGTCAAGAGTTTGTGTCTTTTAAAAATAAAACGACTTAGTTTTCATTAAGAGACATGATAATATAATGTTTTATGCATAAATACAAACTCTTGCACATTAACAGTTCTTAAAAGAAAACTCAGTCTTTCTACAGTTGTGATTGCTTATATTGTAAAACTTTTTGAAATCATAACTGTACATCATTTCTCACATGATATAATGTATATGTTCTCATTCAATGTTCTGATATATTGCAAATGCATTCTATCTCTATATTGGTCTACTGCTCTGTGATGCAGGTTCAGCTCCTAGTGGAAATTTTCACACATGCTAGTCATGAGGTTGTAAACCCAACAACTTTTATCCCGGACTATAAATCCAAATCTAAACACATCCTAACTTACCTCTGAAGTGGAAGTAACCTATTAGACTAGAGGTCAATAAGGGAGTAACTGCACTTGATGCAGCAAATAAGGATGTGAGGGATAGTAAACCCACAGCTCTACCCCTCAAGGAGAATAGATGTATACAACTTGAGGTATCTGTAAGCTCGCCTGCATTCTCCCAAAAGGATGCAGAGCTGAAAATGGCACTAAAACAGTCTCTGGATTCATTCTCTCAATAGGATGAGTCTATTGAAATTCGCCTGTTAGCCAGGGCATCTGTTGGTAAGTCACTACTTCATACACAAACTAAAATACTTCCTATGCACAAAGTGAGATTGCACACACTAAGGATGAATTGACGGAAACTTGTATTCCAACCATATTACGGTTAGGATTATAAGTTCAAGGTTCTTCAATGAACTAAGAGTCTTCACAGACCTCGAGAGAAGGTATTGATCTCAATGCAAAATTCAACAAGATCATTATCTAACTCCCCAGAGGGAACATCTCTGGATCCTGCGGGTATCAGGTCCGACATAGGTGCGGATCAACAACTTGTTGACTATGATTCAGATTCACCTGATGAGTTAAACAAGGAGATGTCTTCACCGACATTAGAAGGAAACGTGATTTTAATTCTAAGTTTTGATTTCATTGTTTACCTTCTCAGAATCCAATTCTGCAACCCACAAAAAGGGAAAATTTTATCAACTTGTAGATTATGACTCAGATTCGTCTGACGAGTCCAACGAGGATCGGGGATTTGCGAAACCCCATTGCACCACCAGTGACCTCTCTAGAAGGGGCTATGGTGAATTTTCCTTGCAGGTACACATGGATGTTGGAGCTATGAGAGATAAGAGTGATACACTAGTGAGAATGAGTGTAAACACATTTAGAGATGAGAAATGAGAGATCACTCATGTTAAGTGATATGAGTGGAGAGATGAGTTAAACACTTGTGAGGTACACGAAACAGAATCACACACTCACAGTGAGGAAGAAAGAGAAACACCAAATCCCATTTCCTATTCCCCAAACACAGTGGAAGAACAGTTGGGAGATATAAGGAAATTGTCGGGAGATTTGGTTGTCAAGATGATCAATAGTGAAGCCATTCTATAATATCTAAAGGGCAAAGTTGATCAGTCTACATACTTCTATTCTGGAAGTCTTCATGAAAATCTTTCAACACAAGCAAAGCTTCTTTTCTTTATTGCAGCAGACAATGTTATATATATGAAGAATCTGTTGTACTAAAGGTAAGAGGTGAGTTCTAATTGAATATTTGGTATCATCTAATTTTATTGGATGATTGCTATAATTGAAAGCTTGGAGGATTACTCAACTAAGGGGGAGAGATATATTGAAGAAGATATACTCAAAGATTACCTTAGTAAGAGATACTCGACTACCTTAGTAAGAGATACTTGACTAAGGGGGAGAGTATAAGCTTACCTTAGTGAGGGGGAGATTTTCTATCTAAGGGGGTGAGATATGAAAAAGGGTATACCTTAGAAAGGGGGAGTATTCACCTTGTCAGGGGGAGATAGAACCTTGTCAGGGGAGATGAAAAGTATTCACCGTTATAAGGAGTGGACATATCACCTTAGGTAGGGAGACATAAGGAGTGAGAGAAGTATGAAACGCCAAAGAAGAATTCTTCAGTATATGGTTGACAAGTCATATTCTTTACCACTAAAGAATTTCCAAGTATCTGCTGATAATATTTAATGTTAGATGTAAAGGGTTATCAGGCAGATATGTCAAGAAATGAAGATGAGTTACTTAATGAAGATCAGTTCAGTGTTAGAGGAACAATCATCTATCATTTCATCTACTGAGATTCTGGAAATGTTATATCTAAACCAGAAATTTTTTTTTAATGTATTATTTACTATAGTTCTTTAATGCTTTATCTTCTTCTTGTTTTTAGTTGAGTTATCCTCTAGGAATTTGTATGTTAATGTTTAACAAACAAATAGGGGGAGATTGAAAGTCATATGTTTACCCTATTTGTAAACATCGAGGATTCAACTCAACTTAAACAAGAATGTAATAGTAAATAATATATGTACTGTCACAAGGATCTCAAATGTTTAACTGTCAAGAGAAAGAAGAAAAAGTCAATCTACCGTTTTGAGTTGTACTACACTTGAAGAAGTTCATTCAGTTGATCAAGCATCAGTGGAGTAATCAAGATAGTGGGTTCTATTTATAGTGACAAGAGGTTCCTACAGTGGCAGAATACAAATTATAAAGGTTTGAAAGAGAGTGAAGAAAAGGAAGACAAGAACCACAACTTTAAAGTCAATATATGAAGAACAGTCATTGTGGTTAGTCACTCATGAACCAGACTGTGCATCGAGTGTCAACACATTAAACAGTGGTTGTTCGTTATTAACATCAGTGGTTCAAGCTATCAAGACTGGCACAAAGGAAAAATCATTGTGCAAGCAACATAAGTGCTAAATTCATTAACCACAAGGATTTTACTATCAAGTGGATTGGTTATGAGAAAATAGAATTATCACAAAGAAAAACAAAGTGATATATTCTTAAAGCTGGAACCCCGGTTGGAATTGATATATTTATTGTTAAGCAAAAGGAGTCCGGTTCCAGACGCTCAAGTAACCACAGTTTAAAGTTTAAGGATAATTTTATATTAATAAATATTTAATTTATTTAGAAAATTATATTTATAAATATCTAATAATATTAGATATTTATTTTTATAATTTCTGGATTAAAATAATTATTTATTAATTAAAGATTATAAGTTGTGCGGGTTAAAAAGCATGTCTACGGAGCTGCCCATAATAGGATAAAATAGGCCCCGGTTTTTGTAAATGCATTTGCAGGTCATCAGGTTAATGGCAGTCATGTTGAAGGATTAAAGCTAATATGACTAGGTGTTAGTCATACTGAAGGATTAAAACTAATATGACTAGCTAGCTATTAGTCATACGAGAGGCTGCTAGTCATACAAGAAGCTATTAGTCATACGAGAGGCTGCTAGTCATACAAGAAGCTGCTAGTCATACAAGAAGGTGCTAGTCATACGAGAAGACTGACTAGTCATACAAGAGGGTTGTTAGTCATACTGAGATTAAATATGACTAACTAGTCATATCAGACCAAGCAAACTAAAAAGAGTCAGTAGCTTTTTGTTCCATTTTGTATATAAACAAGTGACTGGCGGCTAGACATACAACTTCACACTTCTCTCCAAAAACAGATAGGACACGGAAATATCCTCTTCTTCACAGCCTCTCCTGCAAACACAGAAAGAGAGAGAGAGAGACCAAGAGAAAATGGTTCCTTGAGCTTAATTTATTTCTTGTAAATTATTTCTGGATTGTATTGTTAAATCCTAACCACTAGAAATAGTTTACTTGTACTATTGGAACTATCTAGCGGATTAAGTTCCCTAGAACTTATCTCTTGAATAGCTTTTTAGCATTCGATCTTTTTATTACAAATATAGAAAAGTTCATGTCGAATTTTCTATAGAATTTGTAATAATTAGTTTGGTCATCAAACCTTGTAATTTGTACCGTGTATTTAGACACACCCCATCAAGTTTAATATAATTTTATATTCAACTTGAAATATTGGTATTCGTTTTATTCCGCATCAATTTGTTCTTGATTTAATATTTTAAGAAAAGAGTAAATTCGATAAAACGGTATAGTTTGTATTCAACCCCCCCTTCTACAAACTATTTTGGACCTAACACTCTCTAAACCTCTGAAACCCTAACTGCGAAAAGCCAAATTTCTTCTTCAACCTTCAATTTCTTTCTTCTCTTCATACAAATGGCAACAGTAAAGTTCAACACCAATTTCATTGCTCTAACTAGTGATGTGGAAGCACCCAACGCCAATTTCAAGTGTTTTGTGAAATGGATGGCTGAGTCATACATCAAGGATGCACTCTCTGCCAACCCAACTCTATATCTAGATATCCTGGAACAGTTTTGGGCCACTGCTACTGTGGAGGTTGTAGCCCTGGAAAATGCAATCACTTCATATATCATCTACTGCAAGATTCAAGATCAGGAAATCACTATCACTACTGCAGACATGAACCAAGCACTGGGCCTACAACAAGAGTAATTCGACACACTTGCCACGAATGCAGAACTAGAGGAATTCTTTGAGTTCATCAACTATGCAGATAGAATCATTCTTGGGCACTTGAACAGGAAGCATTTGACAAAGGAGTGGAGCTATGTGTTTGCAACTCTTCTTCAAGTCTTCACTGCCAGGAAATCAAGCTTTGATCAAATCAGTGCACCTGTGCAGCAAATTGGCTATGCATTGGCCTATGACCAGAAGATAGATGTTGGCCAAATCATCCTACAGGAACTATATGGGAGACTTGGTAAGAACACAACCAAGAGAGGTACTGATATTTTCTTCCCTCGCTTTATTCAATCTGTACTTAATTTTAAAAATGCTCAATTGATTGAATTGCCTGGGATAGATAAAAATAGAATAGGCTATCCTAGATCCATGACCAAACTCATTTTTGGTAATTTGGAGACTAGGAATGATGTGGATGTAAGACTTAACATAACTCCCCATATGGAGAGTTTGTTTAGAACTTACCCCCACAACATGCCAATATTTGAAGCAAAATCTCAGTTAGCACAGCCCAAGCAAGTAGAACAAAATGCTAACCCAGGGCCTGCTAACCAACCCTCTCAACCAAACACTCTACCACACACTGAGCCAACTGCATCATCCTCTCAAAAGGGTGATGTTAGTAAAAAGAAGAGAAAGGAAGTAATGTCTACACCACTGAATATATTATCTGAAGCAGCATTGGCTGTGGAACTAGGGCTAGAAAGTGAGGAACCTGAGTCACCCTTACAAAGGCCAAAGAAGAAGAAAACTAAGATCACCTCTTCAGTCACACAAATGGCTGAAGTTGTAAAATCAGGGGCACACAGCTCACTAGGTGTATCCTCTCAACAGGGTGCACCTATAGAATCAAGCATCCTCCCCAATGCACCATCTTGTACAGAGTCAGCACATGGGAGTGATAAGGCTGGCACAATACTGAGTGGAGAGCACATCACACTTGAAACTCCCTCTATTTCTCAGGGGGAGTTGCCAAAATCTACTCTACACCACACTTCTCTTCCAGAATCTTCATCTCAAATTTCTTTGAAGCCTGTAATTCAAGAAATTGAAGAGCAAGGCATTGATCACCAAGAATCCTTTTCTCTTGGTGAGCCAATGGACTCAAGTGACTTAGTGCATGACACTTTGCTCACCACCCAGGACCCACATTTAGATGGTGAGAGAATGCATGCTGGGGCATCTCCTGATGACACCATCACAAACACAGAGGTTCCACTAGTTGTAACTAGAGACTCTGTGCCTGTGTCAACTATTGGTGTAACTCATCCCACTTCTGTGGAGACACCAGTAGTAGTGTCAATCCATCCGGTTGCAGAAGTTGCATCTGTAACTGAGGAGTCTAGCTTGCCTAGCTCTAGCTCTAACTTGGCTCAGGCCACCCTGTCAGAATGGCTGAGACCTGTGCAACATGACAGTGTCTTGGGATCATCAACTGTTCCACCACTATTGACGGATGAAGCTCTTCACTGCTTAAATGTGGAACAGCTTGATGAGATCTCTAAAATAGCTCAACATCTCCTCACAGCCAATCTACCAAATGCTGACTATGAAGCCATCTTGCTCTGTCACAAAGAAGATGTTGAAAAACAACAAGAAAAGATAGCAGATGAGGCTGAGAGAGATGGGAATGTAGATGCATGGATGAGCACTACAAAGGATTGCACCCTGGCTGAGGCTCTGCAATACTTGAGAGAAGAATATGTGACTGCTCTTGGCTCAAATGCTAAAACTCTCTCACCTGCTGAAGTCTATGAAGCCATAAATGAGTCCTACAAGGGAAGTCTAAAGGCCATTCACTATCTTAGGAAAGGGATGAAAACTGAACTAGGCAATATCTGCAGAGATACATCCAAAGAAGTGAGTGAGCTCAGAAGTAAATTCATCTCTGAATTCCCTCCTCTCACATCCACACTCAGAGAGATTAGGGAATGCAAAAAGACTTGCACCTCTGTGGACCTTGAGCTACCCTCCCTGATAGACAATGTCTCAAAGCTCACAAGTGAAATGGCCACTCTCTCTTCTCAAACTCAGGATGCCAATGCCCTTATCAAGGTTATGTGGCAGAATCAATATGGAGATAAGGTCATTTCTGAGGTACCTGTGCACAACATGAGCAAGTATGAAGTGGAAAGGCTCCAGAAACAATCACTCTCCTCTTTCAGAGCTGAACATCTCAAACACTCAATGGAGAAATTGGAAAAGGAAGTGTTAGACCAAAAAGCATTCAATGCTGAGCTAAAAGAATCTGTCCATCTGCTGAATGAAAAGTTGAACACTCAAGCAACTGCTGTAAGGTATCAGGAATAGACATCGGTTTTCCATGATGTTTATCCTGATTTTCAACTGTTGAAAGTGACTTAGTGCCCATCCCTAGCGGTGCAGATGATGAACCACTGGCAAAACTCCGTCTAACTGCAAGAGCATCCTTCGGTACTAAACCATTTATCAGCATCTGTAGGAACCGAGGAAACCAGCAAACAACATCTGTGGTGTTGAGGTCTCTGCTTGCAGGAGATCCCATCACAGCCACTATCTCAGAGAGAACTATTCGTCCATAATTGATATCCAGCTCTCTTGCTAGGGCAATTCCGAGGTTTTGCATGGGAATGGAAATTTGATGGTAATCGCTTTCTCGTGCCCGAAAACATCTTGTTATGGCCTCGAAAAAGTAATTCCATTCCACATGAAGAAATTGTTTTTGGATGTTTCCAGTGATCCGGCCAGTCGGAGGATAACACCCTATTTCTTCAAAGAATTTGAGGCGATCTGCAGCTGTAGGTTCTGGATCATAAGCATCTTTAACAGGGAATCCAAGAACCTTGTTGACAATTTGTTCAGTCACCACATATTCCTGACCCGCTAAGGTAAACCTGAAACCAAAGGGGGTTGATTTGCTCCCAAAAGAAACCGCACTAGTCCATAATTGCTGTAAAGCATCATGCACTAGTGTAGGTTTAGTAGTAAAAGCATCGCTAGATTTGGAATACAAATTTAGAAATCGTATCCAAGACTTAAAGCGCGGGAGTTGATCACCAATTTCCGTAGAAATATTATAAAAATTGTTTTTGGCAAGTGAAAATTGGTGAGCCATTTTAATTAAAAGTTTTTCTTTAAAAAAGATGTGAAATTTTAATTTTAATTTCTGAAAAACAATTAATCTTTAATTAACAGTTTTATCCCTTTTAATTTATCAAGAACAACAATAGTCCCTTTTCAGAAAAATTAAACTACGGGATTAAAACAATGAATTTTAGAATAAACCGTTAAATCCCTTTTAATTTATCAAGAACAACAAAAGTTCCTTTTTGAGAAATCAAACTACGGGATGCAATTAACAGTTAATGGAAGGCAAATTTCAAACCAATGATTAACTCTCCACTAACAGTGAAGTGTGTGTTTAAAAACGTTTTTGAACAGATCTGTAAACTCGTGTGTGTATATACGTGTGTATATATCTCAAGAAGGATGAACAATGACACAAACACACAAGAACAGAGATTTAATGGAAACACACAAGTGATAGCAGTCAAAAAATGGGCATTAATTCGTTGTCCGTATGAGATTTGACACAAGAATCACGAATCAATGGTTGAGAATATGAAATCGCCTGTATGTATATGTGCGGCTGTAAAACTCTAATTAGGTAAAAGTGAAAGAAAACATCGAGTTAAAGATGTATATATAGACATTACTGTGAAATGACTAAATTGTCCCTGTTAAAAATCATGAGAACTCTAAGTACATACAGGGAGAACTCTATCTCGAAGTCTTATCTCGAAGTCTATCTCGAAGTCTATCTCGAACTTTTTTAAGGCGAACTTCGAGATAGAGTTCGAGATAGCTGTAACTCGAAAAACTTGAACCATTTGACTATTAAGATCATGTAAACAGCCCACATCACCAACATTACTAGGGAAATCTATCTCGAAATTCAAGTAAAAATTCGAGATAGACTTCGAGTTAGGAGTTAACTCGAAATAAATCCCCTTGAACACAACTGAGAGCTCTATCTCGAACATCAAGTCGAAATTCGAGTTGAATTTCGAGATAGAGTCTAACTCGAAATTATTCAATAACTCGAAATTTTCTCAGTTCTTTTCAAAAATATCTCCAAAAATGGAAACTTATCTCAACCTTCGAGATAAAGTTCGAGATAGAAATTATCTCGAATATTTTGAAGAAAATAAAAAATAGGCACACTGGTAACTCTAAGTCGAACTTTAAGTCGAATTTCGAGTTGAATTTCGAGATAGAGTCTAACTCGAAATTCTTCCCAGACTTAGAATTTTCAAAACTTCACTCTGGAAGCTCAAATCGAAATTCAAGTCGAATTTCTAGATGAGTTTCGAGATAGAAACTAACTCGAAATTTTGAAGATACTTGGATTAATTTGACAATTTTTCTTTGAAAAACACAACAATTAATTTTGTCAAATTAATATAAATATCAATTCAAGGATTTTAATATATGACATAATTAAAACATTCCTTGATAATTCTAAGGCCTCTAATTACATGAAAAACACAGGTAAATTCATCTAAAAATCATGCAATATTTAGAATATTATGAATTTAACTCCCCCTATGTTCATGCAATCTAACAAGCATAAATTCACAGATTTGTGCTATAAAAGACACTTAAAACACACTGAATTCATGCAAAATCACACTATATGCATCCTATAATAATCATTAATTAGGCATTTTAAAGTCTAAACACATAATGATTAAATAGCCTGCATATACCAACATAACCATGGATTTTACAGAGAGAAGGCTTTACTAACTTGTGTTAAGCATTCCCAATTCACCAACCAACCTATTGAATGTTACTTCATCAAGAGGTTTGGTGAATATATCTGCAATTTGTTGCATTGTGGGCACAAAATGTAGCTCCACAGTCCCCTCTTCGACATGTTCTCTTATGAAGTGATACCTGATGTCGATGTGCTTGGTTCTTGAGTGATCTACAGGATTGTTGGTTATGGCAATGGCACTTGTGTTGTCACACATAATTGGAATTTTCTTGTGCTCCATGCCATAATCCTTCAATTGGTTCCTCATCCACAGTATTTGAGCTACACAGCTTCCAGCAGCAATGTACTCAGCTTCAGCAGTAGAAGTAGATACTGTATGTTGCTTTTTACTTTGCCAGGACACCAATCTTCTGCCAAGAAATTGACAAGCACCAGATGTGCTTTTCCTATCAATCCTGCAACCTGCATAATCTGAATCCGTATAGCCAATTAGATTAAAACCTGTATCTCTTGGGTACCAAATTCCTAGATTTGGTGTGCCCTTGAGATACCTAAAAATTCTTTTGACGGCTATGAGATGTGATTCTCTAGGATCCGCTTGGAATCTTGCACATAAACAAGTTGCGAACATTATGTCTGGTCTACTTGCAGTTAAATAGAGAAGTGAGCCAATCATACCTCGATAGCTTGTGATGTCAACTGATTTACCTGATTTGTCTTCATCAAGCTTCGTGGCTGTTGCCATGGGAGTCTTGGCTGCTGATGCATCTTCTAGATTATACTTCTTGAGTAAATCTCTGACGTACTTGGATTGACAGATAAAGATACCATCTTTTTTCTGACTGATCTGTAATCCAAGGAAGAAGGACAGCTCTCCCATCATGCTCATCTCGTATTTGTCTTGCATTAGCTTAGCAAATTTCTCGCACAAGCGCTCATTCGATGACCCAAAGATAATATCGTCCACATATACTTGAACAAGTATTAGATCATTCTTCACATTCTTATAGAACAATGTTTTGTCAATTACTCCCCTAGTAAAACCACTTTCAATTAAGAATACAGATAGGGTTTCATACCAACATCTTGGGGATTGCCTGAGGCCATAGACAGATTTGAAGAGAAGATACACAAAATCTACAAGTTCTGGATCAATGAAGCCAGGCGGCTGTTCCAGATACACTTCTTCTTCTAACTCTCCGTTCAGGAAGGCACTTTTCACATCCATCTGGAAAACCTTGAAGTTCTTATGTGCTGCAAATGCCAAAAACATCCTGACTGCCTCAAGTCTTGCAACTGGTGCATAGGTCTCATCATAATCAATTCCTTCTCGCTGAGAATAACCTTTTGCAACCAAACGAGCCTTGTTTCGTGTTACAAGTCCGTTTTCATCCATTTTATTTCTGAATACCCACCTTGCTCCAATTACTGATTTGTTCTTTGGTCGGGGTACCAGCTTCCAAACTTTCTGCCTTTCAAACTGATTAAGTTCCTCTTGCATTGCAATCACCCAATCAGCATCACCAAGAGCTTCTTCTATTTCTTTAGGTTCAAGCTTGGATAAGAACCCAGAAAATAAGCAAATATTAGCCAGGTCAGCTCTTGTATTTCTTCTAGTAGACACACCAGCATCTGGATCACCAATAATTAATTCAAACGGATGGTCTCTATTCCATACCCGTTCTCTTGGAAATTGTCTTGATGATTCAGCATGACTTTCTGAATTGTGGTGCTGACTACTTTGATTACTTTCACTAACTCCCCCTGAGTTAGTGCCAGCTCCTACAGAACTAGAGTCAACTCGATTTGAGCCTTGAACAGTAGTCCTTGAGCTGCTATTTACTCCCCCTGAGTTGTTGCCGGTTCGTACTGAAGAAGTCTCTCCTGATCTTGTAGAATTAGCTTGTTCACTAGACTCAGGTTCTTCACGTACACTTGGAACATTTAATGGGACAACCAACTCAGGTTCATCTTCAAGATCTTCTAAGTCCAGATTCTGAAATTTTAGGGACTCAGGTTCACTAGAATCTCTTGAAATTGATGAGAGTTTGGTATCGTCGAATCTGACGTTGTAGCTTTCAGTCACTTTTCGATCATTCACTAAGAACACCCTATAAGCTGCTACCACATCTGTGGAGTAACCAACAAAGATTCCTTCACGAGCTTTTGCTGCAAACTTACCTAGATTTTCATCATCTATAAGTACATAGCATTTTGCTCCAAATACATGAAAATATTTGATTGTTGGTCTTCTGCCGTTCATTAGCTCACATGGTGTCTTTTCTTTATCTTTTATAATCAAGGATCGATTTTGAGTGTAACACACGGTACTCACTGCTTCTGCCCAGAAATACAGAGGAAGTTTCGAATCACACAACAAAGTTCTTGCTGCTTCAACCAATGTTCTATTCTTCCTTTCAACCACTCCATTTTGTTGTGGAGTTCTCGGGGCTGAGTACTGACGACGTATTCCTTTAGATACACAGAAGTCATTTAGCACTGCGTTTTTGAATTCAGTGCCATTGTCTGATCTAATCGTCTTCACAGTAAGTGTTGAAACATTCTCAATTTGAGTGATGTGATCAATGATTAGGAAAGGTACTTCGTCTTTCGTCATTGCGAACAATACCCATGTATACTTGGAGAAGTCATCCACGATTACCAATGCATATCTTTTCCTAGACAAAGATAGGACATTCACTGGGCCAAACAAATCCATATGAAGAAGTTGCAGAGGCTCAGTGATACTAGAAATTTCTTTGCTTTTATGTGAGGCTCGCTTCGACTTTCCCATTTCACAGGCTTCACAGAGTCCTTTCGGAGCGAACTCCATTTGAGGTAGATCTCTCACCAATTCTCGCCTCGCGAGAGCATTCATCGTTTTGAAGTTTAAGTGAGATAATTTTTTGTGCCATAACCAGCTTTCATCATCCGAAGCTTTGCTGTAGAAACAGGTGACTTCATTCTGATTTGCTGAATCCATGTCTGCAACAAAAAGATCTGCCTTTCGAACTCCTCTCAAAGCCAGTGAACCTTCCTTGATGTGAGTGATTGATACACCTTTCTTGTTGAAGACAATTTCGTAACCTTTGTCACAGAATTGACTGATACTCAACAAATTATGCTTTAATCCCTCAACATAGGAAATATCTTCAATGATGACATTGCCAGTTTTCAGTTTGCCATATCCCTTTGTCACACCTATGCTGTCATCTCCAAAGGTAACATAAGGGCCAGCTTTCATAACCAACTCTGTAAGCAGGGACTTGTTTCCAGTCATATGCCTCGATGCTCCACTATCTAGCACCCATATAACTTTATTTCTCTTTTGCTTAATGCCCTGCAATAACAGACTGATTAGACTTTCTTCGGAACCCAACTTTGATTGGGCCCGGCTTTTCGATAAGATTTAGAATCAACAGATTTAACAACTGGAGATGCACTTTTCTTAACATAACTAGAGCTTTCGACTTCCTCCTTTCCTTTCTCAGACTTGACATATTTATCAGTCCTAGGAGAAGGTTTGTCACTCCTAACTTTAGGAGGACTGACAGTCTTAGCTCTCCCAAACTTCTTTTTGATGTTTGAACTAGCAGCAGTATTTGAACATGACTGGCTAGATGCATTCATTAAATTCACAAAAGTTTGCATGACGTTAAAAGTGCATGGCATACAATTAGGTTGACCACACTGTGCATGATTCTGATGCAGATTATTCATTGTGTGTGTGACAGGCATGGCATGTGTAGCAGTGCATGCATAAGAAAGATGTTCAGTAGATTTACAGTGATAACATGCTTTCTTTATTCGTTCAGCCTTAACCTCTTTTATGCCTTTCTTCCCTTGTTGTTTCACAGCCTTAGCTCCTATTCCTAGTCTAGATTCATCACTAGGGAAATTGATTTTAACTTGTTTAATAGGAGTTATAGGTTGTGCTTTCTGACGATCTTCCATCTCAATCTCATATCTAGCTATCAATTCAGTCTCTTCTTCTTCTATTCTAGGAACAAGGTGTTTGTAGATGGGTTTGACAGAAGGTTTAAAAATGCTAGGAATATCATTTTTAAGGTCACTGGAACTAGTGTCTATAGGTCTCTTCCCATCTTTCTTAGAAAGATTAGAATAATCAAGTCCTACACCTACTCCAGTTATCTTCTTAAACACATCATTATCCACATACACTTTACTAGCAGCTAGTTTGTAAGCTTCACATTTAGTTTCTAACTCAGCTAGTTTGTTCCTTAAACATGATTCTATTTCTGCCTTAAGGACGAGCTTGTGTTCCAAAGATTTAATAAAATCTCTTAGAGAAGTATCTACAGTGCAAGCAGCCTCTAACTCTTCCACTTTTGCCTCAAGCATTCTGCTTTTGGCGACAAGTGTTTTCTGTTCCTTTTGAGAAGTGTCTAGGCTTTTGCACAACATGTAGATCTCTTCGCTAAGAGCCCCGTTCTGTTCCTTATAATCATCAATAGACATTTCTACTTTAAGGGTTAGAACTGGTACCTCTGGTTCCTCTGATGTCTCAGCCATGAGCGCAAAGTTTGCTACATGAGTAACCTCTTCCTCATCTGAATCATCCCAAGCTCTTCCTTCTGTTACTACTAAAGCTCTTTTACCATGTTTTTCTTTCATCAGCGATTCATACTTGCTTTTGAGGGCTTCAAATGTCTCTTTTGGATAAGTCTGTTTAACCTTTTTGCAGTCCGAGGCAAAGTGTCCAGGTTCTCCACAGTTATAGCATTTGAACTTCATTTTGAAATCCAAAGGAGATTTGTAGCTGGTACTCTTGCCTTTGCTTTTGTAGCCTGATGAACTACCACCACCCTTAGCAGCCCGATAATAAGATGAAGAATTTCTTTGTGGTCGGTTGCTCTTTCTGAATCTCATATTGCTGAACTTCCTTGCCATGTATGCCACGACACTATCGTCCATGTTGTCCAGCTCTTCTTGGGTGAAGTAGTCATCATCACTGTTAGATGCACACTCGTCATCATTATCAACTTGATGTGGTGCAGGTGATGATTTAGGCTTTGCTGCAACCATTGCCTTCTTAGACTCTTCCTCATCAGCAACTAATCCTGATGCAGTTTCTTTTCCCTTTGAATCATTGTCCCATGCTTGATCTTGAAGAGTTTCCAGCTCATAGGTCTTCAGAATTCCATAATATTCTTCCAGAGAAGTTGTATGCAAATCTCTGGTTTCTCTGATTGCGTAGACCCTATGTTCAATGCTCTTTGGCTGGTTCCTCAGATATCTCGTATTGGTTTCAACCATGGGGAGAGTAACACCTCTCAGATTCAAATCCAATACCAACTGACTGAATCGTAGGTAGACATCTGTTATGCTTTCTCCTTTTCGTATTCTAAAGGTGTCATACTCCATCTTGAGTATAAGTGTCTTGTTGCTTCTAACCTCTGCAGATCCTTCCATGACAACTTCTATCTTGTCCCAAATCTTCTTTGCTGTATTCAAACCTTTGACTATGTTGAACATTTCATGATCGAGAGATTCCATCAAGGTTTGTCTTACAGAAGTGTCATAAGCTATTTGCTCCTTGTCAGCATCCGTAAAGTCCGCTGCCTTCTTAGGCTCAGACCGAGCAGGTATAACCTCCTCTCCTTCCGTACGCTCAGGAATAGCTTTCATTGGAACAAATTTACCCTTTTCAAGGACTTCCAGATACTCAGGGTTAATAGTCTCTAAGTAGAGTCTCATTCTGAAAACCCATTCTTCATAGTGATCTCGGTTGAACATTGGGATCTTGAAAGAATTTTTAGGAGCCATTTCAAATCTTGTCACTAAAAAATTCTAAGTACCCAAGACTAGGCTATGTAGAATATCTATGTAGAACTTCTGCCAAGTCGAAATTTTTCTAAGTAGAAATTTTGCTCAAGTCGAAATTTCTCTAAGTAGAAATTGTCCAAGTCGAAATTCACCAAGTAGAAATTGTCCAAGTCGAAATTCTATGTAGAAAATCTCAAGTAGAAATTCTATGTAGAACTTTTTGTCCTTAGAATAATTTTCTGCAGATTACTTTAATATTGAATAAACAATATCACCTTTTTGACTTTTGATTACTTTACACACCGAAAGTGACTAACCCACTTGCTAAGCACTGAGTACACTTTCTTTTGCTTTCGGCTAAGGAATAATAATCAAATCAAAAGTACCAAAAACACCTTTTTGACTATAATTTCTTTGAAAAGGAAATTGAAAAGTTGTTGGGTTATATTCTTTGATAAGAACAGATGATGAACACTCAAGAACACCAAATATTAATGAACCCAGATTAATTCACAAAAATTAATTAAAATACACCCAAGCCAAATAATCACTCCTGGAGTATTTAAATAATTTTTCTGGATGAGTTTTCACTGGAAACGAATTAAAGCTTACTTTTCTAGAAATTTAGAAAAGCAGATCTAGAAAATGAAAACTCACGATTCTTCTACTAAACACAAGGATCTATGTTTTGTATGTTAAACATCCGCTCTGATACCAATTGTTAGGTCCAAATGTGTTGTAGAGGGGGGGGGGTGAATACAACTTTTCGATTATGAGTAGCAATAAATACGATGCAATAAATGAACACACAGATTCAAGGAATATATTTCTTTATATATAACTTGAAAAGGTTGCTACAACATTCATTACAAAGTATAACAGAAGTTGAGAGAGAAGTGAATGATTCTAAGCTCTGTGAATACTCTCTCTCTCTTTCTTGTGTTTTTCTCAGTATTGCTCACTAACTAAAACATTACACAAGTGCTTCTATTTATACTACATGTAATCTATGACCTGTAGTCTTCAAAGACTAAGATGTACGTGGCCCAATGATGTCCACATAAATCTTGTCTTATCTTGAAAGCTTGGAAATCTGCCAATCAAAAGATGCCATGTGTCATGTTGAAGCTGCACTCTAAGTAGAACTTCTACTTGAGAATTTCTACTTAGCCATCTCGAAATTCTAAGTAGAATTTCTACTTGAGAATTTCGACTTAGCCATCTAGAACATTTAGTACTTAGAAAATATTCTGGTCTTCAACTTGAAACTTCAATGCACATCTTGAGCTTGTGATATCTTCATATCTTCTTTGTTCTTCTACAAGCTCTTGAACATGGATCTTTATTACTGACATAAACTTGCTATCAATGTCCTGACACTTGATGCACTGGTCTGGTTCATAAGTGACTAGTCTTGATAGTGTTTCTGCTTCTTGAATAAATTACCATATTCACTTAGTAACTTGGCTTTCCAATATTTGCTTTCCTTCTTGTTCACTTGAAATCAATTGATCTTGTTGATACTGATAGTTATGATCTTGAATCTCGAATTCTCAAATCACTGAGGCCTGAACAACTTTGACTTGAACTTCTCTCAATGATTTCTTCTTGGCTTGATCATAGTTAACATGTTCAATTGTATCAATTACCTTGTCTTCATTTAGTGTTGATTCCTTGTGACTTCTTGTTCTTGATTGTCTTCTGGTTAAGTATCTTTTCGTTTAATTGAGTTACATTAGTTATAGTGTTACAAGTTAATACACTCTGCCTTTCAACTGCTCATGTTGATGTTCTTCTCACTCAACAGCAAATGCTGTCTGCTATGATGAAGCATATGGGTCTCCCTCTGCCTGATGAATCTTCAAACCCAAAGGTGAATTCTACAGCCTCTGTGCCTGACAACAAGCCTAAGGGGGAGAAAAGATCAAGGAACTCAAATACAAAGGGGGAGAAACCTAAAGAAAAAGGGATAAAGATAAGTGAGGGTAGTCACCAAAGGACCACTAAATCTCCAACTCATGTGCCAGGCAAAGGCAAATCAAAGGTTGATGAGCCTCCATCTTCTCTGCCAGTGGTCACTTTACCACCTGTGCACATCACTACTCCAAGTGGCCAAAAGCAAACTGTCACCACTACAATGGTGGCAGGATCCATGCCAAGTGTTCTAGTCCAACCTTCTAGACATGAAGCTGATCCAGTGGAAGTGGATGTGGTTACAGAGGCCAAGCTGATAGAAGTATCAAACTCAGAAGTTTATCATGATGCTGCATTCTTGAAGTTTCTGCAAGCCTCTAAAGCAAAGGTTGGAGGAGATACCCTGCTATACAGAAGGAGCCTGAAAGATCAAATCCATTATCTAACAGTTATTCCAAGAAAGCTCAGTCAGATCTACCTCAAGGAAATCATGATGGTGACAAAAGGCAAGATATGGCACGTATCTATTGATACCTTGATAGCACTAAAATTCACTGAGATTGATGCCATCTTGGAACTAATTGAGCAGAAAGGGGAGAACAATCAGAGTCTGTATACTGAACTAAGAAATGGTCAACAAGCCAGACTTCCTGAAGTGTGCACCAAACCAAGAACCATCCTCTATCAGTCTGGTACCAAAATTCAAGATGTGAATCAATTGGTTATTCCCAAAGATCTCACCTCTAAGAACCACAGACCGATCATTGCCATAGTTGATCAAATGCAAAAGAAGAAGGGGATAAGGTCAGCTGAGGAGATTGAGATATTACACATCCTTAGAGAATTCATTTCAACTGGTTCAATTCCAGAATTGGCCAAGCCCAGGAGAAATAAGGATGAAGATAAAGATGATGACAAGAGTGATGGAAGGAGAAGACATCACAGGAGTGATAAGGGTGATGAAGATGAGATGAAGAAGAAGAAGGATGTCAAGAATAAGAGAGATGGTGATGACCATGGAAAAGAGTATGAGAAGAAGAGTGGAAAACAGCAAGCCATGAACGTTATTACTGACACCTCCACCACAACACAAGGCTCAATGTCTAGGGTGGATGTCACTAGTAATGATTCAACAAAATCTACATCTCTGGCACATGCAACTGTTTTGGCACCTCAAGGAGCAAAGGAAATTCAAATCAAGAAACCATGTGTATGTTTCAGAAAGCAAACTGCTAATGGAATACTACTATGGTCTAACAACAAGGGTCACAAGTTACTGCCTAGCAACCATGTAAAGAAGATTAAAGTCAAACATGCTGCAAGAAGAGTGAAGCTATCCAAATCAAGAGCTCTAACAATCATTCCAGGATTGAAAATTCAACCACTAGATGAAGATTTTGATGAAGAGCAACTGCAATTTCTAAGAGCTCAAAAGATATGCTATGCTGCAATTGTGAATGACTACCTTGAAATCAAGTACACTGATGGGAGAGAAATGAAATTCAAACAAGGGGGTTGTCAAAATTGGGGTAAATTGTATGAGATAGAAAGAATCATTGCATTGCTGGACTCTAAAGACAAGGTGGAGAAAGTATGGAAGCTGGAATTGATTGACTTTGTGAAAATGAAGAGAGATTATGCTGAAAAGATGAGGAAGGGCTGCTATGAGAAGTGGTTAGAAAGGGAGAAAGAAATTGACAGACTGGAGATTGAAGTAGAAAAGCTAAGGGCAAAGGGATTGTGTAGAGTTCAGTTTGATCCCTATGTGGTGAAGTATAGGAGAAGAAATGGAGACAATGTCAATATAAGAATGAACCTACTCAGTCACTATCCTGCCAACATTTTGAAGCCAGTACTTGAAGATTTCAAAAACTCTATCATGATTGAAGAAATGGATGCTATGGCAGAAATCATAAGAGCAATAGATGAGAATGCAAGAAAGGAGAAAGAAAGGAAACAGAAAGCATATGATGATCTACAAGCCAAAGCAATGGAGATGCAATCAAATGAAAATGGCTAGTATTTCATCATACTGTAAGAGTATTTATCTTGTAATTCCATTTATGTGTTCAATCAATCTACATACATGTACTTTTAAAGTTTTATCCTTATGTATGTTAGGCTTGTTATCAAACATGAAATTGTGACTAAGGGTCTCACTCACAATTTGGGGGAGATTGTTAGTTACAGAGGCATGCCTGTACACATCTAATAACAAGCCTAATTGTTTGTAATGCTTTGCATTACTTACATGACCTCTTAACTGAGGGAACCTATAGTTGTAGAGTTTCTGTTTGTATTGTACTTGTAGTAGGCATCAAATCCTAGTTGTGTAACTGTACTTATAGAGTCTAGAATAATGCTTGAAAGAAGTTCCAAGGTTCATGCCTCAAGCAAGGAGTTAAAGACTGTCAAATAATCACAGTTGGGATTTGAAGAAATGAAGAATTTGCCTAAGTACCAATTCGAGAAGTATATTTGTCTGTTCGAGAAGTCCAGCATTCGAGAAGTCAGGGATTCGATATCTCAAGACACTATTCGATATCTCTTAATACACTGTTCGATATCTCATTCGATATCTCAGAGATTCGATATGTCTATGTACTCTATTCGAGAACTCAGGAAATCAACAAGCCAAAGTGGTATTCGAGTTCTCAAGGAGCCAACAAGTCAAAGTTCCATTCGATATCTCAAGGACTCAGAAAGCTATTCGATATCTCGAGGATTCGATAAGTCAAATGTTCTATTCGACAACTCAAGGAATCCTGATGGAAAAGAGCTATTCGAGAAGTGGTTCGATATGTCAATATAACTGTGTTCGAGAACTCAGAGTTATCGATCAAGTCAATTCCAGTTCTCGAATCACTTACTTAGTCACTTCTCGAATACATTCTTGGAGACAAAATACTGAAGAAATTGTACAAGTCAGAAACCTGCAACAAGCCAATGCACTTTATGGACCACAATCTGTAACGTGCTCTGGAAAGCCTACAAGGAAGCTTGGAGAGATATAGAAGAGACAAGGAGCTAAAGAAGTGGATCTGAACAGGCTTTGCAAAGTCAAATCTGTAATCGTTTGGACACTTACTCAAAAAGGATAGACAGACTAGAAAGTAATTTGTTTAGCTACCTTATTTGTAGTAAGTAGGTTGTATCCTTGTACTATAAGGATACAACCTCACTTCCATAGTCAAGAACCTTGTGAGTCAAGTTTTTCATATACTGTAAGCTATATCTCTCTGAGAAAAATGAAGCTGAGAATACTATCATTTATATTCACAGATTGTAGCAACCTTTATCTAATAATACATTAGATTAAAGTGATATTGTGTTCTGTGTTGTTCTTTATCCGCATCTACATCTCTGTACACACAACACTTGTTTGCTACACAGACTCAAGGCAAGAAAGGTTCAAGAATCCATTCACCCCCCCTCTGTATTCTTTCTCTGTGTTCAATACTCAACATAGAGTTAGATGATTAAGGGTATATGTATACTGAAGTAGTACTTTACCTTTATATAGGTACCAGTAGAAGGCCGGTGAGAGCCAGTACGTGCGTAATTGGAATCTTAGAATTGAGAAGTTATCAGAGTTAACAAGCGTATTGGTTCACAAATTATGGAGGAAACATATAGACGTATAGTCGATTAGAGATCAACGTACAAAGAAGTAAAGACTGACGTATAGTGAGTAACGAAACGATGTGTTAGAATCAGAACTCTGTATATTGAGGCAATTGTTTCTACTCCTCACTTATTGTTCAAGTCAAGTATATCTGCTTCTGTTGTTCATAACATGTTTCTTTCAAATCAGTTTACAAGTAATCTGTACCTTATTGTACCCTTCTATTCAGTTTTCCTGTGAGTTATCCTTCGATATACATTGATTGTTATGAACCCTATCATTACCTTTCTTTAGATTGACAGTGAATCTTGATTCTACAACCTGTCCTTTGCTTTAAGCTTAGACCTTTATTAGGCGTATCATTTTACGCCCTATGAACCCCATCGGACCTTTAAGTCTTAAATACAATTTCTAAATCTTAACGCCTGTTTTATAATTTATTGATTGATAACTCTTCTTCTAGTTATCAAATCATGTTTTATTAACTCAAGTATCTGAATAATGTTTTAGTAAACCAAGGTTTAATGAACCTCAGTTTTAAAGAACCAAGTTTTAACGAGCCATGTTTTAAGGAATCTTATTTGACTGAACTTCACTTTCAATGAACCTTATTTCAACAAAACCTTGTTTAAGGAACTATATGCCACTAAACACTATTTTGAAATTCGTATTCAATCGAACCTTGATTTAGAAAAGTGAGACTTATTTATTATGTCCTATCTAACCATGGTTTTCTTGATACAAGACCTTTATCTTCATAAACTGATTCATTACTCTGCTTTAATGTTTTAAATACTTGATTTCCATCATTATTGTTCTTGAATCCTATAACTTGATCAATTTCCTTTAAACTAGTCATAATCTATATCCTTGACCTTTGACTTGAATTTATCTCCTTGATTCCCTGATCGAATCCTTGATTTAATTTGAGTCTATATCTTTTGATCCAGACTTGAACCTTATGCCTTGATGTTAGAAAACTTGGTCAACCCCTTTGACTTTTATCATTGCAAATCAAAATGAGTTATTTTCTTAAATTACTTTGAAGTTACTTAGACTGGGCTGATCTGTTATAAGAGAGTTGAAGGTACTTCGTGTTAGTCACAGAGGCATGCCTGTTTACATATAATAACAAGCCTAATTGTTTGTAATGCTTTGCATTACTTACATGACCTCTTAACTGAGGGAACCTCTAGTTGTAGAGTCTCTACTTGTTTTGTACTAGTAATAGACATCAAATCTTAGTTGTGTAACTGTACTTATATAGTCAAGAATAATGCTTGAAAGAAGTTCCAAGGTTCATGCCTCAAGCAAGAAGGTAAAGACTGTCAAATAATCACAGTTGGGATTTGAAGAAATGAAGAATTTGCGTAAGTACCAATTCGAGAAGTACTTTTGTCTATTCGAGAAGTCTAGCATTCGAGAAGTCAGATATTCGATATCTAAAGAAGACACTGTTCGATATCTCTGAATGTACTGTTCGATATCTCATTCGATATCTCAGAGATTCGACATGTGGTATCAGAGAGGGCTGTTTATTCAAAAACAGAAAAACGATCATGAGTTCGAATACACCAAAGACCGCAGGAACGGTGAAAGTCCCTAAGTTTGACAAAGAAAATTACAACCTCTGGAAGATAAAGATGATGTTGTTCATCAAAGCCTCTCATCCTTTGTATCCTGACATTCTCAAGAATGGTCCCTTTGTTCCATAACAAGAGATACCTGAAAAGACTGTTAGAACCACAACTATTCCAAGATCTTATGTGGCCAAGGAACCATCCAAATGGACAGAATCAGAAAAGGAGATGGTTGCTCTTGACAGTCATCTCATGTTGCTAATTATTGATTCCATGGATATGTCAATGTTTGCAAACATTGCATCGTGCACATCTGCCAAAGAAATGTGGGATCACATTGAGGTGTTATGTGAAGGAACTGATGAGGTCAAGGAAAACAAGAAACAAATACTAGTCACATAGTATGAAGCTTTCATGGCACAACCCAAGGAAAGCATCACTGAGATGTTTGAGAGATTTCACAAGCTAGTTACTGAGTTGCAGATGAATGGCAAGGTTTACAGCACCAAGGAGTTAAACATGAAGTTTCTACTATCTTCACCAAATCATCTAGAGCAAAGAGTCATCTCTCTAAGGGAAAGAGATTTGAACAAAGTCACATATGATGTGCTCTATGGGGTTTTAAAAACTCATGAGCTTGAGTTGCTTCAGAAAAGGGCTATCCAAGCCAACCAAGGCAGAATGATAAACACATCATGTGCCTTGATTGTCAACAAATCTATTCAAGACCTAGAAGCATCTACAAGCCAGCTAAAGATAGAGGAGGTGGTAGATGATGAAGAAACTGAAGCTGAGGTTAGTGAACCTGTTGAGGAGAAGGAGGAAGAAGAGTTTTACACTCTTGAAGAACTAGATGGGATGGAAAACACTTCATATGCTTTCATGGCCAGAAAATTTCCAAACATCAGATTCAAGAGGAATCAACCCTTCAAACCTAAAACCCAAAACCATTCATTCAACAAGAGCAAGGCACCTGTGAAACCAAACAAGAATAAATTCAAAACCAGCCATGTGGATAGGTCATCTGTAAAGTGTTATAGATGCAATGACCTAGGGCATTTTGCCAGTGAATGCAAGAAGCCTAAAAAGAAGGATAGAGAGTATCTTGAGCTCGAAGCTAAGTATGAGGCCCTTCTGAAAAAGCAGACACAAGGTAAGACCTACATAGCTGAAGGGAAGTATTGGGATGATTTTGACAGTGATGGAGAAGAGCAGGAATTTTGTAACTATGCCTTGATGGCCAATTCCAAGGATGATACATCTTCATCAGACTCTCAGGTACCATCTCTCACTACTATAGACATGTCTATTTCTGAGTATAAATGCATGATTGAACAACTATATGTTGAGATGTTTAATATTCATACTAGTATGACTGCTGCTAATGAAGAAATTGCTAAACTGTCTACTAAAAATGAAATATTAACAAAAAAGAATGAAGAACTTGAGCTAACTGCTATGCAAGTAGAAAACCTTAAGAAAGAAGTTGAATATCTGCAGAATAAGGTTCTATATGCTAGTCAAGTTGAAAAGGCCCTTAGGGATGAACTTGCTGAAAATGAATTCAAACTGAAAACTTTTAAGAAATCATCTGGTCTAGTATAATCCTACTGTGAGAAGATTCAAGCTAAACCCAAGGCTGCAATTGGACTTGACTATGACACTCTTAAGAAGAGGAAAGGCTATGCTATCATTGAAGATGACATTGTTGTTCAGATGGAAGTGCCTCAGATTTTGAAAAAGGCTCAGACTCCAATTTTTAAAGAATCAACATTTGAAATTGATGAGGATGCCTTACTCATCAAGCAAATGTTGAATGATGAGGATGAGGCACAATCCAGTGAACAATAAGCATCCTCTAAGAGTGAGAGTGTCAAGCCAAAAGCCAAAGAGCCAGTAGGTGAAAGGTTTTGTCCTAAATCCAATCATGTATGATGAGTTAGGAAGAACTTTCATGTAATCTTATTTGATTTTGTTTATATTAATAAAAGATTTGTTTGTTTTTATTACGGGCTTTATCTATTTAAAGTGTATTAAATAAGATGTTCCATAGTTTAGAGTAAAGCTTCTAGAATTATAATGAGATTATAATAGTGAGATCTAGAAGATGATAACACTAAACTTAAATTGTTCCTGATCATAGGATAACTAATTGGGAGTTAGTCAATCCGTAAAGATCGGTACATACTATACTTGCTTCCTACGAAGGATGTCTGTTCTCATAGGCATTTGTGTGGTGACACTATAGTTAGTATGTAGGTGCTCATTGGGGAATGAGTTCACTGAACATGACTCGATCACTTGAACAATTAATAGAGTTTACTCACGTGTCAGTAATTGTTCATATAGTGATGGTTGTACAAGTATCCTTAGACTTGAGATTGTTAGAGTCATCTTGTATATAATGAACAATGCTTTGGTTTAGTCCTTAGTCTCAAGGGCAATTAATAAGTTCTATTCTGGGCATTGGAATTTATATATGGAGATAGTTAACGATCAATAAAGGATCTGCCCCTTCCAGTAAAGGAAGTGAATATCCTATGTTATTCTTAATATGGTAGTTCAGGAATCTCTGGCCAGAGTGAATGAAATTAGAAATTAGTTTCTAATTTGCATTAACATGAACTATACATAAGGAATAAGAAATCATATGATTAAATTAGAAAGGCTTGACACGAGATCTATGCCTTGTATTTAATTGGGATATTGTTAGGGTAGAAGGAATTTATTGTACGGTAACCAGTCACTGAATAGGTTCTATATTCCTAGCGATGAATTCATGTTATTCGGATAGTCGCGATATACCTTCAAAAGTATCACTCACGATGTAGAATGAATTTAATTATAACGATAATTAATTTTAACGAATTAATTGTAATTCGTATAAATAATAATAAATAGTTTATTATTATTTATTTCTACTACCGACATAATTATGAACCTAAAGGGTCACACCATAAAAGGAAATATTGTTGAAGATGAAGAAAAATTATTTTGGCTAATAATTATTTATTTTAGAAATAAATAATTAAATAATTAATTAAATATGATTTAATTAATTATAAATATTAAGAAAAGTTCTTAATATAATAATTATATATTTAATCTGAGATATTAAATATATAGAGAGAATTGTTTTAAATGAAATCAATGATGAACATGTTTTAATTATTAAAAGAGTTTTAATGATTAATGGATTAATTAATAAAGATTAATTAAACCAAACAATGTTCATAGTCAAGAATGATGAGCTGAAATTTCTCTATAAATAGCATGCTCATCAGATTTCAAAAACACACCAGCAACAACACAAAACCATTTGCAAAAGAGTTTTTGCATTTAATCAATATTAGTCAAATTATTCTCTCTTTTCTTCCTTTATCAAATTTCTTGGTGGATACCATTAGAGCACTCCACATACTGAGGGGTGATTGCAAGGAGAAGAACAAGGGCCAATTTTGAAGTTCATAGCTGTTGCCGGAAAGCATTCAAGGTAATTCTCTTATTTTTCTTGAAATATATGCATGATTAATTAGGATTTCTATGCAAATAAATGTTATAAATACTTCCGCATGTGTAGAAATTCCTTCAATGGTATCAGAGCCTAGGTTTGATGCATATAGATCACAGAAAAAATTTCGGAATTTTTAGAGCTTGTATGGATTTATTATGAATTTTTGAAGTTCATGGAGGCTATAATCAAATTAATTATGAATTAATTCGAAATTAATTTTTTAAATTAAAATGACTCTGGATTTAGATTGTACAAGTGTTGTAGAGAATCAGTATATTTTTATTATATTTTTAATGTTAACAGATTATTAATTATGAATTTTTAAAGAAGTTTGGATTTATAAATGAATAATCTGTTATTAAATAATATATATAAAAATATGCTGGTGGGCTTGCATTATGAATGGCGGGCTTGACTAAATTACTTGGGCCTACAAGAAGTGGGCTGCTGGTTTTTATATATATATATTTACCCGGCTGAACAACACGTGGGAAGGAGGGGCCGCGCGCCAGATGAAGCCTGTAACGCATTCGGTGAATGCGTTACACAGAAGTTACGCATGTGTACGACGCGCAACAAGGTGTCACGCAGGATATGTATGCGCAACAGGGCGTCATTTTCGACAGAATCTTCGGATGGCGCGTGAGGGCGCGTGGAAGCTCCTTTCGAGGCGTGGTTGGTGGCGTTGGATTCGTATTGACGATACAGTTCTAATGGAGGGGTCATATATTTTGATAAAAATAATTTTGAAATGATTATAGCTTCCGGAAGTGATTTTAAGGTCCATTTTGACTGTTTAACGACTTTTAAACACCACCAATGATCCATACATAAGTTTAAAACAGTACTACATGATCTAACATGCCTACCTATGTTTTATTGAATGAATATATAGATGATATATGTCTAGGTTGAACATGAGATGTTAGATTTAGGCTGATTCCTTAAACGTACTAAGCATGTTAGACATCTAGGTTATAACGAAAATGTTTCGTAACCTTAATATGATTAAAACCCCTCTTTTAAATATCAAGTTAATAAATGGTCAAAGACACAACGGGCTTGTGTCGATCATAGCCTTCCAACATGGTAGAAAGTAGTTCTTATTTTTAAAATCATTGTCGTTTCGTGCTACAGCCGAGGGCTTTGATTTCGAAATTAGAAATACTTGTCTATTACATAGAGATGTGTACAATGGATTAGAATCTAGTGGTCGTTACGTGCTACAGCCGTGGGTTATTGGAGATTGATTCAATTGTACGAGATGTTGGGTTCGACTTGACTTAGAATATTGAGTTTGTCGTGCCACAGCCGTGACTCAATGATTCAAGAGGCTAAAGTTTTATTAGGGAATAACATGAGATGTAATTGACAAGAGCTTGTCTGCCTATGGAACATCACATGGCGTTTCGTGCCACAGCCGGGGTTGTGTGATGGAAAGTAGGATCCCTATTCTCACTAGCATTGTGAATGTTCAGTTATACATATAGAGGGTTGTATAAATTAGATAAACTAGTGGGAACCACTTATGAATAAAGACCCGATTCATATAGTGTTTTAAAATGAAAATTGAATATTTGCTGAGTGTTGTTATGTGTTTATCATTTACAGATTTACTATATATCATGTCTTTTGCACTATCACTCCGTAGCATTCTTGATGCTAACAAGTTGACTGGTCCCAACTATGCTGATTGGCTTCGAAATTTGAGAATTGTTCTCAAATCAGAGAAGTTGGATTATGTGCTAGACTCACCATTACCTAAAACCCCTGTTGATGATGCACCATATGATGAGCATCAAGTCTATCAGACTTGGATAGATGATGCAAATGTTGCCCAATGTGTAATGTTGGCATCTATGAACCCTGAGCTTCAAAGGCAACATGAGAAAATGGATGCTTACACTATACTTATACATCTACAAGAGTTGTATGATGTAGAGGGGAGGACAGCTCGATATGAGATATCAAAAGAGTTGTTCCGTTGTAAAATGGCAGAGGGAACATCTGTGAATGACCATGTGCTCAAGATGATCAATTTGATTGAACGTTTGGGACAACTTGGTTTTGTCATGGATGGGGAGCTATGTCAAGACTTGATCTTGCAATCGCTTCCAGATTCGTTCTCGCAGTTTGTTGTGAACTTTCACATGAATAAAATGAATGTTAGCTTGGCTGAACTTCATAACATGTTGAAAACTGCTGAGTCGAATTTTCCTTCTAAGAAGAGTTCTGTTCTTCTTATTGGTGAAGGCTCTACTTCCAAGAAACGGAAGAGGACTTTTCCCAAGAAGAAGAAGGGTGGTGAGAAGCCTAATCCTTCCAAGGCTAAAGAAGACCCCAAGAGCAAACATGTTTGCTTCCATTGTAACAAGGTGGGGCACTGGAAGAGGAACTGCAAGATTTACCTTGCAGAATTGAAGAAGAAGAAAGGAAGTGAGACTACCGCTTCTGATTCAGGTATGTTCATGATTGAAGTGAATATGTCACTAAGTCAAAATTCTACTTGGGTATTAGATACCGCCTGTGGTTCTCATATATGCAATTCGTTGCAGGGACTAAGGAAAAGTAGGACTCTTGAAGAAGAGGAAGTGATTCTACGGATGGGAAATGGAGCAAGAGTTGCTGCTGAAGCCGTAGGATCATTTGATTTACATATGCCTACGGGCAAGACTATTGTTTTAAATAATTGTTATTTTGTTCCCTCGATTATAAGGAATATTATTTCTATTCCCATGTTAGACTTGGATGGATTTTCATTTGTTATTCAGAATAATAAATGTTCAATTCTTAGAAATAACGTTCTTTATGGTAGTGGTATTTTAAATAATGGTCTGTATGTATGTGACGTAGAACATAGTTTACTACAAATTGAACACACTAATAAAAGAAAAAGAGATGATGAAAATATTACCTATTTATGGCACTGCAGACTTGGTCATATTAGTGAAAATAGACTTCGAACATTGCATAAGGAAGGGTTACTTGACCCTTTTGATTTTGAATCATATCCTACTTGCGAGTCTTGTCTATTGGGTAAAATGACCAAATCTCCATTTAGTGGACATGGAGAGAGAGCTGCAGATTTGCTAGGATTGGTACACACAGATGTATGTGGACCAATGTCTACGCAAGCCATGGGTGGATTTTCGTACTTCATTACTTTCACAGATGATCGATCTAGATTCGGATATGTGTATTTGATGAAACACAAGTCTGAAGCCTTTGAAAAGTTCAAAGAATATAAGAATGAAGTGGAGAAACAAACCAAACATAGTATTATAACTCTTCGATCAGATCGAGGTGGTGAATACTTGAGTGGGGAGTTTCTAGATTATCTCAAAGAAAATGGTATAGTTTCTCAGTGGACTCCTCCATATACTCCACAGTTGAATGGGGTATCTGAAAGGAGAAATCGAACTTTGTTAGACATGGTTCGATCCATGATGAGCTATGCAGATCTTCCAGTATTCCTTTGGGGTTATGCATTGGAAACTTCAGCATACTTACTGAATAAGGTGCCTACCAAATCTGTTCCTCAAACTCCATATGAGATATGGAAAGAAAGGAAACCGAGTCTTAAACACATTAAGATTTGGGGATGTCCAGCTTATGTCAAGAAATTTGATCCTGATAAGCTGGAATCTCGATCCGTAAAATGTAGTTTTGTGGGATATCCTAAAGAGACTTTAGGGTATTACTTTTACACCGACCATAAGGTGTTTGTTTCCAGACATGCTACCTTCTTAGAAAAACAGTTTATCCTTGAAGGGAACAGTGGGAGCAAGATTGAACTTGATGAAGTTCAAGAAGCACAAACTACTACGGTTCAAGAGGAATTACCTATTCAGAAAGAACAACCTTCTGTAGAACAGCCTGTGCGTAGGTCAAATAGGGTGTCTCGCCAACCTGAGAGGTATTATGGCCTTGTCATTGAGAATGACAATGAGTTGTCAATCATTGATGATGATGACCCTATGACCTATATTGAGGCTATGAGTAGTGTTGACTCAGAGAAATGGCAGAGTGCCATGAAATCCGAAATGGATTCTATGTATACCAACCAAGTATGGACTTTGGTTGAAGCACCAGAGGATGTGAAGCCTATTGGGTGCAAATGGGTATACAAAAGAAAGATTGGAGCAGATGGCCAGGTGGAGACCTATAAGGCCAGGCTCGTGGCAAAAGGATTCAAACAAAGGCAAGGGATTGACTTTGATGAAACTTTTTCGCCTGTAGCCCTGTTAAAATCAATTCGGATTTTGCTTGCGATAGCTGCTTACTACGACTATGAGATCTGGCAAATGGACGTGAAGACGGCCTTCCTCAATGGGAAACTTGAAGAGGAAGTGTATATGACACAGCCAGAGGGTTTTATTTCCAAAGGGAATGAACACCTTGTGTGTAGGCTGCTACGATCCATATATGGGTTAAAGCAAGCTTCTCGTCGATGGAACATTCGTTTTGATGAGACAATCAAAGAGTTTGGTTTTATCAAAAACATAGATGAACCATGTGTCTACAAGAAGGTTAATGGGAGCGCGGTAACATTTCTTGTATTGTATGTGGATGACATACTACTTATAGGAAATGATATACCGATGTTGCAATCAGTCAAAGTGTGGCTATCGAAAAACTTCACTATGAAGGACTTGGGAGAAGCATCATACATTCTTGGGATGAAGATCTATAGAGATAGATCTAGAAGAATGATAGGTCTTACCCAGGGTACATACATCGAAAAGGTGCTTAAAAGGTTTAGCATGGAAAATTCCAAGAGAGGTCTCATACCGATGAGTCATGGAATATCCCTTTCCGATAAGATGTCTCCTAAGACACCTGAGGAAAGAGAGCGTATGAGTAAGATTCCTTATGCTTCAGCAATAGGATCTATCATGTACGCGATGTTATGTACTAGGCCTGATGTTGCTTATTCAATTAGTGTGACAAGCAGATATCAGTCTGATCCAGGTGAAGATCACTGGAAAGCAGTGAAGAACATCCTTAAGTACTTGCGAAGGACTAAGGATATTTTTCTTGTTTTTGGTGGATCTGAGTTGAAAATAGAGGGTTATACTGACTCTAGTTTTCAATCAGAAAGTGATGATAGCAAATCCATGTCAGGGTACGTGTTTACTCTAAATGGTGGAGCGATTAGTTGGAAGAGTTCCAAACAGTCTACAACGGCTGACTCCACAGCGGAAGCAGAATATATAGCTGCAAGTGAGGCTGCAAAAGAAGCCGTTTGGATGAGGAAATTTGTTTCTGAGTTGGGAGTTGTTCCTAGCATTGAGGAGCCTATTGTGTTGTATTGTGATAACAACGCGGCAATAGCGCAGGCTAAGGAACCTAGATCTCATAAGAGCTCCAAACATGTATTGCGGCGTTTTCATCTGATCAGGGAGATCATTGAAAGAGGGGATGTTAATATCGAGAAAGTCGACACACATAACAACATAGCAGACCCGCTAACAAAGCCATTGTCTCAGAATCAGTTTGATCGACATAAGGATAAGATGGGTATTAGATACCAGAGTGATTGGCTTTAGTACAAGTGGGAGATTGAAAGGTTTTGTCCTAAATCCAATCATGTATGATGAGTTAGGAAGAACTTTCATGTAATCTTATTTGATTTTGTTTATATTAATAAAAGATTTGTTTGTTTTTATTACGGGCTTTATCTATTTAAAGTGTATTAAATAAGATGTTCCATAGTTTAGAGTAAAGCTTCTAGAATTATAATGAGATTATAATAGTGAGATCTAGAAGATGATAACACTAAACTTAAATTGTTCCTGATCATAGGATAACTAATTGGGAGTTAGTCAATCCGTAAAGATCGGTACATACTATACTTGCTTCCTACGAAGGATGTCTGTTCTCATAGGCATTTGTGTGGTGACACTATAGTTAGTATGTAGGTGCTCATTGGGGAATGAGTTCACTGAACATGACTCGATCACTTGAACAATTAATAGAGTTTACTCACGTGTCAGTAATTGTTCATATAGTGATGGTTGTACAAGTATCCTTAGACTTGAGATTGTTAGAGTCATCTTGTATATAATGAACAATGCTTTGGTTTAGTCCTTAGTCTCAAGGGCAATTAATAAGTTCTATTCTGGGCATTGGAATTTATATATGGAGATAGTTAACGATCAATAAAGGATCTGCCCCTTCCAGTAAAGGAAGTGAATATCCTATGTTATTCTTAATATGGTAGTTCAGGAATCTCTGGCCAGAGTGAATGAAATTAGAAATTAGTTTCTAATTTGCATTAACATGAACTATACATAAGGAATAAGAAATCATATGATTAAATTAGAAAGGCTTGACACGAGATCTATGCCTTGTATTTAATTGGGATATTGTTAGGGTAGAAGGAATTTATTGTACGGTAACCAGTCACTGAATAGGTTCTATATTCCTAGCGATGAATTCATGTTATTCGGATAGTCGCGATATACCTTCAAAAGTATCACTCACGATGTAGAATGAATTTAATTATAACGATAATTAATTTTAACGAATTAATTGTAATTCGTATAAATAATAATAAATAGTTTATTATTATTTATTTCTACTACCGACATAATTATGAACCTAAAGGGTCACACCATAAAAGGAAATATTGTTGAAGATGAAGAAAAATTATTTTGGCTAATAATTATTTATTTTAGAAATAAATAATTAAATAATTAATTAAATATGATTTAATTAATTATAAATATTAAGAAAAGTTCTTAATATAATAATTATATATTTAATCTGAGATATTAAATATATAGAGAGAATTGTTTTAAATGAAATCAATGATGAACATGTTTTAATTATTAAAAGAGTTTTAATGATTAATGGATTAATTAATAAAGATTAATTAAACCAAACAATGTTCATAGTCAAGAATGATGAGCTGAAATTTCTCTATAAATAGCATGCTCATCAGATTTCAAAAACACACCAGCAACAACACAAAACCATTTGCAAAAGAGTTTTTGCATTTAATCAATATTAGTCAAATTATTCTCTCTTTTCTTCCTTTATCAAATTTCTTGGTGGATACCATTAGAGCACTCCACATACTGAGGGGTGATTGCAAGGAGAAGAACAAGGGCCAATTTTGAAGTTCATAGCTGTTGCCGGAAAGCATTCAAGGTAATTCTCTTATTTTTCTTGAAATATATGCATGATTAATTAGGATTTCTATGCAAATAAATGTTATAAATACTTCCGCATGTGTAGAAATTCCTTCAGTAGGTGATAGGTCAAGACCTAAGAAGTTTGTTAAGTTTGTTTCAGCTGGGAAGAGTGAATCTGAGAAGAAAGTGACTAAGAAGAGACAGAACAGAAATGGCAAGTTAGGGATTAACAAAGATAACAACTATGCTTATATGCCTAATGCCCCTAGGAAAACTTGTCAGAATTGTTTCAGTACCAATCATTTAACTCATGCTTGCAAGAAACCTGTTGGTAGTGTGCCCAAACCTTTCTATAATTGTTCTGTGCCTCTAAGACATAGAGATGCTCCATTCTGTGATAAATTTGACTATATGCCATGCAACATGAATGTTATGACTAGTTGTTTCAATTTGAGAAGGCAATTCATTGATGGTTGTATCAGTCACAATTCTCACACACACTACACAAGGTCAAAGTCTTCAAGTCCTCCTAAAGCTAGGAAGGTACCTCTGTCACCTAAGTCTGAAACCTCAGGTTCTAAGACTTATAACAGTGACAAGAAGACTAATACCAAGAAAGCTGATAAGCATGCTGTTTATGATAAAACTATTTCTAAGTCACATGGACCCAAACTTGTTTGGGTACCAAAGGAGAAGTAATACCTTTGTGTTTGCAGGGCAAAGAAAATGAAAAGAAGGTTATGTGGATTTTGGATAGTGGATGCTCAAATCACATGACTGGTGATATGGCCCTGCTATCACAGTATGAGGAGAAGGCTGGCCCAATGGTTGCTTTTGGAGATGACAGCATGGGTAACACATTGGGATATGGCAAGTTGAAAGTTAGAAATGTCATCATTGAAGATGTAGCACTGGTCAAGGGACTCAAGCATAATCTGCTAAGTGTTGGTCAGTTTATTGATAGAGGATTCAAGGTGGATTTTGACAAAATGAATGTTTGATCACCACAAGAAGACTGGTGATTTTGCTCTGTCTGGAGTAAGGAAAGGAACTGTTTGTAGCCAATATGGACTCTGTAAACAAGGACAAAATTTGTTGCTTTTACTCAAAAACATCAAATGAAGATTGTTGGCTGTGGCACAAGAAATTATCACACCTGAACTTCAAAGCCATTAATTCTTTAGTCAAAAGAGAGTTAGTGAGAGGCATTCCCACACTTGAATTCTGTCAAGAAGGAGTGTGTGAGGCTTGTCAAATGTGACGCCCCCAAATCTGAGGTCAGAGATTCAGGTCGTCACATCATAATCCAACCATGTCATACCTGTATTAACTTTACAACTCAACAATACATCCATCCATACCTCAATCTTACACACAATCAAGTTAGAGCCTCAGAAACGATAACCAAAAGTAACACTAAATATTACAATTCATCTGTACAATCCAGAGTCTTACGCAATTCCACTTATACAACTACACTTGAAGACAAGTCTTACTATTACAGTTGAAAACCTATCAGACTACTCTGTAGTATTTATCAGGGACTAAATCATCTCCGGGTAATTCTTCTACTCCTCTTCTGCTGGTGCGGAGTTAATCGGCCAAATTCTTCCCTCTCTGAAAAGTTTTTATAAAGCAAGAATGAGCTACATAATGCTCAGCAAGTTCACTATTTTGTAAAATAATAATGTGGTTTATTTCGAAAACATTCCCAACTATATGGGTATATATCTCAGATTTCAAAACATAATTGGAGAATATATGTGCCCGAGTTTGAATAAAACATTTATACTCACTAAGGAGTTTTAGGATAACATATGAACCCCTTATAAGGTTCCCATTTCAATATATCTTAAGTTTGAAAATATATACATATGAGTATATCATTTTCGGCAAAACACTCTACGATTAACATACTGTACAGAGAATACATCATTGCAAACCTCTTTCCTTCCATTAGCTTAGAAGGTTTCTCATACATAAACATTTCATTCTTAGAAACAATTGCAAGAGTGCACTAACACGTGCCAATCTATATAGATAATCTTGCAGTTCCAGATACTGCACGATGTCAATATTTTCTCATCAAAAACCACACTATCGGCAACTTGGCACTTAGGCCCAAGAAGCAGTGTTTGAGTATTTTTCCAAAGTGGAGGATGGGACTGGAAGAAAACATAAAAACCTGACAAGGATTGACGATGATCAGTCGCCACATCCAAGTCCAATAATCCGCGGGTCTTCTCTACTAGTAGAAGGATAGAAACTACATCAGTAACTACCCTTGGGTGAAAACTACATCCGTAATCACCCTCGATGAAAACTACATCCGTAATCATCCTTCGGCAACACCTGGGCCGGAATAATAATTGATGGACCGCCTGGCTCACGGCCGCTTACACATCCCGGGAATCGTTCGTCAACGATTCCCACACCTGCCAGAGTCCCCTTTTTCTTTTTCTTTTAAAAACCAGATTTTGATTGAAAACAGAGTAGTTGTGGTTCGACCTCAGTCGACCGATAATTCTTGAAATCATACAAGAAGCAGAACCTGACCGGGGGTTTTCGAAAATGTTTTGAGTTCGAAAAAGTTCGAGTTGGAAAGTATTAAAAGGTATCTTGGATTAACTTTGTTTTTAAAATAGTGAACAATAATTATTAATGATATTTTAAGATTTAATATTAATAATTAATAAATAATTATTTAATAAAATAAACTTTTAATCCAAGATAGGGTTTCGAGTATTTACGAAGATATGAATATAATACTTGAGTATATGATACTTCCCGAATGACCCTTCGGGTTTTCGCAATCTAGATACGATATAATAATATACCGCTCCCCGGTCAATAGGTATATACACGGACCGCTACGACCTCTATTGCTAGAGTCGTTGTCCGAAGAAAACATTTTAATCTAAGTTCAAGGGGTACAAGCATATATGTACTTATACAATCTCAATTGCATCAATATTTCGATAAACATAGCATTTGATATAATTGAAAACTATAAACACAACAGTGAAAATCCTTGTATATGTATAAGTTTTGAAAAGTAAACTTGCCTTGGTTTGGTTGGGGTGGTCGAGCGTGCGTATTCGAACGATCTATACATAAACAATAATCGTTCGTTAGTACCTTAACAATTTCTCTCTAATTACGGGGTTTTAAGGGGGTACGAAATTAACTTAACGACTTCGTCTTATGACTCCCTAGCCCCACTATAGGTCCATGACATCACTCGTTTACGCTCGTCACTTACTCGACTTAATTTAGTTACCACGTTCGAACCATAACCATTAACCCTAGAATAATGTTCCACTAATCGACCTTTTTCCATTGCGCGAATTTTACTCTAGCATTTTTATAAAATCCAAAAATTCATATTTTAATCCAATTCTTTTTGGGTAGCCTTCCCCACTGTATTTTATATCTTCTCTAATTTTTCCATGATCCCAAATAATTTTTAAGGTGTTTAAACAAGGTTCACAAGGGGGTCACTTTATGCAGTCCATAGTCCAGAAACAAAATTCACTCCTCCGGCTATAACTAAAAATCCACACATCACCTAGCTATGAATCTTACATATCCAGAAACTACATTCAATTATCTTTCCATCAATATAAGGTAGGACATCAGGGGACATCATTTGGGTGTTCAAAATCGTGCCACAACACAGGTCAAAGTTCCTGGATAAAATCAGCAAGCTCAAATCACTTAGATCAACCATTTATCATGCTTCCATAACATAAACACCACTTAAAACACTTAGATCATGACTCATAACACTCATGGAGATATATATGTTCACCATAGTCATAAAATTCACCATCTCAACATCAAAACCTAAGATCCATGTTATCCATCACATATACAACCAAGATTAGCTCTTAAACACATGGATCTACTACCAATCATTATAAATATTACATAACCAAGAGGGTTTGTGATTTTATACCTTCTTGAGCTCCTAGTGGCCTTGGGTAAGCTTCTCACAACTCAACAACACCTTAGATGGTCTCCTACAACACTTATAATGCAAGATCTAAAGGAAAAACAAATTTGGTTACTATTCATCCAAACTTTAACAATTTATATCTTGGAATTGGATGGATGAAATGAAGTGAAATTGCTAGCATACCTTGATTAGATGATGTAGATGACCTAGGAATTATGGTATGAATTATGAGTGATGAGAAGTGGGAGAAAGAATTTTTCTTCCCCACTTTTTTGTGCTTGGCCGAGAGCAAATAACAAGGGGGGGAGAGAGTTTTTGTGTTTGATATTTTGTGGTGTGTGTTGGTTGAATAATTGAGGTTAAAGTGTTGGGTGATACATAGTGTGTATGTATTAGCATGGTACACTAGGTATGGCTATAGGTATGGCTCTTGTACTACATGTCTCCTCCTTTTTCAAAAAGCAAGCAACCAACTACTATTCATCTTCCAATGGCTAACTAGTTGGCTTGGTTTCTAACTACTTGGTTGCATGGGCTTGCATGCAATACTACTCCTTGTATTATTATTCTCCCACCAATGTTTATTATCTAATCTTTAATTCGTATCGTATCTTAATTAATCTCTCGTAATAATATTTTGTCGCGTAGAGATTTCCCCTATAATTCCTTAAGTACTAATTGTGTAAATCCCTCTAATGTCCATCATTCCCTGTCATGATCCTTAATAAATCTTGTAACACTCTAATCATTCTCAAATCCCAAGTTTTATAAATCTCACTAACAATAAGACTCCTGCCTTCACAATCTCCCTTCTTATCTTACATAGGGAATACAACAACACAGTTTCTCAGACAATCAATTCTATTAATCACAGGGATGACCAGAAAGGTTCCATATTGACATTGCCACAAGATATTAAATAAAATAAAATATTACCAAAAATTAGGGTTCTTACAGCCTCCCCTCCTTAAAAGGATTCCGTCCCGGAATCAGGTTGAAAACAGTTGCGAGTGCTTTTCACGCATTGCGCTTTCTAGTTCCCATGTTGATTCTTCGACATTCTGGTTCCTCCACAAGACTCTCACTAGTTTGACAACCTTATTCCTCAGCACCTGTTCTTTCCTATCCATAATTTCTACGGGTTGCTCCACATATGTTAAGTCTGGTTGCAGATCCACTTGATCATGTTCTATCACATGTCGGAAGTCGGTATGGTAGGGTCGTAGCATGGACACATGAAACACATTATGTACTTGCTGTAAGCTCGGAGGTAAAGCCAATTCATAGGCTAACTTTCCAACTCGTTTCAAGATCTCAAAAGGTCCAATAAATCTCGGGCTTAGTTTCCCCTTCTTACCAAATCTCATCAATCCCTTCCACGGGGATACTTTTAACATCACAAACTCTCCTACCTCATATTCCTTATCCTTGCGGGACTGGTCCGCATACTTCTTCTGTCTGTCTTGGGCCGCTACCAGCCGTCCTCTTATGAGCTCGATAGTTTCTCTTGTCTGTTTGGGGATGGTATGCAGTACTCATGTTTAACTTAGTCCCCACACAATCCTGAAAACTCCTCCAGAACCTGGAGTTGAACCTTGGGTCTCTACCAGATACAATGCTCACAGGAACCCCATGCCTTACCACGATCTCCTTAGATATCTCATGAAATTTGACCATTCGAAATGATGGGTTTCGTAAAAAAAAAAAAACTAATGACTTTTACATACACTCGTCTGCACCGTAAAGGCGTAATATCAATTCGAAATCTTCATTTAATAATTCGTACATATCATGATTGCAAAAATTTCTCGTTCTGTGAATGAAAATTTCTATCCCACTACTTATACGTTCCTCTTCTACCTTGTTCATAGTATCCGTGTTGAGTCCTTGTATCGTTGGGCCGTGAATACTTTGTGGTCGTGTTCTATAATCTGAGACAACGTTAATACGCACGGTATTCCTCATTTTCCTTGGCTTGATTAGCACGCATGTGTTGCCTCCCGTCAGTCGTCACCACTTGCTATGGATACTTTATAGTCTTCGGTATACGTCGAACCAGTTCAGCTACTATATCCCTCGTTCATTGACTCCTTCGTAACGCAAGAAAAGCGAAACTTCTTCTTTCGTAGTACGCTTTACAAGAGACGTCCTTACGTCCGCATGGTGCCGATCGTGATAACAACATTCGTTTCATGGATAAGTTTTTATTCTCGACTGCCCCGTGAAATCTAAGGCACGACGCTAATTATAAATTCGATCGTCTGGACAATTCTTCTTCCCTTAAGTCTCTATCTGACGTAATCACTGCAGAAGTTTTATATTGCACCACCATCTCTTCCGTATATAAATCGATAATCTTCTAAATGGAAAGTCTCTCGTAGGTAAATCACTTGGTCCAGCAATTATAAATCAACTAGGGCCATCTCTTGGCTCGGTCTTCGGCGACCTACTCATAAAATTCCTTATAATTCTGTCCACGTTCAAGATTTTCTACGGGCGGAATTGATCCACTAGATCTCTATCATTTTGTTTTTGACATGTTGCGTTTGTACGTTAATAGCTTGCCAATACAATCCTTCATATCCGTTTGCCAAACATTCTCTTAATTCTCTGTACATCTTTGTCCTTCCCAATAATTTAGTCATTTTCCTCTAACATTATTCTTTATTGTATATACTCTATTTTCTTGGTCAATACTGACTGAATTCCAATTTTGAATAATCCCTTCTATAGGTATCGGCCACCACACTGGCCTTTCCTGGGAAATAACAAATTTCTCCATTATACTCCCTGCTCCCTTTCGTCACCTTCTCTTTCTTATGTTTAGTTCTAATATGAAGATATACTTATGGCACTTGTGGAAAACTTTCACACTTTTCTCATAAAGTTAACGTCTCATTTTTATTCGTGAACGCCATCATGACTAATCCCCTTTCTACTGCATCAGCATACCTCTTAAACTCTTAAAAAAACGCATCATCGTGACTCTCAAAGTCCCCTTTTTATCATCAAGTATAGTTAACGACGAAGTTGTTACTAATCTCTCATATCATTCTTAAAACTTTATTTATACACCCACCAGGGCTTCTGACTCACTAGTCAATCCACAATGATACTACCAGAATTTATAATGTTTACAATAATGTGAAATGCCGACTTTGGTGCAGTACCGAGGTCGATCGGGAGTTGGTGAAACCTTCTCTTTAACCTTATCTTTGAAAAACAACTACGCACTTTAACTAGTCACAATTCCTCCATTTCTGATAAGGGTTTCAGTTCTCGATGGTATAGGTAAGATGTCATACGCTCGTCCTCTTTCACAACTGGCGCCAATCAGCCTGAGGCCTGTATGCTGCTGCGATTCCCAATAAATTTGATTAGGTGGTAATCTCGAAGGATCATTGGCACATATACATGCATCCATTTGCTATTATGGGCCTTTTGAACTTTATGCCTCTCTATATGCATCAATCCCTTTAAACTAAGTAAAGCTTCACATTCTTGCCACGATATTTCTTCCTTTCTTGTCCATCTCACTTCCATGTTAGTTTCCTCTAAGGATATGTCTTACATCGCAATCGATTTGAATTTCTTGGATCAGGAAAAGGCTTGGTAACTCCAGAATTCATTAATATAGCATCCTGACGACGGTTGGTAGGGGCGTGCTCCCAACCACCTCATCATTTCTTATAAACTTCCTCACACTAATATTAAAGGTCCTTGTGGTATGCCCCGACATGTTATTCCTACTTTAAATAATCACTCGGCATAACGCTCTGGCTGCACAATTACAACATTTGGTTTCTGATCTCAAATTGGTGCAACAGTTCACAATTGTACCTCCCGTTCACCCTAGAGTAATCGCTTTTGAAAGGAATGGTTTCAAAATAACAAGGTCCAATAGATAATTTCAATAAGAATTCCACATTGGATGTTCCAAGAATGTTGATGGTTCCAAATACTAGGAGTCTCGATTTTCGGAGATGTAAGGATGGACAAAAAGAATACAACAAGGTTTATTCCTTCATGTCCTGATAATCTTGTAATGTGATATCATAGAGAATGTTGCACGAGGGCAATGATTGTTGGATACAAAAGTCATAAAGACGGTCTTTATACAATTCTTACATCTGGTTAATACTTTTCCTCTTGAAAAATAAGAGGAAATCTAAAGTCGCATTGATGAAGGTCAGCCAATAGAAAGCAATTCTACTCCATGACAATTTAAAGATTGAAGTAGTTTGTCATTCAAGTAATCAATGGTTTCAAATGAATTCTCATTGTATGAATGAAAGAATAAAATATTCAAGTGATATAAAGTCTGATACGAAGATGGGTAAGAGTTCAAGTCGAGTGGGCGACCTCACTAGGTCTCAATCAAGTTATTCGTCAAAACTTTCATCATCATACTTAACCACATGCAAAATGCATTGCGGAATGAATTAAATTGGGAGTTGGACCAGTGGAACAATAACTAGTCCTTTTCAAGAAACACTAGCAACTAGCGAGACAAAATTTGCTATTTCACCCGTTTGAGAAATCACCACCAGCTAGGACAATTAGCTAGGTGTTCTTCACAACATTACAATTTTGAGTAGTTAGAACAATCAACCAGTCATTCATATTGACATAACGAGTAGCCAGTTTCAGTTGGATAGAACGGAATTTCAACATCGTAGCCATTGAAGAAACTTTAGGCTACTCGGACAACGAATGGAAATAAGAAGTTATTAAGTTTGAAAAAAAAGAAAACTATAAAATCTGAAGAGAATGTTCTAGGTATCGGAACAATCGATAACCTCTCATCAAATATTACTTATCAGTGAAACGGTCCACCCAAGGGTGCCGCCGTACACATGCTTTATCAGATCCGACAATAGAATTAAATTCGGAATACCAATATCAGAATGATATCCTTACTATGATTTCAACGTAAGACGCACAATCTCATTTTGAATAGAAGAATGGATTCATGAGGAATATCTGGATGTTAGATCATCCCTGTTCTCAACAAGTGGATGAATATTTATGGGCTCGACTGAAGAATGCAAGTATGAAAGAAGTAGTCAAATATCAATATTCGTTTAGGAATATTCACTGATTAATTAAGGAAACAATTGTTGAACATTCCTTGGATAATTGAAAGGAAGTGTAAATAGTCCTGAGCCGAACAAGGTCATCATAAATTTTTGAATAGAATGTTCATGGGTCAAATAAAATTACTTCGGATAAGTCCTGCTTTAGGGAGAGTATATCACTGGTTGTTATTCCACAAATTTGAAGTAGAAAGCTAGAAGGATTACCTGATATAAACTAATCGAGGTAACATGGTTAATGAAAAGTTTAAAATGAAGTAGTGCACCAGCCGGTAGTTACCAAAATAAGTTAATAATCATTCGTGCATCTCATTATCACCAATATGAGGGTAACTCCATCTCTTCGTCTTCGTAATACAAGACACCAACTAGTGTGTCTCTCAATCATCATCTTAAGGTCATTTATCGAGTTGGGGTTTCACAAATATATCTGTCATTTCCGTGCTTTATCTTGAAGACCAAACTTCACATCATTTCGGGGACACCTGCTGAGTCCATAGGGTCCTACTTCATGCCTTCTGACATGAATCACAAGTGGCCAGTTTCCCCCTGGGAACAGATCAAAGAGATCTCTCAGGGATCTCAGTGCAGTCCATAGGTTCAGTGGCGGGTGTGTGTGCACGTGAACATACGTTACCAGCAATATATAGGTTTACAAGTATATATGCGTAGTCTCTGCTAAAATTTCTATCAAAAGAATTCCAGTATATGCTCACTGGTCTCTTCCTCTGGTAGACTCTGAGATCACTGTATCGCTCGTTGCAACCATATTCAACTTCACTAGAGTCGCTTTGTTAATTCTGCTTGTTTGTTCTCTAAGTTGAACTACCATGCTCTAGTGTCCGAATCATGCGTGGAATTATCTAGCACGCTCGTCTTATGATAACAATCTCGTATAACACATGTAAAATTCGCCATCAAGGGTAATGAAATCCACAACGACATAGTGACCAACTTTCAGGTAAACCCGTTACTTATCGAAAATCGGATCTTATAGCCAAAGTAAAAGACTTTCATTAATCCAAGTACTAAGTACTCCTAATTATGTAGGGAAGTCCAAACTTCTTGATTCTTAAAATGCCGCCTCCTAAGCTGTGGAGGAATATGGGCCATAAAATTCATGCCAGCCTAGTCATCCGATCATATTGGCAATATCGCCTCTCCCTCAGCTGCTCTCGAGATTTCGCTCTGCTTCCTATATCATTACTTATGATAGGTCATGTACGACTCTCAACCTCTATTCATCATTTTGAAGGTCTCTAAGGATTCTATCGACCCTAGTATAATACCTCCAATAAACACTCCAGTCTATTCTACTCACCGGTACTTCTTCTGGTACTCCAATAATAAGTTTACTACAATCTCTTACGTCATTCTCCGACTTAGACTTAACTCTCAACACTCTCGTTTCTGAGTACTGTAACTTATCTCTCTGATACCATTTCTGTGACGCCCCCAAATCTGAGGTCAGAGATTCAGGTCGTCACATCATAATCCAACCATGTCATACCTGTATTAACTTTACAACTCAACAATACATCCATCCATACCTCAATCTTACACACAATCAAGTTAGAGCCTCAGAAACGATAACCAAAAGTAACACTAAATATTACAATTCATCTGTACAATCCAGAGTCTTACGCAATTCCACTTATACAACTACACTTGAAGACAAGTCTTACTATTACAGTTGAAAACCTATCAGACTACTCTGTAGTATTTATCAGGGACTAAATCATCTCCGGGTAATTCTTCTACTCCTCTTCTGCTGGTGCGGAGTTAATCGGCCAAATTCTTCCCTCTCTGAAAAGTTTTTATAAAGCAAGAATGAGCTACATAATGCTCAGCAAGTTCACTATTTTGTAAAATAATAATGTGGTTTATTTCGAAAACATTCCCAACTATATGGGTATATATCTCAGATTTCAAAACATAATTGGACAATATATGTGCCCGAGTTTGAATAAAACATTTATACTCACTAAGGAGTTTTAGGATAACATATGAACCCCTTATAAGGTTCCCATTTCAATATATCTTAAGTTTGAAAATATATACATATGAGTATATCATTTTCGGCAAAACACTCTACGATTAACATACTGTACAGAGAATACATCATTGCAAACCTCTTTCCTTCCATTAGCTTAGAAGGTTTCTCATACATAAACATTTCATTCTTAGAAACAATTGCAAGAGTGCACTAACACGTGCCAATCTATATAGATAATCTTGCAGTTCCAGATACTGCACGATGTCAATATTTTCTCATCAAAAACCACACTATCGGCAACTTGGCACTTAGGCCCAAGAAGCAGTGTTTGAGTATTTTTCCAAAGTGGAGGATGGGACTGGAAGAAAACATAAAAACCTGACAAGGATTGACGATGATCAGTCGCCACATCCAAGTCCAATAATCCGCGGGTCTTCTCTACTAGTAGAAGGATAGAAACTACATCCGTAACTACCCTTGGGTGAAAAATACATCCGTAATCACCCTCGATGAAAACTACATCCGTAATCATCCTTCGGCAACACCTGGGCCGGAATAATAATTGATGGACCGCCTGGCTCACGGCCGCTTACACATCCCGGGAATCGTTCGTCAACGATTCCCACACCTGCCAGAGTCCCCTTTTTCTTTTTCTTTTAAAAACCAGATTTTGATTGAAAACAGAGTAGTTGTGGTTCGACCTCAGTCGACCGATAATTCTTGAAATCATACAAGAAGCAGAACCTGACCGGGGGTTTTCGAAAATGTTTTGAGTTCGAAAAAGTTCGAGTTGGAAAGTATTAAAAGGTATCTTGGATTAACTTTGTTTTTAAAATAGTGAACAATAATTATTAATGATATTTTAAGATTTAATATTAATAATTAATAAATAATTATTTAATAAAATAAACTTTTAATCCAAGATAGGGTTTCGAGTATTTACGAAGATATGAATATAATACTTGAGTATATGATACTTCCCGAATGACCCTTCGGGTTTTCGCAATCTAGATACGATATAATAATATACCGCTCCCCGGTCAATAGGTATATACACGGACCGCTACGACCTCTATTGCTAGAGTCGTTGTCCGAAGAAAACATTTTAATCTAAGTTCAAGGGGTACAAGCATATATGTACTTATACAATCTCAATTGCATCAATATTTCGATAAACATAGCATTTGATATAATTGAAAACTACAAACACAACAGTGAAAATCCTTGTATATGTATAAGTTTTGAAAAGTAAACTTGCCTTGGTTTGGTTGGGGTGGTCGAGCGTGCGTATTCGAACGATCTATACATAAACAATAATCGTTCGTTAGTACCTTAACAATTTCTCTCTAATTACGGGGTTTTAAGGGGGTACGAAATTAACTTAACGACTTCGTCTTATGACTCCCTAGCCCCACTATAGGTCCATGACATCACTCGTTTACGCTCGTCACTTACTCGACTTAATTTAGTTACCACGTTCGAACCATAACCATTAACCCTAGAATAATGTTCCACTAATCGACCTTTTTCCATTGCGCGAATTTTACTCTAGCATTTTTATAAAATCCAAAAATTCATATTTTAATCCAATTCTTTTTGGGTAGCCTTCCCCACTGTATTTTATATCTTCTCTAATTTTTCCATGATCCCAAATAATTTTTAAGGTGTTTAAACAAGGTTCACAAGGGGGTCACTTTATGCAGTCCATAGTCCAGAAACAAAATTCACTCCTCCGGCTATAACTAAAAATCCACACATCACCTAGCTATGAATCTTACATATCCAGAAACTACATTCAATTATCTTTCCATCAATATAAGGTAGGACATCAGGGGACATCATTTGGGTGTTCAAAATCGTGCCACAACACAGGTCAAAGTTCCTGGATAAAATCAGCAAGCTCAAATCACTTAGATCAACCATTTATCATGCTTCCATAACATAAACACCACTTAAAACACTTAGATCATGACTCATAACACTCATGGAGATATATATGTTCACCATAGTCATAAAATTCACCATCTCAACATCAAAACCTAAGATCCATGTTATCCATCACATATACAACCAAGATTAGCTCTTAAACACATGGATCTACTACCAATCATTATAAATATTACATAACCAAGAGGGTTTGTGATTTTATACCTTCTTGAGCTCCTAGTGGCCTTGGGTAAGCTTCTCACAACTCAACAACACCTTAGATGGTCTCCTACAACACTTATAATGCAAGATCTAAAGGAAAAACAAATTTGGTTACTATTCATCCAAACTTTAACAATTTATATCTTGGAATTGGATGGATGAAATGAAGTGAAATTGCTAGCATACCTTGATTAGATGATGTAGATGACCTAGGAATTATGGTATGAATTATGAGTGATGAGAAGTGGGAGAAAGAATTTTTCTTCCCCACTTTTTTGTGCTTGGCCGAGAGCAAATAACAAGGGGGGGGGAGAGAGTTTTTGTGTTTGATATTTTGTGGTGTGTGTTGGTTGAATAATTGAGGTTAAAGTGTTGGGTGATACATAGTGTGTATGTATTAGCATGGTACACTAGGTATGGCTATAGGTATGGCTCTTGTACTACATGTCTCCTCCTTTTTCAAAAAGCAAGCAACCAACTACTATTCATCTTCCAATGGCTAACTAGTTGGCTTGGTTTCTAACTACTTGGTTGCATGGGCTTGCATGCAATACTACTCCTTGTATTATTATTCTCCCACCAATGTTTATTATCTAATCTTTAATTCGTATCGTATCTTAATTAATCTCTCGTAATAATATTTTGTCGCGTAGAGATTTCCCCTATAATTCCTTAAGTACTAATTGTGTAAATCCCTCTAATGTCCATCATTCCCTGTCATGATCCTTAATAAATCTTGTAACACTCTAATCATTCTCAAATCCCAAGTTTTATAAATCTCACTAACAATAAGACTCCTGCCTTCACAATCTCCCTTCTTATCTTACATAGGGAATACAACAACACAGTTTCTCAGACAATCAATTCTATTAATCACAGGGATGACCAGAAAGGTTCCATATTGACATTGCCACAAGATATTAAATAAAATAAAATATTACCAAAAATTAGGGTTCTTACATCAAAGAGGAAAAATGAAAAGATCAAGCCACAAGTCAAAGACAGTGACATCAATAACCAAGCCCCTACAACTCATTCATATGGACTTGTTTGGGCCTGTCAATATTATGTGACTAGGAAGAAAGAAGTATGCCTTGGTGATGGTTGATGACTTTATAAGGTATACATGGGTGGAATTTCTAGCATCAAAAGATGAGGCTCCACAAGTAATCATTGAGCACATAAAGAGAGTTGACAAGGAAGCAAAGGCCAACAATGCAAGTGTGATTGCATTAAGAAGTGATAATGGAATAGAGTTCAGAAATGCCATACTTGAAATATTCTGCAAAGAGAATGGAATTTCTCAGCAATTCTCAGCTCCAAGGACTCCACAACAAAATGGAGTTGTTGAGAGAAAGAATAGAACTCTAATTGAGGCTGCTAGAACAATGTTACTTGATGCAAAGATGCCTACATGTTTTTGGGCTGAGGCTGTGAGCACTGCATGCTATATCCAGAACAGAACCCTCATCAACAAAAACACTGGAAAGACACCTTATAATTTGATGACTGGAAAGAAGCCTACTCTAAAATATGTTCATACTTTTGGAAGCAAATGCTTTGTATTGAAGGATAATTCTGAATATGTTGGAAAGTTTGATGCAAAGGCATTTGAAGGAATTTTCCTTGGCTACTCTATGGAAAGAATTGCATACAAGGTTTATGTCATCAGTCAAAAGAAAATTATGGAAAGCACAAATGTGACATTTGATGACAGCAAACTACCTGGATTAGAAGAAGCCAATGATGAAGATAAAGATCCATTGAAGTTTGATAATCTAGATGATTCTGATGAAGAGATTGAAACTGGAGTTGAAACTCAAGTTCAACAAACTCAAGTGAATGAAGATACAAGAGAAGAATTTGTGCAAATCAATAGTGGAGAAACAAGCATCCAAGACACACCTGTGAATAGTGGCAGCATCACAAGGGGAGGAAATAAGAATGATCAGGACTTGGATGATGAAGCAACATTAAGAATGAGAAATCAGACTGAGCATTCAAGGAAATGGGATAGATCACACACTGCAGAGCAAATTATTGGAGATCCTAATGCAGGAGTAAGGACGAGGAGAGCAACTCAGAATGAGTGCCTCTATGGCTGTTTTCTATCTCAGGTTGAGCCTAAGAAACTTGATGATGCACTGTTGGATCCAGATTGGATTATTGCCATGCAAGAGGAGCTGAATCAATTTGAAAGGAACAAAGTATGGGAACTTGTGCCTGCACCAAAGAATAGAACCATTGTTGGAACAAAATGGGTTCTGAAGAATAAGATGGATGAAGATGGTTTAATAGTAAGAAACAAAGCAAGGTTGGTTGCAAAAGGATACTCTCAACAATAAGGCATTGATTATGATGAGACATTTGCCCCTGTTGCTAGATTGGAAGTCATCAGAATATTCTTGGCATTTGCTGCTCATTCAAACTTTAAAGTTATCAAATGGATGTCAAGAGTGCATTTCTGAATGGAGAGTTGGAAGAAGAAGTTTATGTGTAACAACCACCTGGCTTTGAGGATCCACACTTCCCAGAATTTGTCTACCGATTTCTTAAGGCATTGTATGGACTTAAGCAGGCTCCAAGGGCATGGTATGATACTCTATCACAATTTCTCCTTGAAAATCAATTCACTACAGGCACATTGGACAAGACATTATTTTACAAGAAGCATGGTGATGAAATTATCCTAGTTCAGATCTATGTGGATGATATCATTTTTGGCTCTACAAATGAGAAGCTGTGTGAGAAATTCTCTAAACTTATGCAGAGCAGATATGAGATGAGTATGATGGGAGAGTTGACATTCTTCTTGGGTTGCAAGTTAGTCAAATGAAGGATGGTATCTTTATCAGTCAAACCAAGTACATCAAGGATTTATTGAAGAAGTTTCACTTGGAAGACTACACACCTGCAAAGACACCCATGGCCACTGCCACTAAATTGGATGAAGATGCTAAAGGCGAGAAAGTAGATATCTCAGTCTACAGAGGCATGGTTGGTTCTCTACTCTATCTCACTGCAAGTAGGCTAGACATCATATTTGCTACATGTTTGTGTGCAAGGTTTCAATCGAATCCAAAAGAATCACATTTGATTGCTATAAAAAGGATCTTTAGATATCTGAAGGGCAATCCAAACTTGGGTTTATGGTATCCTAAGGACACAGGGTTCAATCTGGTTGGTTATTCTGATGCTGATTATGCTGGATGCAGAGTGGATAGGAAAAGCACCTCAGGTAGCTGCCAGTTTCTTGGACAAGGGTTAGTCTCTTGGTATAGCAAGAAATAACAATCTGTGTCAACTTCTACAGTTGAGGCTGAATACATAGTTGCTGGAAGTTGCTGTGCTCAAGTGCTTTGGATTAGAAATCAACTTAGAGATTATGGACTTGTGTTGGAAAGAATTCCAATCATGTGTGACAACACAAGTGCAATCTTTATAGTTGTCAATCTTGTCAATCATTCTAGAACAAAGCACATTGACATCAGATATCATTTCATTAGAGAACATGCAACTAATGGTACCATTGAGTTGCATTATGTCTCTACAGATAAACAACTAGCTGACATATTCACTAAGCCATTAGATGAAGCCACCTTCACAAGGTTGGTTAGTGAGATTGGAATGCTGAATTCTTCAGATTCTGGCTAAAGTGAATATATCATCTAGATTGTTGCAACAGTAAACACTTACTTTATCTAAATTCTCAATATTTTTAGAGTAAGTGTTGGCTGAAATATGATTTATAAATATTTCAAATCTGCTGCATATGTTGAAAAATGATATTTTGTTAACTTGAAATTTCTATGAAATTTTGAGAAAATCACTGTTTAATTTGCTAGAATATTATTCATTGAATATGACTGGTAAATTTTAAAAGATAGTGAAAATTAATTTTTGTGAGTGATGAATATATTTCGATAAGTCAGACTTCTCGAATGGTTCACTATTCGACATCTCTAATAAGTCTCATTAGAGCACTCTCGAGTTCTCGAATAGAGACTTTTAGAGATATCGAATAGAGGTATTCTCTAATGACTGAGTTCTCGAATACTATATTTGAGTTCTCAAATCATTTGAAAAGGCTGAATTCTCGCTGAATCTCAACCGATTTTGGATTTTTGTCTGAAATTCTAATTCACTCATAAAAACACATTTTATTTAATTTAGAATTATTTCTAAGTTAGATAACTGCCAGCTATGAGTTATCATCTGCTTGAGATATCGAATATGCTTTTCTTGACTTATCGAATAGTTGTTTTCTACTTCTCGAATGCCTGACTTGTCGATACAGAACACATATCAAATCGACAATTCAAGTACTTCATACTTATACAATTCTACATCTATTCAGTTTATTTCATTCGATTTCTCAAGCATCTAAACTCCCAAAACCTCTGAAAACCCTAACTGCAAAAACTTAATTTCTTCTTCAATCTTTATTCTCTTTCTCTCTCTATACAAATGGCAATCACTCAACTCACCATACCCACTCAGACCAATTTTATTGCTATAATAAACGATGTGGAAGCACCAAATGCGAACTTCAAGTGCTTTGTTCGCTGGATGTCTGAATCATATATCAAGAATGCTCTTTCAGCCAACCCAACTCTTTATCTGGACCTACTAGAACAGTTTTGGAGGACTGCCACCGTGGAAGTCATTGCTCTTGAGAATGCTATAACCTCATATGTAGTCTACTGCAAAATTCAAGGAAAGGATATCACTATCACTACATCTGACATGAATAAGGCACTGGATTTACAACAAGAGGAGTATGACATACTGGCCACAAATGCACAGTTAGAAGAATTCTTCGAATTTATCAACTACTCAGATGCAATCAATCTTGGAAAGTTGAACAGAAAGAATCTAAGGAAAGAGTGGAGCTATGTATTTGCAACTCTCCTTCAAGTCTTCACTGCCAGGAAGTCTAGTTTTGACCAAATCAGTGCACCTGCGCAGCAAATTGGCTATGCTTTGGCCTATGGGAGAAAGATTGATGTTGGACAGATCATCCTATAGGAACTATATGGGAGACTTGGTAAGAACACAGCCAAGAGAGGTACTGAAATTTTCTTTCCTCGCTTTATTCAATCTGTACTCAATTTTGTAGATAATAAATTGATTGAATTGCCTGGAATAGATAAGACTAGAATAGGCTACCCTAGATCCATGACCAAACTCATTTTTGGTAATTTGGAGACTAGGAATGATGTGGATGTAAGACTCAAAATAACTCCTCATATGGAGAGTCTATTTAGGACTTACCCCCACAACATGCCAATATTTGATTCAAAATCTCAGTTAGCACAGCCCAAGCAAGTAGAACACAATGTTAACCCAGGGCTTGCTAACCAACCCTCTCAGCCAAACACTCTACCAAACATTGAGACAACTACATCATCCTCTCAAAAGGGTGATGTTAGTAAAAAAAGAGAAAGGAGATAGCTTCTGCACCATTAACCATATTATCTGAAGCAGCATTGGCTGTAGAATTAGAAAGTGAGGAACCTGAGTCACCCCTTATCAGACCAAAGAAGAAGAAAACTAAAACCACCTTTTCAGTCACACAAATGGCTGAAGTTGTAAAATCAGGGGCAAACAGTTCACTAGATGTACCCTCTCAACAGGGTGCATCTATAGAATCAAGCATCCTCCCCAATGCACCTACTTGCACAGAGTCAGCACCTGGGAGTGATAAGGCTGGCACAACACTGAGTGAAGAGCACATCACATTTAAAACTCCCTCTATTTCTCAGGGGGAGTTGCCAAAATCTATTCCACAAGACACTTCTCTTCCAGAATCTACAACTGAAATTTCTTTGCAGCCTGCAACTCAAGCAATTGAGGAGCAAGCACTTGATCATAAAGAATTCTTCTCTCTTGATGAGCCAACAACTTCAAGTGACATGGTGCATGACACTGTGCTCACCACCCAGAAACCACATTCAGATGGTAAGGGAATGCTAGCTGGGGCATATCCTGATGACACCATCACAAACACAGATGATTCACTAGTTTTTACTAGAGACTCTGTGCCTGTGTCACCTACTGTTGTAACTCATCCCACTCTTGTGGAGACAACAGTAGTATAGTCATTCCATCCGATTACAGAAGTTGCATCTATAACTGAGGAGTCTAGCTTGCCTAGCTCTAGCTCTAACTTCATGTCTCAATGGCTGAAGCCTGTGCAACATGACAGTGCTTCAGGATCAGGGTCTGTTCCACCTCAATTGACGGTTGAAGCACTCTAAAGCTTAATTGTGGATCAGATCCCTGATTTTACAAAGATTGCTCAGAACCTTCTCACTGCTAACATGCCAAATCCAGATTATGAAGCTATTCTCTTATGCCATAGAGATGATGTGGAGATGCAAAAGGCAAAGATAGTAGATGATGCTGAGAGAGATGGCAATGTAGATGTCTGGCTACAAGGAAAATTTGATATTTCTCTCTCAGAGGGCCTCTAGTACATCAGAGAAGAGTACATCACTGCACTAGGGTCCAATGCCAAATCTCTCACCCCTAGTGATGTTTATGAAGCAGTGAATGACAACTACAAGGGCATCCTCAAGGCTGCACACTACCTTGGCAAGGGTCTAAAATCAGAAGTTCATGAAGTGTGTACAACCACAACCAAAGAGGTGAATGAGATAAAGAGGACTTTTGAGGCCAAATTTCCTAAACTGGAGACTGTAATCAAGGATATTCTAACATGCAAATCTACTTGTACCAAGATGGATAATGGCTTAGCCTTACTCAAGGATGCTGTCACATGTCTGGGGAAAAAATTTCAAGCTCTATCTGATCAGACCACGGATTCCAGTGCCATGCTGAGAACTATGTTCAAAAATCTATATGGAGATAATCTGATTACTGAAGTCCCATTGCATGATATGAGTAGGTTTGAGGTGCAGAGACTTAAGGAACAATTCATGTCTGGCTTCAAATCTACTGAATTATTCACCAAGGTAGATGCTCTTGAAAAGGAGGTAGCCGCTCTCACCAAGTCTAATGCTCATCTTACAGACAAGGTTGCAATTCTCAATGAACAGTTGGACACTCAAGCCACCACCACAGCTAATGTCCTTCTGCATCAACAATCTATGTTGTCTGCTATGATGAAGCACATGGGTCTCCCTCTCCCTGAAGAATCTTCAAACCCAAAGGTCACTTCTACAGCCTCTATGCCTGACAACAAGCCTAAGGGGGAGAAGAGGACATCAAGGAATTCAAATCCAAAGGGGGAGAAACCTAAGAAGAAAGGCATAAAGCTAAATGAGGGTGGTCACCAAAGGGCTTCTATAACTCATGTGCCAGGAAAAGGGAAAGCTAAAGTTGATGAGCCTTCAACCACTCTGCCAGTTGTTACTCTACCAACTGTGCATGTCATTACTCCTGGTGGCCAGAAGCAATCCATCACAACCACTGTCATACCCAGGAAAATCAACAACTCATGGTTCAAGGAGATAATGATGGTATCCAACTCAAAGATATGTCATCTAACCTACAAGCCCTAAAACACTCAAAGATAGATGCATTACTTGAACTTATTGAGAAGAGAAATGAGAACAACAAAAGTCTGTATGATGACCTGAGGAATGGCCAACCTTCAAGGTTGCCAGAAGTGATCAAGAAGCCATGAACAATCATCTATCAGTCTGGCACCAAAATTGAAGACATCAAATAATTGGTCATTCCCAATGATCTCACTCCTCGAAATCACAGACTGGTCATTGCTATCATTGATCAACTACAGAAGAAAGTTGGAGTCAGAAATGCTGAAGAATTAGAAGCACTGCTCCTCAGATCTTTCATAGCAACTGGTGCAACTCCAGAAATGGCTCAACCTAGGAGAAATAAGGATGATGAAGATGAAGATAAAGGTGATGGAAGGAGAAGGCATCACAAGAGTGATAAGGGTGTTGAAGATAAGAAGAAGAAGGATAACAAGGATAAGAAAAATGATGATGATCAAGGCAAAGTCTATGAGAGGAAGATTGGAAAACAGCAAGCCTTAGGCAATCCTAGCAGTAACCTCACCACAACACAAGACTCTAAGTCTAGGGTGAATACTGTTAGTAGTGACCTAGCAAAATCTACATCTAGGGCTTCTGCAACTATTTTGCCACCTCAAGAAGAGAAGAAGATTCAAGTCAAGAAACCATCTGTATGTTTCCATAAGCAAACTGCTAATGGAATACTACAATGGTCTACAAGAAAGGGTCATAAGTTTCTGCCTAGCAACCATGTAAAGAGGATTAAATTCAAGCATGCTGCAAGAAGGGTGAAGTTATCCAAGTCAAAGGCACTGGCAATAATTCCAGGATTAAACCTACCACCTCTGGATGAAAACTATGATGAAGACCAACTGCAATTCCTATGGGCTCAAAGAATCTATCATGTTGCCATTGTTGATTATTTTCTTGAAATTAAATATACTGATGGAAGACAGAAGAAATTCAGACAAGGAACATGTCAGCACTGGGGCAGGCTATATGACATAGAAAGGATAATTGCAATGTTGGATCCTGAAGACAGAGTGGAAAGGGTATGGAAGCTGGAGTTAATTGACTTTGTCAAAATGAAGAGAGATCACCAGGTAGAAATGAAAAAGAACAATGAAGAGCTACTAAAGAAAAGGGTGGAGGAGTTTGCTGCAATGGAAGCTAAGGCTGATGAATTGAGGGCTATGGGTCTGTGTAGAGTCAAGTTTAATCCTTACATCATTGAGTACAAGAAATATGGTAGAAATGTAAATATTAGAATGGACTACATCAGTTCCTATTCTGAGAAACAGCTGAATGAAGTACTCAAGGATTTGTCAGGCTCCCCTCTAATTGAAGAACTCACTGCAATGGAAGACATTATTCTTGTCATGGAAGAAAATGCAAAGAAGAAAGCTAAAGAAGCTGAAGAGAAGATGAAAAATGAGAATCTGCAAGCCAAAGCTCAAGAGATGAATCCAAACGGATATGGCTAGTAGTTCCTCATAACTTGTAAGAATACTTCTATGTATTTTCTTCAATCAATCTACATACCTGTACTTTTTCAAAGTTTTATCTTTATGTATGTTAGGCTTGTTATCAGACATGAAATTGTGACTAAGGGTCTCACTCACAATTTGGGGGAGATTGTTAGTCACAGAGGCATGCCTGTTTACATCTAATAACAAGCCTAATTGTTTGTAATGCTTTGCATTACTTACATGACCTCTTAACTGAGGGAACCTCTAGTTGTAGAGTCTCTACTTGTTTTGTACTAGTAATAGGCATCAAATCCTAGTTGTGTAACTGTACTTATATAGTCAAGAATAATGCTTGAAAGAAGTTCCAAGGTTCATGCCTCAAGCAAGAAGGTAAAGACTGTCAAATAATCACAATTGGGATTTGAAGAAATGAAGAATTTGCCTAAGTACCAATTCGAGAAGTATATTTGTCTGTTCGAGAAGTCCAGCATTCGAGAAGTCAGGGATTCGATATCTCAAGACACTATTCGATATCTCTGAATACACTGTTCGATATCTCATTCGATATCTCAGAGATTCGATATGTCTATGTACTCTATTCGAGAACTCAGGAAGTCAACAAGCCAAAGTGGTATTCGAGTTCTCAAGGAGCCAACAAGTCAAAGTTCCATTCGATATCTCAAGGACTCAGAAAGCTATTCGATATCTCGAGGATTCGATAAGTCAAATGTTCTATTCGACAACTCAAGGAATCCTGATGGAAAAGAGCTATTCGAGAAGTCTATCGAGAAGTCAGAGATTCGATATCTAAAGAAGACACTGTTCGATATCTCTGAATGTACTGTTCGATATCTCATTCGATATCTCAGAGATTCGACATGTCTAAATACTCCATTCGAGAACTCAAGGAGTCAACAAGTCAAAGTGGTATTCGAGTTCTCAAAGAGTCAACAAGTCAAAGTTCCATTCGATATCTCAAGGACTCAGAAAGCTATTCGATATCTCAAGGATTTGACAAGTCAATTGTTCTATTCGATAACTCAAGGAATACTGGAGAAAAGTATTATTCGAGAATTGATTCGATATGTCAATCATACAGTATTCGAGAACTCAGAGTTATTTAATCCTAGTTCTCGAATCAATCACTTAGCCACTTCTCGAATACATTTTTGGAGACAAAATACTGAAGAAATTGTACAAGTCTGAAACCTGCAACAAGCCAATGCACTTTATGGACTACAATCTGTAACGTGCTCTGGAAAGCCTACAAGGAAGCTTGGAGAGATATAGAAGAGACAAAGAGCTAAAGAAGTGGATCTGAACAGAACTTTGCAAAGTCAAATCTGTAGCCGTTTGGATGCTTACTCAAAAAGGATAGACATACAAGAAAGTAATTTATCCTGTAACCTTATTTGTAGTAATCGAGTTGTATTCATGTTCTATAAGAATACAATCTCACTTCTTTAGTTAAGAGAGAGTTTTTGATACGCATTGTAAGACATATCTCTCTGAGAAAAACGAAGCTGAGAATACTATCATTTGTATTCACAGATTGTAGCAACCTTTATCTAATAATATATTAGATTAAAATGATATTGTGTCTTGTTTTATCTTTATCCGCACTTATACATTTGCACACACAAACACTTATCTGCTGCACAGATTCAAGAACAAAGAAAAGATCAAGAATCCATTCACCCCCCCCCCCCTCTGTATTCTTTTACTGTATTCAATACTCAACACTTCAAAGTAAGGGTTTTTTTAAAGGATTAAGTATTAAAATGTTTTATGAAGTTAAAAGGAGTTTTGTAAATTTTAACAGTTTTAAAATGAGATTTTATAAAATGTTAAGAACTCGGTCTAAATGGTTTCCACGGATTCCTAATGATTGGAGAGACGGGGCGAACAGGTAATGCTGGTTCCGTCGATTTGTGTATGTAGAAGTGTATTCTGGTTTGTCCAGTTCGACACCATTATAGGCCAATGTGTTGCCTCTTGGGAACCCAAACTATCCTAATGAGAGGAATTGATGTCAAGAGGGACTCTGTGTCCAGTATGGGGACTTTATGTGCTGATCACCAGTATTGTCTATATTAAATTAAAACCTCCAATCAGTTTTCTTAAAGTGTTAATTACTTTTATTTACCGTGAAATGAAATTTGTTTACCGCTTGAAATGTCAATTGCTTTACACATATTTTAGTATCAACTGTTGCTTTATCTTTCAGTTGATATCCTGTTATTACCAAACGCCAGTATTATTCTATTTCTTCCAGTTATATCATTCTACCATCTTGTTATTGTTGGAAGCCAGCTTTATGTTTGTTGTCAGATTTCAGTTTATTTAGAAGTTGTTATTTCACTATCCACTTGCTGAGCGTTGTTGGCTCACTCTTGTTTTATTCATCTAACTTTTCAGCTAGACTTAAGATTTGTCTACCTACGTATTATGATTCGAACGAGTATGGCAAGGCATTTTATTCAAGTTAGATTTCAGAGTCAACATAGACACATACAGTTTTGGGCTGCGCTTCTGATAAGAAGGTATAATAGTTGTTGTGATTTAGATTCTTGTTTCATACTATAACCTGAGATCGATCCTTATTGAGAGGACATCTATATGATTAAGTTATACTTAATTGTATTGGTTGTGGCACCAAATCTGGATCCCGGATTTGGGGACGTCACAGGTTGGTATCAGAGCAACAGGTTATGGTCACTGAAACAAGTTAGGACAATTTGGAGTAAGTATTTAAGTTAGACGTTAGGTAGAACGATTTAAGATAAGATTCATCTTAGGATTTCAAGATGAGAGTTGCGACTTTATTTAGTATTTCGACATATCGCGCGAGTAAGAGTTCGATTCTTCTGAAGGACCACTATGGACAAAGCAACTAATTCGGAGTTACAAGTTTGGAAGACGCCATGTGGAGAATCTCGTATACTTTCTAGAATTCCTTCTGTGACTTTAGCTATGACGCGAACGTTATAGAAGAGTACTAAAGGACGACAAGCATGATGTGAAACGCGATTACCGATATTTGTTTGTGGTCTAGGCGTGGTTATTCATTACTAACCATTGATTTCATTTAATTTATTGCATAAAGCAAATCAACCTTCTTTTTTTTGTTTTCTTTGTTTTAACGTGATAGTCAACTACATTTCAGTTGATGATGAACTTTTCATAACAGATTTATTTAAACACATTTCTGTTCTTTCAGAGATACCTCTATTTTCCAAGGGTTATTTGAACCAACATTTTCCATATAATCTTTTGAGATTCTTGAATCATTTTCTAAATTTTCCCCAAATATTTGATCTTTTGTATTCAAACTGGGATGAACAACCTTATGTAAATAGGGGATTCAAGGACATCCTATCTTTGTAATAGAAGTCTGGTGGGACGCCACTGATTGCGTTTGTCATGAAAGTACTAAAGGCTGGCCACCTTTTTGTACTAGGGCGGTTGACATAATTGATAAATGCAACCTTATAAAAGTTCAATGATCATATTGATCTCTCAGTTAAATTCTTTTACGAAAATTCTTTTTAAACAAAACTCAGCCTATATTCACACATGTTGATACCTACTCTTTTTATTAATTCGTTTCGTTAGAAACCCTTATGATTTTTAACGCTATTAGTGATTGGAAATAGCAAAGGTAGACACGACGACAATTTAAGTGGTTAAGGTTACACATATGGCAATGAAGAAATTGGTTGATCAAGTTTGAGAAATTGATATTAAAATAGAGGTTGAATATTAAGTTGGTTTACTCATTGAATTCACAACACCTGTACAAGAAGTAATATTATTGAGCACTGAGTAAAGGTAAGGAACAAGTGACAAGAGTATCAGAGTATTAATTTGGTGAAGGTCGAAAGTTGAGTGATGGTAGAGATATTTGATAACTGGAAATTGTTGTTGATGAAGGATTATTTATGAACACCGGATTATTACATGTTTCACTTTGGATATAGTAGATGGAATATCACAAGATTTGGATTGTTTTGAGACCAACTGTTGAATATAAATTTAGAATCAAAACATGATAAAGTGAGAGAAGCAGAGCAAAGTTAGACAGTTTGTTTCTAAGAAATTTCAACAGGAAGAGAAGCTTTGGATAAAAAGTAAAGTGACTGGGTTGGAGTTAACAATTTATGTGAGTATAGTTTAAAGAGTCGTAATTATTGGCAATAAAGGAGATTGGACTAGGATAGAATAAGATGGTAAGAAAAAGAAGACAGGGATTCAAGAAATTTGCAGAATCGCTTTTACAGAAGGCAATGAATTCAGTTAAACAGGAATGTAGGAATTGTATGAACTGGAATAGTAAGGCAAGGTAGCTGTTGTGGGAGGAATTTGTCACAAAAAATAGGAGGCCTCGTGCTGGAATAGCGCCAATAAACACGGAATCGTCCAACCACCCAGAAAGGCTCGTAGTTGGAGATCAATAGCTAGCCGCCCTGAAAGGCTTACGACTAGGGGTTCCCGAAGAACATGGGATGTAGTTCCTCGGAAGGATCGGACTGAATCTATGGGATTAGAGCTCAAGGACCGTGCAATGATGATGCCTTGGTCAGCCAAGAACCCTAATAATGATGTGTCACACAAGAGTATATGTGCTCTCTATTTACTCAAGGTGTCAAAGTGTCTAAGAGATCCCGTAAACTGCCTACATACCACTATTTATAGTGGATCAAGCCCGTATGTAGTTCTTGAGATGATATGATCGATTGTTTATGATGAGTTATCCTCTCTCCAGTGGGATAATGACTGTTATTTCTGATATAAATCGAGTATGATGTATATTTTCAGGTTACCAAGATGTTATGGTAATTGTAGGATGATTATCCTTTGTATTTATCATGATTTTGTATCATTTATCAAGTATATATGACATATATCCTCAAATAACTGAATGTATATCTGTTTATGAGTTTTTTTAGGTGATATAGACGTGTTCCTAAAAAGTAGGAGGCGTGCCTTATCTGAACTGGCAGCCTAATCAGGCTTGCGACGGAAGCCGAGGGTACCGCCCGGTAGCCTGGCTCCGGTACCCCCTCCGGTAACCCCATCATAGAAGCTACTCTGGAAGCCCTACTGGATGATTGGTAATGGTTATAGGTTACCTACAAGGGGGATACCTTTGGAACCCTAAGCCACACATTTCCTCACTATCACGTACATGGTAACCCCTAGGGTTGCCATGGGTCCTTGGAAACCTGATAGATCACTTATTTTCCTCATGGGTCTGGACCCTAATCCTCTAGTGGGCCTAAATCTAACCCATGCAAGATTTTGGTCTCAACAATAGCCACCCATAGGATATGAATTAGCAGAGAACGACAAGACCTCTATTGTCAGAAGAAAGAAGTTCAAGAAGAAGTATATTGAGATTTGTACTAAGGTAAAAAAATTAATAAAAAAAAAATTAAAAAAAAAATTGAGAAGTACCAAGATGATTTGGCTGAAGCAGAATGTGAATGAGTTGATGGTAGAAGAAAGGAATAGTTAAATGAGATGAGTGGTGGAAGTGTATTTTATTTCGTTTATTCAGTTATTGGCAAATGTTGGAGTTATTATATGTAGAGTCTAAAATTGAGGATTTGTAGAGTATGCAGAGTAATGTTTCCGAAGTTGATTCTTAGGAAATTGATACAGTAAAGTTTAAATAAATTTTGAAGGTGGTAACCTAATAATTGGTGAAGTTTATTTGGATTTATGTATGCTAAGTCAAGTCTTGATAGTAGTGGATATTGGAATAATTAGAGCTTAATTGAGGTTGAGTATGGTATTGGAGGGCTATAACCCCGGGATAGTTTGTATTGTGAATAAGATATATATATGTTTTTTAAGGTAATTGGTGCCTCAGTAAAACAATGGGATTAAGGATAGATAGAAGCTTCTCAGTTATTCCCTTCTCGATCGACATTGTACGTTGAAAGTGGAGTAAGAATGATTGGGAAATTTCTTGATATTATTTTTCTCAAAGCTTTATCTAAAGGAGTATGGTTATGAATGAAGTTATTAAGAATTTGGGATGATTGGTTGATTATGATGCAGAGATCGGGAACATAGAAAGAAATAGGTAAGATTAAGAATTAAGAATGATGAGGAAGATTAAGTTTAAGGATAAAAGCAAGATAATGAATTTGACGTTCATGATCAGAAATCAAGACGGTTACTTTGACAAGGCTTCGGAGATAAAGGAATTAATTGTGTAATAACGAGATCTTTTGGGTAAAGGAGTTATAAGGCCTAGTGTGTCCCCGTGGGGAGCACCATTGTTGTTTGTTAAGAAAAAGGGAGGAAGCATGAGATTATGTATTGATTATCGAGAGCTTAATAAGTTAACCCTCAAGAATAAGTATCCATTGCTAAGGATAGATAATTTATTTAATCAACTGAAAGGAGTTGTTTACTTTTCCAAGATTGATTTGAGATCTGGATACCATCAGTTGAAGATTAAGCCCGAGTATATTCCAAAGACTGCTTTTCGCATGAGATATGGGCATTATGAATTTTTAGTGATGGCTTTTTGATTGACGAATGCGCCAGTTGTGCTTATGGATTTAATGAATCGTGTCTTCAAGAGATATCTAGACAGGTTTGCAATAGTATTTATTGATGACATCTTGATATACTCAAGAAACCCCGAAGAACATGCCGAACACCTGAGAATCACATTGGAGACCCTAAGGAAAGAGAAATTATATGCTAAGTTTTCAAAGTGTGAGTTTTGGTTAGAAGTAGTTCAGTTCTTAGGACATGTGATAAACAAAGGAGGAATCAGAGTGGATCCTGCGAAGATTGAAGCTGTAGTAGATTGGAGTAGATCCAGGACTCTTACTGAAGTGAGGAGTTTTCTAGGAATGGAAGGATATTGCCGGAGATTTGTTCAAGATTTTTCGAAGATAGCTACACCGTTGACTAAGTTGACCCGGAAGAATGAGAAGTTTGTTTGGAGTAATAAGTGTGAAGAGAGTTTTCAAGAGTTGAAGAATGAGATTCTAAGCGAAGCCTATAGTTCGAAATATTCAATTCACCCTGGAAGCACGAAGATGTATAAAGATTCAAAGGAGAATTTTTGGTGGCCAGACATGAAACGAGAGATTGCTGAATGGATAAGTAAGTGTTATGCTTGTCAGAGAGTTAAGGCGGAACATCAGAAACCAAGTGGATTGTTGCACCCATTGGATATCCCTGAGTGGAAGTGAGAGCACCTTGCTATGGATTTTATAAAAGGATTGCCAAAGACCAGAATTAATCACGATGCGATTTGGGTAATAATTGATCGATTGATGAAGTCTACACATTTTCTACCGATTAACGAAAAATTCTCACCAGATAAGTTAGTACAATTGTATTTAAAATAAATAGTGTCATGTCATGGAGTTCCTGTGTCGATAGTGTCTGATAGAGACCCGCGATTCAATTCGAGGTTTTGGTAACAATTTCAAGAGTGTTTAGTAGGGCTGGGAAAAAAATCCGGATCCGATATTCGTCCGAAATATCTGTGTTCGTATCCGGAAAAAAGCGGATATTATCCGTATTCGGAGTCAACCGGATATTATCCGTATCTGAATCCGGGAGTTTAGGATGCGGATATGGATATAGGCGCATCCGTATCCGAAATTAATTATATACAATATATATTTTTATTTTATTTTTAATATATAATATAAATATTAATATATAATTACAAAATATAAGCATGCCTATCATTCTATCAAGATAATATAATAATACAGTCATCATTAATTATTAAAAATACAAATATAAGCATGTTTATACTAAGTTATGATTAATTATTAAGCATTGTAACACAACAATCAAGTAGCATAAGTGGTTTTAGTGTGGCATTAGGAATTTAGGAAAGCAAAAGGAGTAGCACTCGGGTTCAATTCCCACCTCATGCAATAATTTTGGACTGCATGTGGAGGATCCGGATTCAGATCCGGATTCGTTCGGATATTATCCGTATCCGGTTCAGCCGGATATTTTCGGATCCGGATACGGATTCGGATATCATTACTGATTGCCGGATCCGAATACGGATATGGCCATATTCGGCTCCGTATTATCCGTTTTGTAATAACCCGAATTTTGGGTAGAATTAAAACTTTTCTTATTGTGGTTAAAGAGCATTAATGAATGGTGATTCCAAAGAACAATGATTGTAGTGAATGGATATTGCTATGGATGATGATCCCGATTCGTATATGTATGGTCAGAATAGAGTAATTCAAAGGTTGACGATATAGAAAAGAATAATCTATCGTCCAAGAAATGAGCTAATGAGCCCCGAGAAGGGAAATGAGGATGGTATAGTATTTTCCATACGTGCATAGTGTTTCCCGTACGTGCATAGTATTTCCCGTACGTGCATAGTAATTCGGTGGATGAATAGTGATTTTGTAAGTTGGAAAACTTTTCACGCCACCCTATGTACGGGACGTGATATGGATGTTTCGAAGTCATATTAGTAATACGCGGAGGAAATAAGTGAATGCAGAGACGATCGGAATTCAGAAATTCCTATTTTAATTTTTGGTGTAATATTTAACCGAGCAGTGAATTATATATTATTATATTCGAGAAATGAGGTATTCAATTTGAGAAATTGAAGAGTTAATATTTTGGAATTTTATTATATTTGATTTTAGAAATTAGAACGAAAACCACTGAGACAGTGAAACAAGCGTTCTAGAAACCATTAAAACATTATAACGAGATTGATCAATAAAGCGAACGAATCCTAGATTACGGATTAAGTTCATATCAAGATTAAATATCCTACATGATCATCACGAGGATTATATTAAGGATTGAGGAAGGTATTATTTATACCGAAGAATTTCCCGGTAAACCCTAGCGGTAAAATCGCTTGGTTATTCTTCTAACGATCAACGAAATTGAGCAACAACCGGACAAAGAAACATATAAACAATCAAGGGGCAACCAAATTATGACAAGTGACACCAATGAGAGCTTGACAACACACCCATAAAAGAGATGCATCCAAAGATATAGATACAATACATGTGTTAAGCTTATCTCACAAGATTGGTTAGTGGAAGATGATGCAATGCATGACCAAAGCACTTTCATAAAGCCACTTTATGAGATATTTACTCAATAATACACCTTAGACAAGATGAGATCTGATGTAAAGAAGATAGATATGCATTATACAACAATAATTCAAGAGATAAAGCAAGCAAACACAATCTCTCCAAAACTGCCCAGCATAACCAAGCTTAAGAAAAAAATTCATATCTCCATTTCTATCCATGATAAAATCACCAAATTTTAACCATAGCTTCTCCACTCCATGGGCAAGATTCGTTCCAAATTTCATGGAAATACAACTAGTATAGCCTAGTCAAATCCATTCTTAAAGTTGGAGGACCAAAACTGTCCAGGTTCTGAACAGTAGCAAGATGGGGCTCAAAACCCTAGCTCCCATGGTTGGATTCTTGTTTTCTATAGCTCAAAAGAAATCCCTTGAAGAGTAGAAGGTGTGGTAAAAATTTTAGAACCAAACTCTTAGTTTTCGATTTTATATGATTTTTACAAGATTGACGATAAATAGTGAATCTTAGAAACTAACTTTGTTTTCTTGAATCTTTGGTTGATCTAGAGCTTGGTTAAGGTATTACAAGGATCAAGAAAGGCTTGTTAAGTGTTTGCATACTTCAAAGGAAGGTATAAAGTTCATAAACCCTAGAGCTACTTTGAGTATTATATGTTTTTATGGATGATTTTAGTGTTAGTAGGTTATGTATGTTAAGATCTATGATTTTAGTTGATGGTTGTTGATTAGTTGGATGATGATCCATGAGATGGTGATTATGTGATGTTTTTAGACTTGTAATGATGTGTTCATATGATAGAATGGATGGGGTGTAGTGCTTGATTGAATCGCGGTGATGCGAAAATTTTGGAAAACGTGTAAACATAGCCGTTATAATGCCCGATTTTATAATACCATGATTTGTATGCCATTTTCGTGCTAAGAGACCAACTGACCAGTAGCATCTCCTGCCATGAATAGTTGACTCATGTTACGAGGATCGTTTTGACATGAGAATCGTAGCATTCGGACTTACGGTTTAGGAGAAATCGTAAAATTCGTAAAAGCAGTTCGTAAACGTACGTATGGATTCATAACTTCAATTGAACCCCTTTAAAGTGATAAATTCGGCTTCGAATCTTGGTAATTAAATACTAGAGGTCATAATAAAGATATAATAGAAGACCTCGTGTCAAAAAGATTATTTTTAGATTTTATAAAAATGTTTGAATCAAGGTTAAGTGCGAAGGAACCCCTTAAAGGAGCACTCGATTATAACTTTGTAAACCGCTTAGTGAAGCGGGCGAATGAGATCCGAATTCTAAAACAAATCTTCGACTTAAGTATTTGTCGATTGACATGGACATAGTACGAGCCTAAAGCGAGCTAGTAACGCCTTCGTTGTGTATTGCTTACGTGTTTAAGCATTGAATTATAAGTGAATCATCTAGGGGATTAATCGTACGTTTTCTTTTGACTTTGTCTAGATTGTTTGACATTGTCACGAGCCCTACCACTTCTCGAGCATCAGGCAAGTTTCCTATTTCGATACTTTGAAGTATTGTTGTATAATACTGCTTTTGGCATATATTGAATTGCATAGTTTTACGATATATACTTATAGCGTAAATTTGACTTTCGGTTTATGTACGAGCTTTGAGGTAAAGTATTTATAAACCGGTATACCTTGTGGCTCTATAGATAAGAGCATGTTTATTGTTTTGACTCTAGATCGGGAGTCGGTATTCTGACATATAAGGATAGTCGTGGAAACCCGGAAGGATTCCAACGACAGATTATAATCTGAATTGAGGAATAATATTAATAATCATTATTTATATTTTCAGAAAGTATTAATTACTCAGAAATGATTCGAGAAATGTTATTTGAATATTACCTCATTCGAAGGTTATTATTGGATATGATTGATATTTGGCTTATCAACTAGATATGGGATATTAGTTATAAGCCGGGTTTTTGCAAATGCCCTTAGTGTCGGGCGTATGATTCTTATTCTCCATCCATAGACCGGGAGTCGAGATATTTTTTTATATATCTTGGGCATTCTTTTCTGATCTAGATATTGAATAATGTTATTCAATTGTTATATATTAAATGAATATTATTTTTGAATATTCATTTGCAGTTATTTATTAAGTGAATATTATTTTGAATATTCATTTAAGGATTTATTTAATGAATATTATTTTGGAATATTCATTTAAGAATTTATTTATTTATTTTATATTCATGCGAGGATTTATTTATTTGAATATTATTTTAGATATTCATTTGAGGATTGATTCAAATATTATTTTGAATATTTACTCGAGGAATTGTTTATTTGGTGAATATTTTATATATTCATTCGAGAGCTATTTATGAGCAATATTTTATACTAAGAATATTCTTTAATTATTTATGAATTAATAAATATTCTTTGAATATTTATTTAATTTTTTCAACTAATTTTAAAAATGATTTATCTTATTCAAATATTATTCTGATCTTGAAATATCATGTAAAATATTTCTGAGTCTTATTATGTTTATTATTTTATCGAGGAAAGGTTCTCAAAACTCTATTTTCCGTTTAAGGTCTATCTTATAGGAAGACTTAAACACTCGCTCAGAACTTTCAAATATAAGGGAGCTGTACTCGAGAGCTGTTATTTATTTTATTTGATTGCCCGGTCATAAATCTGTTGATATTACTCTTTTCCCTCGCAACTTGGTTGCTAATCATCACAACGATTCTTTTTGTTACTTCATCATCATTCGAGGATTACTTACGAGCAATATTATGATTTAATAATATTCCGTAATTATTACTGACTTAATAAATATTCTTGGAATATTTAATTAAATTATTTTGAAGTCTTTTTATAATGATTTATATTATTCAAAGATCATCCTTCACCTTCAAATATTATGTAAAATATTTCGGAGTATTTTACGACTATTTTTATCAAGAGGAGATTCCCAAAACTCTGTTTTCATTTAAATCTATCTTATAAGAAAATTTAAATACTCGCTCAACTTCCAAAAATATATAAGGGGACCTCACTTGAGAGATGTTATTTATTTGACTGCCCGGTCATATACTTGCTAAACTATCTGGTCACTCACATCTTGATTATTTTCAAATATGAATATGAGTCTTTTTGGTTACCTCCTCAACACTCGAGGGGTAAGATTGATGGAACAAGTTTATATCCATTAACAAGCATCAGCTTGGGAAATATTGGTGAATCTTTCTTTCCAACTAGATACGACTACTTTGTGGAGTCTTATCAACAAGTATTATACTTGGGGAAAGGGGGACGAACTTTATGTTTCGGAGTCATGGATGTTATTGAACTAGGAGACGCGTAAGTGGCCGAGTGGCGCCGGTCCAGCAATGGCCCAACCGTTGGCCGGGGGGTTCCAGAGGGCGGGCGATCCGTCGGTGCTTCCTTCTACATGTAGAGAACAAATGATGGGGAGCATGACATGCGACTGATCATCGTAAATGTTGTGGCTCCTGGCGCGGCAAGCTCCCGTATTAGTTCATCTTCCAAATTGGGAAATTATCTGCAACATTATCATTGTTGGCAGGGTTGAAAAGTGTTTGAACTGGAATTGCAATATTTTTCCTGCAAGTTCCTCTATTTTGAAAATTGATGATATCTTGCTTATTCTGGCATAACAGATATTTCTAAGAAAGATATATTTTGAGTTACCTTGTAACGTCATCTTTTATATGACTCTGTGGTTACCTTACATAACTGGGGTTATGGTAAGGGGTTTTTTTTATATTGAATCACCTTATAACTTCATCTTTTAAGTTATATGTTGATACTCTGCTTATACTTATATAGCAGATATTTCTTTCCTACAGAAAGATTATATTGGTTTACTTTGAAACCTCATCCTTTTATAATATACTAGAACTTGGTTCAATAGTATAATAAAAGTTTGCAGAGATATTATGAAATGATATTTGGAGTACTACAATAGTACTGTTTTTGGAATATATTCTGATAAGGTAATACTTTTGGTAAAGAGATATTTTGACAATTATTGTCTTATACCCGCCTTATTCTGGGTTAAGTCATAGGCAGAGTTATGCCATGTTTTCATTACCTTGCTGAGCTATTTGCTCACTCTTGCTATTGTTTTATATATATTATAGAGCAGTGAAGCAGGATGTCATGGGCACCAGTGATCCCGAAGAGTAGTACGAACCAGTCGGATCAAGCTGCAGTTGGCTGCATTTAAATCATGTATAGATATGAATGGTAGGAGAAGATTGTAATCATCAGAAGTCAGAGTTGGAATTGTAACATTTCCTATATATTATTTCAATAACAGATTTTGTAAGACAATTGGGTATTGTAATAAAAGTTGTTTATTCCGCAGTTGTTGTATAGTATCGTTTCTGAGACTCTAACCTGTGTGTGTGTGTGTGAGAGAGATATATATTGTGGGGTCATAAGCCATTGAAATATGTGCAGTGTGAGTAATACAGGTAAGACAAGGAGTAAATGGATCGTGACTACTCTAAATCCCAGACCCCGGATTTGGGGATGTTATAGAAATGGTATCAGAGAGTTAGGTTACAGTCCTCAGAAACGATAGGAGATCGAGTCTTACAATACCCTTAGGGATAATGAGAATACCTAGAGCTCAAGTAGAGTTCATAGTCGGGTTGAAGGACATGACCCTGACTATTGGAGATGAAGCCCGAGAGGGGACTTCTTTTGGGAAACCATACTTAGGACGTTATGGTTAGAAACCCTGATTTGTATGATTTATAGATGGATGGGAGTCTGAGGTACCAGATCCCGAGGCCTTCGAGTAGGCATTTGATGATGCGCTCCTTGAGACGGATGAAGACCCAATAAAAGGGATATCCATAGGAGGATCTAGAGAAGACCCTAGGATGGGTCAAGGAAAGAAACTTATAGAGAATGTGTCGATTGATAAAGATGTAGTATGTTACTTGAGGTCTTATGATAGGACCAGACGAATCCTCAAAGATCAAATAAGTGACGAAATAAGAATTGAGAGTCAATTATGATTCATCAAGAGGTATGACGAAGAGTATGGGGGTAGAGCCCCAAAAGCAGAGGAGGTATAGGCAGTATAGCCAATATCGGTGGATTAATTCGACCAGAACGAGACCTGTTACTCGTAGTTTGTTGCAGTGCCCTTAAGAGGCAGCATACGTGAGAACTGAGATGATCGACCTTCGTATATGATTAAGGGTACCTAGTTACCCTAACCCGTAAAGGCATTGCCTTATCTATGGCGTTTAATTCCCCATGATCAGCGATTCCACCAAGGACTGTGTTTACTACATTGCTGAGGTATTTTATTGCCTCGAGAAAGATTGTGTATGTACGTACTACTCAAAGTGTTATTGTAACCTGAATGCGCTAAGACGAGATATATTTTAAGAGACAAGATGGACTAAGAGAGTCGGGGATTGACTTAAATAAAAAGGTTGTGATGCCGTGAAGGATAAACTCATGTAGCACGCACGATTAAATGCGAGAAGAAAAATATTCTGCCTAAGGGCAGCTATACAAGTGGCCGGATTTAAGCAGGTGGCTTCTAACGATGTTCTGGAGTATCGCTCACCCGACATGTGGAATTCATCGTTACTATAGGCGACACCGGTACCGAAGTCATCCTATAAGAGTAGAGCGCTTGCCTGATAGGCCCGCGCTGAGCTGAATAGAATTTCCTACGATTGCAAATGTCAATGGTTGAACCTTAGCGACTATTATGAGTCGGCAATGACGTAAGTATCGAGCACCTTAGGGTGTATGGATAAGAAAAGCTTTAGAATCAAATGATTATCGGAGGAGCCAGCATATAAGGCATCCGTAGAGACCTTGGCAAGTACCCTCCCCAATTGCAAATTATGTTGATTATTCTTAATCTATGATCTATCGTGACATCTCTCCAAGAGAGAATTTTGATAAAAGGGAATAGTCCTTCTTCGAAGTTATTTTATAACACTTGTGTTAATTCACATTTAGTTTCAATTCTGCCAAAGGCTGTCATGATACCTACTTTTGGGTTTTCAACGCCTTGTCAAACGATGTTATTCAAGCTTCCACTTCTAATGGTGAATAATCCTATGGTGATACATCATCACTTGCTTGTTGAATACCAGTATCTTACTGGCTATCTTTCCTTTGGAAATCGCACCTTGGAACCTGTTTACTTTAGATCCAAGGTATCCATTTGAGAATTTACTTGTCAAATGATGATAATTATTAACTTTACTTGGAATTTCTTTCGTACTTATCAATTTCCACTGAGACGAACAACCCTATACTTATAGGGGCTGCAAGGACCATCTATCTGTGTGATAGAAGTCTGATGGGACGCCATCACTTGTAAGTTGCGAAATACAAGAAGGCTAATTACCTTTAGTAATGTCTTAATTAAGACACGCAACATTGAGTTCTTATGATCATATTGATCTCTCAGTAAATTTTTTCATTTCAAATAAGGTTACCTTAAAACTCATAACCTTATGATCACCAATGTGTGATGTTTCTTTGATATGAGAGCTATCCTTTTAAAGCTCCATGATTCTTGTTATCTTTATTAAATTTCAAAGGGAATGCCAACCAGGTAAAATAAGTCAAAATTCGCTGATAGGAATTAGATTCGCAACAAAATAGGCTATGGCAAGAGCGGATCCCTAAGACAAATAGAATATGGGTGACATGACGATGAATTAGTTTATGTTCTCTCTCAAGGATATTATGATAGTGGAAAGTTGGTCAATCGATATATGCGAGAGGATTGGCAATGTGTTGTGAAACCCCAATGGTAGTGGAGTCGGTTAGAACCCACATAATTTCATGGAACCACTGACCCATTGGAGGTCAGAGCTTGGCTTAAAAAGATGAAGAAATCAATTGTGATAGTAAGTATTGCAGAAAAGCTGAAAACGATGGTCGCCGCCTATCTCCTGAAGGGAGAGGCGAATCCCTGGTGAGAATGGTAAGACAAACCTAGAGGTAAAAGGTGTTGTGACTTGGGAGAGATTCAGATTATTGCTTTTAAAGAAATGTTATCTGAAATATATAAAGATCCAGATGGAAATAAAAGTTCTAGTGTTGAAATAAGAAACCATAACTATGGCAGAATATGAGGCCAAGTTATGGGATAAGAAAGAGAAATGAGCCCGTAGGTTTCGACTAAAGCTAAAACAACGAATCCAGAATCGCGTGGCGATGTTGGAGTGAAATTTATGATTGCCTTGAAAGGGGAGTGGTCCTTTAAGGACAGAAGCAAATTATGAAGTCCTTGCGATAATGCGAGCCAACAAGTTACTATGGGATGGATGTATGGCTTATCTAGCTTCTGTGGTTGATACCAAGAGAAAAACACCTAGCCAACGATAAATCCCAGTGATTGAAGAGTTTGGGAATGTATTCCAGAGAACCTACCCAGAGTACCACTCGATCGAGAGATTTGATTCCTTTCGAATTAGGGAGAAATTGATATTATAATAATGATGGATTAGTTGATACCCAATGGAGCCAAATTGATTATGAGGGAAATAATTTAAGGATAAAAACAGAGGTCAGAGATTTTGGAATCTAGTTCCGACTAAGAGATTATGATGCCAGAAATATGAGGCTTGATTAGCTCATATGGTTGACCCCGAGGAAAGAGACACCAAGTATAATTATAATGATTTTGGGAGGTTGTACAAGGTTTTAATAAGCTACCAGATATCGATTTGGATGACATAATAATGAATATCGAGTATTCAGAGCCTAGTGCTGCATCTCCCGTTAGCCCAGTAGGAATAAAAGAATTAGCAACTCAGATGCGAGGATTGTTGAATAAGAGTGCAATAAGACTCAGTGTGCTACCATGAAGAACCGGTGTGTTGTAAGAAAGAAATATGTTAGCACAAGATTGTGCATCGAACCTCGAGAGTTGAATGAGTCAACATTGAGTACAGGTACTGTTGTAGAAGATTGTTTGAGCAGCCCAGGGACACTGTGTATTTTCCAAACTTATTAGGAAATTGGACATCACCGGTTGGAAGTTAAAAAATTGAAGATATACCCAAGATTGCGATTCGCACTAGGTATTGACACTATTAAATTGTAAGTGATGTCATTTTGGGTTGACTATTGCACCCACAACTTTTAATGGAATTTAATGAATTGGCTGTGAGTTATCAGAGATAGCTTTCGCCCTAAATATATCGAAACATCATATATATGAAGGAAAGGTGCGAAATCAAAAAGGATCAAACATGATCGACTTTCTGACCTATCAGATCTGAAAATATGTGTGCTTGTGTGTATATGAAGATTATGATTTGTGATAAAAGGATTGAGAGTCCTCGAACCAGACAACATTCCCCGCAAAAAAATTCCCCAAGAGATTCGCCTTTCTTTCAGAAAGGAGAAGAGATGAGATAATAGAGAATGACTGAACGAACACAAGAGGTAGATTGGCATTCTGTGAGATGATTAAAGAAGAGGTTGGAACACCGGGGGTGATAATAGATAACAATGAGATAGCGAGGCCAAAACAGTGATGGCCGATGAGCTCGTTACTAGACATCAAGAGTTACTCGAATCGATTGCTAGAATACTCGAACTAGTTTCAATACGGAGTACCCCGTCGACAATAGAGTTGACATTTATACAATGGAATTGGGAAATATCTAGAATTAATAGAGGGTTATGACAAGCAAGTTTTTGTTGATGTATTTCTGTGCAAACAAGATAGAGAATATGAGGTTCGAGATTTGTAATGAGAAAAGGTATCCTCGTGGAAGGAATTAACAAGATTAGAATGAAAGGAAGTTTAGCCCAAGATTCATTGGGCCATCTGAGAGTTTAAACACGTCAGGAAGGTGGCCTATGAGCCAGCCTCACCCAAACCGGTAAAATGGTCATAACATGGTTCTTGCGTATGTGCCTCATCAGTATACTATAGATGCCCGGCAAATGACAGAGTACGAGCAGATAGATATACATAACCGAATCTGAACTACGAAGGACAACCTATGGAAATTATGAATAGAAAAGAGCAAGCACTAAGAGATAAGGTTGTTAAGCTAGTGAGAGATTTGAAGAAAAATCAAGAAGTGGAAGAATCCACCTGAGAAATAGAAAGTGCAATGGGATAGAAGTAACCCCAGTTATTCCTAAACTGATTCCGAGGACGGAATCCTTTTAAGGAGGGGAGACTGTAATAACCCGAATTTTGGGTAGAATTAAAACTTTTCTTATTGTGGTTAAAGAGCATTAATGAATGGTGATTCCAAAGAACAATGATTGTAGTGAATGGATATTGCTATGGATGATGATCCCGATTCGTATATGTATGGTCAGAATAGAGTAATTCAAAGGTTGACGATATAGAAAAGAATAATCTATCGTCCAAGAAATGAGCTAATGAGCCCCGAGAAGGGAAATGAGGATGGTATAGTATTTTCCATACGTGCATAGTGTTTCCCGTACGTGCATAGTATTTCCCGTACGTGCATAGTAATTCGGTGGATGAATAGTGATTTTGTAAGTTGGAAAACTTTTCACGCCACCCTATGTACGGGACGTGATATGGATGTTTCGAAGTCATATTAGTAATACGCGGAGGAAATAAGTGAATGTAGAGACGATCGGAATTCAGAAATTCCTATTTTAATTTTTGGTGTAATATTTAACCGAGCAGTGAATTATATATTATTATATTTGAGAAATGAGATATTCAATTTGAGAAATTGAAGAGTTAATATTTTGGAATTTTATTATATTTGATTTTAGAAATTAGAACGAAAACCACTGAGACAGTGAAACAAGCGTTCTAGAAACCATTAAAACATTATAACGAGATTGATCAATAAAGCGAACGAATCCTAGATTACGGATTAAGTTCATATCAAGATTAAATATCCTACATGATCATCACGAGGATTATATTAAGGATTGAGGAAGATATTATTTATACCGAAGAATTTCCCGGTAAACCCTAGCGGTAAAATCGCTTGGTTATTCTTCTAACGATCAACGAAATTGAGCAACAACCGGACAAAGAAACATATAAACAATCAAGGGGCAACCAAATTATGACAAGTGACACCAATGAGAGCTTGACAACACACCCATAAAAGAGATGCATCCAAAGATATAGATACAATACATGTGTTAAGCTTATCTCACAAGATTGGTTAGTGGAAGATGATGCAATGCATGACCAAAGCACTTTCATAAAGCCACTTTATGAGATATTTACTCAATAATACACCTTAGACAAGATGAGATCTGATGTAAAGAAGATAGATATGCATTATACAACAATAATTCAAGAGATAAAGCAAGAAAACACAATCTCTCCAAAACTGCCCAGCATAACCAAGCTTAAGAAAAAAATTCATATCTCCATTTCTATCCATGATAAAATCACCATATTTTAACCATAGCTTCTCCACTCCATGGGCAAGATTCTTTCCAAATTTCATGGAAATCCAAGTAGTATAGCCTAGTCAAATCCATGCTTAAAGTTGGAGGACCAAAACTGTCCAGGTTCTGAACAGTAGCAAGATGGGGCTCAAAACCCTAGCTCCCATGGTTGGATTCTTTTTTTCTATAGCTCAAAAGAAAGCCCTTGAAGAGTAGAAGGTGTGGTAAAAATTTTAGAACCAAACTCTTATTTTTCGATTTTATATGATTTTTACAAGATTGACGATAAATAGTGAATCTTAGAAACTAACTTTGTTTTCTTGAATCTTTGGTTGATCTAGAGCTTGGTTAAGGTATTACAAGGATCAATAAAGGCTTGTTAAGTGTTTGCATACTTCAAAGGAAGGTATAAAGTTCATAAACCCTAGAGCTACTTTGAGTATTATATGTTTTTATGGATGATTTTAGTGTTAGTAGGTTATGTATGTTAAGATCTATGATTTTAGTTGATGGTTGTTGATTAGTTGGATGATGATCCATGAGATGGTGATTATGTGATGTTTTTAGACTTGTAATGATGTGTTCATATGATAGAATGGATGGGGTGTAGTGCTTGATTGAATCGCGGTGATGCGAAAATTTTGGAAAACGTGTAAACGTAGCCGTTATAATGCCCGATTTTATAATACCATGATTTGTATGCCATTTTCGTGCTAAGAGACCAACTGACCAGTAGCATCTCCTGCCATTAATAGCTGACTCATGTTACGAGGATCGTTTTGACATGAGAATCATAGCATTCGGACTTACGGTTTAGGAGAAATCGTAAAATTCGTAAAAGCAGTTCGTAAACGTATGTATGGATTCATAACTTCAATTGAACCCCTTTAAAGTGATAAATTCGGCTTCGAATTTTGGTAATTAAATACTAGAGGTCATAATAAAGATATGAGAGAAGACCTCGTGTCAAAAAGATTATTTTTAGATTTTATAAAAATGTTTGAATCAAGGTTAAGTGCGAAGGAACCCCTTAAAGGAGCACTCGATTATAACTTTGTAAACCGCTTAGTGAAGCGGGCGAATGAGATCCGAATTCTAAAACAAATCTTCGACTTAAGTATTTGTCGATTGACATGGACATAGTACGAGCCTAAAGCGAGCTAGTAACGCCTTCGTTGTGTATTGCTTACGTGTTTAAGCATTGAATTATAAGTGAATCATCTAGGGGATTAATCGTACGTTTTCTTTTGACTTTGTCTAGATTGTTTGACATTGTCACGAGCCCTACCACTTCTCGAGCATCAGGCAAGTTTCCTATTTCGATACTTTGAAGTATTGTTGTATAATACTGCTTTTGGCATATATTGAATTGCATAGTTTTACGATATATACTTATAGCGTAAATTTGACTTTCGGTTTATGTACGAGCTTTGAGGTAAAGTATTTATAAACCGGTATACCTTGTGGCTCTATAGATAAGAGCATGTTTATTGTTTTGACTCTAGATCGGGAGTCGGTATTCTGACATATAAGGATAGTCGTGGAAACCCGGAAGGATTCCAACGACAGATTATAATCTGAATTGAGGAATAATATTAATAATCATTATTTATATTTTCAGAAAGTATTAATTACTCAGAAATGATTCGAGAAATGTTATTTGAATATTACCTCATTCGAAGGTTATTATTGGATATGATTGATATTTGGCTTATCCACTAGATATGGGATATTAGTTATAAGCCGGGTTTTTGCAAATGCCCTTAGTGTCGGGCGTATGATTCTTATTCTCCATCCATAGACCGGGAGTCGAGATATTTTTTTTATATATCTTGGGCATTCTTTTCTGATCTAGATATTGAATAATGTTATTCAATTGTTATATATTAAATGAATATTATTTTTGAATATTCATTTGCAGTTATTTATTAAGTGAATATTATTTTGAATATTCATTTAAGGATTTATTTAATGAATATTATTTTGGAATATTCATTTAAGAATTTATTTATTTATTTTATATTCATGCGAGGATTTATTTATTTGAATATTACTTTAGATATTCATTTGAGGATTGATTCAAATATTATTTTGAATATTTACTCGAGGAATTGTTTATTTGGTGAATATTTTATATATTCATTCGAGAGTTATTTATGAGCAATATTTTATACTGAGAATATTCTTTAATTATTTATGAATTAATAAATATTCTTTGAATATTTATTTAATTATTTCAACTAATTTTAAAAATGATTTATCTTATTCAAATATTATTCTGATCTTGAAATATCATGTAAAATATTTCTGAGTCTTATTATGTTTATTTTATCGAGGAAAGGTTCTCAAAACTCTATTTTCCGTTTAAGGTCTATCTTATAGGAAGACTTAAACACTCGCTCAGAACTTTCAAATATAAGGGAGCTGTACTCGAGAGCTGTTATTTATTTTATTTGACTGCCCGGTCATAAATCTGTTGATATTACTCTTTTCCCTCGCAACTTGGTTGCTAATCATCAAAGCGATTCTTTTTGTTACTTCATCATCATTCGAGGATTACTTACGAGCAATATTATGATTTAATAATATTCCGTAATTATTACTGACTTAATAAATATTCTTGGAATATTTAATTAAATTATTTTGAAGTCTTTTTATAATGATTTATATTATTCAAAGATCATCCTTCACCTTCAAATATTATGTAAAATATTTCGGAGTATTTTACGACTATTTTTATCAAGAGGAGATTCCCAAAACTCTGTTTTCATTTAAATCTATCTTATAAGAAGATTTAAATACTCGCTCAACTTCCAAAAATATATAAGGGGACCTCACTTGAGAGATGTTATTTATTTGACTGCCCGGTCATATACTTGCTAAACTATCTGGTCACTCACATCTTGATTATTTTCAAATATGAATATGAGTCTTTTTGGTTACCTCCTCAACACTCGAGGGGTAAGATTGATGGAACAAGTTTATATCCATTAACAAGCATCAGCTAGGGAAATATTGGTGAATCTTTCTTTCCAACTAGATACGACTACTTTGTGGAGTCTTATCAACAAGTATTATACTTGGGGAAAGGGGGACGAACTTTATGTTTCGGAGTCATGGATGTTATTGAACTAGGAGACGCGTAAGTGGCCGAGTGGCGCCGGTCCAGCAATGGCCCAACCGTTGGCCGGGGGGTTCCAGAGGGCGGGCGATCCGTCGGTGCTTCCTTCTACATGTAGAGAACAAATGATGGGGAGCATGACATGCGACTGATCATCGTAAATGTTGTGGCTCCTGGCGCGGCAAGCTCCCGTATTAGTTCATCTTCCAAATTGGGAAATTATCTGCAACATTATCATTGTTGGCAGGGTTGAAAAGTGTTTGAACTGGAATTGCAATATTTTTCCTGCAAGTTCCTCTATTTTGAAAATTGATGATATCTTGCTTATTCTGGCATAGCAGATATTTCTAAGAAAGATATATTTTGAGTTACCTTGTAACGTCATCTTTTATATGACTCTGTGGTTACCTTACATAACCGGGGTTATGGTAAGGGGTTTTTTTTATATTGAATCACCTTATAACTTCATCTTTTAAGTTATATGTTGATACTCTGCTTATACTTATATAGCAGATATTTCTTTCCTACAGAAAGATTATATTGGTTTACTTTGAAACCTCATCCTTTTATAATATACTAGAACTTGGTTCAATAGTATAATAAAAGTTTGCAGAGATATTATGAAATGATATTTGGAGTACTACAATAGTACTGTTTTTGGAATATATTCTGATAAGGTAATACTTTTGGTAAAGAGATATTTTGACAATTATTGTCTTATACCCGCCTTATTCTGGGTTAAGTCATAGGCAGAGTTATGCCATGTTTTCATTACCTTGCTGAGCTATTTGCTCACTCTTGCTATTATTTTATATATATTATAGAGCAGTGAAGCAAGATGTCATGGGCACCAGTGATCCCGAAGAGTAGTACGAACCAGTCGGATCAAGCTGCAGTTGGCTGCATTTAAATTATGTATAGATATGAATGGTAGGAGAAGATTGTAATCATCAGAAGTCAGAGTTGGAATTGTAACATTTCCTATATATTATTTCAATAACAGATTTTGTAAGACAATTGGGTATTGTAATAAAAGTTGTTTATTCCGCAGTTGTTGTATAGTATCGTTTCTGAGACTCTAACCTGTGTGTGTGTGTGTGAGAGAGATATATATTGTGGGGTCATAAGCCATTGAAATATGTGCAGTGTGAGTAATACAGGTAAGACAAGGAGTAAATGGATCGTGACTACTCTAAATCCCAGACCCCGGATTTGGGGATGTTACACGTTTCCCACCCCTAGTGTTTAGGAACCCAACTCAAGATGAGTACAGCTTACCATCTACAGACTGACGGACAAAGTAAAAGAACTATTCAAACTATCGAGGATATGCTCAGGACCGACATAGAAAGTATGCGGATCAAGCCAGGAAAGATATGAGTTTTGAAATAGGAGATCAAGTGTTGTTAAAGGTATCACCTTGGAAAGGAGTGACCAGATTTGGTAAGAAAAGAAAGCTGAGTCCGAAGTATGTTGGACCCTTCGAGATTTTAAAGTGAGTCGGGAAAGTTGCTTACGAATTGGCGTTACCACCACACATGTATCACATTCACAACGTTTTCCACGTATCTATGCTTAAGAGGTACAATCTAGATATGAGTCATGTGATCGAGTATGAACCTATTGAGATTCAGCCAGATTTATCGTACGAGGAGCAACCAGTAGAGATTCAAGATAGAACAGAAAGAAAGCTTTGAAATAAGACTGTTAACTTGGTTAAAGTGTTCTGGAGGAATCCTAAAGTTGAAGAGTCAACTTGGGAGCTTGAGAGCGAGATGCTCGCTAAGTATTCTCATTTATTTACTTAGGTGAGATTCTGGGGACAGAATCCTTTTAAGGGGGAAGGCTATAACGACCTAGAAATTTTCGCAATTTTATAAGTGTTCATATTATTGTTAAATGAAAATTATGTGATCTATATGACGGATATATTTTTTTGTGAAGTTAAGATATGTGTGAAATCATGTTTATATGATTATGTGATGATTGGTATGTGTCGTATATGTTCGTAGAATTTCATTTGCATTTTTGAGCATTAAAAACTATTTTAAACATGCATTATTAAATCTTCTAAGATTTTTATAAAATCATTGGAGTCGTTTTAAATCATGAAATCTTTTGCATTATCATCTTTATGATATTATTTAGTTTTTAGAATTTGTGGGAGTATTTAATTGTGTGCGTAAGTATTTTAAAATTATTTAAAAAGCTTTATTCCATTTAAAGATGTTAAACTTGTAAAAATCATATAAAATTCATTTTTGATCCCAAAATTATTTTAAAAATATGGGGAGGTTTGTAATTTCATAAACTTCATTTTAGATTAAAAATTATTTTTCTCCTAATTTCCTGATTTATTTCAATTTTTAAAGGATTAAAATCGGCTTTTAAAAGAAATTGGATTTTCAGCTTTTGTTAAATTACGAAACTGCCCCTGGCAGTTTCCCCGCCACCAGTTTCTTATCATTTCTTCTTCATCTCTTTTGACCCAGCAGCTATGCTCTCTCCCTCTCTTCGTTTTCTACATCAAAACCACCTCAAATCTTTGTAAAACTTCTTCTTTAATTAGTTCTTGTTATGATTAATAGTTTATTTGTGTTTTCTAGAGTTTTTCTTAAAAGTTATATACATATGTATGTATGTATGTATTCGATATTGACATGCAAGACTGGTTGGGTATCAATTCAGTGATTAAATGATTGTGGGATATAAATTATGGCTTGAAATCGAGTTTTGGTGTAGTTTGGGGGTTGTTCTGGGATTTTCTTGAAAAGCCCCACCGCCAGTGGTGGTTTCCGGCGAACGGGCGGCGGCAGGTGGTGGCCCTGAGGAGGAGGAGCGTGTATGGGTGATTTGCAGTGTTATTTGCTAGTTAAATTCAATTGCATGTGTAGTTAGTTAATTAAGATTGAGTTTTCAAATTGTTATTATTAAGAATAATACGTGTATAATTGTTAAATGATCTTTGATATTTATAATCTATGTACTTAAATGATGATTATAATGTTAGATGTTAATTATGGATTTTAATTAAGCATAATATGAATATATGAAGATGCATGTAATGTTTTATGAGTTGATTTTTCTGATTTTTAGTAGTAAAAATCTGCTACTTTTAAACAGTTTGTTCAGAAATCATTTGAAGTCGGTTGGTAAAACTTATTACATATTCAGATTCCTTGCCAAAAGATACATGGAATAGGCTGTAGAATCATGTCAATAGGATTTAAAATGATTGGGTTATGATCAGTCAAAGTTGAGCTATTTTAGTTGCTTTCGGGATTATGATTTTTAAATTTTGAAAAATCATAGTTAATCGAGTACTTGTTCAAAATTTATGAGCCTTACCATTCTGGAAAGGTCTCGAAATTGTCTTCAAGTTTCGTGTTCTGTACTTTTTCATTTGAATTGATCTTTATGTAGTAAAGTGGCAGTCTTTGGGACTGATCGGTTCAGATTTTATCTTTGATAGCCTATTTGTAAGATATTTGAGATTGGTCGTATTGGTGAAATGGTTAAGTACAGGTATGGTATTAGTTATGAGTAGTTTATGTTTGGGCTTGTAGGTGGATTTGTAATCCATCGGATTGGTTTTATTGTGATTTGAGTCGGTCATGTTCCGACGGGCTAGACCACTTTATAAAGGAGGTGCTGCCCGATTTTCGTTAAAATTATATTCTTACATTCTATAGTGTTATGCCCGAATTTGGCATAAGTCCTAAACAGGCCTAATGTGCTAGAATATTAGTACATCACACATAATGGGCCTAGGAGTGAAGAATGGGTCATTAAAGTCCACCATCATGGGTCAGTGCATTGTATTATTCTGTAAAGGGAGTTCGCCAGCGAGCCCTATGGATAGGGTCGCAGTCCACAAGGTCCAGCGAGGCCTAAAGGTCCAGCGTGTCCTAGAGCATATTTATTATGAAGGCTTAAGGTCAGGCCCAGCGAGGTCGCGTGAGTATAATTATCTCCGTACGGTGTGGACTGCATCGCATGACTAGCCCAGCGAGGCCGCATGCGAGGCCATGCAGCTTCCCCATTCGCCTCGTCAGCGAGGCCAGTTGATTTCAGCATCATGTTAGCCATAGGCAACCTTTAATGGGCCATGGGTCATGAGCAGTATAAATGGGTAAAATATATCAGCCCAAAGAGATGTCTAGTGGATTTGGGCCAAGCCGACCTCATAGAAACCCTAACCCGTCTAGATAACTTCTTCTCAAAGAGAACTACGTATGGCTTGATCCCTATAAATAGGGTACGTAGGCATCTTGTAAAGGATGAGAAACAGTTCACCACTGAATATCAATAGACAAGATCAGCCACAAAAAGTTACAAATCTCCTCCGTGTTCTTCGTGTTCTTAGCAGAATATCCGTATTTTGCCCCATAAATCCAGCAACCTCCAAAATATTGTTATACAATATTCTCCCTATAACATTTGGCGCTAGAAGGAGGGCTAGTCGTTGAGTTGGGAGAGCAATGACTAAATTAAACAAGAAGAGAAACGGAGTGGGGGAGACCCCGGGGTCGCATAAGAAAAACAGAGACGACCCCCAGAAGAAGGATCAACCAGAGAGCGAGGCGGTGGAAGATAGGACTAAAGAAGGGTTCAAGAAGTAGAAAATACCTCCTGTCCAACAAGTGGCCTTGACTGGTGAAGTCATGTCATTTCTGAAGAGCCTCGGTGATCAAATGATCGAGGTACAGAATAGGGTGGCTAAGATGGAGAAGCGACGTAGCTCTAGAGGTTTGAAAAGGAATGCGAGGACAGGGGATCGAACTCATCAAGCAGAGGGTAGTAAAGGCCCCACCAAACAGTTAATAGGGGACTTTGATGATGTAGTAACAGACCAAACGAACCCTGATTGGAGCGAGGAGGAGGCTACTACGGAGAAGGGGGGTCGAAGGAGAAGCCCGCCTCATCTGAAGGAAGATCCGTTAGCGTCTTTGACCGAGTTCGAAAGAAACTCAGTGAGCATGATCTCCGCCTTAAACTAGAGAAACTTAAAACTAGTAAGGATGGAGGATCTAAAAACAAAAGCAAGGGCTCCCATCAACCTTTATCCCCTCGAAGAGATCGTGAGCGGTCACATCGTCGCAATGACAGACCCCCTCTCCTCGTAGAGAGCGTGAGCGGTCCTATCATCGCGATGACAGATCCCCTTTCCATCGAGAGCGTGAACGGTCCCAACACCGCGAGGAAGAACGTAAAAAGAAGGATTGTAGGAATGATCAAGAGGAGTCTAGTGCCCCAAAAAAGACTCAATCTCATCATGGAAGTACTGGAGAGAAGAAGAAAGAAGACAAGGAAGCTAAGATCGGTGACTATAAGTTGGAAGAGCTAAAAAAGGCCTTGGATGCGATGAATAATGAGAAAGGGATTTTCAGTACTATGGGCTCGTCTTCGCCCTTTACTCATGAAATTCGAACTGCTCCACTTCCTGCCGTGTTTCGAGGCCATCATTCAGATATGACCTACAATGGAGAAACTGACCCAGCTGATTTTGTTGTTCGGTTCAGTAATGAGATTTATGTTTATCAGGTCTCGCAGCTAGCGAGGTGTAGGTTGTTTGCAGCCTCGCTGAGAGGGAGTGCTCAGCAATGGTTTTCGAAGCTAGGAGCACTAGTCACCATTGATTCCTGGGAGCAATTTGTAGACATCTTCATTAACCAATTTCAATCCTCGATGCTCTATGCACCCCCTGTGTCTACTCTAGCCAACATAAAGCAAAATGAGGGAGAAAGTCTATAGGATTACTTCAAGAGGTTCAATACCGAGGTCCCTAGGGTGCGAGGTGCAAACGATGAGGCCGTTAAGAACTTTCTAACCGCTGGGTTAAGAGAAGGCACAAAATTTTGGAAGCATCTACAGGCTCACACACCTAATACCCTTGCTGAATTCTACAAGGAGGCTGAGCCTTTCAAGTGGGTAGAAAAATCAATGGAGGGCCTCAAGAAGAATACGGGGTCTGGCAGTAGTGGAAGTAAAGGGAAAGGAGTAAAAAGGAAGGATTCTAGAAGCCCCAGGCGAAGATAGGATCGTAGCCCGAGCCCGAAGAGGAGGGATCGCAACCCCCCAAGACGGTCCCCACCTTGGGCCCGTCCGGCTAGAGATGAAAACAAGTTCGATCCCTTAGTGGCTTCAGTTGATCATATTTATGCTGTCCATGCTAACAAAGGGATGTTCACAAAACCTCCTGCCATGTGTGCATAGGGAACCTGAAATACTACGAAGTATTGTGATTTTCATGAACAAAGGGGGCATGACACCGCAGACTGCTGCACCTTAAAGAGCAAATTGATCGGTTAATTCGAGAAGGGAAGTTAACTGAGTGGGCGGTTCGAGAAGTGAAAAAACATCAAGGAAACTCTGGCAAGTCAGGTCTGGGATATAATGATGTACCTCATACGGGTCATAATACAGAGCCTCGCAAGGAGAGGGAAGAACGAGGCAATAGCATCCATGTAATCATTGGAGGGCCACATGTTGGAGGAGACAGCAACAAGGCAAGAGAAAGGTATGCTCGCGAGGCTAGAGAGCGGCCCCTTACCAATGTGCATCATTTGCAGGAGAGACCCCCAAAGCTCTTTAAAGGGGAAGATACAAACATCATGTTTACCGAGGAAGATGCAAAGTGGGTACAACACCCTCATTCAGATGCTTTAGTGGTTCGGGTTCGCATTGGATCTCAGAATATCTACAGAGTTCTGGTAGATAATGGAAGTGCTGTGAATGTTCTGATGTATGATGTTTACAAGAAGATGAGGTATGTGGACAAGGATCTCGTTCCTACGGTGGGGCACCTTTATGGGTTCATTGGGGCTTCTGTTAGTGTAAAGGGGATCATCAGGCTCCCCATCACTTTGGGGGACGAGCCCTGCATCACGACCCAGGTCACCAATTTCATGGTCGTGGACTAACCATCAGCTTACAATGCTATTGTGAGGAGGCCAATCTTGAAAGAAATGAGGGTAGTGACCTCCATCTATCATCTCTCAATGAAATTTCCTACCCCGCATGGTGTGGGATGTGTTAGAGGAATTCAGCATGAATCTCGGGAGTGCTACAACCAGGCCCTTAAGTCAGCAGAAAGAGGAAGAAGTTCTATGTTAGATGAAATGATATGCGAGGAAGAAGGGGGCTCGCAAAGAAGCCTTGCGACCTTCAACCGGTTGCAACATGATATCTATCGAGGAGTTACCAGATGATTACTTCGACAGCTTGGGTATACAAGTAGAGCCTGTGCCAGGGGCCATTATGATGGAGGCTTCGCAACCAGTGTTGGTCTTGCAAGAAGGAATTGTCGAGGAGGCTAGTGATGATGAGGAAAGCCCGGAACAGGCAGCAGTGCGAGCTCGTAAGGGGAAGTGGGTTCGCAAGGAGACATCTACTTTGGTGGATCTACCAAATGGAATCACTCAGGAGACAACGGTTGTAACTGAGTACGGTCACATCAGTGCGACTCCGCCTTACCAGGTTGTAGCCATGAGGCCAAATGAAGCAGAGACTAGCAAGGCTCACGATGTTGAAGTCAATTTAGATCCTCGCATCCCTGAGCATATGGAACGGCCGGGGCCATAGAAGATACAATCTCTGTTCTTGTAGATGCTAAGGATTCAACTAAGGTGTTGAAGGGGGAGGCTCGTGGAGTTTCTTAAATCTAACTTGGATGTATTCGCATGGTCTCATGAAGACATGATTGGTATTGATCCTAATGTGATGTGTCACAGACTTAATCTTGATCCCAGTAAAAAGGGAGTGAGGCAGAAAAGGAGGCCAATAAGCGGAGAGCGAGCCGAGGCTCTTAAAGAGGAGGTGGATAGGCTTCTCGAGGTCGGACTCGTTAGGGAATCTTTCTACCCTGATTGGCTCGCGAACCCTGTCCTAGTCAAGAAACCAAATGGCAAGTGGAGGACTTGTGTGGATTTTACTGATCTCAACAAGCATTGCCCAAAGGATAGCTTCCCGCTTCCGAGGATTGATCAGTTGGTAGATGCAACAGCGGGGCATGTTCTCCTAAGTTTTATGGATGCTTATTCTGGGTATAATCAGATACCCATGTATGGCCCTGAACAGGAACACACCTCATTTATTACGGACAGAGGTCTTTATTGCTATATTGGGATGCCCTTTGGTCTCCTTAATGTTGTGGCCACTTATAAAAGGCTCGTCAATATGATGTTTGAGAAGCAAATTGGGAAGACAATGGAGGTCTATGTGGATGATATGCTTGTAAAGTCTAAGGAAGCCGGGGACCATGTAGCCCACCTAGCAGAAATGTTTGACGTCCTAAGGAAATACAGAATGAAGCTCAACCCTTAAAAGTGTGTTTTTGGGGTCGAGTCTGAGAAATTCTTGGGGTTCATTGTGAATCACAGAGGAATTGAGGCTAATCCTGCCAAGATAAAGGCTCTAATGGAAATGAGGTCGCCTAGAAGTGTCAAAGAGGTTCAAAGTCTAACTGGAAGGATAGCAGCCCATAACCGGTTTGTTTCTAAGTCATCAGACAAATGTCATGAATTCTTCAAAGCAATCAAGAAGGTGGGCAAGAATTTTGAGTGGACCTTGGAATGCGAGGAGGCCTTTCAGAAAATAAAGGAGCACTTGGGTTCGCCCCCACTACTTTCTAAGCCCAAGGAAGGAAAAGTTCTTATTGTTTACCTAGCTGTTTCAGAATATGCCATCAGTGCTGTCCTCGTTCGCGAGGAGGAGAAGGTCCAATTCCCTGTTTATTATGTTAGTAAGAGGTTGCTAGATGCTGAGACTCGCTATACCAATATGGAGAAGCTAGCCTATGCTTTAGTCATGGCTTCGCGAAAACTGAGGCCTTACTTTCAGGCTCATAGCATTCAAGTTCGCATTGCCTATCCCCTGAGGCAAGTAATGCACAAGCCTGAGGCCTCGGGAAGACTTTTAAAGTGGACCATAGAGCTGAGCCAGTTTGATATTGAGTACAAACCTTGAGGTGCCATAAAAGGACAAGCTTTAGAAGATTTCATTTTGGAATTCCCTTCCCAATCTGAGGAAGATGCCTGGGCTCTGGTGGCGATCCCAGAGGTAGTAGGCCCCGAGGTAAAGAATGAGAATTCAGCCTCGTGGTGGGAGTTATATGTTGATGAGGCATCAAACAAGGAAGGAGTTGGAGCTGGGATCGAGCTCGTTAAACCTGAGGGTCGTAAGCTAAGCAGTGCTGTGCACTTCGCCTTTGAGGCCTCTAATAATGCCGCTGAGTACGAGGCTCTCATCATTGGTCTTAAGCTCGCAATAGAAATGAAGGTGGAAAATCTCAATGCGTACAGCGATTCTATGTTAGTTACGGGTCATGTTGGATATGGATGGCAGGCCAGGGGACCTCAGATCGAGTTATATTTAAAGTGTGTTCAAAGATTAATGAAGTCATTCAAGCAAGTGAAGGTGAAATTTATCAGGAGGGCAAAAAATCAAAGAGCGGATGCCCTCGCAAAGATGGGCTCGCGTCGTGAGGCCACCCTACTTGGGATAATTCCATTGGAGGTTCAAAGTAAGCCTAGTGTTCCAGAAGAGTTCGTTATGGAGGTAACAAGCCAGGGGTCGACATGGATGACCCCCATATGGGAGTCTGTTAAGAATGGAATTCTGCCTCAAGAAAAGAAAGAAGCAAGGAAGATCAAATATCAGGCAGCTTGCTATGTGATTTATGATGAAGTGCTGTACCGAAGAGGATTTAACACCCCACTCTTGAGGTATGTAGATGGTGAAGAGTGCAACTAAATTTTGAGGGAGGTCCATGAGGGAATATGTGGCAATCACTCGGGGGGTAGTTCCCTAGATCAAAAAATTCTACGACAAGGGTATTTTTGGCCTACATTGAAAAGAGATGCCTTTGAGTTCGCTAGGCGATGTGACAAATGTCAGAGAAATGCCAACTTCAGTAATGCTCCAGTTGCACACCTCACTTCGCTGATGAGCCCATGGCCCTTCGCCATGTGGGGAATAGATATTATTGGCGAACTCCCCAAAGCTAAGAGAGGGGTCAAGTATGCAGTTGTGGCCGTGGACTACTTTACTAAATGGGTCGAGGCTGAGCCCCTTGCTACTATCACAGCCAAAAAATTAAAGGACTTCGTGTACAGGTCAATTGTGTGTCGCTATGGGATCCCATATCAGCTTATTTCAGATAATGGGAAGCAATTTGATAGCAAGGAGATGAAGGAGTTCTGTGAAAATTTGGGAATCAAGAAAAGTTTCTCTGCTGTGAGCCATCCTCAAACAAATGGTCAAACGGAGGCCATCAATAAGGTAATCAAACATACCCTAAAAGCTAAATTGGAGGAGAGCAAGGGCAATTGGCCCGAGGAGTTACCAAAAGTCTTGTGGTCATACAACACGACACCAAGGTCTACTACAGGAGAGACTCCATTTTCTTTGACTTATGGGTGCGAGGCCATGGTGCCCGTTGAGGTAGGCTCGGGCTCGTTCAGAAGGGAGCATTACGACCCCGAGGCAAACGAGGTCAATCACAGGCTACACTTAGACATGATACAAGAGTCAAGGGAAGAGGATCAGTTAAGGGTCGCAGCTTATCAAAGAAGAGCTGCGAGGTACTATAATGGAAAGGTTCGTGTGCCACATCTTCGTGTGGGGGACTTGGTGCTTAGGAGAGTGATGCCTAACACTAAGGTCTCATCTCATGGGGTCTTTGGAGCCAATTGGGAAGGGCCATATAAAGTCTATGGTGTCATCAATGAAGGGACCTATTATCTAACTGATATGGATGATAAGGTCATGCCACGAGCATGGAATGCAGAACACTTAAGGAAGTACTATCAGTAGACGCCTCGCCCTTGGTAGTTTCTATCTATTACTACTTAGCATGATTAAATTCATACAAAGTACTGGGGGGTAGTGATCATACAGACACATCCTCTTTATGATGTAATGAAAGTTGGGGCTCGTCCCTAGTATTTATATATGAAATTTGTTCTCCAAAAAGTTGTGCAATTTTATTCTTTTTGTCAGCATTTTTAAAAATATCAGGACAAGGCCAGCACAGCGTATGCGAGGCCGAATTCCCTTCAGGTCAATGAGGTAGCGAGCGTGCACTTACTGCGACCTGAGGGATTGTCCTTAAAGTTTAGTGGATAAGAAGCGTATCTATTCAAGGAAGTTCAAAGTAAAAGAAGTCACGGTGCGACCTCAATCTCAGGATCGTGACTGCGACCTCGCAAGAAAGGCATCGCGTGTCATGACTCCAAAGGGATGTGGTACACCTTGAAGTTAAGTAAATCTAAAAGGAAAAGCTACAAATTCAAAAAGGCAAGCTTCGCACGTGTGAGGCCAATCTACTTGATAACATTTCAAATACATAGAGAATGGAAGCAATAATTCTATGAAGTTAAAACAAATAATTTATGAAGAAACGAAGATAAGCAATTGGCAAAATGCATTAATCATTATCAAGGAGCCAAAAGTTACTGGGTCGCTATGCGAACCCAAGGAAAAAGTTATCAGGATAGTTATCAAAAGAATATTACATATTGAGAGACATTCAAGGGGTGTCCGCATCCCCAATTCAAAAGATCAGAATTAAAAGAGTTATGCAACGGTCTCATTGGGGTTGACCTGATTAGCTTCATTTGCTTTGTTGGCCTCGCTAGCGAGCCTGGAAGCTTCTTTGGCATCCTCTTCCTCAATCTCCTTGCGAAGATCGGTAGCAAATTCAGCATTGCCTGGACCGAGCCGTGACCAGTCAAAATCAGGAACCTTCCTTATGAAGCCCTTCATAAATTCGGTTTGGGCAGCCTCCTCAACATCATCATGATTAGTTTGGGCAGCAGCGAGCTCCTTCTTCAGCTTGTCCATCTCCACCTCATGTTTCTTCTTCAGCTCCTCATCGTGCTGTTCAGCCTCCTTTAGTGCTTTGTCAAGAGCAACCTTCTGGCTGGTGACATTTGATAAGCGTGCATTTAATCTTAATAGTGTCCCTATATTTAAGTTATTCTGCATTGATTTGGATTTTTATTTAATAAATTTTAATGTTTTATTGTAGGTATCAAGGAGTTATAATAAAGGTGGGCTTGGAGTTTAAATAGAAAGAGTTGGAAGTTAATTTGATTAAAATTCGGATTTTATGGGTCGCTGCGCAGTCTACACTGTTTGGGCCATATCTAGAGTTCTACAAGTCCGATTCTAACGATTCAACAACCCACGGAAAGCTTATGAGAAGGGCTTCAATTTAAAAGTGGTCTTGATATAATATTCAACCTACATCATCCCAGAAACAGAGCCCAATAGCCAGTTACGAATTTCCTTTCTTGGAATTCAATTTTTATTGGGAAATCTCCTTGTAATTGTAGTAAATAATTAAAAATATTTTTATTAGAGATATTATTAGATATAGATCAGACCTAATAGATACAACGGAGGAGACGAGTAGCCGCACAAGAGGAGGAGAAAAAGCCATTAACAAGAAGAATTCAGCCATTGAAGACATTCAATTGGCTTTGTTTTCTTTAATCTTTTATACCTCTTCTTATGAACATGTGTTGGTTATCTTTAGATTATTTTGATACGTTTATTATGAACTAAACTTGTATGAGTTAGGATTTTTATGGAACCCTAGTATGGGATTGTTGGTGTTTTGATAAGAAGTACTATTTGCATTTGCAGTTTATTCGTTCAAGTGGATATCATGATATATATTTGCTATTGTTTGGCCAACGGTAGTAGATTGTTGAGTTAATTATAATACTGAGAGGGTTATAGTTAATGGACACAATACTTGAATGGTGCATGATTATATCTGTTGATATTAATTTTGTGACGGTATAGACATATATCGTTACCTTGCATACCCGTGTGAAATGTTGGGGAATAGGGTGATAACTTGGATTTTTTTGAAGTCGTGTGAACACTTTCAGATTGAAGTTATTTTTGGTTCACCCAAATAATTCAATCGGATAAAATCAGAAATTTTACAAGAAGAGAGAATGTGTTTTGTGGTGAATTTCAAATGAACCCCTTACTGAAAATGATCAATGCAACACCTATTTATAGATGTCAACAGGTGTGTCTTTTGCCAATAGACACATCTCAAGATGTGTCTTTTCCCAACAGGCACATCTCTTCCAACAGTCATGTCTAATACCAACAGACACATCTCAGGATGTGTCTTTTTCCAACAGACACACCTCATTCTAATCAGGTGTGTTTGATGCCAATAGACATGTCTCATAAGCAATAATACTGAAATCATAACGAACTCGAACAGAGCATGCACTCCGCAATCTCCCGACTTGTTCGATGTAACATTACGATTACAATGATCAACTAGTCAATCCAATTACACTAAAATATCCAACAATCCTCCCCCATTTTAGCGTAATCCATGATTAACTAAACAAAATCACAACAAACAACAAACTTATGCATAAATGAAATATCATGACGATTGAATTTCACATTAGTATATTACACATTCCAAATATTCGAATACCAAGGTGTCACTATGGATTGAACCTTCGTTATTCATAGTGAATATATGAAGATAACATACACATAAATTTACATTCTCAAATGTTCTTACTCGACACTATATTTTACTAGCCTAGTGTCCAATCCTTCTTAAGCATATCAAAGCCAAGTCCAAGCTTCTTGAAGCGGCTAAACTTCATGCTCAAATAGGTAGTTCTTTTATTCTCGCACCTGCATATGCAATTTTTCAAAAGAACTATTAAGAAGATAAACTTCAACCTCCTTAACTTGCAGGTCTGAACACATACCTTGGGATGATACTTTAATGTGTTCCAATCTCTAAATGTTAAGATTTCCACATTGAATTCATCACCTAATGTCATTTTAGATGGGAATTGGGTATCTCAACATGAGAGGTTTTTGATGGACTTTAATCCAATCCCTATAGCCGACTTGTGCACAAGATCTCTACTCAACCCTTTGGTTAGATGATCGACTAAATTATGTTGAGTTCTTATAAACTCCACTGATATAACACCATGCGTGATAAGCTCACGAATCATGCTGTGTCTAAAACCTAAGTGTCTACACTTGCCTTTGAACACTTGTCTATAAGCATTCGCCAAGGCAGACTCACTATCACATCTGATAGATATGGGTGATATCGGTTTAGGCCACAATGGAATCTCATAAATCAGATTTCTTAGCCATTCAGCTTCTTTACCAGCCGCTGATAATGCCACAAATTCAGATTCCATCGTTGAATCAGTAATGCAACTCGGTTTCTTCGATGCCCAAGAGATAGAACCTCCCCCAAGTAGGAATACCCATCCACTTGTAGAAGAATGATCTTCCTTATTGGAAATCCAACTTGCATCCGAATGACCTTCAATAACCAAAGGAAATCCAGTATATGTCAAACCATAATCCATGGTTCCTTTCAAGTACTTGAACACTCGGCTTAAGGCTTGCCAATGATGTGAACTTGGTTTGCTAGTGTACCTACTAAGCTTTCCAACAGCATACGCAATATCTGGCCTATTGCTTATCATGGCATACATAAGACTACCAATAGCCCTTGAGTATTCAAGTTGAGATACTGCAATACCTGTATTAGGTAGGAGTTTAATACTAGGATCAAGAGGAGTGCTAACGGGAGAACAATCCTTAAAGTTAAATCTTTTCAGAATCTTCTCAATATAATGGGATTGAGAAATTGAAATACCATTGTTCTCATGCTTGATCCTTATACCAAGAATCACCTCAGCCTCCCCCATGTCTTTCATATCAAAATTAGATGACAAGAACTTCTTGGTTTTATCCACTTGATTTTGGTCAGTACCAAAAATCAACATATCATCCACATATAAACAAATTATAACTCCTTTACCAGAAGAATCAAATTTGCTATATACACACTTGTCTGCTTGGTCGAGAAAATAACCGTTAAACAAGACCACAGTATCAAATTTATCATGCCAATCCTTCGGTGCTTTTTTCAGACCATAAATTGATTTCTTCAATTTACACACCTTGTTCTCACAACCAGGCATAACAAACCCTTCGGGTTGTTTCATATAAATCTCTTCATCTAATTCACCATTCAAGAATGCAGTTTTCACATTAATTTGGTGAATGACAAGGTTGTGTATAGCAGCAAGTGCTATTAACAACCTAATAGTGGAGGTTCTAGCAACAGGAGCATAAGTATCAAAATAATCAATCCCTTCTTTTTGTCTAAAACCTTGGATTACCAATTTGGCTTTAAACTTATCTATGGTAACGTCCACCTTCATTTTCCTTTTGAAGATCCATCTGTTTCCCAATGCTTTACAGCCAGGGGGCAGATCACTCAATTCCCAAGTATTATTATTCATGATAGAATCCATTTCATCTTGGATAGCTTCTTTCCAGAATGCAACATCCCTAGATTTCATAGCTTCGCTAAAAGTATTTGGATCCTCCTCAATAACAAAACAATATTGGTATTGATATTCAATTTCATCTCTAGAGCCTTCTACTAGATAAAGATGAAAGTCATCTCCAAAAGACTTTGCTTTTCTAGCTCTAGTGCTTCTCCTTGGTTCAGACGGTCCATTCACATCTTCAGTAGAAATTGAGTTCCTACTAGAAGAATTCAAAAGCATGTCCCTTGGTCTAGGTATAGATGTAAATCTGTTTTCATCAAATATAGCATCTCTTGACTCGATAATCGAGTTCACAGATACATAGTCATTAGATTCTAAAACATAGAATCTATATGCTGTGGAATGCTCAGCATAACCAACAAATATGCAATCTATACCTCGTTCACCCAAGTTTCTTCTTTTGGGTTCAGTGAGTCTTACAACTGCTCTACATCCCCAAACTCTCAGAAAACTTAATTTTGGTGACTCTTTATACCAAAGTTCATAAGGGGTAATCTTATTCCTCTTACTAGGAATTCGATTCAATAAATGACAGGCTGTCAACATAGCCTTACCCCAAAATCCCTCACTCAAACCCGAGTAGGATAACAAGGAATTAACCATTTCTTTCAAAGTCCTATTCTTTCTCTCTGCCACACCATTTTGCTATGGTGTATAAGGAGCCGTGGTTTGATGTATTATACTAGTAGATTGAAAATAAACCGGATCATAATACTCACCTCCTCTATCAATACGTATATTTTTAATCATGGTACTCTGATGTAGCTCTACTTCTTCTTTATAAATTTTAAAGAAGTCAAGAGCTTCATCCTTAGCATGCAATAAATATACATAGCAACATCTTGTAGCATCATCAATAAAAGTAACTACATACTTTTTATTTCCTAATGATGGTGTAGAATGGAAATCACACAAATCACTATGTATTAGTTCTAAAACATCAGACACCCTATTAACCTCTTTAAAGGGCATTCTAGTTATCTTTGTTAACATGCATGTTTTGCATTTTTCATTGTCTAAATCAATAGCGGGTATGAGACTCATTTTTGACATATCCTTTATTCTTTTGTAATGTACATGTCCTAGTCTAGCATGCCATAATTCTGGTTTATTCAAATTATTGCTAGTACTAGTAGAAGCCATGCAAGCATATTCATTAATAAATGGAGTATTTACATTCAACATAAACATACCATAACAGAAATAGCCAAAGCCAACAAAAGAGCCATGTTTTGACAATATATATTTGTCACTTTCATAAACTTGTTTATATCCATAATTGTTCAATACAACACCAGATAAGAGATTCTTCCGAATCCCAGGAACATACAACACTTTATTTAACAATATACATTTGCTAGAAGTAAAAACTATCTTGACATTTCCTAGTCCATTGATCGGTTCAGTTGCAACATTTCCCATCTTTAAGATAGATCCATCTTCGATTGGTTGAAAGTCTATGAACTGTTAGGTCGAATACATAATATATAATCAAGTACTGTATGAGAGAATAACAAGAACACACGTTTTAGTACTTAAAACTATTTGGAATTAATAATTCCTCTCTCAGTGATGTAAAATATCACAGAGAGCTGCTTAGGTTACAATGAATGATATTCGTTCACGATGATTACCCTTCTAGGGTTAACCTAACTGTATTTATAAGATATACAGCTACGTACAATCGTTAATTGATTCTCCTACAATTAAGCTATACAATTGATATCAATTACGATTGCTCCACGTCTTCTAAGTCAACTCAATCTCTTTGACAGCTATCCAATCTTCAAAGATATTGCTTCCATGTTTATCTTGAATTAATCTTCAATCTATGTTGACCTGCAGACGCTTCCGCTAGATAGAGTTTAACAAACTCTGTTGCGCTTCCAGCCAGTAGTGTTTACGCTCCCATCTGTCAGCGTTTGCGCTTCCATCTATCAGCGTATACTCAAACTCTGCTACGACTGCTTTCATTAACAAGTTAAACTCTGTTTCCCTGTAACACTTAAACACTGATATTAAATCACATCAATTATATCTAACAATCTCCCCCAACTTGTTCATTAGTAAAAATGTACAAGTTCACAGTAATTGATGATGTCAAAACAATCTATTATAATCACAGTGTTTAACATTTAGGCAGAGTTTAATCTTGACTTAACAAAATCTACAGAAAATCAGAATTACTTACAAACTCTTTCTACCTAACCTCCTCAAGATCTGATGTTGTTCTAAGGTAGTCAATGAGTAACCTTCTTTCTGCATTTTCCAGCTCTCTTTGCATAATTTGCTTGATTTCTCTCAACTGAGGATCATTATCTCCAGTCTGATAAATTGCAGCTCTTAGAGAGTAGATTTTGTTCTTCCTCATATCATTTCCCAGCTTGATGAAATATGCCTTTTTAGATTCTGAATTGAAATCCAGAACTGTTACACCAAGATCAGTCTTTAATCTAGCACTGTTCTTCTGCATTTCAATCAGTCTCCCTCTATAATCTCTGTACTTAGTCACATACTCTTCAGTAGTCTTTGATCCAGTAAAAGCTTTGGCTCTCTACATATATTCTCTTATTGAATTAGCAATGAGTGCTATTCGTCGATTTCTGACCCTGAATATATACAGAACATACTGAAGTTCTTCAAACAGTTTGAGCTTGATATCATCTTCATTCACCCTATACACTGTTCCATCTTCCATGAAATACAACAAGAAGTGAATATCTAAACTCTTTTGTCGAACCAATTGAACTAACTCCAATTTATCCAGATTCTCTTGATTCATACCAGAACCAGGAGAAATGAGTGTTGAGGGATCTCTTGGACTGTTACTGATTCTCAAATCTCTTTTTGAACCCAAACCATAAGTATTCTTGCCAGGAGGCTTTCCTGAACAAGCAATGCTATGTTTATAACTACCAATCCCTTCTGTTTGTGCTGGAACTGGAATCTTAGGTCTAGAGAACCCAGGTAAGAGTTTGCTTTGTACTGGTAAAGATTAACTCACAACTTGTGTAGCAACAGAGGTTGTGTCTACCTTTTTGCCTTTGCCTTCTTCATCCATTATCCCTTTCAGCTTTAACTTAGCATCAAGAGAAGATTTTCTTATTAATTTTCCTTCTTCTTCTTCTTCTTCTTCTTCTTGAATGCCAACTACATTCTCTTTGATCACAATACCTTTCTCTACAGGCCTTGAAGCTTTAGCAGTCTTCTTTCCTTTCCTAGACTTCAATGCCTTTAAATGTTCTTCTTGTAACAGCACCTCTTCAGCATGAACATCTTCAAGTGTAGCACCCTCAGCGTTTTCTTCAAGAAAAATCTTAGCAGCCAGCTCTTCATCTGTTTGTGGATTGTCAGAGAAAGACAAATCCTTTTATCTTGAAGTACTTTGGAGATTTGTATTTGATGCTGAGCTTGATTTAGATCTTGTAGACCTTCCATGTCCATGTCTTAGATTTGCAGCATCAGTTCTTAACCCCTTATCTGAATTTGTACATTCTTCATCCAGATGATCCCTCTTTGACAGAGTTTGAGACTGCTTGCACTTAGTTCTAGCAATTCTCTCCCCCTTTTTGACATCATCACCATCTGGAATCAGAATAGATGTTATTAACTCAAGAGAGTTTGCGATAGAGTCAACCTTTTCAGTGAGCAAAATCTGATTCTGTTCAACTTTACTCAATCGCTCAGTAAGAGTCTCATGGGCCTTGGAAAATTGTTGAAATAGCTTGGAATTGGCTCTGTGAGATTTCTCCTCATGAGTAGCAACTTCAGTTCTCAGATCAATGAGTCCTTTCTGATTGTCATCAAACCTGTGATTCAAAGCCTTAACCTGAATCACTGTTCCTTGTAAACAAGTTAGAATATCAGGATTTGAAATTTTCTTAGAATTTTCCTTGAGAAAAGTAGCTGCTCTTCCTGTAGGAAAGATGCAGTCTGCTTTGTACCAATCTCCAGTTTGCTTTGCCAGATAATCATCCTCAATTTCTCGTGCAGAAGGTCCAGCAAAGTCTGGTTTCTCCCCTGTTTTCTGTCCATCAGTTTGAACTTGATCATTGACAGCTTCAGCATTCACTGATTCAGAAGAATCATTATCAGAATCATCTGCAACTGAGGCACCTTCTTCATTATGATCTGTAGCAGGTTCTACGTGAGCAACCTGTTCTTCTACAGTAACAGCAATTTGTTATTGATAAGCAACCTGTGCTTGAGTAATTTCCTCACCATGTTCTGAGCCTTGATGTGCATCAGAAATTATCGCAGTGTGAGATGCAACCTCTGTTTCTTCTAACACCACAGTAGGTTGATCTGTAACACCAGTGTCAACAGAGTTTGTAGCAGCCATGGTTGTTGGAATTGGATTTTCATCTTCAATAGAGAATGTTTGAAAATTTTCAGCAAAATCTTCCATAGGAGCAATGACTGGCTCATCAGCTTGAAATTCATTTTCTGCTTGAAGTGCATTCTCTGTTAGAATAGGTTCAGTGATAATCACTGTCTCAACAATAGGAGTCTCCTTAGAGATGTCCTTTGGAGCTTCATTAACTTGCTCTTCATCAGATTCTGCAAGTATCAACTTCCTCCTTTTTGCTTGAGGCACTTCAACTACCTCTTCTTCATCAGTAGATTTGTCATCAACTAATGGTGATGAAGGCCTATTTGCCCTTTTGATGATTCTTCTGGGATAAACAGCTCCAGTAGATGTCTGTTTAGCCTTGGAATGCCTGGTATGTTGTGCAGTATGCTTTTGCCTTTTTGGTTTAGATTGTGGTTGAGGTTGAGTAGTAGTGACCTGAGGTTCAGAGATTGTTGAAGGTGGTATTATTTCAGGTGATGCAGAGTTTAGAGGTGGCTGTGAAGTTTCAGGTGATGGGATAGGTTTAGAGTGTATGGTTTCAGTATGGTCAGTGGCCAATGGTTCAGGCATTTGTTGTAGTTCTGGTTGTTGTGTTTATTGTGGTTCATTTTGTGGTGATTGTGGATCTTGGGGTTGGTTGAGAAAGTTTTGCAAGGCAAGTGGCAAAACAAAGGCAGGTAGGTCTTTACCAACATCCTTATTAGTCATATCAGAGAATATTCTCTTATTGACTTTAAAGGGCTTAATCACATCAGCTTCATCAGTATCTAACTCAGATACACAAGCAGTGAATAATAGTTGACAAAATCTAGCAAAGTATACTGTAGTAGACTCTGACCATTTATCACCTAAATTCATTAAAACATAACGACCAAAATCAAAATTACTGCCATAAAGTAGAGAATACCCAATTTGCAGACTATCCATAGGAATGGCATCCCAGTTGGTGACCTTCTTTTGGAATGTTCTTGTGATGCAGTCAAAGAAAAAGTTCCATTCCTTTCTGAGATTTGGTCGTTTGACACTGCCTAGCTTTGCAAGAGATTCCATGTAACCAATCTCTGTTAACATTTCCCGTAGATTATGATCAGAAACTATAGCATATGAAGTGTGAGTGCCGAACCCCATGGTCTCTCTGACAGTTTGTGGAGTAATCACAAACTCTTGTGCATCATGAGTGAAGATTATGGACGGAGTCCAATTCTCTCCTCCATCCATATACTTTGAGTTTTGCCAGAAAGTGGCAATCTGAGATGCAGATAGAATAGAGGGTTCAATCAAAGCTTGCCCAATCTCTGAGTCGCGAAGAAAGTTCTGCATAAGATGAAACGCTTCTGGAGCACGTTCATTATCGAGTAGAGCTGCAAAGTTATTAGGAACAAATCGAAGACCAAGAGATGTAAAAGCTTTAGTCGCCATTAAATCAAGAAAAGAGCAAGAAATGACAGTGAAATTGGTGTGTTGGAAAGGTGTTTGTGAAAATGTCGAAGTGAAAGACACAAAATAACTCTGTGGTTTAGTAAAGTGAATATGAGTGGATGAGAGTAAAAATGAATCGTGATACACAAAAGTGATTAGAGTTGTAATGAAAAAACAAAACCCAATCGTTTGTGCATTAAAACACTCAACAGTTCCTAGATTAATGTGTGAGTGGGACACAATAATGGGTGAGTGGGACACGTGTCAATCATCCAGCGAATCAATTAATCACGCGCAGTAAAATACCAATTATCACCGCTGTCTTTCCTATTACCAAGACACTTTTAACACATTTACACTCATTAACAGTTGTCAAACACTCTATTTACTCCAAAATTTTCAAATTATCTCAATGAAAATTTACCTTAGAGTACTGAACACAACTCAACAGCGTTTGTCAATTTTCCAACTTTATCACTGAAACCCTTTCAAAAATTGCACAGTTGTGAATATATGTGTGTGTGTAGCAGAGGTTACCAAATCAATTTTTAGAGAATCTAATATTTCATAAAATCCATAAAGTAAATCAATAAACACTGGATGCACAAACTCTCATAGTAAACACTGATTGTATGATGAAAGCTAAACTCTGTAGTAATCAATCTATATACAGTAACATTTAATTTATTTATACCCCCTTTATATCTAATATACATAATAATTTTTTGTTTTTGTTTGGTTTTTTGTTTTTTTTTTTCATTTTTCATTTTTTTTCATTATATATATATATATATATATATTTATTTATTCTATTCATTCCAGTAATTAGAGGTTGGAGCCAGTCACCAAAAATCCCAAAATTTTAGCCCATATCATTTTGATAAGTTCCTGGGTCATCCTAGTCTTTGACTAGTCACCAAAAATTAGAGAATTTTAGCCCATATTATATACCAATAGGTTCCTGGGTCATCCTAGTCACCAACATAATCTCAAAGGAGTATAGCAACCTATATACATTTTCTTTGGGGGTATAGCAGTAAGTATTTAATTTAACAGAGTATAACTAACAGAGTTTAGAGTTCATCAACATCAATAGTTATTCATGAGAGGCAATGCATACAGTATTCATAGACTCAGAGTTTAGGATAAAATAAACCAAGAGATGCTATAAATATGAAACAGTGTCATGCTGTGTTAACTTTCTGCACAATCTAAGATTGGATCACAATAACTCAGAAAGATTCATGATTAATTACTGAGAATCATGCTTCATACATATTTCTTCATTGGTGTTTCCATCCAGACAATAATCAATTCAGAATTTACAGAGTTTATCCAACATGTTAACAGTGTATGACATACAGACATGCTGACAGAGTTTAACAGTGTGTAAACAAAAACATGTTAACAGAGTATGCATAACAGAGTTTAATCATCAAAGTTCACATAGCACTTAACAATTCACAGAATTATGAGCAACACATTACACAAATAAAATTTTGAGTCTAACCAACATCTCTAGTCAAAACCAGAGACCATTCCTAGTTCATTGACCAGTCTTGTAAATGTAGCTTCACTCAATGGCTTTGTGAAGATATCTGCAAGTTGTTGTTCTGTAGACACAAAATGGAGCTCAATATTGCCTTCCTCTACATGCTCTCTGATAAAGTGATACCTAATGCTGATGTGCTTGGTCATTGAGTGTTGTACTGGATTACCTGTCATAGCAATAGCACTTTGATTATCACAGAAAATAGGTATTTTGCTATACCTCAATTCATAATCCAGCAGTTGATTCTTCATCCATAGAATCTGTGCACAACAGCTATCAGCAGCAATATACTCTGCTTCAGCTGTAGATGTGGATATTGATTTCTGTTTCTTGCTGTACCAAGAAACAAGTCTGTCACCAAGAAATTGACAACTTCCACTTGTGCTTTTTCTGTCAATCTTACAACCTGCAAAGTCTGCATCAGAGTAGCCAAGTAGTTTGAAATCTGATTCTCTTGGATACCACAGCCCTAAAGTTATAGTGCCCTTGAGATACTTAAAAATCCTCTTCACAGCTGTTAGATGTGGTTCTCTTGGATCTGCCTGAAATCTTGCACACAAACATGTTGCATACATGATATCAGGTCTACTTGCTGTTAGATAGAGAAGAGAGCCAATCATTCCTCTGTAGCTTGTCATATCTACTGATGACCCTGTATCTTTGTCCAATTTAGTTGCAGTTGCCATGGGAGTTGTTGCAGATGAACAGTCAAGCATGCCAAATTTCTTGAGAAGATTTCTGGTATATTTTGCTTGATTGATAAAGATTCCATTATCTATTTGCTTCACCTGTAAGCCTAGAAAATAACTAAGCTCTCCCATCATGCTCATTTGATACCTGGACTGCATAAGCTTGGCAAACTTCTTACAGAGTTTATCATTAGTAGATCCAAAAATAATGTCATCAACATATATCTGAACTAAAAGCAAGTCACTTCCTGATTTGAAATAAAATAGAGTTTTATCAATTGTACCTCTGTTGAACCCACTTTCTAAGAGAAATTGAGCCAGAGTTTCATACCATGCTCTTGGTGCCTGCTTAAGTCCATAGAGAGCCTTGTCTAGCCTATAGACATGGTCTGGATATTTTGGATCTACAAAACCAGGTGGTTGTTCAACAAACACTTCTTCTTCAAGTTTTCCATTCAGAAAAGCACTCTACACATCCATCTAAAAAACCTTGAATTTCTTGTGAGAAGCATAAGCAAGAAACATCCTTATTGCCTCCAACCTTGCAACTGGAGCAAAAGTTTCATCATAATCTATCCCCTCTTGCTGTGAATAGCCTTTTGCCACAAGTCTGGCTTTGTTTCTTGTAACAACCCCTTTACTATCAGTTTTGTTTCTGAACACCCACTTAGTACCAACAATAGACCTATTCTTGGGTCTTGGTACAAGTGTCCAAACTTCATTTCTCTCAAATTCATTTAACTCTTCTTGCATTGCTGTTATCCAGTCAGCATCTTTAAGAGCTTCTTCAACTTTCTTTGGCTCAGTTTGTGACAAGAATGCATGAAACAGACATTCATTTGTTGTTGCACTTCTTGTTCTTACTTTTGCATCTGGATCACCAATAATCAAATCAGGTGTATGAGATTTGGTCCATTTCCTAGCTGAAGGCAAATGACTTCTCTCAGAGTTTGATCCTCCCCCTCGATCCATGTTCTCCTGATTTCCTTGGTGTCTTTCTTCATTCTCTGAGGCTCCCCCTGAATATGACTGCTCAGTGTTTGAACTGTCAGATTTTGAACTAACAGAGTTTGAGTCATCAGAGTTTGATTCAAAATTTTCAGCTGAGTCACTATCAGAATTTGAGTTATCACTTTGATGTGATTCTTCATGCTCCCCCTCAACTGGTTCTTCTCTTGTTTCTGGCTGGAAAGACTCTTCAGTATTTACCAGTGGAGGTTCAGAGTTTAGCTCAACAGAGTTTATCAGATCAGCCTCATCAGTGTTTACTTCATCAGAAAATAAATCTTCATTTTCAAAGTGTAGTTGATCATGTTCATTCACATCTTCAAGTCCAGTTATTTTCTTTTCATCAAATGACACATGAATTGATTCCATGATCACTTTGGTTCTCAGATTATAAACTCTGAATGCCTTAGTTGACAGTGGATAGCCAACAAAAATTCCTTCATCTGCCTTTAGGTCAAATTTGGTCAACTGTTCAGGATGAGTTTTCAGCACAAAGCATTTGCACCCAAAAATATGAAAATATTTCAGGTTTGGCTTCTTTTCTCTCACCATTTCATATGGTGTTTTTCCATGCTTATTGATCAGGGTGGCATTCTGAGTAAAACAAGCAGTTTGAACAGCTTCTGCCCAGAAATAGGTTGGTAATTTTGCTTCATCAAGCATAGTTCTGGCAGCTTCTATCAAAGTTCTGTTCTTCCTTTCAACTACACCATTCTGTTGTGGAGTGCCAGGTGTAGAAAACTCTTGTTTAATTCCTTTGTTCTTGCAAAATTCTTCCATTGTTGAATTCCTGAATTCAGTTCCATTGTCACTTCTGATAATCTTCACTTGATTCTTTGACCCTTTGTCCAGCTGCTTTATATGTTCTGTCAGAGTTAATGCAGTTTCATCCTTCTTTGCTAGAAAGTACACCCAAGTGTATCTGGTGTATTCATCAACAATGACTAGAGCATATTTCTTCTTTCCAAGAGACATAACATTCACTGGTCCAAAAAGATCAACATGTAGAAGATGATAAGGATCAACAATTGAAGACTCAGACTTGCTTTTGAAGGAAGCCTTTCTCTGTTTAGCCTTTTGACATGAATCACACAGGCCATCTGTATTTAACAAGGACTTTGGAAGTCCTCTCACAAGATCATTCTTTATCAGCTCATTGATGTTGTTTAGATTTAAATGAGAGAGTTTCTTATGCCACTTCCAACTCTCTTCACTGGACATCCTTGTTGACAGACATACTGCTTTGCCATCAGAGTTTGTTGACAATTTTATTACATAGATGTTATTGTGTCTGTTTCCAACTAGAGCAACTTTCCCTGTAGATTTACTGATGACTTGACAGTATTCAGGCTAAAAATCTACATGATATCCTCTGTCACAGATTTGACTCACAGATAGCAGATCATGCTTGAGTCCTGGAACCAGAGCTACATTTGTGATGATGACACTTCCAAGATTAATATTGTCATATCCCAGAGTTTGTCCTATGTTGCCATCTCCATAGGAAACTTTTGGGCCAGCCTTCTCCACATACTCTGATAGCAGGGCTTTATTTCCAGTCATGTGAACATCCACTGTCCACGACTAGGGTACTTTCCCTGGTGCCCTGCAATCACAAACAATCACTGATTGTTAGTTTTAAGGATCCAGACTTGCTTGGATCCTTTTTGCTTTATTGAATCTGTTAGCTTTTGCAGCGGATTTGTCATTATCAGAGTTTAAACTAACATTTTCAGTCTTAGCACCTGCAGAATTAACCTTAACCCATTTCAAATTAGGTTTTAGTTCATAGTAATTATGATAAATAGCATGATAATTCTTGCAAGTATAAATTGAGTGCCAAGTACTTCCACAATGTTTGCATAGAGTTTGTGGTCTAGGTTTGACATTATTCTTTTTTACTCCAGATTTGGAGGGTAAGGAATTAATGTCTTTGTTCTTCCTGCAAAAACTAGCAAGATGATTAGTACTACCACAGTTATGACAAGTTTTTCTAGGTGCAAATGTAGCAAGCATTGGCTTATTTCCTGATGTAATGCCTACCTTTCCATTTCTGTTTTTCCTAGGCATTTTCTGTTTGTTGACAGATTTGATCTCTTTAAGCTTTTGCTTAAGTTGTTTATCTGTCATTGAACCAATGTTAACCTTTTTTGCACAGGTTTTTACTGATTCACTTTTAACAGCTCCATGTTCAGTTTTAACTGTACCATGAACAAATTTTCTAGTTGGAAGAGTTTGCCTAACTTTCACATGATTTAGAAATCTAAGCTCATCTTCCTCACAATACCCTAAACCAACAGTGTCATCTTGAAAAACCTCATGATTGTCTTTTCCAAAATCAGTCCAAGTTTTAATAATGTGATTTACATCCTCCAATTCAGATTCTAGTTGCTTATACTTACCTAGCAACTCCTGTTCTATAAAAACATCATCATCTCTTTCTTTATGAATTTTTTGCATGTTTTCAAGTTTTTCTTCAACAAGTTTGTTTCTCTCTTTAAGTTGAGAACACTCATTCTTGATTCTCTCATTCTCTAAAGTCTGATCCCTATAACTGATATGTAATGCTTTAAGATAAATCCTCAATTTAGTTATATTATCAGTATTATAAGCATAGGTAGTTGGGGGTACCTTGAGTTCAGAATCTTCATTCTGAGTAGAAGCCATGAGTGCATAGTTAACTTCCTCATCTGAGTCTGAAGTGTCTGCCTAGTCTCTGCCTTTTGTATAGAGTGCCTTTTCAGTTTTACCCTTCTTGCACTCAGGAGCATAGTGACCCATCTCCTTACACTTGTAGCATTGAATCTCAGACTTGTCTTTCTTCCCAGATTTGGTATTTCTTCTCTCAGAGTTTCTGAAACTCTTTCTGTCATTTGAATCTTTAGAAAACTTTTTCCCTTCTTGAAGTTCTTGAAACCCATCTTATTGAAGGTTTTTACCATCAAAACAGCCATTTTTCTCATTTCTTCCTCATCATCCTCAGAGTCAGATAAATCAGAAGTGTTTGAATCATCATCAGAGTTTGATGATTCACTTTCAGAATGAATGACTAAAGCCTTTCCCTTTGATTTCTTCTTCAAGGGTTTCTCTTCAACCTTGAGAGCAACAGACTTTAACTTCTTGCTTGATCTTCTGTTTCTCTGCTCCATTTCCAACTCATGAGTCTTAAGCAGTCCATAGATTTCATAAATCTCAGTATCAGCAAGATCATAGTTATCTCTTATAGTGGTTGTTTTCACATCCCACTTTTCAGGTAGAGAAACAAGAAACTTGAGATTTGAGTCTTCTAGATCATATTCTTTGATAACCAATGATAGATCATTGAGCAGTTTACAGAATCTGTCAAATGTTTCTGTCATGGTTTCTTCAGACTTTGCCTCAAAATGCTCATACTCCTATGTGAGTATGTTCCTTCTATTTTTCTTGATAGCAGCAGTTCCCTGACACCTAACCTCAAGTGCATCCCAAATTTCTTTTGCAGTTGTGCAGTTAATCACCTTGTTAGACATAACATTGTCTAAAGCACTATGAAGTAAATGCCTTACTTTTGCATCCTTAGCAATAGATGAAAGATCCTCAACAGTTAGATCTTTCTTTTCTTTTGGAATCACTTTTGATTCCTCACCAGCAACAGCAGCAGTTAACTTTGTAGGTTTATGAGGACCTTCATAAATTCTGTCAAGATATTCTGGATCTGTAGCTTCCAGAAACATTGTCATCTTCACCTTCCAGATTGCATACTCTGCTGGCCTAAGTATAGGAACCCTAATTATCTCATACCTACTAACAGTAGTAGGAGCTTTCTCAGAACCTGATGGAGGAGGAATCTCTGCCATTGATTACTATTGTGTTTGGATCTTAAACTGTAATAAAGTAACAGATTGGCTCTGATACCACTTGTTAGGTCGAATACACAATATATAATCAAGTACTGTATGAGAGAATAACAAGAACACACGTTTTAGTACTTAAAACTGTTTGGAATTAATAATTCCTCTCTCGGTGATGTAAAATATCACAAAGAGCTGCTTAGGTTACAATGAATGATATTCGTTCACGATGATTACCCTTCTAGGGTTAACCTAACTGTATTTATAAGATATACAGCTACGTACAATCGTTAATTGATTCTCCTACAATTAAGCTATACAATTGATATCAATTACGATTGCTCCACGTCTTGTAAGTCAACTCAATCTCTTTGACAGCTATCCAATCTTCAAAGATATTGCTTCCATGTATATCTTGAATTAATCTTCAATCTTTGTTGACCTGAAGACGCTTCCGCTAGACAGAGTTTAACAAACTCTGTTGCGCTTCCAGCCAGCAGTGTTTACGCTCCCATCTGTCAGCGTTTGCGCTTCCATCTGTCAGCGTATACTCAAACTCTGCTACGACTGCTTTCATTAACAAGTTAAACTCTGTTTCCCTGTAACACTTAAACACTGATATTAAATCACATCAATTATATCTGACATGAACCAACGAAGATCTTTGCATACATGACACGTTGCTCCTGAATCAATCCACCAAGCAACATTGTCATCATGCACATAAAATGCCTCAGATATTAGTGATACATAATTCTGACCAGAATTATAATTTTGTATTAAAATCTGACCTTGTTGCTTTTCTAGATCCTTGGATCCACTTGGACCAACATTTAGCTTTTCTTGCTTGCCTTTACCAACCCGACAATCCTTCTTGAAATGTCCAGGTTTGCCACACTTCCAACATGCCATCTTAGGCCTTTTGTTGGAAGAATTGTTGTTGTGTCCTTTAAACTTTCGTTTATCATCCTTGCCATTCTTAGAGTTCTTGGAAGATCCACCATCTTCAACCATATTCACAGAAGAGTTACCGACTTGGTTCCTTCCCTTAGGATTATTCTCAATTTCTTGAGTCCTCAAAGCCTCTTCAATTCTTAAGTGACTTCCAAGTTGAACCAGAGTCATATCATCTTTATTATGTTTCAAGGAGTGTTTAAAATCCTTCCATGATGGTGGTAGTTTGTCTATAACACCAGAAACTGAGATAGATTCATCCATCTTCAGATTGTGTTGGGCAAACTGTCCCAGAATCCTTAACAATTCATTGTATTGTTCCATCACCGATCTAGAATCGACCATTTTATAATTCATAAAATTACTGACCAGAAACTTCTTACTAGAAGCATCTTCTGCCATGTATTTGGATTCAAGAGAATCCCACAATTCTTTCGCTGACTCAACATTTTGGTATATATCAAAAAGGGAATTAGACATACCGTTTAAGATGTGACCGCGACAGATGTAGTCATTGTTTTCCCATTTGCAACGCTTTCTTGTTTGTTCAGCGGTTTCATCCTCAATCACTTCTGGAATGGGGGTACTCAAAACATATACAACCTTTAGCGTCGTCAATAGAAAATGCATCTTCTTCTGCCATCTTCTAAAATCCTCACCCTCAAACTTGTCCAATTTTGCAAACTTGCTTGTCATATCTTTTGCAGATTCTGCGTTCGCCATCTTCATAAAATAGATAACTTCAATCTTTGTTGGGGAATAGGGTGATAACTTGGATTTTTTTGAAGTCGTGTGAACACTTTCAGATTGAAGTTATTTGTGGTTCACCCAAAAAATTCAATCGGATAAAATCAGAAATTCTGCAAGAAGAGAGAATGTGTTTTGTTGTGAATTTCAAATGAACCCCTTACTGAAAATGATCAATGCAACACCTATTTATAGATGTCAACAGGTGTGTCTTTTGCCAATAGACACATCTCAAGATGTGTCTTTTCCCAACAGACACATCTCTTCCAACAGTCATGTCTAATACCAGCAGACACATATCAAGATGTGTCTTTTGCCAACAGACACACCTCATTCTAATCAGGTGTGTTTGATGCCAATAGACATGTCTCATAAGCAATAATACTGAAATCATAACGAACTCGAACAGAGCATGCACTTCGCAATCTCCCGACTTGTTCGGTGTAACATTACGATTACATTGATCAACTAGTCAATCCAATTACACTAAAATATCCAACATGAAATTGGTGGTTAAGTGTATTCTGGAAGTTGAATTGGGCATAGACATATGTTAATTTAATTACAGAATCTATACCATAGTGATTTCGAGAAAAACCTATGACCGTTGAATTTCTGGTTAGTAGATTGTGATTTTGCTATAGTTTTACACTCCTTTATTGCCGACATGAACATATTTGGGGGAAGTAATTATCTTGACTTAGCTTCTCGTTTCTAAAACTCATTCACATCTCTTTGTTAGTATTATATTAGTTAGTTCATTTAGTTGATAATTAATTAGTTTAATTAGAAAAACAAAACTCAATTCTTGTGTTCTATAACTGAATTGTTCGATATTATTTATTTGTGATTTACACTAACCGACAATCCTTGAGGAATGATATTTGGTATTTACTACTGTATTACTTGCTTGCGATTGTGTACACTTGCAGATCTGTATTTTACGCAACAAGTTTTTGGTGCCGCTACCGGGGACTGTTAAAGTGTTTATTGCAAAATTAATCATCTTGCAGTTTGGTTTATTTTGTGGAGCTTACTTTGGTAATTCTTGTTGTTTTTCAGGTTAACAACATAGAGTTATGTATTCTCCATATGTGATGAGTATGGCGTATGACGAAGAGTGTGTTGCACGGGATCAAGAATTTTTTTCGTTGCAAAGTAGATTATCTTTTGTGTCGGAGATGCTTAAGAATATGGGCATGGGAGTAAATCAACCTATGTGGCAACCAACGAGTCCACCGTGGAGCCAAGCAGACAATGTTTCATGTGTTTATTGCTGCGGTACTCATACCTATTTCTACTGTCCTTCTAATCCGGATTCAATTTGCTTTGCGGGTAATCAAAATTGGAATAGCTCATATTCCGATTCTTGCAACCAGTCATGGATGCAACCTCCCACTAATTCATGGAGCAAAGATGGAGATTATCTTGAAACTTCATCAATGACGCTATTCATGATTTCAGCAACCTCAACAACAAGAACCTGAAGAAGAAGAACATAGTTCTCTAAAAACTTTGTTGATGCAAGCTATAGAGAATCAATCAAATTTGTTGAGGAACTTAGGAAATAAAGTTGAGGAGCCAGTTGATGAGATAAAGGATCAAACACCTGGTTATCTACCATGTGATATTGATAATCATGAAGTTATTGGGAAGGAGTACTTAGAGCCCGTGGTTGTAGAAAGCAAAGAAGAGGCGGAGGTCTCTCAAACTACATCTGTTGATGAAGGATATGTAGAGGAATCTTCAGTAATATCAATAGAAGATGTTCTAGTTTCTGATAAATTAGAGCACAATTTGTATGAAGATCCATTGGAGAAGCCCATGATTCTAGATTCTGGAGATGAGAGTAATGAAGAGGAGCATCTAACTTTGTTGGAGGTTAATTCACAAGATGCAGAAAAAGTGCATTGTTTTGAGTCATTGGAAGTGCTACATGCAGAAGTCAAACCTTCAAAAATCTCTATTAAAGAACCACCCGATTTGGAACTGAAGTTGATGTCCTCTTATTTTCAAGAGGTTTATTCGAGCTCATCTTCAACATCTTCTATCATCATCTCGGTAGAATTACCTCCGGACAAGAAAGTTGGAAGGGATATTACAAATTTTCATGACATTATGTGCTCTATAGACATGCAAATTTTGTTAGTGGACACTGCAATAAGTTCTTTTGATAAGCAGAGAAGGTTGACATCTCTAACTTTGTCCATCATTATCTCAGCAGATCTATCGCCTAATAAGGAAGAGTGGTTTTTGGAGGTTTTGCAAATCTACAAGCTAGGTTTTTTTTGTGGAGCGAAAAAAGCTGAAACTTGTCATTAAGGACGTGATGCCAAAGAAGATAATTAAATGGCCATGCATATAGTGATGTAGTGCGAAATTTTACATTACGGTGTGAAATTAATAAGTAAAAAGCCTTGATCGAGAATGATGTCTAGCCAAAGACATTAAAGAAAGGCACTTCTTGGGAGGCAACCCATAATTTTGTATGGTTAGTAAATTTTTATTTCATTTTTTTCTATATTTATTTTTAGGTTAGATATTTTTATTTTGTTTTTTTACTCCCATATGATACCTTGATGATTTGATTTCAAGTGTTTCAGGAATAATTTTTTTTTTTTTTTGGTGTAAAAGGGTGGTTTGAAAAAAAAATTGGAGTAATGTGCAAAAAAAATAATAAATAAAAAAAATTGTGTGCATTTTCAATACCATGACAAGAATGTATAAAACCGTGGTATTAAGTTGCGGGTGAAATCGAAATAGAGAACGGAGATTCAATACCGGGGGTTTATATTTCTTGAACCCGCGGTTTTAGTTCCCTGTTTGTCATGTGTCTCTGTTCGCGTGTGCCAAAGTCAGCCATAGATGTCAACAACTTGGGATTTGCTCCTTTTCCAAAAATTTTATGGAAATGGTGGGAGTGGGGAGTTGAACCCCTGACCTCCTAGAAAGGAAGGCAAGCCACCAACAACTACACCAAGCTACTGTTGATGTAAAAAAATGTTTTCTTAATTTAATAAAGGCAGGCTGCCTAGTGAATTTAAGCTATTGGGCTCCAACTTTTGCAAGCTTCAACAATATTTTTTTCAAGGCACATCATGTAAAATCAGGGGAGTATTTTTAACCTTTCTTTGTATATATATTTTTTTTTTCAAATTTTTTTTTTGTATTTTAGTTAGGAACCTTTTAGTTATAAATATATATAAATATTATTCATTGAGGACAATGAACCACTTAAGTGTAGGGAGGGGTTTTCAATATAAAAAATGGAAAAAAGTTAGGATCATTAAATTTTTAAATTTTTTTTCTTAGTTTTTTTTAGGACATTAGATATTTCTTTTTTAGATTTTTTTTAGGATAGTTAAAAATTTAGAAAAACACAAAAAAATTAGAAAACTTAAAAAAATTGATTGCCTTGTCAATATAGCATGTTAATAAGGATAAGTACACACCATGTAGGCTAATTTTTCGCGTGTCATGTATATGTCTCCTTAGCGTAAAATACCTTATACATGATGATGTCTTGTACGTGCTTGCGAAAATTTAAAACTTGAATGTACGTCATTGTCAATTTTTATGAGTATGGCATGCTATCACCCTGTGAGATCTTGAGCCTTAATTTGTGATTGATACATCTTTTGTCAATCTATTTTTTTTTGTGGTGAGTTATTCGTCATTGCATGAGTTGCTCTAGAACTTGCTTTAAACCAGGTCGTGCGCATATTGATATTGTGTATTGTGTAAAAATGATAAAGGCACTAGGATTAACCGTATTGATCCAAATAGTACCCTTAAAAATAATCCTTAGTGAGCCCCCTTGAGCCTATATCCTTTTTCTTCTTATATGATCATCTAAATTTTGAGCTTATATATTTCTTCTTGTCTTGATTGACTAGTAGAGCATTGTGATGTACAGATGAGATTGATAAAATATTAAGTGTGGGGATATCTTTGTTATTGTGTGAAATTTTGGGTGGGAATTGAATTGGTTTGGCTAATCCTTCCTTCGTGACACCTCAATAAAGTTACTCGAATCAATAAAAAAAGAAGAGGAAGCTAGAAAAAATAGAGAGAAAAAAAATTCAAAAAGAAAAAAAAAACAAAAAATGAAAAAAAAGAAAGAAAGAAAGAAAAAGAGAGTGTATGTTCAATGATTCTTGCAATGTGAAATTTATGAGTTTACATTTGTATGTGGGATTATATCTCAAGGTTAGTTTCATGTTGAGTGTTTAATTAAAATTGAACATTTTGCTCTATTAGTTGTCAAGTTAGCCTCTTGTTAGCCTATTTCTTTGATTTTCTACCCCGCACCTAAGCCTCGTTACAACCCTTGACAAAGACCTTTTGATTTATACAAACACGAAGTCTAGAGATTTTGGAGGACAAGCAAGCTTATGGTAGCACATGTGCATTTGATTGAACTTGAGTGATACAGTTGCACCTAAACACGTGTGTGATTTGAGTGTTTTGAGGTTATTTTCCATTCACAGCATGCTATTTTCTTGTTGATTGAGACTTTGATGTTATTCTTGATATTTTAGTCTTTTGAGACTATGTGTGCGTGCTTGAATAGTTATGTTGGTGTGTAAAGTTGAGGAATCGCATGATATGACATCTAAGAGCAATAACATGATTAAGTTTGCATGTGTGGAGTGCTATGATATATTTCATGTTTGAGACTTGGCAGTCAGACTAAAAATTAGGAATTTTGTGGGTAAATTCACTACAAACCCTCACGAGACCTTACTCGTCCACTTGGGCTACATTGGGGTTTAAAGGGCTTGTTGTATATGCCAAATGCAACCGTGATCACCTACGGAAGTGATATTAGTTAGTTAGGACTTAGTTTTTTCTTTTTTTTCTTTGCCCGAGGACGTGCAACATGCTAAGTGTGGGGATGTGATAAGCGTGCATTTAATCTTAATATTGTCCCTATATTTAAGTTATTCTGCATTGATTTGGATTTTTATTTAATAAATTTTAATGTTTTATTGTAGGTATCAAGGAGTTATAATAAAGGTGGGCTTGGAATTTAAATAGAAAGAGTTGGAAGTTAATTTGATTAAAATTCGGATTTTATGGGTCGCTGCGCAGTCTACACTGTTTGGGCCATATCTAGAGTTCTACAAGTCCGATTCTAACGATTCAATAGCCCACGGAAAGCTTATGAGAAGGGCTTCAATTTAAAAGTGGTCTTGATATCATATTCAACCTACATCAGCCCAGAAACAGAGCCCAACAGCCAGTTACGAATTTCCTTTCTTGGAATTCAATTTTTGTTGGGAAATCTCCTTGTAATTGTAGTAAATAATTAAAAATACTTTTATTAGAGTTAGATCAGACCTAATAGATACAACGGAGGAGACGAGTAGCCGCACAAGAGGAGGAGAAAAAGCCATTAACAAGAAGAATTCAGCCATTGAAGACATTCAATTGGCTTTGTTTTCTCTTATCTTTTAGACCTCTTCTTATGAACATGTGTTGGTTATCTTTGGATTATTTTGATACGTTTATTATGAACTAAACTTGTATGAGTTAGGATTTTTATGGAACCCTAGTATGGGATTGTTGGTGTTTTGATAAGAAGTACTATTTGCATTTGCAGTTTATTCGTTCAAGTGGATATCATGATATATATTTGCTATTGTTTGGCCAACGGTAGTAGATTGTTGAGTTAATTATAATACTGAGAGGGTTATAGTTAATGGACACAATACTTGAATGGTGCATGATTATATCTGGATATTAATTTTATGACGGTATAGACATATATCGTTACCTTGCATACCCGTGTGAAATTGGTGGTTAAGTGTATTCTGGAAGTTGAATTGGGCATAGACATATGTTAATTTAATAATAGAATCTATACCATAGTGATTTCGAGAGAAACCTATGACCGTTGAATTTCTGGTTAGTATACTGTGATTTTGCTATAGTATTACACTCCTTTATTGCCGACATGAACATATTAGGGGGAAGTAATTATCTTGACTTAGCTTCTCGTTTCTAAAACTCATTCACATCTCTTTGTTAGTATTATATTAGTTAGTTAATTTAGTTGATAATTAATCAGTTTAATTAGAAAAACAAAACTCAATTCTTGTGTTCTATAACTGAATTGTTCGATATTATTTATTTGTGATTTACACTAATCGACAATCCTTGAGGGACGATATCTGGTATTTACTACTGTATTACTTGCTCGCGATTGTGTACACTTGCACATCTGTATTTTACGCAACAACATTTTTTAGCTCAGATTGAAGGGTCGATGTTTAGGTCTTTAAGGCTCCTTTATGGTTCTCCATTAACGACCTCTTGTCCTCCTCAAGCTAGACCTTGAGAGTTGTAACCTTATTCTCCAACTTGACGTTAGCAGATACCACGCTTTTCAACTCTCTTAGATGCGAGGCTTGGCGCATAAATGCTTCGGCCAAGCACTTGGAGACTGATTCAGAGTTTTCTACTAAGTCTGCACCTACCCACTTTGTGCATTCATCTTCAGAAGCATGAGTGTACCCATGCTTTGCATAAAGGTGATGGACTGGCGTCGCAGCTGGAGGTTTAGTTACCGGAAGCAAGGCTCCATCCTTCTTGAATTTCTTCGAGATATGTTCTTCAGGATTGCCCTGGGATGGTTGGTGTGGGATTTCAACATGAGTTGATGGTTGTGGAGGAGGCAGGAGTTCATTATTCTTCTGTTGATGAGGAATGGCAGCTGGCTTCACCACAGGGACGGCCCCGCTCTTTGACAAAAATGGAGGTTTTCGACCTTTGCTTGACATGCCTACAAGGTGAAAATGAAGTACAATTAAAATATTATACAATATGGGGAGATATAAAGAATCAGAGATAGCAAAAACAAAAAGTAAAGCATGTAAAGGAACTAGAAGGTTGGCAAGTAATGGTTGAATCGCGACGAGGAAAATACCCTCGCTTGCAGCGACTACGACTCGAGAAGATGAAGCCTCTTCTCGTGTTTTTCTTTTTAGCGAAGCCTTCTTCGCACTCGAAGGCCCCGTCTCCAAAGGAAGCCCAACACCTTCCTTGAGGAAGCCACACTCGATCAGGTTTTCCAAGGAGAGGAGAGTTCGAATGTTACGGTCTTCGCGTGAAGTTTTCAGTACATCATCAGCACGTGTCTTTTCTTCACCTTTCCAGACTGTGCGAACTTGACCAACTGCGAGCTTATGGTAGTTAAGTCAATTTTTGGATTATGTAAAGTGAAAAGATAGATTGGAAGGAAAGGGAAAGGTTTCTTACCGGGAAGATAATTAAAGGAAGTCTTAACCCTGGGCACCTCGTGAACATAGAGATAAGGCCCCTTCCACGAGCCAGCGTTGCTTGGGCCGCCATGATAGAGTTCCTTCTTATTAAACTCAGGCCAGACAGAAAAATACACATAGCCGAAGTCTGAAGCCCCACATCGTTTCAGTTGCAAAAAATATCCCATTGTCCTCGCGTCCAATTTGGGGTACCCAAGCTTATGGTAGAGAATATATAAGGAAATCATTGCCCTGTAGCCATTGGGGTCGATTTGAATTGGAGCTAGGTGATATGTCTCACAAACATCCCTAATGAAAAGGTGAAGGGGGGAAGAGATGCCTATTTTCATCATTGTAGATGTCAAGACCATTCGAGGCACCCTGCCACCATTTTCTTCATGATTAAAACGATAGCATCGCATCGCTCGTTTGGGAAGAATGATCTTGCCTTCAGGTCTGAATATGTCAATAGCCTTTGTCAATGATTCCAGATCTAGGGTCGTTAATAGATCTTTGCAAGCTAAGGTATGGGGTTGGCCTGGCTTCACCTTGGAACCTGGTTCGATGTCTTCAGGACGAGGCCCTCCAACATATATCACTCCCTCTAGCTCAGGTTGAGGAGTTGGTATGTAGGGTTGGGGCGAGGCCTCAGGGACATAATCATAGTCTTCAAAGTTGACTACCCTGGTTACTTCATCAAGGCCGCCGTCATCAGAGGAAGCTTCCTCATAATCAGTATTATCGGAGTTGGCTTCGTTATCATCTCCACCCTCGAGCTCGTAGTAAGCATGGCCAAGGGAGTCTATTGAAGAATCGCTGGTAAGTATTATGGGGCTTATATTGAGTAGATTTTTGTTAAGAGGAGAAAGTAGTTTGGGGACGCTAGAAAAGAATTCTTCCCCTCTCTTTAGTAGCTTGTCAACGTCGCCTTGAACTGAAGAAGAAGGTATAGTTGAAATTGGATGGTTCTGTGGAGCAGTTGGGATATCAATAGATTGGCTATGCGAGCCGGTGGGTCGCTTGGTTCTCCATGAAGTTAGAGGGGTCTCTCTGGTGAATTCCTCCTGCGACCATTGAGGGTCCATGTATAATTTGAATGAGCCATCACTCGCACTTACAGCTCTAGCGATGTTTGCAACAGCCTGCTCACTGATAGATATGTGTGGGAGAGGCGAAGGAGTCCTTGAGCTATCGCTGTTAGACATCTAAAAAGATTGTGAAGTATTAGTGTGTGCACTTATAGAATATCAAAGGGGGATAAAAGAAGAAAAGATTTAATGAATGAGAGGCTCTAAGTGTTCTCACTCCGCACACGGGGAATAGGGGGGTCACACAACTACTCTAAATTTGGGGTCATAAACCTACTCACTAAAGGGATCGCTTTTACAGTTATGGCGAGGTGCAGGTCAAAATATGAAATTGAGTGTGTGGGGTCGCAGTTAATCAGACTCGCATCGCATACAATTGCAAGCAAATATTTATGGAATTATAAGCTATACACGCATAAAAATGAAGAACAAGAGAGAGAAACTTACTTTTTAATGAAGAAATCTGAAAGATCTTGGAAAAGTTTGAGGTCGTCCTCGATAGAAAGCGAGCTAATTCTTTGTTTGATCCGGGAGCAAATTGGCAGCAATTCGTTGTGATGTTAATATGGAAAGTGACAAATGATTGAAAATTTGGAGATTATATAGTGGTTAGGAGAGAGAAGGATATGTGACACGTGTCATCATCTTAGCCACTGTGAACAGATCTCGAGACGCGACAGTTGTTTGAAACTATTCGAGTTTATTGGGCCTGCGAAGAGAGCCCAAATGAGTAATTGATAATGGGCCTTGGCCTCATATTAGAATTTCTGGGAAGATATTCTTTGAGTACACATCGCATTTTTAATTGCAATATGGACTCGGGGGTAGTTGTTATGCCCAAATTTGGCATAAGTCATAAACAGGCCTAATGGGCTAGAATATCAGTACATCACACATAATGGGCCTAGGAGTGAAGAATGGGTCATTAAAGTCCACCATCATGGGTCAGTGCATTGTATTATTCTGTAAAGGGAGTTCGCCAGCGAGCCCTATGGACAGGGTCGTAGTCCACAAGGTCCAGCAAGGCCTAGAGGTCCTGCGTGACCTAGAGCATATTTATTATGAAGGCTTACGGTCAGGCCCAGCGAGGTCGCGTGAGTATAATTATCTCCGTACGGTGTGGACTGCATCGCATGACTAGCCCAGCGAGGCCGCATGCGAGGCCATGCAGCTTCTCCATTCGCCTCGTCAGCGAGGCTAGTTGATTTCAGCATCATGTTAGCCATAGGCAACCTTTAATGGGCCATGGGTCATGAGCAGTATAAATGGGTAAAATATATCAGCCCAAGGAGATGTCTAGTGGATTTGGGACAAGCCGAGCCCATGGAAACCCTAGCCCGTCTAGATAACTTCTTCTCCAAGAGAACTACGTATGGATTGATCCCTATAAATAGGGTACGTAGGCATCTTGTAAAGGATGAGAAACAGTTCACCAGTGAATATCAATAGACAAGATCAGCCACAAACAGTTACAAATTTCCTCCGTGTTCTTCGTGTTCTTAGCAGAATATCCGTATTTTGCTCCATATATAAATCCAGCAACCTCCAAAATATTGTTATACAATATTCTCCCTATAACATATAGTATTATAATATAAACTACTTATAAATCAAATTGACGCTACATGTTAAGTACTTAAATGATTTGCATGATCAATGAATGCTATGTATTATGTATTATGTGTTAAAGTGCTTATTTGATTATACTAGCTAGATTGTTTGGTAAGTATAACATGTACGTGTTATATGTGTTAAGTAATAAAGCGTTATATGATTCGTTGGGTAGAATAGAGTTAGATGATTAAGGGTTTATGTATACTGAAGTAGTACTTTACCTGTATATAGGTACCAGTAGAAGGCCGGTGAGAGCCAGTACGTGCGTAATTGGAATCTTAAAAGTGAGAAGTTATCAGAGTTAACAAGCGTATTGGTTCACGAATTATGGAGGAAAGATATAGACGTATAGTCGATTAGAGATCAACGTACAAAGAAGTAAAGACTGACGTATAGTGAGTAACGAAACGATGTGTTAGAATCAGAACTATGGCTCTGTTTGGGATTGCTGTTAAAAATTGTTGTGCTGTTAGAAAAAGTGCTGGTAAAAAAAGTGCTGTTGTAAAAAGCTTTAGACAGTTTGGTAATATTTTTGGTATGTGGATGTTTTGATGCAAAAATATATTAAAAATAATATTTTTGATGAGGTTTGATGTTGAAATCAGCTACTACTTTCCGCAAAAGCTGAAAAGCATTTTTTTTTCAAAAGCATGGGAGGGCCTGCTTTCTCTAAAAGCAGCTTTTAGGCCAGAAACACTTTTCAGAAAAGCAGCTTTTAAATTTTACCAAACACTTTTTCAGCTGCTGTTGCTATCTGCAACAGCAATCCCAAACACACCCTATGTATATTGAGGCAAGTGTTTCTACTCCTCACTCATTGTTCAAGTGAAGAATATCTGCTTCTGTTGTTCATAACATGTTTCTTTCAAATCAGTTTATAAGTAATCTGTACCTTGTTGTACCCTTCTATTCAATTATCCTGTGAGCTATCTTTCGATATACATTGATTGTTATGAACCCTATCATTACCTTTCTTTAGATTGATAGTGAATCTTGATTCTACAACCTATCCTTTGCTTTAAGCTTAGACCTTTATTAGGCGTATCATTTTATGCCGTATGAACCTCATCAGACCTTTAAGTCTTAAATACAATTTCTAAAACTTAACGCCTGTTTTATAATTTATTGATTGATAACTCTTCTTCTAGTCATCAAATCATGTTTTATTAACTCAAGTAGCTGAACAATGTTTTAGTAAACCAAGTTTTACTAAATCTCAGTTTTAAAGAACCAAGTTTTAACGAGCCATGTTTTAAGGAATCTTATTTTACTGAACTTCACTTTCAATGAACCTTATTTCAACAAAACCTTGTTTAAGGAACTATATGCCACTAAACCCTGTTTTGAAATTCGTATTCAAACGAACCTTGATTTAGAAAAGTGAGACCTATTTATTATGCCCTATCTAACCATGGTTTTCTTGATACAAGACCTTTATCTTCATGAACTGAGTCATTACTCTACTTTAATGTTTTAAATACTTGATTTCCATCATTATTGTTCTTGAATCCTATAACTTGATCAATTGCCTTTAAACTAGTCATAATTTATATCCTTGACCTTTGACTTGAATTTATCTCCTTGATTCCCTGATCGAATCCTTGATTTAATTTGAGTCTATATCTTTTGATCCAGACTGGAACCTTATGCCTTGATGTTAGAAAACTTGGTCAAACCCTTTGACTTTTATCATTGCAAATCAAAATGAGTTATTTTCTTAAATTACTTTGAAGTTACTTAGATTGGGCTGATCTGTTATCAGAGAGTCGAAGGTACTTCGAAGTAAGGATTTTTTTTGAAAGGATTAAGTATTAAAATGTTTTATGAAGTTAAAAGGAGTTTTGTAAATTTTAACAATTTTAAAATGAGATTTTATAAAATGTTAGGAACTCCGTCTAAATGGTTTCCACGGATTCCTGACGATTGGAGAGACGGAACGAACGGGTAATGCTGGTTCCGTCGATTTGTGTATCACTACTAGAAATATGGGCAAAGGAACCACTGATAAGAAATCTCCTAGTTTGAATTAGTGGTTACTTAATCAAAGAAATGTCATTTGTATGATATAAGGTCTCTTATAATGAAAGAAAAGAGACCTCTTTATTTAAATAAATGATTCCTTTTATGAAGAAATCTCTCACCTTTCAGAAGAGGTCTCTTTTATGATAGAAGAAAACAGATCTTTTTATTGAAATAAATGATTACTTTAATTAAGAAACCTCTCTTCTTTTAAAAGTGGTAATTTAAATTAAAAGAAAAAAGACCACCTTATTTAAATGAATGATTATTTAATTAAAATAACCTTGCTTTTCTAAAAAGAGGTCTCTAAAAAAAGAAACCTCATTATTTATATGAATGATTATTTATTTAGTATTATTTAAATAATTATTTAATTGAAATACTTTATAAAAGAGACATCTTTTATTATTTTACCTTCCCGTACGTTTTACATCATTCAGAAGATCAGTTCAATTGTTTAGTTAGGTCATTTTCAATAGCAATTAGCAAGTCAGCGTGGCAGTTCCCTCAATCTCAATACAACACAAACAAATTCTTCGTTCATCAACACGTTGATTCAACTATTACGGATCTTTGCTCACAGTATTCACGGTAAGAATTATTCCTATTACAGTATGATTTTGACATTTCAATTTTGTTTATACTGAAGTGGACCTATTGAATCACTTATAAAACAATTCCAAGCAATTGCAAAATTGAATTTTAATCATTAATATTGTTTATACTGAATTGGACCTACTGAATTGGACCCCTATTGATTTCCTATTGAATTCAGTATAATCTATTCGAGTGTGAGGTTATAGGGAGGCACGACGTTGGCCTCCTATTACTTGGAATTCTTTCACTGGTATATAGGGCAGGTATTGAGAAAGCCTAAACCAATTGTATATTTGTTATTTGTTGGAGACGGAGTAATGTCGATGGCATTATTAGCCCAAAGATTTCGAAATGGCTTCAGGAAATCTTACAGATATGTGCAAGTATTGTTATCCAACAGTTGAAGAATTCCAACCTCTAAATTTTCTTTTGTAATTTTCTTCAGTTCCTCTAGATTTCTGCACAACTCTGAGTTCAAGTTTTCTGTTATTACAAACCTCTGCTCTACATCAGAAAGTTGCTTTTCCTTGTGGCTTAGAGAATTTTCTCCACTTCATATCTCTTGCTTCAATCTATAGTTATCATTTTACCTACCAATTCTGCTATAAGATTGCCCCTGCTTACTACATAAAGATTAAAAAACCAAGCACTTCTACGAAATTGTATGAGCAAATATGCTTCCTGCAGAAAACAGAGGAAAAAGGATACTTAAAAGACAGCATATAGAGGAAAAGTTGACATTTAAAAGACAACATACAGAGGAAAAAGTCAGGGAAAGAAACATAATACTGATGTACATTCACATAGATCCCAATAGTGTTCTACTAAAAGTTATTAAAGTTCCTAAATTCCCAATCTGTTAACCTATTAAGTACTCTCCAAACTATTTGAATTTCTCAAAGCAAACTTAATATATGGAAATAGCTAGATGGCTTGATATTTCAAGAAGTTTAGTAGTTTACCTTTAAAATTAATCATTATAAATCACAAGAATATGCCTTCTTTAGATACCATAACAATTACTATGGACCACAAAATGCCTTGTCCAAGGATCAATATTGCATTTGCTTGGAATCAATATATTGAATTTTAATTTTGTTTATACTGAATTGGACCTATTGAATTATTCCTATTATGATTTTGACATTTTAATTTTGTTGATTCCTATTTTGCTAGAAATGTCATGACAGATCCTATTCCACACATCAATCAGCTTTTATCGTTCATAGATTTGTATCCGTTGACTGACTCTACAAAGTACGCAAAAAAGAAAATGTAGTGGCATATTTTCTCAGGTTTCAAAAACTTCCCTTGTTGTATAAAATCACATTAGCTGAGTTAAAACGTGAATTGAGCTTTTTTTGTTTTGCCAGTCATAGATTTGTTGTTTTCTTTTTCGTGATTTATAATTTTTTAATATATGTTGATATATGCTTATTTCTATATGGAATTAGAATTAGAGTTTGAATAATTATGTAATTATGGTGCTGAATGTGAATAATTAGAATTAGTCTAAGACGTAGTTATTTATAATAACTAAAAGTCATGTTCAAAATATTCACTCATAATATGTACAAGAGGAGGAAACAATAGAACAATGTGAGGGCAGAGTAGAGGCCCATTTTAACGAGGTGAATATAAATATAAATCACGAAACTACGTGTGAGCTCTTAAAAACAACTCTTAACAGAAAGGATACATGAAAACAATAAAGGGAAACTAAAAGCTAAAGTAATTTTATGCAGGGTAACTATGTAAAAAGAAAAAAAAACATGTAATTAGATTTCTTTAGATGTTTTTTGGTTTGCAATTCAGACTAATCTGATAGGTTAGAGGACAAGTGATGGTCCTGTTGTAATGTTAGTGAATTGCATCAGACTAATCAGAACATGGTTATGTCCTGACTGATTGTGAGAAAATTATCTATATTAAAGTTTTAACACAACAAATCAGCAAAAAAAAAATCAACACTGGGACACATATTTTTGTCATTGTGTCATAAAAGGGGACTAAGACCCAAACTCCGGTTGAGCTGAAAATTTTAATAAAGATGTTACAGAGCACTTCTGACTTAGAAGCGTTTGTATGAGAACGTGCTTTGTCCCTTTATTGTGTGTTCCCTTTATCCATAAGCCTGATGAGCATTCTGCTTTAAATTTCAGTAATATATGATTTGGCAACTGATAATGTACCATATTAACAACAGCGGCCTAAACAAGAGGCAAATAAGTGTCACATTTCATGAGTTGATCAGTACTAAGTTATAGAATTTAGCAATAGACTTTTTGGATATAAAAGAATGAAATATAAAATTACAATGACAAATTGACAACATACTCTTCACTGCTCAGCAGTCTCATAATTTTTAGCTAAGAACTTTTTATTGCTGCTTCACACTTTTTGATGAATTGTTTCTTCCTTTTTTTTATACAACTTTTCTCTTCCATATGTATGATAACTGCTTATATTTATTGCATTTTCTAGTTAATGTGGAAATTTAAATACAATTTTTTTAATATTTGTAGTACTTTGGTGGAGCTCCAACGGCCTATTCTCAAATGAAGATTGACGAGTTGAGGGACATGTGGATTAAATTTGTGCAGGAGTACAAATTAGAGGATGAGGAGGGCTAATCTACTTTTTTTTCTTTGTTTAGAACTTTAGTATGCTTTCACTAGTAAACGTTTATATGTTGAAACTTTGTGCACTTTTAAAACAATGATACTATATTACAATTGATTTTTCTTTTCAAATGAATGAATGATTTGTCCAATATTTTACTGTAGTGTATGTGTTTGGCATTTGGATATGTAAATCATATATTTGTGTATGTGTATATATAGCAGGTATACATTTTTTTAAATGAATAGGAAAGACACCACATTTTAGAGATAAGTAGGTTTTTTAAAAACGTAGAAAAAAGATCACTTTTTAGGTAAAAGTGCTTTCTTTAAATGGAATCAAAGAGACTACCTTCCGGATATACGTGGTTCTATAAATGAAGTTAAAGAGATCACCTTTTAAAAATATGTGATTACTTAAAAAAATCAAAGAGATCACTTTTTTTGAATAAGTGATATTGTTGGACGATCAAAGTGACCAGTTAATTTATATAAGTGATTTCTTTTCCTTCTACCTAGGTAACCATTGATCTTACATAAGTGGTCTCTTTTTCTAATTTTATAAACCACTCCAATTAAGCGGTCTCTCATCCTAGGAGACCATTGACCTAGACATCACCTCGTAAGGTGGTCTCTAAATAAGTTTTCAAGTGGTCTCTTCATCTATTTTTGTACTAGTGTATGTAGCAGTGTAGTTCTGGTTTGTCCAGTTTGACACCTTTGTAGGCTAATGTGTTGCCTCTTGGAAACCTAAGCTATCATAATGAGAGGAATTGATGTCCAGAGGGACTCTGTGTCTGGTATGGGGACTTTATGGGCTGATCACCCGTATTGTCTATATTAAATTAAAACCTCCAATCAGTTTTCTTAAAGTGTTGATTACTTTTATTTACTGTGAAATGAAATTGGTTTACCTCTTGAAATGTCAAATTGCTTTACACATATTTTAGTATCAACTGTTGCTTTATCTTTCAGTTGATATCCTGTTGTTACTCATAAGTGGATTTTATATCCACTTGGAGCATTCCATTTCGGCTTAAATTGGTGTATTGGACTCAAGTTTGTTGTAGTTTTGATGTGTTTTTGTTTAGTTGTGCAGGTTCGTGAATTGGCGACTAGGGTTGTTGTTTTCGTCAGTGTTAGAGTTGAATTTGAGCATAGGAATGAAGAATGGAGTCTAGTTTTAAGCCGCCTTGAAGATTTGAAGTCAAGAGAAGAGAAGATGGAAGCAGTTGCAAAAGAAACGGACTAAAACGGAGCAAGAACGAAGAAAAGAGAGCAGAAAAAGCAAACCGGCAGAATTGGGACCGTGCCGTGGCCTCGAGTTGGCGCCGTGGCCTAGCAGACACGCTGGTGGCAGAATTTGGACGGCGCCGTGGTGCCGAGTTGGGGCCATGGTGGAAATTCCGATTTTTCTCCTAAAAACTCGACAATTCTTTCCTGTTTCGAATTTAATATGTATTTTCGGGTTTTTCTTGTTGGACAAGACTTCTAGGGCCTATAAAAACACATTGTATCATTGTAATTCATAACATTACATAGAATTACGTATCATAGCTTAGATCTGCAAGGGAGAAAAGGAGAGAAGGATTCAACGCTCGTGACAAGCAACGGATCTAGATCTACTTCATCTTTTGTGTTATTCTGGATTCTAGATTTGTTTTCTCAACTCTTTGTTTTATTAATATAATTACTTCTTTTATTCATATCTTGTTTATTATCATGATTTCATCAGATCCCATGATGTCGAGCGGTTCAATTATGAGCTAATCGTTGTCGTGGGATCCTAGCGAATTTATCTATGTAGCTTAGTAGTTTGCATGTGTAATAACCCGAATTTTGGGTAGAATTAAAACTTTTCTTATTGTGGTTAAAGAGCATTAATGAATGGTGATTCCAAAGAACAATGATTGTAGTGAATGGATATTGCTATGGATGATGATCCCGATTCGTATATGTATGGTCAGAATAGAGTAATTCAAAGGTTGACGATATAGAAAAGAATAATCTATCGTCCAAGAAATGAGTTAATGAGCCCCGAGAAGGGAAATGAGGATGGTATAGTATTTTCCATACGTGCATAGTGTTTCCCATACGTGCATAGTATTTCCCGTACATGCATAGTAATTCGGTGGATGAATAGTGATTTTGTAAGTTGGAAAACTTTTCACGCCACCCTATGTACGGGATGTGATATGGATGTTTCGAAGTCATATTAGTAATACGCGGAGGAAATAAGTGAATGCAGAGACGATCGGAATTCAGAAATTCCTATTTTAATTTTTGGTGTAATATTTGACCGAGCAGTGAATTATATATTATTATATTCAAGAAATGAGATATTCAATTTGAGAAATTGAAGAGTTAATATTTTGGAATTTTATTATATTTGATTTTAGAAATTAGAACGAAAACCACTGAGACAGTGAAACAAGCGTTCTAGAAACAACTAAAACGTTATAACGAGATTAAGCAATTAAGCGAACGAATCAGGGATTAAGGATCAAGATTGTGACAAGATTAAATATCCTATATGATCATCAAGAGAATTATATCAAGTGGATTAAATTATTTAATCAAGGATTAAATCAAAACAATTTAGGAGTTAAGTGATTTAAATCACTTAAATCAAACAAGAAACAAAAAAAATATCTACCAAGCTTCTCCAAGACTCTTTGCACAAGCCCCAAGATGAGCCACCAGCCACACACATCCAATAATATCTAGATATTATGATCAAAAGGGTGAAGAAAAGAAAAAAGCAAGCAAAAACACATTTCTCCAAAAAAAACTGCCCAGCAGAACCAAGCTTAAGAAAAAAATTCATATCTCCATTTCTATCCATGATAAAATCACCAAATTTTAACCATATTTTCTCCACTCCATGGGCAAGATTCTTTCCAAATGTCATGGAAATCCAAGTAGTATAGCCTAGTCAAATCCATGCTTAAAGTTGGAGGACCAAAACTGTCTAGGTTCTGAACAGTAGCAAGATGGGGCTCAAAACCCTAGCTCCCATGGTTGGATTCTTATGTTCTATAGCTCAAAAGAAAGCCCTTGAAGAGTAGAAGGTGTGGTAAAAAATTTAGAACCAAACTCTTAGTTTTTGATTTTATATGATTTTTACAAGATTGATGATGAATAGTAACTTTTGATTTTCATGTTTTGCTTTCTTGATTCTATGGCTTCCAAATGATGTTCTAAGCAATGATCAAGAGTTGTGAGGCCTTATTATCATCCTTTAACTTCAAACCAAGGTATAATCTTTGAAACCCCTTTGTTGAATCATGAGTTTTAATGGATTTTTGGATGAGTTTTTGAGTTATATGCATGTTTAGAGCACTAGAGCTATGTAAGAGTTTTGTTAGATGTTAAAATATGTTGCACAGCTCCAAGACCTGTTTAGACAGTGAGGGAGACAATGAATAGTGTCCATGAGTGTTGGTGGTAGATTGGATGATTATTTGGAGGATTTTAATTTTGGAAATATCCGAGTTATAGCCGTCGTAATGGCGAAATTTCTTTAACCCTTAAAAACCGTTCATAACAGTAGATGTAACCTTCTGCACTTATTGAGTATATGACATGTATTCGAAGATCTCGAGTCATAGATCGTTTTGGCGCAAGAATCGTAGCATTTTGACTTACGGCTTAGGCGTTATGGTAAAATCCGTAAAAGAAGTTCGTAAGTCTACGCTTGAGTTCATAACATCAATTGAACCCCTTTAAAACGAGTAATTTGGTTACGAATCTTATTAATTAAATACTAGAGGTCATAATGAAGATATGAGAGAAGATCTCATGTCAAAAAGATTATTTTTGGATTTTATAAAAATATTTGAATCAAGGTTAAGTGCGAAGGAACCCCTTAGAGGAACACCTGATTATAACCTTGTAAACCACTTAGTGAAACGGGCGAACGAGATTCGATTTCTAAAACGAACCTTCGACCTAAGTATTTGTCGATTGACATGGACTTAGTATGAGCCTAAAGCGAGTTAGTAATGCCTTGGTTGTGATTCGCGTACGTGTTTATGCTTTAGATATTAAGTGGATTATCTAGGGGAATAATTGTACGTTTTCTTTTTGGCTTTGTCTAGATTGCCCGACATCGTCACGAGCCCTACCACTTCTTGAGCATCAGGCAAGTTTCCTATTTCGATACTTTGAAGTATTGTTGTATAATACTGCTTTTGGCATATATTGAATTGCATAGTTTTACGATATATGCTTATAGCGTAAATTTGACTTTCGGTTTATGTACGAGCTTTGAGGTAAAGTATTTATAAACCGGTATACCTTGTGGCTCTATAGATAAGAGCCTGTTTATTGTTTCGACTCTAGACCGGGAGTCGGTATTCTGACATATAAGGATAGTCGTGGAAACCCGGAAGGGTTCCAACGACAGATTATTATCTGAATTGAGAAATAATATTAATAATCATTATTTATATTTTCAGAAAGTATTAATTACTCAGAAATGATTCGAGAAATGTTATTTGAATATTACCTCATTCGAACGTTATTATTTGGATATGATTGATATTTGGCTTATCAACTAGATATGGGATATTAGTTATAAGCCGGGTTTTTGCAAATGCCCTTAGTGTCGGTCGTATGATTCTTATTCTCCATCCATAGATCGGAAGTCGAGATATTTTTTATATATCTTGGGCATTCTTTTCTGATCTAGATATTGAATAATGTTATTCAATTGTTATATATTAAATGAATATTATTTTTGGATATTCATTTGAAGTTTAGATATATTATATGAATATTATTTTTGAATATTCATTTGCAGTTTATTTATTAAGTGAATATTATTTTGAATATTCATTTTAGGATTTATTTAATGAATATTATTTTGGAATATTCATTTAAGAATTTATTTATTTATTATATATTCATGCGAGGATTTATTTATTTGAATATTACTTTAGATATTCATTTGAGGATTGATTCAAATATTATTTTGAATATTTACTCGAGGAATTGTTTATTTGGTGAATATTTTATATATTTATTCGAGAGTTATTTATGAGCAATATTTTATACTAAGAATATTCTTTAATTATTTATGAATTAATAAATATTCTTTGAATATTTATTTAATTATTTCAACTAATTTTAAAAATGATTTATTTTATTCAAATATTATTCTGATCTTCAAATATCATGTAAAATATTTCTGAGTCTTATTATGTTTATTTTATCGAGGAAAGGTTCTCAAAACTCTATTTTCCGTTTAAGGTCTATCTTATAGGAAGACTTAAACACTCGCTCAGAACTTTCAAATATAAGGGAGCTGTACTCGAGAGCTGTTATTTATTTTATTTGACTGCCCGGTCATAAATCTGTTGATATTACTCTTTTCCCTCGCAACTTGGTTGCTATTCATCAAAGCGATTCTTTTTGTTACTTCATCATCATTCGAGGATTACTTACGAGCAATATTATGATTTAATAATATTCCGTAATTATTATTGACTTAATAAATATTCTTGGAATATTTAATTAAATTATTTTGAAGTCTTTTTATAATGATTTATATTATTCAAAGATCATCCTTCACCTTCAAATATTATGTAAAATATTTCGGAGTATTTTATTTTTATCAAGAGAAGATTCTCAAAACTCTGTTTTCATTTAAATCTATCTTATAAGAAGATTTAAATACTCGCTCAACTTCCAAAAATATATAAGGGGACCTCACTTGAGAGATGTTATTTATTTGACTGTCCGGTCATATACTTGCTAAACTATCTGGTCACTCACATCTTGATTCTTTTCAAATATGAATATGAGTCTTTTTGGTTACCTCCTCAACACTCGAGGGGTAAGATTGATGGAACAAGTTTATATCCATTAACAAGCATCAGCTTGGGAAATATTGGTGAATCTTTCTTTCCAACTAGATACGACTACTTTGTGGAATCTTATCAACAAGTATTATACTTGGGGAAAAGGAGGACGAACTTTATGTTTCAGAGTCATGGATGTTATTGAACTAGGAGACGCGTAAGTGGCCGAGTGGCGCCGGTCCAGCAATGGTCCAACCGTTGGCCGGGGGGTTCCAGATGGCGGGCGATCCGTCGGTGCTTCCTTCTACATGTAGAGAACAAATGATGGGGAGCATGACATGCGACTGATCATCGTAAATGTTGTGGCTCCTGGCGCGGCAAGCTCCCGTATTAGTTCATCTTCCAAATTGGGAAATTATCTGCAACATTATCATTGTTGGCAGGGCTGAAAAGTGTTTGAACTGGAATTGCAATATTCTTCCTGCAAGTTCCTCTATTATGAAAATTGATAATATCTTGCTTATCTTTGACATAGCAGATATTTCCACAGAACAATTATATTTTGAGTTACCTTGTAACTTCATCTTTTATCTTACATTTTATGACTCTGTTGATACCTTACATAACATGAGTTGTGAAAAGGAGGTTGTTGATATTGAATCACCTTATAACTTCATCTTTTAAGTTATATGTGGATATTCTGCTTATATTTTATATAGCAGTTATTTTACAGAAAGGTTATATTGAATTACCTTGTAGCTTCATCTTATATATTATACTAGAACTTTGTTCATAGTATGAATATCCAATGTTTACAGAGATATTATGAAAATGATACTTGAAGTACTGCAGTGGTACTGTTTTTGGAATATAATCCGATAAGGAAATACTTTTGGTAAAGAGATATTTTGACAATTATTGTCTTATACCCGCCTTATTCTGGGTTAAGTCATAGGCAGAGTTATGCCATGTTTTCATTACCTTGCTGAGCTATTTCCTCACTCTTGCTATTGTTTTATATATATTATAGAGCAGTGAAGCAGGATGTCATGGGCACCAGTGATCCCGAAGAGTAGTACGAACCAGTCGGATCAGGTTGCAGCTAGCTGCATTTAAATTATGTATAGATATGAATGGTAGGAGAAGATTGTAATCATCAGAAGTTAGAGTTGGAATTGCACCATTTCCGATATATTGTTTCAATAAAAGATTTTGTAAGACAATTGGGTATTGTAATAAAAGTTGTTTATTCCGCAGTTGTTGTATAGTATCGTTTCTGAGACTTTAACCTGTGTGTGTGTGAGAGATATATATATTGTGGGGTCATAAGCCATTGAAATAAGTACAGTATGAATAATACAGGTAAGACAAGGAGTAAATGGATCGTGACTACTCTAAATCCCAGACCCCGGATTTGGGGCTGTTAAAGAAATGGTATCAGAGCGTTAGGTTATAGTCCTCAGAAACGATAGGAGATCGAGTCTTACAATACCCTTAGGGATAATGAGAATACCTAGAGCTCAAGTATAGTTCATAGTCGGGTTGAAGGACATGACCCTGACTGTTGGAGATGAAGCTTGAGAGGGGACTTCTTTTGGGAAACCATACTTAGGACGTTATGGTTAGAAACCCTGATTTGTATGATTTATAGATGGATGGGAGTCTGAGGTACCAGATCCCGAGGCCTTCGAGTAGGCATTTGATGATGCGCTCTTTGAGACGGATGGAGACCCAATAAAAGGGATATCCATAGGAGGATCTAGAAAAGACCCTAGGATTGGTCAAGGAAAGAAACTTATAGAGAATGTGTCGATTGATAAAGATGTAGTATGTTACTTGAGGTCTTATGATAGGACCAGACGAATCCTCAAAGATCAAATAAGTGACGAAATAAGAATTGAGAGTCAATTATGATTCATCAAGAGGTATGACGAAGAGTATGGGGTAGAGCCCCAAAAGCAGAGGAGGTAGAGGCAGTATAGCCAATACCGGTGGATTAATTCGACCAGAACGAGACCTGTTACTCGTAGTTTGTTGCAGTGCCCTTAAGAGGCAGCATACGTGAGAACTGAGACGATTGACCTTCGTATATGATTTAGGGTACCTAGTTACCCTAACCCGTAAATGCATTGCCTTATCTATGGCGTTTAATTCCCCACGATCAGCGATTACACCAAGGATGGTGTTTACTACAGTGCTGAGGCATTTTATTGCCTCGGGAAAGATTGTGTATGTACGTACTACAAAAAGTGTTATTGTAACCTGAATGCGCTAAGACGAGATATATTTTAAGAGACAAGATGGACTAAGAGAGTCGGGGATTGACTTAAATAAGAAGGTTGTGATGCCATGAAGGATAAACTCATGTAGCACGCATGATTAAATGCGAGAAGAAAAATATTCTGCCTAAGGGCAGCTATACAAGTGGCCGGATTTAAGCAAGTGGCTTCTAACGATGTTCTGGAGTATCGCTCACTCGACATGTGGAATTCGTCGTTACTATAGGCGACACCGGTACCGAAGTCATCCTATAAGAGTAGAGCGCTTTCCTGATAGGCCCGCGCTGAGCTGAATAGAATTTCCTACGATTGCAAATGTCGATGGTTGAACCTTAGCGACTATTATGAGTCGGCAATGACGTAAGTATCGAGCACCTTAGGGTGTATGGATAAGAAAAGCTTTAGAATCGAACGATTATCCGAGGAGCCAGCATATAAGGCATCCGTAGAGACCTTGGCAAGTATCCTCCCCAATTGCAAATTATGTTGATTATTCTTAATCTATGATCTATCGTGACATCTCTCCAAGAGAGAATTTTGATAAAAGGGAATAGTCCTTCTTCGAAGTTATTTTATAACACTTTTGTTAATTCACATTTAGTTTCAATTCTGCCAGAGGCTGTCACGATACCTACTTTCGGGTTTTGAACGCCCTGTCAAACGATGTTATTCAAGCTTTCACTTCTAATGGTGAATAATCCTATGGTGATACATCACCACTTGCTTGTTGAATACCAGTATCTTACTGGCTATCTTTCCTTTGGAAATTGCACCTTGGAACCTGTTTACTTTAGATCCAAGGTGTCCATTTGAGAATTTACTTGTCAAATGATGATAATTATTAACTTGACTTGGAATTTCTTTCGTACTTATCAATTTCCACTGAGACGAACAACCCTATACTTATAGGGGCTGCAAGGACCATCTATCTGTGTGATAGAAGTCTGATGGGACGCCATCACTTGTAAGTTGCGAAATACAAGAAGGCTAATTACCTTTAGTAATGTCTTAATTAAGACACGCAACATTGAGTTCTTATGATCATATTGATCTCTCAGTAAATTTTTTCATTTCAAAAAAGGTTACCTTAAAACTCATAACCTTATGATCACCAATGTGTGATGTTTCTTTGATATGAGAGCTATCCTTTTAAAGCTCCATGATTCTTGTTATCTTTATTAAATTTCAAAGGGGATGCCAACCAGGTAAAATAAGTCAAAATTTGCTGATAGGAATTAGATTCGCAACAAAATAGGCTATGGCAAGAGCGGATCCCTAAGACAAATAGAATATGGGTGACATGACGATGAATTAGTTTATGTTCTCTCTCAAGGATATTATGATAGTGGAAAGTTGGTCAATCGATATATGCGAGAGGATTGGCAATGTGTTGTGAAACCCCAATGGTAGTGGAGTCGGTTAGAACCCACATAATTTTATGGAACCACTGACCCATTGGAGGTCAGAGCTTGGCTTAAAGAGATGAAGAAATCAATTGTGATACTAAGTATTGCCGAAAAGATGAAAACGATGGTCGCCGCCTATCTCCTGAAGGGAGAGGCGAATCACTGGTGAGAATGGTAAGACAAACCTAGAGGTAAAAGGTGTTGTGACTTGGGAGAGATTCAGATTATTGCTTTTAGAGAAATGTTTTCTGAAATATATAAAGATCCAGATGGAAATAAAAGTTCTAGTGTTGAAATAAGAAACCATGACTATGGCAGAGTATGAGGCCAAGTTATGGGATATGAAAGAGAAATGAGCCCGTAGGTTTTGACTAAAGCTAAAACAACAAATCCAGAATCGCGTGGCGATGTTGGAGTGAAATTTATGATTGCCCTGAAAGGGGAGTGGTCCTTTAAGGACAGAAGCAAATTATGAAGTCCTTGCGATAATGCGAGCCAACAAGTTACTATGGGATGGATGTATGGCTTATCTAGCTTCTGTGGTTGATACCAAGAGAAAAACACCTAGCCAACGATAAATCCCAGTGATTGAAGAGTTTGGGAATGTATTCCAGAGAATCTACCCAGAGTACCACTCGATCGAGAGATTTGATTCCTTTCGAATTAGGGAGAAATTGATATTATAATAATGATGGATTAGTTGATACCCAATGGAGCCAAATTGATTATGAGGGAAATAATTTAAGGATAAAGACGGAGTCAGAGATTTTGGAATCTAGTTCCGACTAAGAGATTATGATGCCAGAAATATGAGGCTTGATTAGCTCATATGGTTGACCCCGAGGAAATAGACACCAAGTATAATTATAATGATTTTGGGAGGTTGTACAAGGTTTTAATAAGCTACCAGATATCGATTTGCATGACATAATAATGAATATCGAGTATTCAGAGCCTAGTGTTGCATCTCCCGTTAGCCCAGTAGGAATAAAAGAATTAGCAACTCAGATGCGAGGATTGTTGAATAAGAGTGCGATAAGACTCAGTGTGCCACCGTGAAGAACCGGTGTGTTGTAAGAAAGAAATATGTTAGCACAAGATTGTGCATCGAACCTCGAGAGTTGAATGAGTCAACATTGAGTACAGGTACTGTTGTAGAAGATTGTTTGAGCAGCCCAGGGACACTGTGTATTTTCCAAACTTATTAGGAAATTGGACATCACCGGTTGGAAGTTAAAAATCGAAGATATACCCAAGATTGTGATTCGCACTAGGTATAGACACTATGAAATTGTAAGTGATGTCATTTTGGGTTGACTATTGCACCCACAACTTTTATGGAATTTAATGAATTGGTTGTGAGTTATCTGAGATAGCTTTCGCCCTAAATATATCGAAACATCGTATATATGAAGGAAAGGTGCGAAATCAAAAAGGATCAAACATGATCGACCTTCAGACCTATCAGATCTGAAAATATGTGTGCTTGTGTGTATATGAAGATTATGATTTGTGATAAAAGGATTAAGAGTCCTCGAACCAGACAACATTCCTCGCAAACAAATTCCCCAAGAGATTCGTCTTTCTTTCAGAAAGGAGAAGAGATGAGATAATAGAGAATGACTGAATGAACACAGGAGGTAGATTGGCATTCTGTGAGATGATTAAAGAAGAGGTTGGAACACCGAGGGTGATAGTAGATAACAATGAGATAGCGAGACCAAAACAGTGATGGCCGACGAGCTCATTACTAGACATCAAGAGTTACTCGAATCAATTATTAGAATACTCGAACTAGTTTCAATACGGAGTACCCCGTCGACAATAGAGTTGACATTTATACAATGGAATTGGGAAATATCTAGAATTAATAGAGGGTTATGACAAGCAAGTTTTTGTTGATGTATTTTTGTGCAAACAAGATAGAGAATATGAGGTTCGAGATTTGTAATCAGAAAAGGTATCCTCGTGGAAGGAATTAACAAGATTAGAATGAAAGGAAGTTTAGCCCAAGATTCATTGGGCCATCTGAGAGTTTAAACGCGTCAGGAAGGTGGCCTATGAGCCAGCCTCACCCAAACCGGTAAAATGGTCATAACATGGTTCTTGCGTATGTGCCTCATCAGTATACTATAGATGCCCGGCATATGACAGAGTACGAGCAGATAGATATACATAACCGAATATGAACTACGAAGGACAACCTGTGGAAATTATGAATAGAAAAGAGCAAGCGCTAAGAGATAAGGTTGTCAAGCTAGTGAGAGATTTGAAGAAAAATCAAGAAGTGGAAGAATCCACCTGAGAAATAGGAAGTGCAATGGGATAGAAGTAACACCAGTTATTCCTAAACTGATTCCGAGGACGGAATCCTTTTAAGGAGGGGAGACTGTAATAACCAGAATTTTGGGTAGAATTAAAACTTTTCTTATTGTGGTTAAAGAGCATTAATGAATGGTGATTCCAAAGAACAATGATTGTAGTGAATGGATATTGCTATGGATGATGATCCCGATTCGTATATGTATGGTCAGAATAGAGTAATTCAAAGGTTGACGATATAGAAAAGAATAATCTATCGTCCAAGAAATGAGTTAATGAGCCCCGAGAAGGGAAATGAGGTTGGTATAGTATTTTCCATACGTGCATAGTGTTTCCCATACGTGCATAGTGTTTCCCATACATGCATAGTAATTCGGTGGATGAATAGTGATTTTGTAAGTTGGAAAACTTTTCACGCCACCCTATGTACGGGACGTGATATGGATGTTTCGAAGTCATATTAGTAATACGCGGAGGAAATAAGTGAATGCAGAGACGATCGGAATTCAGAAATTCCTATTTTAATTTTTGGTGTAATATTTGACCGAGCAGTGAATTATATATTATTATATTCAAGAAATGAGATATTCAATTTGAGAAATTGAAGAGTTAATATTTTGGAATTTTATTATATTTGATTTTAGAAATTAGAACGAAAACCACTGAGACAGTGAGACAAGCGTTCTAGAAACCACTAAAACGTTATAACGAGATTAAGCAATTAAGCGAACGAATCAGGGATTAAGGATCAAGATTGTGACAAGATTAAATATCCTATATGATCATCAAGAGAATTATATCAAGTGGATTAAATTATTTAATCAAGGATTAAATCAAAACAATTTAGGAGTTAAGTGATTTAAATCACTTAAATCAAACAAGAAACAAAAAAAATATCTTCCAAGCTTCTCCAAGACTCTTTGCACAAGCCCCAAGGTGAGCCACCAGCCACACACATCCAATAATATCTAGATATTATGATCAAAAGGGTGAAGAAAAGAAAAAAGCAAGCAAAAACACATTTCTCCAAAAAAACTGCCCAGCAGAACCAAGCTTAAGAAAACAATTCATATCTCCATTTCTATCCATGATAAAATCACCAAATTTTAACCATATCTTCTCCACTCCATGGGAAAGATTCGTTCCAAATGTCATGGAAATCCAAGTAGTATAGCCTAGTCAAATCCATTCTTAAAGTTGGAGGACCAAAACTGTCTAGGTTCTGAACAGTAGCAAGATGGGGCTCAAAACCCTAGCTCCCATGGTTGGATTCTTATGTTCTATAGCTCAAAAGAAATCCCTTGAAGAGTAGAAGGTGTGGTAAAAAATTTAGAACCAAACTCTTAGTTTTTGATTTTATATGATTTTTACAAGATTGATGATGAATAGTAACTTTTGATTTTCATGTTTTGCTTTCTTGATTCTATGGCTTCCAAAGGATGTTCTAAGCAATGATCAAGAGTTGTGAGGCCTTATTATCATCCTTGAACTTCAAACCAAGGTATAATCTTTGAAATCCCTTTGTTGAATCATGAGTTTTAATGGATTTTTGGATGAGTTTTTGAGTTATATACATGTTTAGAGCACTAGAGCTATGTAAGAGTTTTGTTAGATGTTAAAATATGTTGCACAGCTCCAAGACCTGTTTAGACAGTGAGGGAGACAATGAATAGTGTCCATGAGTGTTGGTGGTAGATTGGATGATTATTTGGAGGATTTTAATTTTGGAAATATCCGAGTTATAGCCGTCGTAATGGCGAAATTTCTTTAACCCTTAAAAACCGTTCATAACAGTAGATGTAACCTTCTGAACTTATTGAGCATATGACATGTATTCGAAGATCTCGAGTCATAGATCATTTTGGCGCAAGAATCGTAGCATTTTGACTTACGGCTTAGGCGTTATGGTAAAATCCGTAAAAGCAGTTCGTAAGTCTACGCTTGAGTTCGTAACTTCAATTGAACCCCTTTAAAACGAGTAATTTGGTTACGAATCTTATTAATTAAATACTAGAGGTCATAATGAAGATATGAGAGAAGATCTCATGTCAAAAAGATTATTTTTGGATTTTATAAAAATGTTTGAATCAAGGTTAAGTGCGAAGGAACCCCTTAGAGGAACACCTGATTATAACCTTGTAAACCACTTAGTGAAACGGGCGAACGAGATTCGATTTCTAAAACGAACCTTCGACCTAAGTATTTGTCGATTGACATGGACTTAGTATGAGCCTAAAGCGAGTTAGTAATGCCTTGGTTGTGATTCGCGTACGTGTTTATGCTTTAGATATTAAGTGGATTATCTAGGGGAATAATTGTACGTTTTCTTTTTGGCTTTGTCTAGATTGCCCGACATCGTCACGAGCCCTACCACTTCTTGAGCATCAGGCAAGTTTCCTATTTCGATACTTCGAAGTATTGTTGTATAATACTGCTTTTGGCATATATTGAATTGCATAGTTTTACGATATATGCTTATAGCGTAAATTTGACTTTCGGTTTATGTACGAGCTTTGAGGTAAAGTATTTATAAACCGGTATACCTTGTGGCTCTATAGATAAGAGCCTGTTTATTGTTTCGACTCTAGACCGGGAGTCAGTATTCTGACATATAAGGATAGTCGTGGAAACCCGGAAGGGTTCCAACGACAGATTATTATCTGAATTGAGAAATAATATTAATAATCATTATTTATATTTTCAGAAAGTATTAATTACTCAGAAATGATTCGAGAAATGTTATTTGAATATTACCTCATTCGAAGGTTATTATTTGGATATGATTGATATTTGGCTTATCAACTAGATATGGGATATTAGTTATAAGCCGGGTTTTTGCAAATGCCCTTAGTGTCGGGCGTATGATTCTTATTCTCCATCCATAGATCGGAAGTCGAGATATTTTTTATATATCTTGTGCATTCTTTTCTGATCTAGATATTGAATAATGTTATTCAATTGTTATATATTAAATGAATATTATTTTTGGATATTCATTTGAAGTTTAGATATATTATATGAATATTATTTTTGAATATTCATTTGCAGTTTATTTATTAAGTGAATATTATTTTGAATATTCATTTAAGGATTTATTTAATGAATATTATTTTGGAATATTCATTTAAGAATTTATTTATTTATTATATATTCATGCGAGGATTTATTTATTTGAATATTACTTTAGATATTCATTTGAGGATTGATTCAAATATTATTTTGAATATTTACTCGAGGAATTGTTTATTTAGTGAATATTTTATATATTCATTCGAGAGTTATTTATGAGCAATATTTTATACTAAGAATATTCTTTAATTATTTATGAATTAATAAATATTCTTTGAATATTTATTTAATTATTTCAACTAATTTTAAAAATGATTTATCTTATTCAAATATTATTTTGATCTTCAAATATCATGTAAAATATTTCTGAGTCTTATTATGTTTATTTTATCAAGGAAAGGTTCTCAAAACTCTATTTTCCGTTTAAGGTCTATCTTATAGGAAGACTTAAACACTCGCTCAGAACTTTCAAATATAAGGGAGCTGTACTCGAGAGCTGTTATTTATTTTATTTGACTGCCCGGTCATAAATCTGTTGATATTACTCTTTTCCCTCGCAACTTGGTTGCTATTCATCAAAGCGATTCTTTTTGTTACTTCATCATCATTCGAGGATTACTTACGAGCAATATTATGATTTAATAATATTCCGTAATTATTATTGACTTAATAAATATTCTTGGAATATTTAATTAAATTATTTTGAAGTCTTTTTATAATGATTTATATTATTCAAAGATCATCCTTCACCTTCAAATATTATGTAAAATATTTCGGAGTATTTTACGACTATTTTTATCAAGAGAAGATTCCCAAAACTCTGTTTTCATTTAAATCTATCTTATAAGAAGATTTAAATACTCGCTCAACTTCCAAAAATATATGAGGGGACCTCACTTGAGAGATGTTATTTATTTGACTGTCCGGTCATATACTTGCTAAACTATCTGGTCACTCACATCTTGATTCTTTTCAAATATGAATATGAGTCTTTTTGGTTACCTCCTCAACACTCGAGGGGTAAGATTGATGGAACAAGTTTATATCCATTAACAAGCATCAGCTAGGGAAATATTGGTGAATCTTTCTTTCCAACTAGATACGACTACTTTGTGGAGTCTTATCAACAAGTATTATACTTGGGGAAAAGGGGGATGAACTTTATGTTTCAGAGTCATGGATGTTATTGAACTAGGAGACGCGTAAGTGGCCGAGTGGCGCCGGTCCAGCAATGGCCCAACCGTTGGCCGGGGGGTTCCAGAGGGCGGGCGATCCGTCGGTGCTTCCTTCTACATGTAGAGAACAAATGATGGGGAGCATGACATGCGACTGATCATCGTAAATGTTGTGGCTCCTGGCGCGGCAAGCTCCCGTATTAGTTCATCTTCCAAATTGGGAAATTATCTGCAACATTATCATTGTTGGCAGGGCTGAAAAGTGTTTGAACTGGAATTGCAATATTCTTCCTGTAAGTTCCTCTATTATGAAAATTGATAATATCTTGCTTATCTTTGACATAGCAGATATTTCCACAGAACAATTATATTTTGACTTACCTTGTAACTTCATCTTTTATCTTACATTTTATGACTTTGTTGATACCTTACATAACATGAGTTGTGAAAAGGAGGTTGTTGATATTGAATCACCTTATAACTTCATCTTTTAAGTTATATGTGGATATTCTGCTTATATTTTATATAACAGTTATTTTACACAAAGGTTATATTGAATTACCTTGTAGCTTCATCTTATATATTATACTAGAACTTTGTTCATAGTATGAATATCCAATGTTTACAGAGATATTATGAAAATGATACTTGAAGTACTGCAGTGGTACTGTTTTTGGAATATAATCCGATAAGGAAATACTTTTGGTAAAGAGATATTTTGACAATTATTGTCTTATACCCGCCTTATTCTGGGTTAAGTCATAGGCAGAGTTATGCCATGTTTTCATTACCTTGCTGAGCTATTTGCTCACTCTTGCTATTGTTTTATATATATTATAGAGCAGTGAAGCAGGATGTCATGGGCACCAGTGATCCCGAAGAGTAGTACGAACCAGTCGGATCAGGTTGCAGCTGGCTGCATTTAAATTATGTATAGATATGAATGGTAGGAGAAGATTGTAATCATCAGAAGTCAGAGTTTGAATTGCACCATTTCCGATATATTGTTTCAATAACAGATTTTGTAAGACAATTGGGTATTGTAATAAAAGTTGTTTATTCCGCAGTTGTTGTATAGTATCGTTTCTGAGACTTTAACCTGTGTGTGTGTGAGAGATATATATATTGTGGGGTCATAAGCCATTGAAATAAGTACAGTGTGAATAATACAGGTAAGACAAGGAGTAAATGGACCGTGACTACTCTAAATCCCAGACCCCGGATTTGGGGCTGTTACAACATGCCTTAAAGATTAATGTGTGGTGAATTCTTGATATCCTTGTATGGTTGTGCTTCATAAATTTAGGTGCGCCGCGAACATCTGATATGTTAATCTCTTGCTAAACGAGAGTGGATCTTGAGATTTAGAACTTGCCATGCTAGCATAGGATAGGTTGATGTTCTAACATCATGATTTATGGCGTAAATAGAGATATTATGCTACCCTATGTGATCTAAGTGGATAACTTATGCTTAAACCTTTATGTTTTCAAATTCTATAGAGATATAGGGTCTAAACATGATAGGTGTCTACTCATCTTCTATCTCTTTTGTGGATGTATGTTTAGTTTGGTATTCGTATACTGAGAAGTAGTGTTTACTTGTTTCGTGTTGTCTGATCAGATATTAAAACCATCATGTGCATTGATTAAAGGCTGCAACTCTAAGTGAAGTAGATAATGAAGTTAGGATTCCATGCTTATTCTCATATAAGTAAATCGATTTCAAATTCTCTTTAGTTAGTTTAATTCTTAGTTTTATAAATTTACATATTAGTTTAATTTAGTTAATCAAACCCCAATTTGTTAATTGTCTTAGCAGTGAATTAAAACCATACATTGTTGCATAGGTACTAAATTGAAGTAAAAACCAGATCTCTGTGGGAACGAACTTGACTTATATCTGTATTACATGTGACCACGTACGCTTGCGTTATTTAGTGCAAACAAGTTTTTGGCGCCGCTGCCGGGGATCATTGGTGTTTTATTTTTAGTTTATGTGCTTGTCAATAGTGGTCGTTAGCGTTCACTGACTCGGATTTCTTACTTAGTTTGTTTGCTTCGTGGTGTTTCAGGTTCTTAATTTTGTATGCGAACACACTTACAATCTCGTTTTGAAGAACTAGTAGAAGACGATCTTGTAGAGAATATATAAGATAAGAGAGAGGAATCTGAAACTAAAGAAGAGATGGCAGATGCAGCAACAGCTAAGGCTTTGAAGGAGTATTCTCAGCCGAAGATCAAGGATATCCAGTCGAGTATTATCAGGCCGGCCATCACGGCTAATAACTTCGAAATCAAGCCGGGCACTATTCAGATGCTACAGAATTCGGTTCAGTTTGGGGGTGCTCCTACGGAGGATCCTAACATGCATATTCGGGACTTTATCGAGATCTGTGAGACTTTTAAGTTCAATGGTATGTCGGATGATGCTATCAAGTTGAGACTTTTCCCATTTTCTCTGAAGGATAAGGCCAAGGGCTGGTTACACTCTCTACCACCTGGTTCCATTACTACATGGGAGGATCTTGCTCAGAAGTTTCTTACTAAATTCTTCCCTATGGCGAAAACTGCAGCAATAAGGAACCAGCTAACTCAATTTCAGCAGCAATCTGGAGAATCTTTATGTGAGGCCTGGGAACGATACAAGGAGATGCTGCGTAGGTGTCCACATCATGGCATGCCTGATTGGATGGTTATCAATAGTTTCTACAATGGGTTGGGAGCACAATCTAGACCTATATTAGATGCAGCATCAGGAGGAGCTCTATGGGCTAAGAGCTATGATGAAGCTTATGATCTTATTGAGACGATGGCTGCCAATGAATATCAGAATCCAACCTAGAAACTATCTCAAGGCAAGGTAGCAGGTATTTTTGAAGTGGATGCAGCTTCAACTATTGCAGCTCAGTTGAAGGCGTTCACTATGAAGGTGGATTCTCTTGCAAATTATGGAGTCTAGCAGGTTGCTAGTGTTTGTGAGCTATGTGCGGGCGCACATGAGACGAATCAGTGTGCTATTTCTTCTGAATCGGCACAGTTCGTGAGTAACTTTCAGAGACCTGCTGCACCAGTTCCAGCCACCTATCATCCAAACAACAGGAATCATCCCAACTTCAGTTGGAGCAACAATCAAGGTGCTCAACAACCTTATCAGCAGCAGTTTCAGGGACAGCAAGCAAAGCCATTCAATCAAGGCTATCAATAGCCTTATGCTCCAAGGCAACCATATCAACCTCCTGGATTTCATCAGCAACCCCAGGCTCATGCGGGGCAATTTTCTAATGAAAAATCATAAATGGATGATTTGAGGATGATGATGAAGAACCTGCAAGCTTCTCAAAAGATCTTGGAAAACCAGATGGGACATCTTGCAAGTGCCTTACTTAGTATGCAACAAGGAACTCTTCCTAGCGATACGGAGGTTAATCCAGGCAGAAGGGAGCAGGTGAAGGCAGTTACTTTGAGATCGGGAAGGGTTACAACAGATCCTAAATCAGCAGCTGAGGAAGATGAAGAAGGGCAGAATCAGCAGGTTGAAAAATCTGTAGTGCCAGTAATTGAGAAATCTGATTTAGTGGTTGAACAGCTTGATGGTGAGAAGAGCAAGAAACCTATTGAAAAGTCTACTCCGGAGCAATCTTCAAAGAATAATCAGATTTATCCGCCTCCGCCATATCCTGGACGCTTGCAGAAACAAGATCAAGGAAAATAGTTTCAGAAGTTTATGGATGTTTTCAAGAAACTATCCATTAATATTCCTTTTGTTGAAGCATTATTGGAGCAGATGCCGAGATATGCAAAGTTCATGAAGGATATTTTGTCACGGAAGAGAAGGTTAGAAGAATTTGAAACAGTGGCATTGACAGAGGAGTGCAGTGCGGTGCTGTAACAGAAATTGCCTCCTAAAATTAAGGATCCAGGAAGCTTCACAATTCCATGCACTATTGGGAAGTTGTCTTTTGACATATACTTATGTGATTTGGGAGCTAGTATTAATCTCATGCCCTTGTCTGTTTTCAAGCAACTTGGTCTACCGGAGCCAAAGCCAACCAACATCTCTTTGCAGTTGGCTGATAGGACGATCACTTATCCGAGGGGTATAGTAGAGGATGTTTTGGTGAAGGTTGATAAGCTCATATTTCCTACCGATTTTGTGATTCTAGATTTTGAAGAAGACAAGAAGATTCCCATAATCTTGGGAAGGCCTTTTCTAGCTACGGGTCGTACTTTGATTGATGTGCAAAAAGGAGAGCTTACAATGAGGGTGCAAGATCAGAATGTCACCTTTAATGTGTTCAAGACCATGAAATTTCCGATAGAGGATGAAGAGTGTTGCAGTTTGGAGATGGTTGATACGGGTCAGAGAAAGAAGTTTGATCAGGTGTTGAGCGAAAAGTCGGATACATACATGCTAAAGCATCACATCAGTGATTCCATTGACAGTTCTTCAGTTCGAGATCTCTCGAATGTAAAGCTCGGAAAACTTCCATCCCATTTGAAGTATGTCCTTCTGAATGATGAGTTGGTTATTTTTAAAGTATGTCCAGATAATGTATTAAGAAGGTGGATCATGGATGATGAGGTAGAAGAGTGCTCTTATCAAACAACTGTGAAGCATAAACACCCTAGAGGTGTGAAGAAGAAAAAGAAAAAGTCGATTGGAGGAAGAGGCAAAGTGAAGTTTGATTTAGAAAAGATGTGGGAAGATAGCAAGAAGGTTGTCAAACAATGGGTGAATGGTACTTCTGCTAAGGACGAGTCAAATGCGATCTTCGAGCCACCATGATTTGAATCATATTTGTCCGGCTAAAAGACGTTAACGATAGCGCTTCGTGGGAGGCAACCCATGTGTTTCGGTATTTTTAGGTATGTTTCCTACTATCCCTTGTATTTACTTCCATTCAATGCGGACATTGAATCTTTCAAGTTTGGGGGTGGTTTGAGGGACAAGTAGTATATATATATATATATATATATATATATATATATATATATATATATATGAGTAGTGATAGTGTGTCATTGTGTTCATATAGATATCATGCTTTGCATTTTAGTTGTAATTCATGCATGTTTGTTCGTATTATCTACGTTTGTTTCATGTAGAACATTCTGTTTTTTTTTTCGTATACCATGTGAGTTCATTTTAGTTGCATTTTCATGGCATGCATATTTCATGATTCCTTAGGACGAGCTGATTCTGATTGATAGGTAGATGTTTAATTGAGTGTGGTGATGATGAGTAGAGGGCTGATTTATAGTTCCTAGGAATTGACTTGCATGTTACGGGAACAAAATTTTTACACAAACTCATTGGGTGCTTTTGGGCTAGGTTAGGGTCATGCTTGTTTGGATGTTTTGAGATTTAATCACTTGATTATATTTAGAATTTTCATTATTCCCTTGATGGCGTAGGAGCACTAAAGTCTAAGTTTGGGGAAAACCAGGGATTTCATGCTAATATTTGTCAAATAATGGCTAGGTGTCAAATGGCTAGTAGCCGACTCATATTTATATGAGTAGTCTAGGGTTGGAAATGAGAAAGGCTCATTCCAGATTGCATATAAAAAAAGAAAAAAAAAGTCAAAATTTTTAATTGTTTATATGCAAAATTAACCAGGGTGAGCTCTTTAATACTCGAGTAATAAGTCTGAGGGGACTTAGTCCTAGTAACCTAAAGCCCTTGTGGTTTGGGATTGCTGACCTACCACTCGCTACATGGGTATTATTGTATAAGCCTTTTGGGGTCTCATTCATTGCACGGTTAAATAAGCATGCGTATTGTATATAGTGTCTTAGTTTAGTAATAAAGCATGAGTTTCTGTCTACCTTGGATAAGGGTGGAGGTGTTCCTAAGTTATGAAGTGTCTACAGTCTATTCTGTTTATAAACCTGTGATTGTCTTGACGGAAAGCATGTATGATTTTTGACCTAGTTTTGGGAGTAATTCTGATGAGCATCGCACACACGCACGTTTCTGTTCATGTATTGTTAGTATACGGGGACTTAGTCGAGCTCTACTTGGATTTGTTGCATTCTTTGAGATATTTGCTTGTTAGTTGGTTTTGGTGAGTTTGAAGGGGATCTGTGCATTTTCATTATAGTTGCATTCATGCATTGCATTGCATTAGGTAAATGGATTTTATGGGTACATTCGCTGTAAGCCCTCACGAGACCTTACTCGTCCACTAGGGCTGCCTAGGGGTTTAAAGGGCTTGTTGCATATGCCAAATGCAACCGTGATCACCTACGGAAGTGGTACCAGTTAGTTAGTTGTAATTGTTTATGCTTGAGGACAAGCATCGGTTTAAGTTTGGGGGTGTGATAAGTGGATTTTATATCCACTTGGAGCATTCCATTTCGGCTTAAATTGGTGTATTGGACTCAAGTTTGTTGTAGTTTTGATGTGTTTTTGTTTAGTTGTGCAGGTTCGTGAATTGGCGACTAGGGTTGTTGTTTTCGTCAGTGTTAGAGTTGAATTTGAGCATAGGAATGAAGAATGGAGTCTAGTTTTAAGCCGCCTTGAAGATTTGAAGTCAAGAGAAGAGAAGATGGAAGCAGTTGCAAAAGAAACGGACTAAAACGGAGCAAGAACGAAGAAAAGAGAGCAGAAAAAGCAAACCGGCAGAATTGGGATCGTGTCGCGGCCTCGAGTTGGCGCCGTGGCCTAGCAGACACGCTGGTGGTAGAATTTGGACGGCGTCGTGGCACCGAGTTGGGGCCATGGCCTCGCGAAGTCGCTGGAAATTCCGATTTTTCTCCTAAAAACTCGACAATTCTTTCCTGTTTCGAATTTAATATGTATTTTTGGGTTTTTCTTGTTGGACAAGACTTCTAGGACCTATAAAAACACATTGTATCATTGTAATTCATAACATTACATAGAATTACGTATCATAGCTTAGATCTGCAAGGGAGAAAAGGAGAGAAGGATTCAACGCTCGTGACAAGCAATGGATCTAGATCTACTTCATCTTTTGTGTTATTCTGGATTCTAGATTTGTTTTCTCAACTCTTTGTTTTATTAATATAATTACTTCTTTTATTCATATCTTGTTTATTATCATGGTTTCATCAGATCCCATGATGTCGAGCGGTTCAATTATGAGCTAATCGTTGTCGTGGGATCCTAGCGAATTTATCTATGTAGCTTAGTAGTTTGCATGCCTTAAAGATTAATGTGTGGTGAATTCTTGATATCCTTGTATGGTTGTGCTTCATAAATTTAGGTGCGTCGCGAACATCTAATATGTTAATCTCTTGCTAAACGAGAGTGGATCTTGAGATTTAGAACTTGCCATGCTAGCATAGGATAGGTTGATGTTCTAACATCATGATTTGTGGCGTAAATAGAGATATTATGCTACCCTATGTGATCTAAGTGGATAACTTGTGCTTAAACCTTTATGTTTTCAAATTCTATAGAGATATAGGGTCTAAACATGATAGGTGTCTACTCATCTTCTATCTCTTTTGTGGATGTATGTTTAGTTTGGTATTCGTATACTGAGAAGTAGCGTTTACTTGTTTCGTGTTGTCTGATCAGATATTAAAACCATCACGTGCATTGATTAAAGGCTGCAACTCTAAGTGAAGTAGATAATGAAGTTGGGATTCCATGCTTATTCTCATATAAGTAAATCAATTTCAAATTCTTTTTAGTTAGTTTAATTCTTAGTTTTATAAATTTACATCTTAGTTTAATTTAGTTAATCAAACCCCAATTTGTTAATTGTCTTAGCAGTGAATTAAAACCATACATTGTTGCATAGGTACTAAATTGAAGTAAAAACCAGATCTCTATGGGAACGAACTTGACTTATATCTGTATTACTTGTGACCACGTACGCTTGCGTGATTTAGTGCAAACAGTTACCAAACGCCAGTATTATTCTATTGCTTCCAGTTATATCATTCTACCATCTTGTTATTGTTGGAAGCCATCTTTATGTTTGTTGTCAGATTTCAGTTTATTTTAAGGTTGTTATTTCACTATCCACTTGCTGAGCGTTGTTGGCTCAATCTTGTTTTATTCATCTAACTTTTCAGCTAGACTTAAGAATGTCTACCTACGTCTTATGATTCGAACGAGTATGGCAAGGCATTCTATTCAAGTTAGATTTCAGAGTCAGCATGGACACATACAGTTTTGGACTGCGCTTCTGATAAGAAGGTATAATAGTTGTTGTGATTTAGATTCTTGTTTCATACTATAACCTGAGATCGATCCTTGTTGAGGGATCGTCTATATGATTAAGTTATACTTAATTGTATTGGTTGTGGCACCAAATCTTGACCCCGGATTTGGGGATGTCACAATCATGTCCATGAGAAGGCGATTCCAGTGATGTACAGAACTTAATTGGAAAAACACGTATGAGGGAGAACCGAGCTTCGCAAAGTGATCGGAAAAATAAAATCGCAAAATTAGGTTCAAGATTGGGCCTTTTAATTGTAGCATTAGACATGGATTAAAAGTGGTGTAGTTTTGTTAAGGATTGAATAACGAATTGATTGGTGTATAGAACTTAGTCGGAAATTATCAAAAACGGGAGAACGAAGAGATTCGTCGAGGAGAGATATCGCCATTAGGTACGCCGTAGAAAGAGCTCTCTCTCGTTGAAAAGAAGTGAGGATACCACTACCAACTGTGTATCATCAAACACGCCTTCCTAACTAGCGTATCCAGTCCACTTACTACTCTGCAGCAACAGACATTTTTACCTGACCCAAGCAATACTCCACTGTCAGCGGCGTGACCCAGGAAACGGAAGTGGCAGTGGCGTACCTCGTGGATATTTAGGGCACGCAGTGTGCGAAATGAGTATTTTGAGTTTGAAATAATAAAAAGTGGGTATTTAGGGCATTCACCCAGCTTTTTATGGAATTGGTCGTAATTTTTTTTTTCTTAGTTGTAATAAAAAATTTGTAAATAAAAAAATTTATCATTATAATAGAATTTCAATTTTATTAATTTTTTAAACAACAACACAGAATTATAGAGGAGACACGAATCAAGGGATGAAACCATATTCTTTTTTGGCTCTATGTTTTAATAATAAAAATAAAAATAAAAAAATTATACTTATAATAGGATTTTTATTTTATTATTCATTATTAAAGAAAAGAAACTGCAAATTAGAAAATTATACTTATGATAGAGTTTATATTTTATATTTTTATTTTTAAAAACAAGGTAGAATAAACAGGGAATAGGATTATAGGGGGAAAATTATAATAGAATTTTTAAATAACAAAGAACTCTTGACAAAAAAATAGGATTTTAAGGATGAAAGCAAAATATGATACGAATCAAATTTAATACAAAATAATATAATTAAAAAGAAATTTTACTTCCTGACAAAAAAAAAGAAATTTTATTTATTAATAAAGATTATAAATGAACACATATAAGAACCTACAAAGAACAACTGTTTCTCCTCCAAACTTTTTTCTCCTTGCCCATTTCGCTTGAGATTAATTTCGACATATGTATTACTCCCTCTGTCCCATTAGATTCTTTACATTATTTTAATATTGTCTGTCACGCATTTTAAGGTGCATATAAAGTATAGTTTCATAATTTATTTTTACAAATTTTTTTTATGTGTAAAAATAGAACAATCCTATTTTTATACAAAAAAAGAAAATTTTAAAAATAAGTTATGGAACTATCCTTAAAAAGTTAAAATGTACCTTAAAATGCGTGTCAGACATTCTCCAAACAACATACACAAATGATCGGGATAGACGGAGTACTATTTTAAACTCTAAATGAATCCATGCGTATAAGATTGTTTTAGGTCCTTAAACTAGTTGGATTTGTTGAACAATGATAGCTAATCTACGTTCCACAAGTCAATCTAAAGATTCATAAACAACACATAGAGAGTAAAGAAAGAGTAAAAGTTAAAGGAGAGAATGGAATAAAAACATAATTAGCGGTAGGGCATAGAGCAAAAGTACAAATGATAATTGGGGGCAAAGCATGAAAGCAAACGCACATGCAATTTCCCATAAAAAAAGGGGCAGCTGCAGGCAGACCAAGGACAGAATGAAATTGACAAAAGTAATGGTACAACAAAAAAACTTCAGAAGGAATAAATAAAGATATTAATAAACAAACCATTAACCAGTACTCCCTCCGTCTCTTTTTACTTTACCCGTTTGACTAAAAACACGGGTTTTAAGAAAAACTGGGTATTGAATATTATTTGTAAGAAGTAGTGGGTATTGAATATTGTATTTAAGGAGTAGTGGATATTGAATATTGTTTTTTTGGAATAGTGGGTGGAGTAGTGGATATTGAATATTATTGTTAAGGAGTAGTGGGTGGAATAGTAGGTATTGAATATTGTTTTTTTGGAGTAGTGGGTGGAATAGTGGGTGTTGAATATTATTTGTAATGATTAGTGGGTGGAGTAGTGGGTATTGAATATTATTTTTAAGGAGTAGTGGGTGGAGTAGTGGGTATTGAATATTATTGTTTATGGCTTAAAATAGAAAGGAGAAAAGTATTTTTATAGTCCCAATTTAGTAAATGAGAAATGTTTTTAGAGACAGAGGGAGTAGTTGTATCAAGAAAAGTGAGTGCCTGCACGTAATTTATGTGGATCGAGCCTCTCACACCTCTTTAAACCGATGTCGGTCCAAAAACCCACCCCTCTGATTTACGCTTAGTGATATCGTTCCGGCCATTTCAGATATTTGGTTTAACAGATTTAAATTTGAAGTTATTGTAGTCATGATGTTGAGAGTTTAAAAGTTACATGTGAATAAATGTTCGAGTTCAAAATAATATTTATTATCTTGATTTATTGATTTTGTTATCGAATCTGAAAATATTTTCAAGTTTGAGTTCCATTTCAAGTTTGAGTAAAATTCAAGTTCATTTATTTAAACTAGTTTTTAAACTAGTTCGAGTTTGAGCTGCTCCATTCATATTATAATCCAACTTACTTATGCTTGATAAATTAATAATTTCGCTAATTGGTCGACCAGCACTAAGAAGCTATCCAATACAATATCCGAAATCATCAACTAATTGGCTACACTAAAATACAAGAGATGTATAGATTTGTGTAGGTTTTATTGGCAGGTATTGAGCCCACGTATGAAGATTAAACGCTACACGTATAAAAAATTGCTGCTGCTGTCTTTACATATCCTGTGAATGGGATCCTGTACTGAATTGTCTTTTCAATTATTACAATTAATTTAAACCATGAAAAGATTAAACAATTTACTAGTCTATCAATATGAGACCAAATATATGTGAAATTTTAGATGGGAAAACACCGATAACTAGAGCAGTAAACGAACAGAGCTTTTAATGAACAGTTTGAGCTCGGCTCGATAAAAGCTCGGTTCGGCTCGAGCTCGAATAAGATTTTTGTTCGTTAAACTCGGCTCGATAAGAGCTCGGTTCGGCTCGGCTCAAGATCGCCTCGGCTCGAGCTCGGCTCGTTGGCTCGTTAAAGTTCGAAAAAAATCAAAATTTTTACTTTTTATTTTTTTATCTCCAACCAAATTAATTTTTATTTTTTGAAAATTTGGGAATATCACTAAATTAGATATATCTTGACATCCATATTGCTGGATCTTCGAGAAATATTTTTTAAACATTAGAAACAACAATTCGTGACAAAGCACTAGTTACTAGTAATAGTTAAATTTGTAGTGATCTACTAAGATCTCCAATCAAATTAATTTTTTATTTTTTAAAAATTTGGGAGTATCACTAAATTAGATATATCTTGACATCCGTACGGTTGGATCGTCGAAAAATATTTTTAAAAAAATAGAAATAACAATTCGTGACAAAGCACTAGTTAATAGTACTAGTTAAATTAGTAGTGATCTACTAAGATCTCCAACCAAATTAATTTTTTATTTTTTAAAAATTTGGAAATATCACTAAATTAGATATATCTTGACATCCGTACGGTTGGATCGTCGAGAAATATTTTTTAAAAAATAAAAACAACAATCCGTGACAAAGCACTAGTTACTAGTACTACTTAAAATAGTAGTGATCTACTAAGATCTCCAACCAAATTAATTGTTCGCGAACAGCTCGAGCTCGGATGGGCTCGAGGTTGTTCGTGAACAACTCGAGTTCGGCTCGGTTCGGTCAAAGCTTGGCTTGGTTCGTTAAGAAATTAGCTCGGTTCGTTAAGATCAAAACTCGGCTCAGTTCGTTAAGGTCAAAGCTCGACTCGTTTCGGTCAAAGCTCGGCTCGATTCGGTTCGTGAACAGCCCTACCTATAACTAGACCAATGTTCAACCAAAACCAATTTATTTCTGCGTGAGATCATTTCATCTTGTCACTTCATCAAATGAGAAACACATGTTTAGTTTCTAGATCATCAAAACTTGTCATTCAGCGCGTCTGATTTAATTTATTTTCCCTCGGTTATTGTCCGTAACCATTCCAAATCGAATCGAATCGAATGGAATCGAAAATTGAAATAGTTTTTGCTAGTGAAATATTTCTTTTTGTTTTTTTAATTTCCTTGCATAAACACATTGTTCGACTAAAGGAATGGATTGAGTAGTCGCATAAAACACAAGAAGAAACTACAGGCTCATTGCCGGTAAAGCCTCCACAAACAATGTAACACGAAAACAGTTAAACAAAAACCCTCCTAGCAAAACACACCATTTTAGGAACAAAAACGACCATTTGTACTCCCAACCCTCAAGTGATAAAACTAGTCAACAATGTGCTAACTCTCCATAAGGATTAATCACCAAATAATGTGTACTTCACTAGCTTGCTAAGTTACGACTCTTTCCTTTGTTAGCGTATATTTTCTTTTCCAGATGACAATCATGTTTTGTTGTAAGTGAATATGATAAAGTAATGATCGAATTTTTAAGGGAAAAGTGATCATAAGTACATATTTTAGGAGGTTTTTAAATAATAAAAAAATTTATATTTCAACTAATTTATTTAAGTAGATACTACAGTATTTAAGATTAAATATTTTATTTAAAATGGGTAGACACTTCTTTGTTTAGAAAGAAGAAACAATACACACATTTCCCTCAAGTGATAAAACTAGTCAACAATGTGCTATGTGCACACCCCATACTTATACGTGCACACCCTATATTAGTAATATGACCAAAATATCCTCAACTTACATTTTCATTTAATTACTAGTTCAATTATAATTTTATAAAAAATTAGTTGAACAAGTGAATAAACCTTTTTTTAGTAAAATTTAGTTTTAATTTTACATCTTAATTTTTAATTTAAGAATATGTGATAAATTCAAATATATGTCTTTTTCATAAAATCATACATAAATTATAAAATTAGGTATTATTATAAGAAATTATATTTAACCCATTCTACAATATAGTGAATTTTCTAAATTACAATAAAAAATTATATTTTAATTAAAGATGGGTCAAATTGACCACTGAAAATCAAATATGACTATTATTGCTGGTTTGAAAAAATAATACAGTAATAAATAATAATTTTTAGTAATTGGACTATAAAATGGTAACTATTTTGCACATGATGTGTTTTAAATAATAAAATATTATTTTATTGAATGGTAATAATAAAATAATAATTATTTTTGGTGATTGGTAAGTTTTTACTTGTTAAAGGATTGTTGCCAAAAAAATATATAATTTTAATATTCAAAAATCATATTAGCATAGTAAAAAAATCAAGCATAAAAAGTATATATGTACTTTAAAAAAAATGCATAAAAAATATGTTTAATAATTTTATATTCATATATCAATATTCATTGGTGATTATTTTTTATTTCTCAATATGTAAAATATGCTTCTATTGATAGGAAATTAAGTTAAGGGTATTTTAGTCTCTTTCATTATAAAGAGTGCGCACCTATAAATGATGGTGTGCACATATCAGCTACCTAAGGATTAATCACCAAATAATGTGTATTTCACTGGCTTGCTAAGGTACGACTCTTTCCTTTGTTAGCGTATATTTTTTTTTTTCCATTTGACAATCATGTTTTGTTGTAAGTGAATATGATAAAGTAATGATCGAATTTTTAAGGGAAAAGTGATCATAAGTACATATTTAGGAGGTTTTTAAATAATAAAAAAATTTATATTTCAACTAATTTATTTAAGTAGATACTACAGTAGTTAAGATTTAATATTTTATTTAAAATGGGTAGACACTTCTTTGTTTAGAAAGAAGAAACAATACACACATTTCCCTCGCTTGCCCTCTTTAAAAGCCTTCTCCTAAGTTCCAACCCCTCCAACTCATTACATTTCTTCTTTCTTTCCTTCTCTCTCTCCAAACTCTTCGATCCTAAACAATTCCCTTTCTATTGATACACTACCTGTTGTTGAATCTCAACGATAATCCATCTCTCACATTTCGATTCAATAGCTTGAAAAAATTCAAATACAAAGCGATTTAGCTCGAAATCAATCAATCTCGAAAACTTCTCCTTTTAGATCGAGATACATTACACTTGTCAGTATTATTAGTTCTCAATCAATCCCTTAATTTTTAAATATACTCTATGACTTCATCATTTCTAATCTCCAACCGAGAGCTGGATACCTCAACTTCAAGCGAATCGAAACGTAGAAAGAGAAGAAAAATCGACGCAAGCATTTTCCTAAAAGACAACAATCAATCTCAAAACCAACAAAAAAAATCTCAAACCGATGGTACCACATGGAAATCCGCATCGGAGCACAAGATGTACGCCACCAAACTCGTCGATGCTCTTCGTAGACGAACCCCCGATTCTACGGTCCGAGAAACTGCGGACCGAGTCCTCGCCCTTTCAGCAAAAGGTCGAACTCGTTGGAGCAGGGCCATTGTCACGAATCGACTCAGGCTACAAATGAAGATGATCAAGCATAAAAACAAGAGGAAGAATACCAAGGTGGCTGCTACTAGGCGTTGTAAAAAAACAACAAGAACACCTGTGAAGAAGAGATTACTGGCTGTGCAAGAAAAAGCTCGTGATCTGAGTCGATTAGTTCCTGGTTGCCGAAAGACCACGCTTCCGAATCTACTAGAAGAAGTTAGTGACTATATTGCGGCTTTGGAAATGCAAGTACGAGCAATGACAGCTCTTACTGCCCTTTTAACTAGCTCAAATCAGTCCATTTAATTCTTGGATGTGTGTATGGCTAAGTCATGAACTACATGCATGTGTAGATTTCTTCATTTATAAAAGCTGTGATTCAATTTCTCTTTTCTTAATTATTAGTTGCCATCCATCTCTATGCGATTTGTCATACATTTTTGTGATTAGTATGGCTTGATACAAATATTTTAAGTAATGTTTGGTCAAAATATCATTAATAAATGTTTTGATTTTCGATTGAACTATCATATCTGAAATTATGATAAAAACTACATTCGCACCATGTACGAAATACATATAAATTAGTGAAAAAGCTAGATAGAAGAAATGAGCTGCTTCATGTGTGCTTTGTTTTTTTGGATTAAATATTTTTATTGAGAAAATTTAAACTAATTAAGTATATATGTCGCATTTTTAAACATTGACAGAAAGTGAGAGCGATATATATCACAGAAATAAAAGTTTCTTATTTTTTTTTTTTAGCAATCAAAAGTCACAGTTTAGATAAAATGCATTTCTTGCAAATTTAATACACTAGTGGACAAATCAATATTTCATCTAGTCCAACCAAATCGGATAGGGGATACTATATATAAGATAATAAAAACAAGAAAACACCAAGAAATCAACTTTGTTATCTATTTGTCCTTGTTATATTACCGAGTGACTTGTGTCCATACGCATATAGAATGGATAAATACTGTATATCGTGTATGATGCTGTAAACATAATCATTCTGGAATGGATGAGATGGAATGCGAAACAGTACTATTGTACTACCCGACTGGTTTCCCACATAGGTCCGACATGGCAATTGGCAAGTCTCTATCGTTAGTCATCCTACTGTTCTTAGGCCAGAAATTTAAGAACATGGGATCGGAAGATTTCAAGTTTCAGATTACCGCAAACCAGGTCTAAAATATTTAGGGTGCGTTCACTTGGAAAGAATGGAATGGGGTAGGAATGGAATGAAAATTGTAAACAAAATTTATGAAGAAAGGAGGGTGTTGGGGAAAATAATGAACAAATACGAGGGAGAATAAGTTTTTTATGATGAAGATTGCAAGGAAAATGATGAAGATTGGGAATGGAGCATTCCTTCCAAAAACATGTGGGTTAGAATTCTAGTTCAAATCATTTGGAGGGGAATGAAGCAAGGAATGAAATTTATAAACACTTTCCCCAATCTCCCCCAAATAATAGTATAAATTTCATTCCATTCTCCCCTCATTCTATTCAATCCAAGTGAACATAGCCTCCGCATTAAGTTTTTCGGATTACGACAAAGAAGGCCTAAAATATTTAGCATTAAGTGTTTAATAGTAATTGCTTGACCTATTTGCAACAATTAAAACAAATCTTTGTCAACACTCTAATTAAATCATCCAAATTTGGTACGGGAGGAACCAACAACAAATTGGATCCCTTCCATGTGCTAAATTTCAAAGTGCATCTTTACATATACATCCATTAAGAACACATGTGATTTACATTGATCCACATATAGGGTTTGCGCGCACCGAAAAGCCCATTTTACTTGTCTTTGTCCTCGACTCCAAAAGAGTCAGGGTCCGCTCTTGCCCCACCATTAGCATTAAGAGTATAAACCAGTTTATATTTTTGAAAGACTAGTCTCCAACATAAGTCCCACTATTTTCAGACGACATGACCATTGTGAAGTCTTTATCAGTTTAATCCCTTGTTCATTTCTACTGCTCCAAATGTACAACGTGTCCCGTTGCCACCACTAAAATCCGAATCTCAATCGCCATCTCCATCGTCGCCACCGCCTAGAGGATGCCTCTTAAAGTTTAAAAGGCTTGATCGATAGTAGAGTTCAAACACTGAGATGTGCATGGTATATAGAGGACCACTTCTTCTTGTTTAATTGGTAGCTAGGGTTAACATTATATATATGTATGCATATATTCGATCCATGTCCTTTTACAGATTCATGATCTGTAAAATGTTTTAACACTACAGTTTTGTCACATGCATCCATGTGATTTTAGTCATCAACTACCCCATACTAAGTCGCTCAATAAGCTCGGTGTTCTTTTAGCATGTAACCTATCCTTGATTGCATTATAGAGGAAAGACTCCAACCCTCTACACGAAACAACACTTCCAAAATTTTAAAATATATTTAATACATTTACATATATATATTAACAATAAAAAGAATTAAAGTAAATTATATGCATACATTTTTTTTTATCAAAATATACATACATATTTCAAAACTAGGATGATAAAATTTTGGTTTAAAATTTGCCACGTGTAGTACAAGAACAGTGAGAAATAAAGATTGCATGCCAATTAGTCATATTCGAAAGAGAAAAGACATGGTGGTCCCTTTGTAGGCCCAGAAAAGAATGGAAGTTAGTGAGCCACTGAGCCCAAGTTAGGAATTGAAAAGTACTCCCTCCGTCTCTTAATGTGTTTCCTGTTTTCCTTTTTGGGTAATTCATAATATCATTCCTGTTTCCATTTTTAGCCAAAATAAACATACATCATTCTCTTAATAATTGTATCTACTGTATTAAAAAAACAATATTGTACCCCCCATTTGACCTTTCTTTCTTATTCTTTTACGTATCAAAATATCTACGCCCCTTCTCTCTTCAATCTGCAAACCCTAGCCGACTCACTAATTTCAATCTTAAAATTAGCCTTGATTCGACCATCACTAATCACACAAATCTTGAGTCTAAAATATGGATCCGCATTCCATTTTTTCAGATTCCGGTGACGAGGATACAGGTTCATATCATTGTTCCGATCCCAATCATTGCGACAAAGGCGATGAGTGTGACGGAGAACATACTTACAGCTTGGAATACTACCGATCGTTGGTAGGGGAGCTATCTGAAGACAAATCGGAGACGGTGGACGGAAAACCTCAACCCTCTTCGCAACCAGTTGTAATTAAAGATTGTGAGGGTGATGAGAAATCCGGTGATGACAAATCTGATGATGACAAATCCGGTGACGCCGATCCAGTCAATTCCGGTGACAATTCCAGGGAACACAACTCTGATTCCGGTGACGACGACCATAAATCCGATTCGGAAGATGCACAATCATGTTCCTAATTCTGTAAGTTTCCTGATCTCGTTTGTTTGTTTGTTCTCAAATTGTTCCGGTGCTAATTTGTGCTAATTTGTGCTTGTTTTTTCTTGTAATTCCTGCTTTGATATGTAAACAAGATGCTTTGGGATCCTCTAGAGCACTAATGAGTTTAACTTAATTTTTCCTAGGTGTAAACTATAGATAATCAATTCAATTATAAACATGATCGGTATGCAAACATGATAAGATGATGATGAATTCATGATCGGTATGTTAATTATGTATGTATGTTTAGTGATGCTAATTATGTATGTTTGCAAATTAGTGGTAATGTTCCTTGTTAGCCCTGCCCTGTAACCCACCATCACATGCATCGCATTCCTGTATAATTACCTAGCATGTTACTTGTGCTTGTTCTGTTCAGAGATTTGCTGGTGTTTTCATTAATTGTGGCCACTTAATACCATATCCTTGTGTGATTTCTTGCTAGCCAATTTAGTTGCACTGGAGTGATTCGTTTGGTGGCTAGTTAGCTTGGTTTTTCTAGAGTTACCAATGTTCCGTGTTCTTGGCTATAATTTTCTATGCTTCACTCTGCATATTTTGTTTTGCAATGTAGAAAGGGCCCGGCCAATGTCAATGTCTAATTTTATAGTCGATTAAATGTTGTGCAGGTATTAAAACAATATTGTGTCATTCAAGCTATGCTTTTGTGTGTTTAAGAAATCAACTTCAAACAGACCAAACAAAAGCAGTTGGTTAATTGAGGTTTTTGTATATACATATAGTCGTATGACTTGGTTTTACACTGATCTTTATGGTGTTTATTAGAAGTACTTTGCTGATTATTAATCACTTTGAATGACTGCACATTTAAGTTTGTATCTTGATTGATGACTTCTTTACATGGTTATACGAAATTTAAAGTTTGTATCTTGATTGAAACTTCTTTATGTGGCTCTCAGAAATTTAAAGTCTGTATCTTGATTTTTAATTTCCTTAAATGGCTCGAAAAGTGTAAAGTTTGTATCTTGATTGGTAACTTCCTCTTTATCTCCAATGGTGATACAAAGTAAAAATTTTGATAATGGTATGACATGGATACATGTCATATACATGTGCTTGTAATAAACTGGTTCATTTCAATAAGAAAGTAAAAGAGTGATTGAGCAAAAGATAATTATTCTCAATCTAGAGTATATGTAACTTCTTGATCATGTGGTGTTGTGAAATCTTGTAAATGTTTTTTAAAGTTTTTCAATTTGGGTTTTTGATTTTCAGGGTTTCCTAGGGTTTGGTGAAGAACTTAGAGCTTTGATCTTTATTGGTATTACTTCTATCTCTCTTCTTGCTTTTGTTTTTTTCTACAAGCAGTTTTGATAATTATGTATGTATGTTTAGTGATGCTAATTATGTATGTTTATACCACATAAACATTTAAGCATTCACTTTAAGATGTCTATACCACATAATCATGTTGCAATTGAAATAGGCAGGAAGTGTTACTCCTCATGGGAACTTAAAGTGCAAGGCCTGATTTAATCATACGTGCATATATTTGTAATCAGAACATTCTAGTTTTGATACGTGCTATCTTCTGGTTATGCAATGCATCACAAAATTAACATATATATAGTCATTACTTATGCATTGTTTTGAATACATGTAATCAGTACATTCAAACATGCTCCCAAAACATAGTCTTGTCCCCAAAACATAAAGTCCCAAAACATGCCCCTGTTAGACAAACTATATGACCTATAGATCAGCCTTGTTGTTGTGCTCCGTATACCAAGTTCCATGCTTCAAACACAGCCCACATTGGTGCTGTAACTTGAAGTGGAAGTTTTCCAGCAGCCTTAAGTTTTTTTTTGTTCACATGGGGTACAAGATAGTCATTTGACCCCTTCACCTTTAGAACTTCATTCATCACATACTGATAGGATAGCCATACATCTGCAAGTGTACTTGCCTTTAACTCATAGAAAGCTTCATGCACTGCATCCATCATAGCATCAATATCCTTTGGCATCTTCTTGTGCATCAAAGACTGAATGCTTCTAAAAAATCCTAAGTCTAAAATATTTAAATCTGGACTATTTGGTGGCTGTTGAACAAGAATAAATGTAAATTCACCTTGTTGATGTACTTGTTGCCATTCTTGATCAGTTTGCGTAATATGTGTCCTGGCATTGTCCTGTTGTATGAAGATAACTTTAGGACCTTCACTTGGTGGCCATTTCTGAATAATTGCTGGAATAATTTCATTTATAAGCATGCTCCTAGTTTCTTTTTTTCCCACTGACTCAACCACTTTAGTGATAATTGTGCCCTTAGCTCTGTACTTAGAAGCCCTTTTCGCTGGTTCTTCATAGGTGAATGGAAATATGCCTAACTTTCCATCAAATACGCATTCACCAGCTGCATTAAACCTAGGTCTTGCAACAGCAGCTGTGAACATCACCTTAGGTATAAATTTACTTGACTTGGCGGACCTATATTTGCCTTTTTCATTTTTTTCCAAGTACACTCTTTGTGATTTCTTACTTAGGTAGAACCACTTTTCATCTATATGCACAAAATCAAACATAGTCTGATATTGTGTTTTTGTTTGTGGTGTATCTCCTATGAGGAGGTCTAGAACCCATTCCATCCTTTGCAACATGTTTGGATCTTTTAATCCAGGATGCAAAGGATTGGTGTGGGGTTTGATAAGGCCCCTCTTTATCATTCTGCCACATGTAGATGATGACACCTTCAATTTACTTGCCAAATCCCTTATACATGATCTTTCACCCATGTTTATGTCTGTGATTGCATTAGGTGCCAACTGAATTCTTTTTCTTCCTGACTTATGCCAATTTGTTGTCATGTTATAACTCTGATGTGCTGCCTTTTGTTTCTTTGCTAAATTCCATATGCTGCTAATAGTTCTCGTTGTGACATTGAAACGATTGGCTGCATCTTTAATTGCACCGTAGATAGGTTGTCCAGGAATTTTCTCTGATGGGTGGCTTAGCAAGAATGCAAGTATTTCTGATCTTATAAATGCACTAACCTTGGCACTTTTTCTGTTGGCAGCTTGTTGATTTAAATCAAACTGGTGCACTTCTTCTGGTGGTGGTTCGTTGAGATCAAACTGGTGGTGTTGATGGTGGCTCATTTTTTTCTGGAAACTGTTTTGTGAAATCTTGTAAAGTGCTGGGAGTATTTGTTTATGATGTCTGTTGTAGTATATGTTCAAAAAGTGTAATCTAAATCATCCAGGTGTATGGTGTATATATCTAATGCAGTGTTTTCATTGGTTGTTGTAATTTAAATATGCTAAATGGGGGGAAAAGTTATCTAATCTCCCCCCAAATTTATCTAATCTCCCCCCAAATTTATCTAATCTCCCCCCAAAATTGTCCATTCAATCATTGACAAACATAGATTAATATATTTCTTAAAACCTGTGCTTTTTAACAAATGAGAAACACAAATAGAGACAGAGGGAGTAGAGTCTTGAAAGCAAGTGTCCACATGGTTTGTTTTGGCCCACTAAGAGTGTTGATTAAGGCGAAGGGTCCATTTTGCGTTTTCTTTGTTTTGTGCGGCCTAAAACCTTGGTCCATGTTTATAACAGGACAAAATCGAGTAATAAGTTGGTGCATAGTAAGCGGGAACATCCTACCCTTGGTTAGAGCAAGTTCAATTATTATATATAGCAATAGCATCAAATGCAAAAAATTCGTAGCAATAATACCAAGTGTTAAAAAATTCATTGGAATGCTATAGTTGTGCTATTGCTCTATTATGTATTTTTGGTGCTAAATTTGAAATCAATGATGCATTTATGCATACATGTCACATCATCATTTAACTAGAATTAGATGAGTTTGTTGAGAATATTCAATATAAAGTTAAAAAAATAGAAGTGAAAAAAATTAGGTAAAAGTTAAAAGAATTGTTTAAATTTGAAACTAGTTACTATAAAACTAGTTTTGAAGGATGAGTTTTATTTTAGCACCAAAATTCAATTTTTGGTTCTATATTATAGCAATAGCAATAACGTAATTTAACATCTAGCATTGAACTTGCTCATATAGAATATAGACAATAACTTCTTATTACATTCATTATTCATGTCATACTTAACAACTATAAATTTCAATAACTAGATTTTATGTAAAGTGTTTATAACACACATAATTAAATTAAAATGTTAAATGTGATATGATAGGTACATTGTGTTGTATTTATATGAAAATTTCTTAAAATCACAATCATGAATATTTGTAATTGCGCAATTAAAATTGGTGTTTATACCGAACTTAATTTTTTTTTGTTTACATCAAATCACCAATTTACCAAATTTGAAATTTTGATTTTTCCAAAAATCACCACTTTATGGCTTTATTTTTTAAAAAATTTCATCAAACCATAATGTGTAATATATATTTCTAGTAAAATTATTTAATTTTTTTTATTTGGAAGGGACGTAAATAAGTATTGTTCAATATATACTTGTGAATATCTGAATGATAAAAATATTTAACAAAATAACCATTATTTAATTATGTAGTTATAGGAAATTGAACTATGAATAAATTAAAAAGTTTAAAGTAAATAAATATCGGATATTTATATAGTTGTAAGAAATTAAATCCGATTTTAGTAATAATCAAATTTAATAATTTGATATTTAATATTATTATCGCTATTTAAATATATTTTTACACATTAATAAAGATTGTAACATTCTTGGTATCCATATTGAAGCTGTTTCTTTGCAATTGGTGGATATATAATAAGTTATGCTCCTAGATTTTTGTAAATAAAATTATCAAAATATTATATTACTAATCAAGTGATTTGAATGTTACATCTCTAAAAATATGAAATATTAACATGAGTATACACAATTTTAATACTTATAAAGAAAATAAAGGAATTCAAAGAAGTATTGTGATCATCAATTTTCTTTTTCATCTTCTACAAATAGAATCATGAAAATTAAAATCACGAAAATTCTCCATTTAAGCTCAAGGTGAAAGAATATTACTTCAACAAAACTTAGCATTCCTAAAAATAAAATCAACAAATTAAAGCTAAAGAAATAAGCTCATGTGAAAACAAAAATTTAAGATAAATCACAAAATTTAATACCTATGCGTTAAATTCTTGAAAATCACATTATTCCTTCTCTTTTAAGTCTCTTTTTGTAAATGTATATATAGAATGGGAAATTCTTAAAAATTACACAGTTCCTTCTCTTTTAAATCTCATTATCTTTTAGCAATAAAAAAAAATCTCATTATCTAAATATACACATGCAGTCATGTATAAACAAATATATTATTATCTAAATATACACATGTACATATACAAATGGAATCTATTATTATTATTTAAAATTTTAAATTTTATTATCTAAATATATATACACATGCATATACAAATGAGATCTACTATTATTGTTGAAAATTATTGTACTGTGAAAAAAAATGTTGCAAAAACACTTTTTAGAACAACTTCTAAATGTTATCAAAAAATTTTTAATACCAGCCCTAGATTGTGTTGGAATTGAAATGAAAATAATTTAAGGAAAACAGGTTTCACACAACTCCATTTTTCATCACCAACTTTAATTCGTGCTAACTAACATCTTTTAGATGATTTTTATTTAATTTTTTTAGCACTTTATATTTTCTATAAATGGATTATTCGGATGTACTACGCCTTGGTTGCAGAGGCGCAAGGACATGTGACAAGTCCCAGAGCCGAAGCTCAATTTGAAGAGAGCTAAGTTACGAACAAGTTCAAAATCTTGGTAAGTTCATCAAAATAAGACATAAGATAACTAAGAAAACAACGCAAATCCATCCTTTTGACTTATGTCAATTCAATTTGCTTTGTCGGCCAAAGAACTCCAAGCCAGTGACCCCAGGGAGCTTCTTGAACTTTTCTTGATATTACCTCTTTACACAAAGTCGATGCCATTAGAATGATATTGCCCTGTTTCATACAACACTAATGTGCTCATTCATGTGCAAACTAAGTCCGTTGTAACACAACTTTGCAATGTTAGAATTAGAATCTAGGTTACCCCGACTCTTCATTTTGCCCCAAATACCCGTGTCGGACACTCGACACTCGCACTCGGACATGGACATGAGTATGGACACTTGAACGTGAATTTTAGGCCAAAAACATGTATTTTTTATCAAAATATTGTCGAGTCCGATACTTGGATACGTATCCATGTTGGACACTTCCAGCTGAGTCCGGGTAACATAGATTAGAACTCTGGTTGGCAAATGCTTGTTTCTCGACAAAATAAACTAGAATAAACCAGCTGTTGTACATTTTAACTAATACTTTGCAGAAAATCTGACTGGTGAGTTTTAGGCACATTTAGAATTCAAAAACTGATACCAGCCTGGACCGAATCGCATCATCAAAAAATATAACTTGCAAATAACTGAAGCAATACTAACCACAAGTAGGCTCCAGTAACCAAGCATAACCCTCAGGGAAAGCTCAAACAAACTACACACTCGCATTCAAAAACAGGTGCAATAAAATATTGGGCCTTTCCTTTTGTTTTAAGCAGAAAAATGCACAAACCAGGTGAGAAGAGAATCCACCAACAAAAGAGGACTATGCCTTATAACGTTATTCAAACAGTGAATCATTAACACACCAAATGATTCATAAGTAGATAGAGCAGCAATTTTTAAACCATCAAAGATAAAATCATTATAATATGTCCCTCAACAACAGTTCTTCTAAAGAATAGCAGACCACTTTAGGAAATTAACGAGAGATTTATCACAAAAAATATCAAAGGATTAAATAGAGAATTATCTATCCAAGTAGAATTGACGTCTAATACTTGTGAACCATGGAAGTTAGCAAGTGGACAATAACAAATTACCATTACCGTTCAGGTTGGGAGGTTTGGTCAAAAATCCCCAAAAAGCTATATCACATAACACGAATATCCTAAAGCATTGATGATGGCCGTAAATACCTGTCTATTACGCATTTCATATAAGAGTAATAGGCTTACGCATTTGATATTGGGATAACTATTAGTAATAGGCTTACGCATTTGATATTGGGGTAACTAGTATAGATTTTTCATCTATTACGCATTTGGAGAATGGGTAATAGGGGTTACCCATTTTCCAAATGCGTAATAGGCTTCCCTGACTGGTCAGGTCTATTACCCCTATGTATAAAATCTATTACTGCTTTTCCAAATGCGTAATAGAGGGGTATTTATGGCCATCATGTGATTTGTGTTATTCTCGTCATTTTTATTAAAAAATGAGGTATTTATGTCATTCTTTCTCAGTCCGAGCTGCTCGGATATCTTTTTAAGGTCGACCCACTTACAATCCCAATCTATCTACGACCTTTATTAATAGTCCTTTTAACGGTACTACTTTTGGTTACATTGTATTTTGGTTTCATCCCAACAATATCCTATTTCTACTCTAATTTTATGTTGTTTTTTTAAATAAAATAGAAATCCTATTATAATTATAATTCTTTTATTAGTATTTTAAATAAAAAAATAGTTTCACCCCTAAAATCATATTTTCCTTATAATTCTATGTTATTTTTTAAAGAAAATAATAAAATTGAAATAATGTTATAATTATAATACAATTTTTTTTTATCATAATTTAGAATCAAAAAAATTATATGATCAATTCTCCATAAGATTTTTCAGGGAGAACAACTAGAACATGTGTCTACACACTACTCTAGAATAATCTTCCCTGCGATTATATGTTATTTTTTAAAAAAACATAATAAAATTGAAATCTTATTATTATTATTATTATAATTCTTATATTGTATTAGCAATTTTTTTATTATAACTTAGAATTAAAAAAAAGATTACGATTAGTTATCCTAAATATTTTTCAATGAAAACAACCGAAACGTGTTTCCATGCACATCTATTGAACAATCTAAGTTTATAGTTTGTTAATCGCATAAATTTTTTATGCAAACAATATAGTTCTTTTTATAATTTTATAAATATTTAATTAAATAAAAAAATTAGTAATTAATTAACATAAATTCCCAAGCCCTGCTTCGGCACTGGTTATCATCTAGTTTTAATAAAGCAGCCAGCAGAATATGACACAAAGATGAAACTATATTACTAAAAGGGATAATAAAAATTTATTCTGAATAACTGGGGTTGCAAGTAGTTTGGTACTTTTCCAAAGTCCTTCCTAAATTGTGGCATCTTGAGGATGCCACTTATCATTTCACATACAAGCCAATTAGATTAGCATCTCTAATATTCTGTTGTCCTTTAAAAAAAGGAGCTTGAGGAATGTTTCTGCATATTATTTCTTCTCAATGTAGTATCAATGTAGCAGATATATTTATACAATTGTTGAGCTATTAACAAGGCCTAAGTCTGGGACATTACAGAGACAATGATCCTGTAAATACTGTGATATATGTAGTACATAACTAATTAATCATATCCTACAAATTATAACAGCTCTCGCCATCATACAACGGGTTTTAACAGTCGTCTAAAGCCCTGAAATCGTGTTTTCTATTGACCAGCCGTCTGATACGTGCGCCTTAGACGATGATCACCAATCGTTGTCTGAGAAAAATACAAACAACGCTCTTTGTTCAAGAAAACGTTGTATGACAACTAGAAACCACCATGGTTTATAGATAAAACCCTTGTTGGATTTGCTTTTAAGTCAAATGTTTTAACGTCCATGAAAATGTTGTCTGATATGCGTTTCAGACAAGGGTCGTCAAACATTTTGTGAAATGTAAACAACGATAGTCGTCACAGTGTTCTATGATAACCAGAAACAACTGTTTATATGAAAACCCTTGTTAGAGTTGTGTGTGGTGCCAGCTGTTTGTGCCAACTCAGCAAAACCAAGCTTATTCTTAGCTGACAAACTAGGCATTATCGAACATTTCCAGTTACTATATCCAGTTCCATTGAATTTCACAGAAACAAGTTGAGTAGTGTTTACATCTGAAGGATGTATGTAATATACACTTGATACATCTTGATTACCAGTATTTGTACTAGTAGAAGCAAGAGATCGATTCCAAGCATTTGTACTAGTAGTATTCTGAGCATTTGCATTTGTATTCGCCATTGAATATTAACAAGAACAAGAAACAGTATTTTTGTGTTTTTTTTGAAGAACAAAATCAACACGAATACAATGATCTATTAACAATGTATAGATCCAGAAGAAAAACAACAAAAACACAGAGAATATTGATGAAAATGATGAACTAATCAAAAGATTATGAAGATTAGGAAGCAGATTAACAAGATTCTGTAACAGATCTCAAGAAAAACGCTATTAACAAACTGGAAATAACAAAACTGAAGCAGAATACACCTGATTTGAAGATGATCAAACTGTAGAGAATCAAGTATAGATCGATCGCCATTAACGCTCTGATACCATATTAAACGAAGCTATTTTGACTAAGCTAATAGTAGATGAAGAAGAAGACTAACATCTTGATTGATCGTAACAAACTTCATATCACAGAGAGTTGTTTCTATAAGCTTAGTTACAAAGAAATGAAAAATGAATTACATATATAGTAGACTAAAATCTCTAACTAACTTTGCTGAGTTGGCACAAACAGCTGGCACCACACACATGCTCACGTTTTTAGCCACTAGCTGAATTAGTTGATTTAGTTTCAATAGTTTCCCTCAAGAGTTTTCAGTTTTCGAAACTGTTATCGCTAGATCGGGCAGACAATGGTTCATTTTTGACAACCATCTTGAAGAGTGATAACAGACTAACAAGGTATGAACAAATAGCTTAGGAAGAAAGCAAGAAGCATGTCTTATAAAAAACCTTGAAAGGCAACAAACAAAATATCTGATACAATGCTACCAATACTAGATGCCAAGGCCCGCTATTATATAGTACTACTACAGACAAAAGAGGAGAATGATCCTAGCCATATGGTAACAAACTCTATAGACAATGACTAAACAGTCCCTAGAGAACATTCCAAGCCATGACCACAATACTTCTACGTTGTTTCAATGCTGGCACATGCACCCTTTATTAGTAGAGAATGAAACGAAACCCACGACAGATAATGACAGACAATCATCTCACATTACTCCCCCTCAAGCTGTACTGCAGTTGGAACGGAAGTGCTAAGCTTGTTTAGAATGTAGTTATGTTGCTTTCTTGACAAGGGTTTGGTGAGAATATCTGCTAGTTGACCATGAGAAGGTACAAATTGTGTTGTAAGAGCTCCAGCTGCAATTTTGTCCCGAACAAAGTGACAATCAATTTCAATGTATTTCGTTCGTTCGTGCATGACAGGATTAGCAGCAATGGAGATAGCAGCTTGGTTGTCACATTTAAGAATTACAGGTGGGAGATTGTGCAGACCCATGTCATTAAGTAGTGCTGAAAGCCAGGTTATTTCACAGGCAGTTAGAGCCATTTCTCTATACTCTGCCTCAGCAGTAGAACGAGCCACTATAGATTGCATCTTGGCCTTCCAAGAAATAGGTGAAGAACCAAGTAGAATGTAGAAACCAGAAGTTGATCTACGAGATGTTGAACAGCTGGCCCAATCACTATCACAGTATGCAGTGACTTGGGCTGCAGAATTAGATGCAAACAAGATTCCTTGAGCTGGATTTTTGAGAATATAGCGAAGCAATCTTCTTGCTGCCTGCAAATGAGCTGTTGTAGGTTTCTGCATATATTGAGCCAAGAGATGAACAACAAACGTGATATCTGGGCATGTAATTGTTAGGTAAATAAGTCGACCAAGCAACCTTTGATAAATCTGAGGATCTGACAGCAAATCACCTTTTTCAGGTATCAATTTGAGATGAATGTCAAGTGGCAGATTCAAAGGCTTGGTGTGAAGCAGGTTGTATTCCTCCAACAAGTCAAGTGTGTATTTTTGTTGGGACACAAAGAAACCAGCAGGTGATCTATGAACTTCGAGTCCCAAAAAGTAATGCAAGTCACCCAAATCCTTCATATGAAAGACATTTGACAGCATCTGTTTCAGATTGTTAATAGACTCCAGGCAATTGCCAGATATTAGAAGATCATCGACTTAAACAAGAACCACAGTAATAGACTTAGAAGTTGTCAAGGTTAACAAACTATAGTCTGCCTTTGATTGTATATAATCAAGACTTTTAAGAGTAGAATACAACTTACTGAACCAATTCCTGGGAGCCTGTTTCAAGCCATAAAGACTTTTCTTCAATTTGCACACCAGTTTATTACCTGCAGGTGCTGGAAGCATTGCATTTTCTGCAGTAATTCTGCTCCCAATGCCAGTATATCCCCTTGGAAATTTCATATACACTGTCTCTGTCAAGTCACCATGAAGGAAGGCGTTTGTAACATCCATTTGAATGGCATGCCAGTTATGCATAGCAGCTACAGCCAACAGGGCCCTTACAGTAGTCATTTTTGCTACAGGGGCGAACGTCTCTCCATAATCAATCCCATACACCTGTCTGCAGCCTAGTATGACAAGCCTTGATTTAAATCTATCAACACTACCATCTAGATGGTATTTGGTTTTATAGATCCATTTGCAGTCAATAACTGTCTTTCCAGGGGGCAAAGTTGTAATCTCCCAGGTGTCATTCTTTTATAAGGCAGCAAGTTCAGCGTTCATGGCATCAATCCAATGTTGATGTTCAACTACCCTTTTGAATGATGTAGGATCAACATTGGTGACCAGTTTGCTAAAAAAACAGTGAAACTGTGGTTGCACATGTTGAACAGCCACTTGATTTACAGCATATGGAGTCAGCCAAGATGGTGGTTTAGTTACTCGACTAGAACGCCTCAAAGGTTCTCCTGTGGATTCAGACTAATCTTGTCTTCTGTCTTCATTGAATTCTTCTTCAGGGCGTGGCACATCAGTTTCATCATTATCACAATAAGATGTAGGTTCAGCAATTGGCACTGGAAGTGGCTCCATGTATGGTTTTGGAGAGTTTGCATTGAGTGGAAATATTGTTTCACAGAAAGAAACATCTCTGGACACAAAAACATTTTTAGTTACCAAGTTCATCAATCTGAATCCTTTGGTTGTTGGTGGTTATCCCAGAAAAACACATGCTACTCCCCTTGGTGAGAATTTATCACCAATGTGAACATCATTAGTAGAGAAAGCAAGGCAGCCAAATGCTTTCAAAGTCGTATAATCAGCTGGTTTTCCAAGTAGGACTTCATGTGGTGTTTTGTTTTCAAGTACTGAGCTTGGTAATCTATTCAGTATGTATGCTGCTATCAATACACACTCTCCCCAGTATTTCAATTCAAGGCCAGCTTGGAAACGCAGAGCTCTTGCTATTTCCAACACACTTCTGTGTTTTCTCTCAACTCGTGCATTCTGTTGAGGATGATACACACATGCCTTTTGATGAATTATGCCATGACGAGTGTAGAAAGCAACACATGTATTATCAAACAGTTCAACAGCATTATCAGACCTAATCGTCTTAATAGATTTGCTGAAATGCGTCTGAACATAGTTATAAAAAGACTGCAAGACAGTTATCGCTTCACTCTTCTGTTTCATCAAGTAAATCCAGGTCATTCTGGAGTTATCGTCCACAATAGTAAGAAAGTACCTGTACTTATCCCTTGTACACACCTTGTAAGGACCCCAGGTGTCCACATGAATCAAGTCAAACAACTCTGCAGCTTTGGATTCACTCACAGGAAATGGCAACTTGGTGAATTTGGCTAGAGGGCACGTGACACAAATCAAGTCACAGTTCTGCAGACACGATTTTATCTCAGGTATGTACTTAAGTTTAGATTTGGGAGCATGGCCCAACCTGTTGTGCCAAATATTGTAAGCATTTGAAGATTCAGCTGCACCATCAAATCCAGAACTGCTCGATTTAAGGTCACAGTTGGAATTCAAGTAGTACAGACCTCCCTTGGCATGACCCACAGCCTTGATTTCCTTGGTAGAATAATCAGATATGACACATGACTTAGGAAGGAACTGAACTGAATAGTTGGATTCCTTTGTCAATTTTCGAATAGACACAAGATTGTGTTTAAATGTCGGCACATACAGGACATTACTCAAATTCAATTTAGGCAAGCACACATCACCAATGTGAGTGATCTCTGCAACATCTCCAATTGGAAGGTGTATTGTGAACTTAGACGAAGCAACCCTTACATTAGTTAGAACTTCCATGGTACTGGTCATATGATCTGTGGCACCAGAGTCTACAATCCAGTCTGTGTTTGTAGAGATAGCTGAAGTAGCAAAACGAGTGATCATTCCAGAGAAACAATTATCTAGTTCTTCATCAGATTCAGAACTCTGCAAATTCTTCACAAATTTAGTTGGCATCATCTTCATAATCTGTTCCAGCTGTTGTGGTGTCAATAGAGAGTCACATTTCTCATCTTTTTCAGCATTTCCCACTGCTACATTTGCCATTCTATGAACACCACTTGCAGACTTCGAGTCACCACCCCACCTTGATCCCATGGCTCCCCCTCTACCACTAGGCTTTCTGTACTTGGGATGCCATCTAGGATATTCATTAGTTTTCCAACATCTTTCGATAGAATGTCCTTTAACACCACAGCTAGTGCAAAAATACTTACTCTCACCAGTGGTGGTTCTACTGAGCATTGCAGAAGCATCAATTTCAACAGAATCAGTAGAATTCAAGATCAATCTCTGAGATTCCTCTTGCTGAATAGCTGCACAAGCTAGCCATCTCAACAGAAGGAAGGGGACCTTGCAGCAACAATTGACTTCGTTGAGCACTATACTTATCACTTAGACCATTCAAAAATTGAAATAATTTTGACTCTTCTTTGATGACGTCTATGGCTTTCAACAGATTCGTGACTTCATCAGTGGGGTTTGTGACAACAGGCAATAAATTCATAGACTCTAATTCTTCCTACAAACTACTCAAGGATGTAAAATACTCTGCTACAGTGAGTGTGTTTTGTTTAAGATCATACAAATCTCTATTCAACATATATTTCCTAGAGCCATTAGTAAGTGAGAATCGTTTTTCTAGCTAAGCCCAAATACCACTAGCAGTGTTAATAAACAGAATAGACTTCTTTATAGTTTCACACACATTATTGTGAAGCCAGGAGATTACCAAATTGTTGCAGGTGTCCCACTGTTGAGCCTCAGTAGCATCCGTTGCACTCCTTGTCACAGTACCATCAACAAACCCCAGCTTTCTCTTTGAAGAGAGTTGAATCTCAAACGATCGCTTCCAATATCTGAAATCACTCGAGCCTTCGAGCTTTTGAACACTTACAGATAATGGACCATCAGATGGGTGCAAGAACAAAGGGTTTTGCATATCAGCAAAAGTAAATCGACCACCAGCAGCCATGATCAAAGCAACAGATCTTAACAAATCTTTAAACAAGAACACAACTTTGAGATTTGTAAAAACAGATCTGAAAATCAAGAAACACAAAGAGCAAGGTAAATGATCAGATAAAAAATGAGACTATACTTACTTCTAACAAACACAAACAGCTAATTCATACCAGCTCTGATACCATGAAGAGTGATAACAGACTAACAAGGTATGAACAAATAGTTTAGGAAGAAAGCAAGAAGCATGTCTCATAAAAAACCTTGAAAGGCAACAAATAAAATATCTGATATAATGCTACCAATACTAGATGCCAAGGCCCGCTATTATATAGTACTACTACAGACAAAAGAGGAGAATGATCCTAGCCATATGGTAACAAACTCTATAGACAATGACTAAACAGTCCCTAGAGAACATTCCAAGCCAGGATCACAATACTACTATGTTGTTTTAATGCTGGCACATGCACCCTTTATTAGTAGAGAATGAAATGAAACCCACGACAGACAATGACAGACAATCATCTCACATTACATCTATTCAGTTCAGTTTTACACAATCATTACATTCAGTTCTACACAACCGTTACATTCAGCATCAATATTGTTGGATTGCTGAGAGCACAAGTTTTAAAAGACTCTAGAGCCTGTTTCCGAGTTTAACAAGGATAATGTTTTTTTACAAACGTGTTATGTGAGATCTTACAACACAGCAGTCTGGGTTTCATTATCTGTTGTCTTTCCTTTGTTTTACACGATATTTAATTATTATAAATGTGTGCATGGTGGAAATTCTTTACTACAATAGTTTTCGTTTTTGTACCGTTGTCTTGCTTTTTCCATCACAATAGTTTGTTTTGTTACTCTAAAGTCTAAACAAACCAATGTAAACCAATCACCAACTAATATTGCTAAGACTCACCATTGCATGACTAGAAAAGTACTAAACAAACATCCAGCAAAACAAAACTAAACCCTAGGAGGAAGACAATCATACATATACCATATATAATTTTAACTAAATTATCCACAAAAACGATCAAGTTAATGTTGCAGCTCCTAACTTAAGAATATACCACCTTCCTGGACTCATCGCTTCACATTGTCCTCATTTACCGTTCCCAAAATGTCATATTGAATCTGTCTTACACATAGATTGGGAAATGTTAGTGTTGTTTTGCAATAACAGGAATACAAGACGTAGGCATGTAATGATTAAGATGATTTGAACACCATGCATACATATAAGACCTCCCTCTAACACCTTAAGGTTTTAGATGAGTTTGTTACTTATCATGGTATCAGAGCTCAGGCACGCAGAGGTCCCGGGTTCGACTCTCTACAACCCCCAATATTCTCACAATTTATTATGGACACGAAAGGCAAATTATGCTCCAAAGATGAGCGCCCATGATCCACTCTTCGACCCAAAAATGGGCTTTCGAGTGAGGGGGAGTGTTAGAATATAATATAAGATCCATATAAGGCCTCCCTCTAACACCTTAAGGTTTTAGATGAGTTGGTTACTTGACAATATATGTCCTTTTTCTGTTGGTCAGATATATAAAGCTTTAAAGTTTGTTGGACTGACTTAAAGTTTGTTGGACTTGTGCAACAATGCATCCACAAGTAATTTCTCTGGTTTAACTGAGTAATTCTGACACTACAAGAATTTTGCTATCAGACGACACACATCAGACAACGCTTCGACGAAAAAGCGTTGGCTAAAATTTTCAAACAACGGTTTTTTATTCAAGCTTTCTGTGTATTGTCTGATAGTGAACTTAACGACAGTTTTAAAAAGTGTTGTCTGAAAGATCAAAATCGATAACAGTTTTACAACGGTTTTGGAAAGTAGTGTTGTCTAACAGGTTGTCTTACAATGGTTAGAAAAAGCGTTGTAAAACTTAGACAAGTGTTTTTATCAGATATTGCTTCAAAAGTAATCACACAACGGTGACTAAATACTATTGTCTGATTTTAACAACGTTTTTTTGAAAGCATTGAAAGTAATCACACAACGGTGACTAAATACTATTGTCTGATTTTAACAACTGTAATAACCCTAACTTTAGTAATGCTACAGTGGTCACATGAATAATAAATTTCGAGGATTTAGAGAAATGATATATAAGTACTCCATAATGGAAACGGAGAATGAATAAACAGAAACCATATTAGTGTTGTACATTGAAATTAAGTGATTCGAAATGACGATGAATTTCAGAAATTCCTAAATATGGATTTTTGAGGATTTTGACTTCCAAAGAGCTTCTATTGGATATTAAGGAGCATGGAAATATTAAAGGAATTATATATTGAGGAATTAGAAGATTTAGATTAAACCAAGGGATTATTAAGTTACGAGAATACTAAGGGAAATTGGATTTGTAAATTATTTCAAAAACCACTGAGATAATGAGGTTTACTCGAAACGAACCACAAATAGACGAGTATGGAGACCAAGCAACCAAGATTAGTAATATAACAAGGATACATGCCACATTATTATTATCCAAGATTATTAGCATAATACTTAGAAAATCAAGAAAAAAAGGATTATTAGATCATCAAGATGATGTCACATTCCACTAACACCATTTTAAGGGTAGATTAGTCATTTAACCATGTAAATATCAACCAAGCTTCCACAAGACTCTAGGTTAATCAAGATTAAGAGAAGATAAGAGCAAAAACCAAGCAAAACTCTCTCCCCCTTTTCTTACAACACCATTCGGCCAAAAGAAAAAAAAGAGAAAATAAAAACCAAAACCCTAGCAAACATTAACAACAAATCAAGGGAAAATTTGTGAAGATGCTTGGAGGTTAGGAAGGATCATCTACAAAATTTCAAGGCCAACCAACATCATTTGCATAGGTAATAAAATCATTGAAGTTGATGATGAATAGTGATCAATAGTAGTTTTTAAGAAACTAACTTGATTTTCATGGTTCTTTTAGTTGATTCAAGCTAGTATAAGGTTGATTAAGGATATATCAAGGATTGTTAAGGGTTTTCAAAGCTTCAAGAAGGTATAATCATGCTTGCTCTTTTATATTTATGATGGATATGGTTGTGTTTAGTGATTAAGTGGTGTAAAGATTAAGATTATGATGTTATATGTGTTTGTAAGTGGTTTGAGTTAAATATGGAAGTGTTTGGGATTGTAACCATGGCTGGTAATGAAGACCACATGGTGTAGGCGATGATTATTGTGTTTGATAATTGATTTGGAGGAGTTGGATTTATGGAAAGTATGAAATTATAGCCGTTATAATGCCAGATTTTCGTTAGGATGTAATCTGCCCTGTTTTGGACCCCTGTATCCGAACGGTACCCTACTTTATAGGTTACCAATTGACCATGAAATGATAGATTTTAGTTCATAGATCGTTTTGATATAAAGTGCGTTAAAATCTGACGTACAGTTTAGGAGAAAAGTCAGTTTTAGTGAAAGACGTTCGGAAACCGAGAAAACGTAATTGTATCAACTTTGAGGTTAAAGTTACCATACTTAGACATTTTTATAAGCCACGAAATTTTGGGATAGTGTAGTAGGGTGGTCAGAGGACCCTTGACAGTTTACCTTGCATTAAATTTCGAAATCCATATTTTCTGAGAATTTTTACAGTTAAGTGTGGTCGTTAGGGGAAATGGTGAAAACCCCTGAAACTTCGATTGAGATTATAAATGGTGAAGTTCTTGAACCTTTGGGGTAATAGTGATACGTTAAACATATATTAAAGTGTCAAGGGTAATGTTATACAAGAGTGTAGTGAGTAAGAGATGTGGTATTCTAACGACGGTCCTTTTGTGTTTATAGAAACTCCGGAAGAGGGAGCCATACTGTCAGGATACAAAAACCGAGGCAAGATCTTTCTATCCCTACTTTGAAAATTATTTATCTTCGGAATAATGATGATATCATGGAATGTATATACATATATGTGATGCTATTATTACTATATTGCAAAGAATATATTTCCTTGATTTTGGGAAATTAAAGAGAGATGGATATGATTTATGAAATATAAATATAGAGATGATTACGAATGGAACGAATATGCTCTATGGTAAAAGAGATATGAAAGAGAATGGTATCAGTTGCTATCTAGGGTTATATGGTTTATAATACTATATTAAAAATATTCTTTTTAGTGTTAGTGGTTTAATAAACATTATTGGATTATTTTTTACTACTCTTGAAATAGACGGAATATTTTATGAATATAAAAGCATATTTGAATTCTTGAATATAAAAGAGATGTCTGAATCATAATCAAAGTATTATGTTATATACATATTTTATAGAAATAATGTGCGAGAATGGAAATGAGATGAGTGAATGATATAAGGAAATGAAAGCGAGAAAATGGAAATGTGTAATTATATTTTGTAAATGGAATAACGATTTGACAAAAAGGGGGATAACCACAAAAAGCGTAGGAGGCTGTGTGCTGCACAGTCCAGCAATCAATATTTTAATTTGGCCCAAGAGTTGCCGAAGGAGGATGTAGTGGTGTACCTTCCTCCAGGGGGATGTAGTGGTGTACCTTCCTCCTTCTACCGGTAGTAAAAAGGGACGGGTACGGAGGACGACTGATCATCGTGGCTCACGTATTCGGCAACAGTGGAAATCCCCAATGTTTTCTTAAAAGGAAAGAATTGAAAAGTGGTTTTCAGATCTTTATGCTGGAAACAGAAAAATGATATGAAAAGAAGGAATTGTGTTATAAATGGAAGAGAAACTGATTTTATATAGTGGTATAAAGTTGTTGTGTAAAAAGGAATTGGAAGGATTATAATGAGATATAATTCAAATTTCTATAATATCTTGAGATAATAAATATATTGAGGAAGTGTGGATTATTATCTGAATGTAGAAGAGGAATGGATATTATATTGTTGTATTTTTCTTTTCTTATAATAGAAAGTGGATGATGTATTATTTAATAAGAATGTTATACTTTCTTAAAGTCTATAACTAGTTTCCCCGTCGTATATACATATATTTAGATGTTTAAATGTTACCTTTTAGTGATAGGAATTATCTTGCTGAGCTATTTTAGCTCACTCTTGCTACTTATCTATATACAGCTAGGTATGCCGATTCTACGCAGAACGCCCCGCAAGAGGGTAGGGGGAAGGCGACCTTCTGAGAGCGCGCTAGCATCGACTCCTGAGGTAGTGATGAGGCAGACGGGCGCTGGGAACTTTATGTATAAATAAGTGTGCGAGCATGTAATAAACTTTTGTATGTTGAAAGGCTTCATGTCGAAGTATCATTCAGCAATGTATTTAAGTATGATCCTGGTTTGTAATAACTCTTTTAACTCTCAACTCTAAACTGTTATGGTGAATATTGTTCTCTGAGCATATGTCTGGTGTGTGTATTTATTATTGTGGGGTCAACTGTATAAGTATTAATTAAAAAAAAAGTCCCAAGAGATATGGATATTGAATGGAAATTGGTCCGTGATGGCCCAGATTTATGACCCCGGATTTGGGGCCGTCACAACAACGTTTTTTGAAAGCATTGTCTGAAGTCAATGCTTTCAAAAAACGTTGTTAAAATCAGACATGTGTTTTGATAAGACGTTGTATGAAATGTAATCAGATAATGGTTTGTGAATACTGTTGTCTGAATTGCATGCAACATACAATGGTTTTGTACATTAAATCGTCGTCTTCAACACTTTCAGACAAGCTTTTAAAAATTTAAACAGTTGTCATAACCTTATTTATACAAGTGTTTTACAAATAAACCGTTGTCTGATGTGACAACACGTGATTGGTGGAAAATCTTTCACCTGGATTGCTGAGGTGGCGAAATAATAGCCCTTGATTGAAATGAGATTAGATATTAGGAGTAAGATTAAGAATATATATATATGTTCACACAACGGGTTTGTATATTAAATCGTTGTCTTCAACACTTTTAGACAAGCTTTTTTAAATTTAAAATGTTGTCATAACCTTATTCATACAAGTATTTTACAACTAAACTGTTGTCTGATGTGACAACACGTGATTATTTTTTACTACATTTTTGTTAAAATCTCGTACAACACGACCTTTTTATTTTTCAATTATTTTTTCCCAACACTAAAATGAGTGCTTATTAACATCTTTTCGGTCCGATTGTCGAAAAAATCATTCAAAAAAATTATTCAGTGAATCTAGATCGTGCCCCGTTATAGGAAGCAACACTAGCTTTTATTACGTTTTTGTTAAAATCTCGTACAAACCGACTTTTTATTTTTTGATTATTTTTTCCCAACACTATAATGAGTGCTTATTAACATCCTTATGGTTCAATCATCAAAAAAATTATTCAAAAAAAATTATTCAATGAATCTTTCCCCGTTATAGGAAGCAACACTTTAACAACATTTTTGTTAAAATCTCGTACAACCCGACCTTTATATTTTTCGATTATTTTTTCCCAACACTGAAATGAGTGTTTATTAACTTTCGTACGGTTCAATCGTCGAAGAAATCATTCAAAAAAATTATTCAGTGAATCTGGATCGTGTCCCGTTATAGGAAGCAACACAAGCTTTTATTACGTTTTTGTTAAAATCTCGTACAACCCGACCTTTTTATTTTTTTGATTATTTTTTCCCAACACTAAAATGAGTGCTTATTAACATCTTTATGGTTCGATCATCAAAGAAATCATCCAAAAAAATTATTCTTGCCCCGTTATAGGAAGCAACACTTTAACTACATTTTTGTTAAAATCTCGTACAACCCGACCTTTTTATTTTTCGATTATTTTTTCCTAACACTAAAATAAGTGTTTATTAAGTTTCGTATGGTTCGATCGTCGAAGAAATCAGTCAAAAAAATTATTCAGTGAATCTGGATCGTGCCTTGTTACAGGAAGTAACACTTTTACAACGTTTTTGTTAAATCTCGTACAACATGACCTTTTTATTTTTTGATTATTTTTTCCAAACACTAAAATGAGAGTTTATTAACTTTTATACGGTTCGATCGTCGAATAAATCATTCAAAAAAAATATTCAGTGAATCTGGATCGTGTCTCGTTAAAGGAAACAAAACTTTTACTACGTTTTTGTTAAATCTCGTACAACCCGACCTTTTTATTTTTTGATTATTTTTTCCCAACACTAAAATGAGTATTTATTAACATCCGTACGGTTCGATCATCGAAGAAATCATTCAAAAAATTATTCAGTGAATCTGGATCGTGCCATGTTACATGAAGCAACAGTTTTACTACGTTTTTTTTGTTAAAATCTCATACAACCCGACCTTTTATTTTTTTGATTATTGTTTTCCAACACTAAAATGAGTGCTTATTAACAACTTTACTGTTCTTCCCCCCACTAACAAAAATTTCCCCCCCTTAGAATATTTCCCAATTCCCGCTTCTCCATTTCAACATAAAAACGTATAACATAAATAAAAACATACAACGTAAATCTCACTGCTCTTACTCTTCCCCTTTTCTTCTTAAGAACCCTAAGGGGTCATTTGTTAAATCTGAATCATAATTTCTGAACGATTAGTATTTTTGGATGAATGATAATCTGAACGCTGAACGAGCAAATATCATTTGATAAATAAAAAATTTAGATTTCTGAATGAAAAAATTTATTCAGAAAATATATTTTAACTCGACTAACTGTTTTTAAATTTTAGTATGATAAAAGTACATTCAATAAAAATTTGAATGTTGAATGAAAAATCTTCAATAAAATATGAATTAAAATTCCTCAATGATTGCGCTTACGTATAAAAATTATATTTGATATGTTAAAATAATAAAAAATAAAATATATCTTTTTATAAAGAGAATAATGTTCCTGAGATTACCTCAGGAACTTACCTAAGGTACTTGCCTTATCTCCTTATAAAATAAGTGGCCCCGCAGGGGCATTTTTGTGAAATCTAGATTACCTATGAAATTTTTCTTTGATTTTATGGAAGTATCTCAGGGAAAATACCTGAGGTAATCTCAGGTACATCAGTCTCTTTTATAAATTATATGCAAGATTTTAAATTCAATCATACAAAATTAATATAATTAGCATCCTACCCATTATTTTAGTTTATTAACATGATTAGAAAAGAAATATTAAAATTAAAAATATAAAAAAATATTAATATATTTTATTACTTTAGTTTTATAATTTGGCAAAAACGATATCGTGTGTTAAATAAATATAAACTTTACATAAATAAATTTTAAATCAAAAATATCAAATATGATAAATCTATACTCTTTATTATTTATTAATGTGTATAATCATGTTTAAATGGCGCGTAACAGTACCAAATTATCAAAGTACCAAATTTGGTTATCCCTAAATTCGGGTTGGATTCCTTGCAACTGCATAAATATACAAGATTTAGTCATTTTTAATTTTTTAGCTTCACTACGGGTTCGATTCCTATAACTACATAATTAAATAATGGTTATTTTATTAAATACTTTTATCATTCAGTTCTCTATACGTACATATTTAAGTCATACTTGTTAATTATATTTATTCTCAGTAATTTATTAATATTAATATTTTAATCTTGGTTCGTGCTCGATCAGTGTCCATACTTCGTAGAAAAATTGACAAAAATAACCTGTTTTAATTGTATTTTAACAAAAATAACAATTTTTAAACATCTGGCCAACTATACCCGTTTCAATACTCAATCACCAATTGTGTATTATGAATATATAATTGTCCAACTGCTTTGCCTTGGAAACTGGAGTATGGAGTACTGCTGACTGCTGCTGCCAAGATGGTGGGATCACTTGGGGTTGTCGCCTGATCCTTTGCTTTCAAAAACATGTATGGTCACCGTACTATTTTGAAAAAATAAAGTAACATAAAGTAAATCACGGATAGTCACAGATACGCAAATCACGATTGCATATTTCATTTTTCTTTTTGCTGGTTACGCATGTGACAATTGCTTATTCGACCAATACTCATACATGAATTGCTTATTTCATGAAAAGTAATATTAATAAATTAGTAATACTCCATTGAAAATTGCGTAATGTAAATTACTCCACCAAGAATTGCGTATACACTACATAATACTCCAACTGTAAATGCGTATTGGGTGATACTCATTCAATAAATACGTATTCCACCGGGTATTTTTGTCAAAAATTATGAGTATTTTTGTTACTATTACCTAAAAATGGGTATTTTTTGTCTTTCACCCTACTTCGCACGGGTTATAGCTAATTTATAATATTTCATAAAAGTAAATTTTTATAACTAATGTCCGTACATGTTTGTAAATATAACAAGAATCTTGATATTTTTTTTAGTTAAAAGCATTGTAAAAGGACGTAGAAGTAGTAAATAGGATATGATATTGAAGAACGCAGAGCAAAGAACACATAATTTGAACCATCCAGTGGAAAATTAGAGACGGTGTCGTCCAGAGGATTTTTGAATCGTCCAGAGGATGAAAACATGAGACAAACAATCTGAACACTAAATATATGGACGATTCAGTTCATTTAGTATGGTTCTGCCATTAACAAATGACCCCTAAGTCCCTAACCCACCAAAAGTTGCGATTCACTCTGATTAGCTTCAATTAAATACTCGAAATTGGTCGATTTTTTCAATATGTTCAATGTGTTGGGTTCCGAGGCATAAAACGCAGCGGATAAACGTAAAAAAAACAAAATTTTCGAAACCCAAAGCAGGATCCATGTATAATTCCGGGAAGATAATGGTGAAATCGAATCATATCTTTATAAGATCTTGTTTCACGAACTCAACGGAGATCCTTGCTTGTAATCACCACACACAATCCTTGCGTCAAGATCCGTGTCTCTAAGGTAATCCACACGAACGTCCGACCGTCCAACGATCCGAGGAGCCAGGTACTAGCCCGCGAAGAACAGCCTCTCTCTCTCTAGCCTCTCGAAGATGGAGCTGCTAGGGTTTTGTCAAAAACGATTTAATGACTCTTTTCCCTAAAGTAATACATCGTTATGTATTTATATGAGAGAGATAATGGGCTAAAATCAAAAAACCGAATTGGGCTTCCTTAAACCCAATTCTATTTTTATTCTGATTTTATTATTAGACTACATTAAATCAAATTTTGTTCTTACTTTATTAAATTCAAATTTGCTTAGATAATTAATTAGGACCAGTCCAATTAATTAAATAGCCAATTCTCAATTTAATAATGATTTAATTTAAATTCTTAATTTAAACTAAAACTCCTTTTAAGACGTTCTAAGTGTGTGACCCTATAGGTTATTATTACGTTGGCAATAATTTTAATATCTAATAAAATTATAAACAATGAGCGGTATCTAGTAATAAATCATTGCTACCCAAGTAATAATAATAATCGGTGATCCAATTTAAACTTTTTGTGATTAATGTTTCTGTGTAATATAATCCCTTCAACCAAATATTATAGATTAAACTCGAGGCATGTGTTTAGTCATCCTCTTCAACATTTAATCCGGGTTTACTTGATCCATGAGTAGACTATTAAAACAAATCATTATTTGAGCACGGCCATGCATTTTATAGTCTCACTCAATCAAGAGGCCAATAATATCTCTCCTAATTCTAGGAGGGTTAAATCCTTTATCTATCATTCATATTTCTCATACAACTCATGATATACCCGATATCCATTTTTATCATCACCCGGTCAAAGGTAACTTTTAATGTAGTCAAAGTATATTAATCCTCGTATAGAAATATAATGATCTCAAGTCAAAGGACCATTACACCATTATCACTGTGTTTTTCTTATGACTTTATTAAACATGAAGAATCTCATTGTGGGTCTGTCCAGTACCATGTACCCCTACATGTACCTATGTTTTTGACTTTAGTATCTCCATACTTATAACCAATGAGATGTGGTTATCTGTCAAACAACATACTAGTCTATTTACGTATTATTATTGCCCCGTAATAATAATACTAGGCTGAGGAGTTTAAGAATATGATATATTATATAATCTCAAGTTCAAGTCATGTACTTAAACTATACAATGTGTATCATGATTCTAAGGACATTTATTATGCTAACAAATATATCGCAGTAATTAAAGTCATAATAAATACGCTTAATGAATAATCAAATGACATAAGGGTTTATTAAAAGAAACAATGTATTGCCTCTAGGGCACCTACACTAACAATCTCCCACTTGCACTAGAGCCAATCACCCATGTATCTAATACCCATGGAACTAGTGTGACCATCGTGCTTCTGCTGCGACAAGCCTTTGGTCAGTAGGTCTGCAATGTTATCATTTGTGTGCACTTTACATATGTGTATGTTACCTCCGTTTAGACAAAACACAAAACCAGACTGTGATACAGTATCATCCCTGCCTGTTTGGAATCTTGCATCGGTGTAACCTTTTACAACCAGTTTCTCCTCTCCTCCATACACCAAGAATGAATCTTTAGTCCTGTTCAGGTACTTTAGAACATTCTTGACTGTCGTCCAGTGACCTTCACCTGGATTAGACTGGTATCTGCTCGTCATGATCAAAGCATATGAAACATCTGGGCGAGTACATACCATTGCATACATGATAGATCCAATTGCTGAGGCATATGAAACCTTACTCATGTGGTCCTTCTCATCCAATGATTTCGAACACTGGTCTTTAGAGATCGTTATCCCTTGAGACACGGGGACATATCCCCTTTTTGCATTTTGCATACCAAAACGATGAAAAACCTTATCAATGTATGTGCTCTGACTTAGACTGATCATCCTTCTAGATCTATCTCTATAGATCCTCATTCCTAGAATGTAGGTTGCCTCTCCTAAGTCTTTCATAGAGAAGTTACTCCCTAACCAAGTATTAACAGCCTTTAGAGAAAGTATGTCATTCCCTATTAGTAGTATATCATCAACATATAGTACTATGAATGCCACATGGCTCCCACTAACCTTCTTGTAAACACACGGTTCATCTTTGTTTTGAACAAAGCCATACTCTTTGACTATTTCATCAAAACGAATATTCCATCTTCTAGAGGCTTACTTCAATCCATAAATGGATCAACGTAATTTACATATCTTGCCAACATTCCTTGGATCGACAAAACCTTCAGGTTGTGTCATGTACACATCCTCTTCAAGGCTTCCGTTAAGGAAGGCTATTTTGACATCCATTTGCCAGATTCCATAATCATAGAATGCTGTAATGGCAAGCAAAATCCTTATGGACCTGACCATAGCCACTGGTGAAAAAGTTTCATCATAGTCAATACCATGAATTTGTTTGAAACCTTTTACAACCAGCCATGCTTTATAGGTCTGAACATTTCCATCCATGTCAGTTTTCTTCTTGAAAACCCATTTGCACCCTACGGGTTTTACCCCTTCAGGTGGATCAACCAAAGTCTATACTTGGTTTCCGTACACGGAATCCATCTCGAATTTCATGGCTTCAAGGAGTCTGGACTATTCATAGCATCTTGGTATGTGAGAGGCTCATCTTCATCTATAATTAGCATCAAATCACCACATTGAGTCAAGAGAAATCCATATCTCTCTGGCTCATGGCGAATTCTACCAGTTCTACGAACAACTTGTGTTTGTTGAGCATTATCATTATCCTGCTCTTGTTCCACTTCAGGTTCAATGCTGTGGTTCTAGATCTTCATCGAGATCTATAGTTCTCCCACTGTTTCTTTTGGAAACAAAATCTTTTTCCATGAAGACATCATCTCGAGCAATAAACACTTTCTGCTCAGAAGGACTATAAAAATAATACGCATTTGTTTCATTAGGGTATCCCACAAAATTGCACTCTTCGGATTTAGGTCCAAGCTTGTCAGATACTTGATGTTTCACAAACGCCTTGCATCCCCAAACTTTCATAAAGTTCATGCCCGACCGTTTCTCCTTCCATATTTCACATGGAGTCTTTTGAACCTTCTTAGTAGGAACACGGTTAAGTGTGAAAGCCGCTGTTTCTAGAGCATAACCCCAGAAACTTATTGGAAGATCTGCATGACTCATCATCGATCGCACTATGTCCAACAAGGTGCGATTTCTCCTCTCTGAAACTTCATTCCATTGAGGTGTACCTGGCGGAGTAAGTTGTGATACAATACCACACTCTTTTAAATACTCTTTTAAATTGGTGTTTAAGTATTCACCCCCATGATCGGATCGTAAGATCTTAATACTTGCACCTCCGCCAATTTGCTTCTCTACTTCAGCCTTGTATTCTTTGAATTTTTCAAAAGAATCGGATTTACTCATCATAAGATATACATATACATATCCATATCTACTGAAATCATCAGTAAATGTTATGAAGTAGTAGTAGCCTCCTCTAGCCATCACACGCATTGGGCCACATACATCACTATGTATTAGCCCCAGACGTTCAGTGGCCCTTTGACCCTTACTAGTGAAAGGGGCTTTAGTCATCTTACCAAGCAAACAAGATTCGCATTCTTGGTATGATTCAAAATCAAACTTATCCAAGTATCCATCCTTATGTAATTTGGATATGCGTTTCTCATTTTTATATGGCCTAGACGACAATGCCAGAGGTATGATTGATTTGAGTCATTGACTTTAAGTCGTTTGTTTTCTATATTATAAACATGATTATCTAAATCAAGAACATATAAACCATTAAACAAACGTGCAACACCATAGGTTAAATCATTCAAAGCAAAAGAGCAACTATTGTTCTTTATTGTAAACGAAAACCCTTTCTTGTCCAAACAAGAAACAGAAATAATGTTCTTGCGAATCGCAGGCACGTAAAAACAGTCTTCTAGTTCTAAAACAAGCCCAGAGGGCAAAGATAAATAATAAGTGTCTACAACTAAAGCAGCAACTTTTGCTCCATTGCCAACTCATAGGTCCACTTCTCCCTTAGCCAAAGTCCTACTTCTCTATAGTTCCTCCACATTTATACAAATGTGAGAAGCACATCCTGTATCCAATACCCAAGATGTAGAAATAGACAAATTGACTTCTATAACATAAATACCTGATCCAGAAATCTGAACACCCTTCATTTTCTTCAGATGCTCCAAATAAACAGGACAGTTTCTCTTCCAGTGACCAGTTTTCTTACAGTAGTGACATTCACCCTTAGCAACACCACCTTTAGGCTTTAAAGCCTGTTTAGGACCTGACTTTGGCTTGGGTGTAGAATCAGATCCAATCTTCTTCTTACCCTTTCACTTGCCTTTCCCCTTGGCCTTACCTTTATTGCCCACCATCAGTATGGGAGCAGGTTCAGCTGTCTTCATGTTGGTTTCATATGTCCTCAACATAGCCAACAATTCAGTAGATGTTTTGTCAAATTCATTCATATTGTAGTTCACAACAAACTGAGTAAATTTGCTGTTCAAAGAATTCATGATTAGGTCAATACCAGTTTCCGGACCAATCGGGAAACCCAAAGTAGCAAGGTACTCAATGTAACCAATCATCTTCAGAACATGTGGGCCAACTGGTTCACTTGCCCCTTGTTTGCAATTAAAGAGTGACTTACTCGTGTTGAACCTTTCTTGACGAGTTTGGCTTGCAAACATGCTTTGCAAGTGCTCATTGATAGTATATGCATCCATATGCACATGTTGTATTTGAAGCTCATCACTCATAGTTGCCAACATGAGACATGCAACATCATTTGCATCATTCTCATCCCTTGTGCGGGCCGCTCGTTCCTCAACAGTAGCGTTCACAGGAAGGGGACCTGGCGGAGGGATATCAATGACATGAAGCTTGCGCTCCTGCATGAGGACAATCCTCAAATTCCTCTGCCAGTCTAGGAAGTTGTTTCCTCCTGTCAGTTTGTCCTTTTCAAGGACTGATCGTACGGATAGTGTGTTTGTGTTGTTTGCCATTAGTATCTACAATAATAAATGCACAAAATAAACATTAGATTGTCTGGGTTATAAATTATTATGTTCAAATGATTATGATATATTCATAATATATCTCCCACTATTTTTATAAAATTAATACCCCTTACTATTAATTCGGAAAGCATATCCCATAAATCTTTCTAGTGAGCCAAGATCCATATTTTGTCATGTCCTAAGTCAACCACTGGTAGTCCTTAAAACATGATTATTTAGGTAGACAACAGTTGTCAATTATATCATATATAATTCTTGGATAGTTTGGTGAACAACGATTGATCTTATCTATCTAATAGATTTTTAACCAAACTCTATGCTTCTAAGTTCATAATAGTTTAATATAACCGTTTATTTTCACCTCATTATGACAACTCAGTTAAGTTAGACCCAATGATACAGCGGCTGAATATAACCGTTTATATTCGTCGCATCTCACCACGATATATAGGAGTCCCCTGCCACTGGCAGTCATTCCCCTTGCCGATCTAGGATTCGATGAGTGTTCATTCAATGGAAAGCATCTGATTAAAACTTAATATTTTGTTAAGGGGTTTAGAAAATTTATAACGATCATGATCACATCATAAAAAGATCCTAAATTTTCCTTGAACCAAATATTTCAAGTTGAGATATTCAATTGTTCATTTCCCAGGTAGATGGAGGATCCCAATGGTCACACTTAATACCCATTAACCTTACGAATACGCATATCCGCTTTTGACAGAAAATACCAATTTTATATATCAAAAATCCATATTTAATTCCGTGTTTTAAAAATCCATATTTCATAAACACAAGAATCACATGATCGTTTGTTAATTTTAAAATCTTGAATCGTTACAGATTTTATCTTGTTTAAGAAGGCATGGCATGGGTGATGTATCTAATACATTCATTCATACATGATTAATCTAATTAAAGCATGCATCTCTATGTATCCTACACATACATTCATACATCATATGTAAAGTAAGTGCAGTATGTAAACGTGATTGGTTATGGCCTTTATCCTATATGATCCTCTCAAGCTAATGAAAGGATCAAGGTCAATCTATGGTGGAATAAACATAAATACAAATTACATGTCTTCATTCTTCTTGTCTTCTTGGTTGCTCCTTCTCTTGGACCATCCTTCAATCTTCAATTACATTACATTGAATAATTGAATACAATCTACACTAAAGTACTTACATAATAAAACTCGAGTTACATTCGAGGTTCAACAATTACAAGAATGAAGAAAACGACATGCAAGTCGTATTTATAAAACCAAAACCATTAATCTAAGGGTCTTAAGGCCATAACCATCACCATGCTCAAGTAACAATTAAATAACATGTCATATTATATAATCATGTTATACCATATCATATTTCAGATGATCCAATCAAAGAAATCATATACCGCAAAAATCAGAATCAAATTCTGAAAACAATAAATCGTCTTTTTCATGCAATAAACGGCGTCAAACGCCTTACAGACGAGTCGGTGATAGCTATGCTATCAGTTTTGTTCAGACGCTCGTTTTCAGTCAGAAAACACATATCGTTTGCGAAAATCAGACACTGGACAGATTTCACCAGATTTGCACAACGTATACAGAAATCGTATCGTATACAATCCCCATATCAAGAACAAACATTAATCATATATATATATATATATATATATATATATATATATATATATATATATATATCAATATATATACAGATTATATAATCATCATATGATCATCTCAATCATCTTAAATCATAACAGAACCATATATATGCATCATAACATATTATAAACAACATATATAAGAACATAAACATGGCAGATTCGCAAAACATGCATACTTGCATCAAATACAGTAAACACGTAACCAAATCAACCCCTTATACACATAGCTCTGATGCCATTGTTGGGTTCCGAGGCATAAAACGCAGCGGATAAACATAAATAAAAAAAAAATTTCGAAACCCAAACCAGGATCCATGTATAATTTCGTGCAGATAATGGTGAAATCGAATCATACCTTTATAAGATCTTGTTTCACGAACTCAACGGAGATCCTTGATTGTAATCACCACACACAGTCCTTGCGTCAAGATCCGTGTCTCTAAGGTAATCCACACGAACGTCCGACCGTCCAACGATCCGAGGAGCCAGGTACTAGCCCGCGAAGAACAGCCTCTCTCTCTCTAGCCTCTCGAAGATGGAGCTGCTAGGGTTTTGTCAAAAACGATTTAATGACTCTTTTCCCTAAAGTAATACATCATTATGTATTTATATGAGAGAGATAATGGGCTAAAATAAAAAAACCGAATTGGGCTTCCTAAAACCCAATTCTATTTTTATTCTGATTTTATTATTAGACTTCTTTAAATCCAATTTTGTTCTTACTTTATTAAATTCAAATTTGCTTAGATAATTAATTAGGACCAGTCCAATTAATTAAATAGCCAATTCTCAATTTAATAATGATTTAATTTAAATTCTTAATATAAACTAAAACTCCTTTTAAGACGTTCTAAGTGTGTGACCCTATAGGTTATTATTACGTTGGCAATAATTTTAATATCTAATAAAATTATAAACAATGAGCGGTATCTAGTAATACATCATTGCTACCCAAGTAATAATAATAATCGGTGATCCAATTTAAACTTTTTGTAATTAATGTTTCTGTGTAATATAATCTCTTTAACCAAATATTATAGATTAAACTCGAGGCATGTGTTTAGTCATCCTCTTCAACATTTAATCCGGGTTTACTTGATCCATGAGTAGACTATTAAAACAAATCATTATTTAAGCACGGCCATGCATTTTATAGTCTCACTCAATCAAGAGGCCAATAATATCTCTCCTAATTCTAGGAGGGTTAAATCCTTTATCTATCATTCATATTTCTCATACGACTCATGATATACCCGATGTCCATTTTTATCATCACCCGGTCAAAGATAACTTTTAATGTAGTCAAAGTATATTAATCCTCGTATAGAAATATAATGATCTCAAGTCAAAGGACCATTACACCATTATCACTGTGAGTTTTTCTTATGACTTTATTAAACATGAAGAATCTCACTGTGGGTCTGTCCAGTACCATGTACCCCTACATGTACCTATGTTTTTGACTTTAGTATCTCCATACTTATGACCAATGAGATGTGGTTATCTATCAAACAACATACTAGTCTATTTACGTATTATTATTGCCCTGTAATAATAATACTCGACTAGGGACCTTTAAGAATATGGTATATTATATAATCTCAAGTTCAAGTCATGTACTTAAACTATACAATGTGTATCATGATTCTAAGGACATTTATTATGCTAACAAATATATCGCAGTAATTAAAGTCATAATAAATACGTTTAATTAATAATCAAATGACATAAGGGTTTATTAAAAGAAACAATGTATTGCCTCTAGGGCACCTACACTAACACAATGTTAGAGTTGAATCTGTTCGAATAGCTTCATTTTGGTTTGTTCAAGTGGGTCAACTAAGAGCTCAATCGTTTCCACACATTTGGGGTATTAATTCTTGATAATTTTAGTATTTGATTTTTCTTGAATATGTTTTGGAGTTTCATTGTGTAGCGTGTCGGTTATATTGGTTTTATTTCTCGATTCACTTGGTTAACTGAGTGAGTTCAATTTTGGGCCTTTTTGCGAAATTGGCCTTTTTGTTGAGAATATGATATTAATCTTATTGTGTAGTTGGTATCGTGTGTTTTAATTATTGATATATTTGGTAATTGAGTCATTGCATTTATAATTGTGAACTGTGAAATACTACTATATTTGGGGTTATTTATATATATATATGTGTGTGTGTGTGTGTGTGTGTGTGTATGTATTGCAGGTAGAAGCTCAAGAAGCTATGATTAGTAATATTTCCAAATTATGTGAGGCTGCTAAACCATTATGCGATGCTCAGGAAAAATGGTCAAAGCAGGTCATCTTGGACCTTCAAGTTTGGTCTTTTGGTCAGGGCTCCCTTCATTGTTGTAGTTTTTAAAACCTTAAACATCCTATTGATATTATTTTGAACTGATCAATACTAATGTTTAAGTGATGAAACATGAAATCATATATTATGCAAAACGTTGCTGAAAGTTGTCAGGCCTGGCAATATCTCCCTGAAAAATAAATCTTATTCAACAAACTCAGCACTATTTCATTATACATAATTACCTGTGATTTGACTGCTTATCTTTATTTCACACCTTGACATGTTAATTTTATTGATTTCGATCTTATATCCTGGATTCTGGAACAACAAAATTACTAAATTCTTAATTATATATTTGTAGTCCTCATGAAACCTTATCTGTGGTCTTATTGTTTATTATTTTTTCTTGAGAGTCAGAAGAGGACTGTTGCAATTCATGTGATCGAAAGAGAGGCTGGGGCATAACAAATCCAGACTTAATTGACCAGGTTGACCTTGTTGAATAATTTGAATTAACACTTACAATTGACTATCACTAATCCTGCTAGTGTAGGATTCTCATAATGAGAAGTTCTAAATGTTTCAAAGCAATATAAGGAACATACTGATTAAATAAATCAGTCAATTAATAATCCTGATTTCAGAAACAAAATAGAATAATAGTAATATAATTAAGTTATTTGTTATTAATGTCTTTGTTATAAACTGATTCCATTATTTCAAGTCTTATATAGCACCGTGATACCACAAAGTACATCTTGATATTCAAGGTAATATGATGTCGTTGGCTCCTTATTGAGTCTCAAAAGAAAGAATGATGTTAATTTCTAATTGGCCAATTCCATTAAAAAAAAAGAGAATAGTCAGGATTCTCATGTGTATTATTCTCTTATGTATAACTGTAGAAGCATAATATTAGGTCGAATTAAATTAATAAGAGAATAATATGAGTACACCTGTTTTTGTAATGATGTTCTGCATCTAAAGAGAAATCCCAAACAGTAAATTGACTTCGGAGAATGAGTAGCGAGTTACACGCAGGTATTGCAGTTTGTATGAGAATTTGATTTCTATTTTTGCATGCTTAGCTTGATCCAGTTGTTCGGGAAGCATTTGATGTAGCATACAACAACATTTATGCATTTCATGTTGCGCAAAAGCCGGTTGAGAAAGTTGTTGAGAATATGGAAGTAAGCACTATATTATTGCATTGTTATGTTATTCATAGAATTGTAATTTTGAGAAGACCTTAATCAGACTTGTTTTAATTTTTCATTCTTAAGGGTGTTAGATGCAAACAAGTCGCACTGCTCTCATGTTATCTGTTATATGTTTGTTTCTTTGGTGTATGTTTGCTTCTTTAGTATTTCAGTACTTTCCAACAATTTTTTGTCCTAACTAGATTAATGAGATTGTTGACATCTATCGTATCATGTAAACCAGCCTGCACAGATAGCTAGATGTAAAACTATTGTACTTGCTACTCCTCCTACAAGCGCTAGCAATATCTGCAAGGTATTTTTTTTTATATAGATTATAAGATTAAGCTATCTTTTATACAATAACTTCAATATCTGCTGTATGTTGTAGGAGGTACTTTGTGCCAAGAAAGCTGGTGTGACACACATACTTAAAGCTGGTGGATCACATGTATTTTTGTATTGTATAAGATGATTATACTTATAAATGTTCTATTTATTGGTCCGGAAGTGTGGTCCCGCATTTCATAGTCTGCTCATCCTCGCCTTTACTTTTCTCTTTGCAGGCAATAGCTGCCATGGCTTGGGGGACAGAGTCTTGCCCTAAGGTGACATATTAAAAATAATACATCTATTTATCTGATTGCCCTAAGGTGACATATTGAAAATAATACATCTTTACAGTACCAGGAGATCTGCAAGGTTGACTGAGAACAAAGATGGCGAGGTGAAAGAAGAGAAGATTGATTCACTTGTTATAGAGCTTTCGAGAATTGATCTGGAAGATGGTTCGGATAATAAGAACTTGTCTGGTATGTCTGTTTATTTAGTAAGTTCATGTTGAATTAAATTGCACATGCTCTTAAGATTCAATATGTAGTAGCGGTAGAACTGTAATTTCTCTTTATCTCCGAATAATTGTTTTGCCATTGTGAAATGATCTGATTATTTGGAAAATACAAATTTGCCTTTGGTATAGATGGCTGCATTCTTTAAATCTTATTTTTAATGTTTGTGTGCCTAATATGATCATTACGCAGGTATTGATGCAGAAGTGATGGTGTTGCAAGAGTCAGTTGAGAAATCGGATGTGGTGGCTCTAGAAACTGTAAACAATTTGGAAGGTGAGGGTCTTAATGCTGTTCAAGACAACAGTACTAAGTGCTTGGTGAATGAGAAACAAGGTGATGCAGGAGGAAAAAGTTGATGCACTTGGAGAAGAATCGAAGAGCTTGGTTCGTTCACTGTGCAGAAGAACAAAGTTAAGAAGCAGAACAAGGGCAAGGGAGCTAGCTAGATAAGTAGGTAAAGAAATTGAGTTACCTCATTCTAACATTGTAATTTAGATGAGGGCAAAAGGTCACTTTGCCTACTGTACTATTTAAAAATTTTCACTTAGCCTACTGTAGTATCGAAGGGGTCATTGTACTTTCCATTTTTTCTCTTTTCCCCATCGCCGTCAGTCAACAATTGGTTCCGTTAGTTTGACTGTTAAAATGCTGATTGTGATGCACAGTCAGCCTGCCACGTGGACGCCACATCAGCACAACCATAATTTTTTTATAAAAAATTATTAAAAACTTTAAAAAATCATTAAAACTTTAAAAAATTCAAAAAATTCGTAATAAATTCATAAAAAAATTTAAAATTATAAAAACGTTAAAAAAATTATTAAAAATTATAAAAACTTTAAAACCTAACCTCACCCCCTCTCCTTTTCAATTCATTCGAACCCAGCGAAATCTCTCTACTTGTTTTCTTCGATTCTGTTGCTTACAACCGATGCAAACACCCCTCCCCAGTTCAAAACAGTTCTTTTTTTTTTCCTTCAATTCATACACCCATCTCACTTCCCTTTCCCTCTTTTTTTTCTTTTCTGTATAAACCAAATACCTCCATAAAGGAGGTATTTTCTGAATTTGCGAGTTGACCTGGTTGAGTTTGAAGTTTGATTGTTAATTCGAGTTCTCAGTTATTTAGTTTATGAAGCGGAGGGTTGAACGGGGGAGAGAGGAGGCCAAGGGTTGTGACAAATGGTTGTTGGTGAGAATGGACGAGGTGAAGTGGTGGTGAAGAGAAAGGGGAGCAGTGGCTATTGAGTGTGGCTGAAGAAAAAGGCGTTGTGGGGTTGTTGGTCGTGAAGGAGGAGGGGAAAGAAGATGGGGATGAAGGCAGGAGTGGGAATTGGTGGTGCGGTGATGATGTTTGAAGGAGAGGCAGCGGGGTGTGAACGGAGATGGTGGGTTTGTCGAGTTATTTGAATGGGTAGATGGACGGTCGGAGAAGAAAGGGGATGAGGCGGAGGCGGAGGTGGTGGTTTGGTGGAGAGCTGTGGTGGTTTGGTGGAGAGCTGTGGTGGTTTGGTGGAGATGGGTGGAAAAGGAGGTGCTGGGTGGAGTTGTTTGCAGCGGAAGTACAGGTCGGAGGCGGGAGAGTTGGTCGGTGCTGTGGTGGTAGAAGGAGGGTGAAGGCAGAAAGAATGGTGGTGAAAGTGAAGAAGAACGGGGAAAGAAGATGAGATTTTGGATTTAATTGATGGTTTATCGTGGGGTTTAATTTGGGGGTTTAATTTGGGGTTTTGTGTTGCTGATGTGTTGCCCTACGTGGAGTGGTGATTGTACAGCCACGTTAGTCGTCCGTTAGGCAAATGGATGGTGTTTTTTTAAACTGACGGTGATGGGGAAAAGAGAAAAAATGGAAAGTAAAATGACCCCTTCGATACTACAGTAGGCTAAGTGGAAATTTTTAAATAGTACAGTAGGCAAAGTGACCTTTTGCCCATTGAAATGATGGTAGGGGTACTTTGTTGGGAATTTGTACCGGTCGTAGCTTTGTAGCGATGAATATTGATTGGTAGTTTTTGTTATGAATATTGGTTAGTTGCTAGTACCGTATAAGCTGTAATTTTTGTTGTAAATAAAAGTGTTGTTTCATTTATCATTAGCCAATTTTAGAAACACTTGTGGAAAATATCATCAGACAACGTATTCTATACCGTTGTCTGATATGAAATTAAAACGTTGTTTAACTAAATTTCACACAACACTTCTGTTACAAAAAGACCATTGTCTATACCATAAAGAAACAATAGGTTATATTTTATAAACCATGGTCTTCTTCTATTTACAACGACTTAAATAATCCAAGAAACACTTGAGCTGCGTTAAATTAGACAATAGTTTTACTCCAAGAAACACTTGAGCTACGTGAAATTAGACAATAGTTTCACTCCAAAAAACACTTGAGCTACGTGAAATGAGACAATAGTTTCTTGTTTAACTATTGTCTATACCAGCTTTCATACAACAGTTTTGAAATACGTATGTTATCTTTCTGCAACACAGACAACGGTTATGCTGCTGTTGTCTGATACGCGTAACAGACGGCATTCCAATAGATAACGGAAAAGCAGGGCTTCACACGACGGTGAAAAACCTTTGTCTGAATCAAAAATTCTTGTAGTGTGAAGTGATCTGTACATTCATGGAGTAAATTCTAGACAATCATCACGTACATTCTACACATTCATTAAGTACAGTCTACACATTCTTCCATTAAATGTTTAGCAAGCAAAATGACTTCATCAGAAAGCAATCAACAAACTTCATCACGTAAACAGAGCAAAAATGTACTTCGTTTAGCAAGAAATTATATAGTATACTCAGATCTTATAAACATGGAGATAATTAACATAACACCCACAACCATACACTACAAGAAAAATGGGCTTTTCCTACTGATTATTTCCCATCGAATCATTTCCTACCGACCAATTTCTACCGATTTCCAAGTCAAACGACCATTTCCTAACGGATCCTTAGCTGGTAGAAAATAACCACACATTTCCTACCAAAGTTAGTAGGAAATGAGCCGAGTGGGACCCCAAAGTCTGGCCACAATGAAACGACGTCGTTTCAGCCACACAATTTCCTAACGAATAAAAATGGTAGGAAAAGAGTGACTCATTTCCTATCGACTTCGGTAGGAAATGAATGTGGTGGGAAAGGGCTCGCCTATTAAGTAGCTAATGACAGCTTGGCGGCTTCTGATTGGTTGACGTGCCACGTGGACATTTCCTATCGATAAACAATAGGAAATGAGCTGTGCCAAAATTTAAAAACCCAGTAATTCCTACCGTTTTCATTGATATGCGCTAGGAAATGGGCGGTAGGAAATGCTTTTTACATGGCTCCTGTTTTAATTCCTATCGCCCCCCATTTTTTTTATTAAATTATAAAATTCAGGGGTTTGATTTTTTTAAGCAATTTGTTTTGATGATCCACCCATACGCATCTCGATATCACTACAATTCAATCATGTAAGCAAACAATTATGATTTCTTAATTTCATTTGCAATGATTTTATAATGAAATAAAAATTTTAAATGAATGACAATATTTTATAATTATTACAAAATAATTTCAACATTTTTTATTTATTTTGTTAAACTCGTTGTATGTTAGTGTGCGCGTAGTTACTAAACAAAATGATGCACTTAAAAATTAATTTTTTTAAAAAAATTTATTCACCATCTTCAACATCTTAACTTCCACAACATAGGGTTGTAGTTTAGGGGTTATTAGGGTTGAACTTTATTTTATTTATTTTTTTTTGAACGATCTAACCGTACAAATCTCAATATCACTGCAAATTAGTCATGTCTGAAAAAAAATGTGATTTTTAAAATTCATTTGACGTGATTTTATAAGGAAAAACCCCTATTTTAACAATAATTTGTACTAATACATTTTTCTAATTTTTTTCCAACGATCCAACCGTGAGAATTTCAAGAGCACTATGAATTAGTGACATTTGCAAAAATTGTGATTTCTAAAGTTCATTTGTAAAGACTTTTTAATGAAAAGGGATAAACAATGTGGTGTGGTTATATAATTTTAGAGTAACTATAAAACACAAGAAACACCTTGGCATAGTGCTTGGATGTTGTACAAAATTGGGTGGAGATGGGGGGTTCAATTGCCTCCCCCTTTTCATTTTTAATTTTGTAAGATGACACCCAAATTTCACGAAAAAATCAAAAATGGCGCCCAACCATTTCCTACCGTACGGTGGGAAATGGTAGTAACCGATAAGAAATTCCCACACATTTCCTACCGGTGTCTCACAATTCCTACCAGTTTCTGTTTATTAATTTTTATTTTTTAAAATTAAAATTTAGTGATTAGATAGGGGTTAAACAAATATTTTTCAAAAAAAATTGTTTTGATGATCCAACCGTACGAATCTCGATATCACTACAATTAACTCATGTAAACAAATAATTATAATATCTTAATTCCATTTGCAATGATTTTATAATGAAACAATATTTTTAAAAGAATGACAATATTTTATACTCCCTCCGTCCCACCCATTTCTTTACATGTTTTCAGTATTGCTTGGCACACATTTTAAAGCGTATATAAAGTATAGTTCCATAACTTATTTTTAAAATTTTATTTTTTTGAATAAAAATTTAAACATTAATTTTTTATTCAGAAGAAAAAAAAATTAAAAATAAATTATGTAACTATACTTTATAAGAGCCTTAAAATGCGTGTCGAGCCCTCTATCCCAAACGTAAACTATTCGTTGGAACAGAGGGAGTAATTATTACAAAATAATTTCAACAGTTTTTATTAATTTTGTTAAACTCGTTGTATGTTAGTGCTATGTTAGTGCGCGTTGTTATTTAACAAAATGATACAGTTACAAATTAAATTTTTTTAAAAAAATTAATCACCATCTTCAACAACTTAACTTTCACAACTTAGGATTGTAGTTTAGGGGTTAGATTTAGGGATTATCAGGGTTGGACTTTATTGTTTTTAATTTTTTTTGAATGATCTAACCGTACGGATCTCAATATCACTGTAAATTAGTGTAAATTAGTCACGTGTGAAAAAAATTGTGATTTTTAAAATTCATTTGACGTGATTTTATTAGGAAAAACCCTATTTTAACAATAATTTGTACTAATTCATTTTTCCAATTTTTTTCCTACAATCCAACCGTGAGAATTTTAAGATCACTATGAATTAGTGACATTTGCTAAAAATTACGATTTTTAAAGTTCAATTGTAAAGACTTTTTAATGAAAAAGTAATAAATAATATGTTATGGTTATATAATTTTAGAGTAACTATAAACCACAAGAAACATCTTAGCATAGTGGTTGGATGTTGTACAAAATTGGCTGGAGACGGGGGTTCGATTCTCTCCCATTTTCATTTTTCACTTTTGCAAGATGGCGCTCATATTTCACGAAAAAATCAAAAATGGCGCCCAACCATTTCCTACCGACCGCAAGTTGGTAGGAAATGATAATTCACGAAAAATTCAAAATGAGCGCCCAAATCAAAATTCAAAAAGGATATTATATCAAACTGCCCACCATTCTGATAAAAAACTATCAGATAATTAACCGATCTCCAAGGTAATTAACCGATCTCCACGGGGACTCATTAAATCTGAAAAAAATTTAATGAAAAAGTTAACAAATAGATGTTGTGTTTACTACAATGTTTTTATATTTCTTTTTAATCATCGTCTCTACTTTTTTTCTGTATTCCATGTGGCTCGCACATCATTCGCTGATTAAGATTCCATTAAATTTTCTGTTAATTATTTTTCAAGATTTAACAAAGTGATATATATAATGATTATAGTGGCTAAAACGAGTTCCCGTGAAGATCGGGTGGTCACTTGATAATTTTCGACGAGAATAACGGGCACTTTGATATAAAACCCAATTCAAAAATGGCGCCCAAAGTTATTTCCTACCGTAAATTGGTAGGAAATATAAAAGTGCGGTAGGAAATTTGTAAGATACCGGATTATTTTAGGATTTATTATTATTATTTTATTATTATGTTAATTAGTATTTAAAGGATGGAATTGGATTTGAGAATATCGTTGTGGAATTCAACGATATTTAGTATTGAGTTTATATGAGTATATATTGAGTTATGTGTGCCAATGTGTGCCCCAGTATTTTATTGGTATTTTTTTTAGTGATTTATAAATATTTAAATCAAGTATTATTGATCTTCAAAAATCTTTATTTAATTATCGGAGGGCTTAAAAATCATGAAATCTTTTGTAAAATTATCTCTATATTTATGAGTTTTTAAAATTGTTGGGTGGATTAATTTGGGTGGTTGAGTATTTTAAAATGATTTTAAGAGTTTTATTGTATTTAAAGGATCAAAACTTTGAAAATTCATATTTAATTCATTTTTGATCCGAAAAATATTTTAAAAATATATTTGTGCTCGTAATTTAATATTCTTTATTTTAAAAATGAAAAGTTTAATTCTCCCAATTTTCTATTTAATTTCGATTTGTAAAAGATGTTTATTAGTTTTAAGAACGAATAAGTAGTGTTTTATTTGGGCTCGGAGTTAAATGTTAGTAGTAATATAAGATTGGGCCAAGCCCAATTCACCCAAACACCACAGTTGAACAAACAGAATCGGGGAGAGAGAATTGGGGGAAAAGAGGGAAAAATTAGGGTTTGAGAATTGGGGTTTTCAATTGGTGCTAATACATACATATGTGTGTGTATATATAAGTGTGTGTACGCGTGTGTATGTGTGTGTTTTGTGCGTGTCTGTTCTGATGGAGGCTGTGGAGGCGTACGGAAGTCGCCGGAGAGAGAAAACGGGCGGCGGTCCGGTGGTGGTGGCGTGTTAGCAGCGGAGAGGGGTGGAGAAGGTGTGCAAGTGCATATATATATATATAGGTGTGTGTGCAGGTGTATATATATATATATAGATGTGTGTGCTGGTGTGTATTTATATGTGGTTGTGTGTGTGGCTGGTCGGAGGGAGGTCGACCGGAGAAGGAAGTTCCGGCGGCGGAGGCAGCAGCAGGTAAAAAGAGAGAGATGGCAGGAGAGAAAGAAAGGGACTTCGGGGGAGATTCTCCGGTGGCTTGATTTTCGGGTCGTAATCGAAAGGGTATAATTTCTATATTTTTAAATTATGTATTTAATTGTGGTAATTTAGTTAATTAATTGTTGTAATTTAATTGGTTTAAATTGTAAGATTGTTGTCTTGATTTTCGTGAGTAATTCGAAGAGCATAATTGTTAATAATAATTGTTGAGTTAATTATGAGTCCGATTAAATGTTCGGATTAGTAATTACTAATTTGCTAATTGTTAGTGTTGTATAATGTGTTAAGAGTATATTTGAGTTTGCTAAGTTATAATTGTTTGTGAGCTAAATGTTATAATTAGTCAAGTCGAAGTATTTATTGAATTTCATATTTTTCAAACTAGTGGAAGGTGGAGTTATATGTGGTTAAATGATTGTTAGTACTGATTATTATTTGTAGTATAATATTGGAGTTTATATGAGTTTGCAGATTGTAAATGGTTTTACTAATTATGAATATTTTCTTTATGTGTTTATCTGCGAGGAGTTGCAATGAGATCGCAAGTCCTAAATGTCAATATTTAAGGACTTGTGTAATTCTCTTCAACTAGTTCCTCGGGCTTACGAATATCCATGATTAGCTATCAGGAGTATAATTAATATACTTGAGTGATGTGATCATTGATATAGCGTAAGTAATAGTTAATGCTACGGGTTGTTCCCTAGGGCTTACGAACATCAATGATTGATTGTCACGCGTATCATTAAAATGCGTGAGAAATACGATCATTGGTGTAGCGTAAGTAGTAGTGTTAATGTAAATTATTATGTGCTAGGTGCCGCATGTCTGGGCGGGTACTTTTCTTACTTGTTTACTTTTATGTTGCTGCAAGTTGAGGCAGTTTTATTTTTTTTTGCAAAAACAGGGTTGAATTGTATTGAGGGGCTGTGCCCATAGTCCGATAAACGAATACTTCATGCCGAAATTTTCTAAAACTCCCCTGTATTTAAAGTTATTTAAATAATTTGATTTAAAGATTTAAAGGCATGTATGTGTATGAGTGTTTAAGTACATATGTGATGATTAATGAGGTGTGGGTAAATATATTTATGTATGTATTGCTTTGCGAGTTATAAGTAATTAGTGATCGATTGGGTTGTTTATGTACTAAATAGTACTTTACTATTATTTCGAGTATAATTAGGGATTCGATATGGACCCAGCGAGCGTGTTGACAAGACGATTGAAGGAAATGAATGCGTGATCTAGTAAAGACCGAAGTATAGTAAGTAGCGAATCAACGCATTGGAATCAAGGCAAGTGTACTAACCCTCGCTTATCGTTCAAGCGAGATAAATATGTTTTTATCTAGTATAAATATTCCCTTCAAATCTTATTGCTAGTATCCTCTCCTTCAAATTATTAATAAGGATATATTTTATTCACATATCATTTGGAGAGTAGAATTTCAGTTTTATTGCCAGTATTATCCTTTCTTAAGTATTGTCAGTAATATTCTGTTAAAGTTTTTGCATGTATTGCATTCTTATTCCTTGTTTCAGTATACTGTTCTTAAAGTATATAGTTTCCCTGAGATTATTTGAAAGTAAAGTAGTTTAATGGAATTGGAAGAATTTTATAAAATGTGGACCAGCTTCATGGTCAGAGTAGTAAAGGCCAATGTCAATAAGTGCCTAGTGAGGGGATCCTAGAGTATTGTTTTTGGCTGGACTTTACGTGGCTGATCACCCGTAATGTCCAGAGTATGATGAAAAACTCCAATTCTATTGAACGTTGTTTTATGCAAGTATATTCTCATGATAGAATGTTTAAGATAAAGTACATTTTCATTTCCAAGTATGTTGGATACAAAGTTATGATTTGAGTTAATAAGTACTTTTAGTATAAAAATGGAAAGTTATTATATTAGTGTTTTGAACGGTGAAAACTAATTCACGGTTATTACGGTCACTGTGGCATGTGTTGCGCAGTGATAGTGAGAACCGAGAATGATTTGAGATCTTCTTATTTATTCAAACTCATGATTGTCAGTCCGGTTAGGCAGCTAGGTATGCAAACACTTAGTGACATGAATGAAATTTGAGTAACTGAGAATTTCTTGGAGATTTTGTTAAAGCGATAGTTAAAGTATTTTGCAAGTATAAAAGTATTGAATCTAGTATTGCGACCCTTCTCAGTTATTAAATTCTGATTTCGAGTTATAAATGTTTTAAATGATATTAATCTTCTGTTAAAGTTAAGAATCCAGATTTCCATTATAGTATTGATTATAAATTGGTGAGCATTCCTTCGCTCATAGTATTGTTCCTATTTCTTGAATTGCAATTATTGCATTCTTATTTCATCCAGTTCAGTTTTATATATATAACTTGCTGAGCATTCTTTGGCTCACACTTGTTGTTTTTAAAATCTAACTTTTCAGTAAACTAGTTGGCGAGGCTTAGCTTGCGCAGTTCAGAAAGCGGAAAGAAGAAGCAGGATGCTGTTATGAAGCTGACGAGGATCAGGGTATTTAGATTTAAAGTTTGAATTGTTGTATGTAAATATAGTTTTAGTAGTTATAGTATGTATTTGATTAGTTGGCCTGGTATACTTCTATTCGAAGTTATACCAGTGATTTAAGTCTATATAAAGTTTTGTATATAGAGTTGTATTTAAGTTGGTTTTGGGTTTTCTTGTCTAGAACTGTAACCTAAGATCCTTAGTTTGGAGTTGGGGTCAAAGAGCTTTTGATTGAGTTTTTATTTTCATTTCAGTTTTATTTTGATTTCAGATTTATAGTTTAGTATTCAGCAGGTTTATGTTGTATTTACCAATACATCATGGCCAATTTTTGTTAGAATTATTGAGTTTGTTAGCGTGACGCCCAAATCTACTGACCCCGAATTTGGGGGCGTTACAAAATTTGTAATTTAGATTTATAAAACAATAACTTTCTTCATTTCCCTTCAATTCAACTCTCTTCTCCACCTCTTCATCTTATACCACTGATTTTTTTTAGTTTCAATATCTCTTTCATTTTTCACATCTTGATTATTAGGTAAAAATTATCCCCTACTTAGTTTGTTGTTTGATTATTTCACATCCTAGTACTACTTACTTATTTTTTCTTCTTATGTAAATTGTAGGTACTTAATGGGGATAACAAAACTATTATAGATGAATCTAACTTCATGCATGAAGGCAAAGACAAAGGGGCTAAGGAAATTAGTGTGAAGACAATGGTGGTGAACAAAGATAAATGATGCTACAATGATGAAGATAAGGACAATGATGTTGAAGGCAATGGTGAATTAATTTTGTATAAAATGTTCTTGATTTCTTATTGTTATTTTAGAACAATTTTTAACTTTTGAATATTGTGATTGTGATAAGGAAGAATGATTGTTAATGGTTATGATAAATGTTTGAATTTCTTTATATGATGAAAGCGTTTTTGCTGTGCTAGTGTACTTATGATCTAGATATTGGTTTGTAGTTTTTATTATGATTTGAGCGTTTTACTGTAAAGGAAAATCAACAAGACCATTTTTTTTTATAAAAAACCCAGTATTACCTACTGTCTTCAAGCCATTTCCTATCGTTGTTACAATTCGAAACCCAGTACTTCCTACCGTCTTCAAGTCATTTCCTACCGCATTCATAAGGACGGTAGAAAATGTCTGGTAGGAAATATTGGAACTCGGTAGGAAATGAACGGTAGGAAATGGCTATTTATTTGACTTCTAAAATAATTTGTACCAACTTGTTAAAGGATGGTCGGTAGGAAATGGGCTGCCAACATGTCACAAAAATACACGTGATGTATGATGTGGCAGCTAACTTGGAGGGACCCACCTACGTGGCACATGACTTGGCAACTAACGAGGATGGGCACCACTCCACGTCATCATTCAAGGTGGCATGTGGGTACTTGCCATGTGGCAGGCCACGTCAGCGTGTGGGACCCACGTTTGACCCGGTTACTATATCATTTTCTACCAGTGACATTTTTGACTTAGGATTTTCCTACCAATTTAGGGCCTTTTCCTACCGATTGGTAGGTAGGAAAAGGCTGTTTCATGGATAACGTAAATAGAGCAAATACATACTTCGTTTAATAAGAGAACTGATATGGTCAGGTACGGATCTAGAAAACTAAACTTGTAGGGGCGAGGTTAAAGCAATAAATATCACCAAAATATTTCATTATATATAGGGGCAGGGGCAGTAGTAGCAATTAAAAAGTAATAGGCAGCAACCTTAACATGAAGCACTTAGTGTTTACAGCCTATGCAAAAGTTAGAAAAATGCTTCTACTCCCTTATATACTGCAAAAACTAGACTAATGTATATACACTATTCTAGCGCTAAACGATGACTTTTCATCTTATAAAATGCATCCATGGTCGAATCATTGTCAATTACTTCAGCAATGTCTTTCTCAATGTACACAATCAAGTAATCTTCTAGAAAATCATCTTCCATTTTGTTGAATAACTTGTTCTTGACAAATTTCATTGCTGAAAAAGCACGTTCCGTTGTTGCCGTTGTTACAATCAAAGTTAGCACTAAACGAATCAAACGATCAACGTGTGGATATATTATTGACTTTTTTGTTTTAGCTAGCACTTGGCACAACTTCAAAAGTGTTGTCAAATTTTGGAACTCAGAATGTTGACAAACATCAAGTGAATAATGTTCTAACTGAAATTTCAAATGCAAATTTTCTTGTTTCGAAAAATTCTCTAGATAATAAGAAGAAGCTAACTTGCAAATGGCTTCAATATTGAATGCACTAAAACAATCTCTCGGGTAAAGATGAGCTTAACATAAGTAATTCCACCACCTTCTCATTAAATCTAAAATTTAACTCGGTCAATTAAGAATCAATTGTGGCATTAAATGTATCGGCGGGCCTTTGTAGGGATCCAATTTGGTTTAAACCTCTACCGATCTCAATCTCACTACTATTAATCAAACTTTCTAACTCACTTGCTTGTATGCTTTTCAATAATTCACTTCTTTTGCATGATGAGCTAGCAATATTAATAATGGAATTCACTTGTTCAAAGAATTCATAAACCGGTACAATAACTTTGGATGCCGCCACTAATGTTAATTGGAGACGATGTGCAAGACAATGAATATAATATGCAAATGGACATTCCTTTAAGAATAATGCTTATTGTAACCCATTCCACTCCCCACGCATATTCCTAGCACCATCATATGCTTATGTTGTATATTAAGACTATGTTGGAGAAGGACTTTGCATATTTCATTCTTTAGAGTAGATGATGCGGTATCTAGCACATGAATAATTGCAAAGAAACGCTCTTGAACAAAACCAAACTTGTCCACAAATCATAAAACAATAGACATTTATTCTCTTTTTGCTTCATCTTGAGCTTCATCAACAATGATACAAAACTTTGCATCTCCAATCTCACTACGAATTGCTCCTTGTACTTTACTTGCAATGATAGAGAGAATTTCTTTTTGAATTTATGGAGAAGTATAAGAAGCATTTTTGGGAGCATTTTGCAAGACAACATCATTTACATCATTATTGTAAGATGCTAGAATATCTAACATGCGAAGAAAGTTATCGTGATTCTTAGAATGTAGACTCATCATTACCTCTAAATGCACACCCTTGGAAAGTTAGCCACCTAACCACATCAATTGAGGTTTTTAAGCTCAAATGATTGTTTGCAATTTGTTGTAAATTTTGCTTTTCAACAACCCGCACAAGATGCTGTGATGGCTTAGAAAGAACCACTACACCATAAAAGGCCTATGACCACAGACCTAACAGACCCAACAGACCTATTTCTCCACAGAAAGGATCCAGAGAAACAAGTGGCACCAATTACCAGTTCAAATGCCTCAAGAGGTAATAAACCCATCTGTAAACTTCCATGAACAGCAAATAGAGCCAAAGGAATAACCAGTGGAGTTTAACAAAATTGAGGTTCCTAAATTTCTGTTTGAATCAACACAGAAGAAAAGGGTCCCAAGAAAGCAAACTCCAAAGTTGCCTATCCAAATATCTAAGGTGCCCTCTATTGTGAAACAGTCACCTGCTGAGAACAAGGAAGACTAAATCTATCAGGCAGTTATAGAAGAATATTATGGCATCAATCTATATATGGATGAAGTGTCAGAAGTGAGAGGAATTGACAAATACAAACAACTGCCTGAGAGATTAGTGTTTGTCTACAAAGGAGAAAAAGAGAGGACATGGCCTTTACAGAAGGTACTTGGAGAAAATTATCAAATCTAAACCAAAGTATTCTCTGCCATTAAGAGACATACAGGGTTCTTCATGGTAGCCAGGCATGAGATAATCAAGAGGATTGAACAGATTAGAGCAGAATGGAATTCTCCATCAAGTTTGCCCAAGAAATTGAAGATCCCGTACAATGGACAGAAAATCCACATTCAACCTTATTGGATGATGGAATTCAGGGATGAAGGTGGAAACAGGAGATTCTTCAGGATGGAGGATTAACTATCTAAGGCTAGCACCCAGTACCTTAGGTGGTTGCAATCAAAGCTAAATTCAAAGATTGCTGAAGAAGAAGCCTTCTACAGGCAACTCCAAATCCAGATTAAATCAATTTTTGCTAAGGAATGAAAATCAAGAGTGGTGCCAACAAGAGAAAGAAAACATTAATGATCTGCTCAGACTAGAGGAGCAATCTTTCTCTGTAAATTTCTCAAACTTTCTGTGTTTAAATTTTGAATCTTAATACAATTATGCATCTATCAGTAAATACCTCTAGGGAAATGTTTTGTTATCATCAAGGTCCTAAATTTATGGCTTTATGTTCATCAAGCATAAATTAGGGGAGATTGTTAGGAATATGTTGTACTTGATGATAACTTCACATTCTATGCACAAAATTGTATAAGTCATGTTTTGTAACTGTCAACGGATGAGACATTATAACTCTATTCGTTGACAGGTAGCTCATCAACGGATGAGGTTTTGTAGCATACTGCAGTATCTCTATTTATTAGTTGATAGAGTTTTTATTCAGAGTCATGTTGACCATCAACGGATGGGCAAAATAGGGTAGCCAATTGTAAATAAGCTATGCTATGTAATTCCGTCTAAGTGAAAGTGTATCAATAGATGAGAACAGGACTCTATCAACGGATACAACTCAAATCTACAATATCAACGGATACAACTCAAACTACCGTCAACGGATGACAGTGTACAACATCAACGGATAATTATTAACACTTTCTTCTATGCTAGCTGGGAATTAGCAGTTGATAAGGACAGGTTTGACTGACAGATCACATGGGTTGATAGTAGGTATTAAAAGCAGTATGGCAGCCATACTTTGGAAATGCAGAAGAAAGAAGCATTCCATTTACATAGTGAATACAAGAAAGGTGCAGGGGACATGTCTGTACACAAGGACAACCTTTCGGCCTCATGTGTACTTGGAGTGGAGTAGCAAGTCAACTTGAATTAGATTAATATTATCTTATTCCTGTAGTACTTGTAAACTTGGGATATATAACCAAGTGTAGCAACTCTTTAGAAACTAAGAAAACAGTCATATTTGCTTAGGGTTTCTTGAATATCCTTAGAAGCAAAGAGTTGTAAAACAGCAGCTGTGTACTTCTGTATCACAGAGTTTTCTCCGAATAAAAGTCTCAGGTGGTACATTTAACCACCTGATTTTTTATGTGTTTGTGAATCATTTCTCATTCAGCAATTATCTCCTTATAGATTTCTGTGATTCTTGTCAGAAATTTATAAATATCAAGAATTGTATTCAACCCCCCCTTCTACAATTATACAAGTGTGTAATCTGGGAATAACAATTAATACAGAAGAAAATAAAACGTTAAGTGTAGAGATACGTCCAAAGGATAGAAACCCTATCTCTTTCTTTCTTCTCTGTTCTCTCTCTCGACACATACAGATAATACGTAATTCTCAGGCGAACTGAGGTGCTGGTCGCTGTTGATCACTGGAGTATTTGTGAACCCTTTGATCGGTGCTGTTTTATCCTGGAAGTGATATTGCTGCAACCCAATCACAACGTAAGTGGGGCAATATTCTCTTCAAGAATAGTCAAGTCTTCTCGAAGGGCTTGGTGACTCAGCTTTTCTTCTCTCTCTGATCAGTAGTTGCTAAAGCTTCTTGATAAGTGGATTTTATATCCACTTGGAATGCCTCCGTTCGGCTTAAATTGATTGTTTTGGACTCAAGTTGTTGTAGTTTTGATGTGTTTTGCTTAGTTGTGCAGATTTACGAGAATGTTGATTAAAGTTGATGCTTCTATCGTTTTTGGAGAATTAATTGATTAAAATTCGGATTTTCCGGGAAGGCTGCGCAGCTTATACTGTTTTGGCCATATCTGGAGTTATAGAAGTCCGTTTTCAGCGATCTTACTGCCCACGCGAAGCTTGAGAGATTTTCTACAACCTGGGATAGGAAACAAGTGCAAGGGACGTGCTGAATGAAGTCGCGGACGTGTTCTTATAAAAGAAGGCCATGAATTTACTGTTTGGCCTTTTTTCTAATTCTAATTGTATTCTGGGCAGTTTTGGTACCTTCTTTAAATTATAATTGTAATAGAAGGCAATTGGTTGTTGGGCAAGACTAGGAGTATCTATATAAACACATCCAGGGATGGGAAAAACGGGGTTCGTTAGATAGATACAACTTTGTACGCAGCTTTTAGGGATTTTTCTGGTCTTTGAAGATTGAAGATTAAAGGTTTTTCTTATATTCTTATAATTATGAGTTCTTCTATTAATTCATGTGTTTTGTTTTCTTCTTTAATTATGTGTAACTAAATCTCTAATCTGAGGATTGGGTAGTATTCCTTGGTATTCATGCGTGTTTAATTATCTGTGATTTTCTTGCTTTGCTGATCTGTTATTGAGAGCTTAACACAATTAGGGGAGTCATGAACCTTTGATTGGATTTTAGGGATTGTAATAACTTGGAAGAGGAGTTGCAATTTTAGTACATGATTTAACAGACATAACTCGAATATTTGATTGGAAGATTAATAGGAGAGTTGTGAGACTTATAATTCTTGGTGCTTAATAGTTTATGATTGTCTTTGATTGTATCACGGAAGTGACAATTAAGGTATAGTTGTAGACATTATATTGTATCTTGGAAGAGAACATTATAACCTTAGAAGAATTGTTTTCAGCAGAGTAAGAACGTAGACATCACATAGATATTGAAGGTGCATTGAAACCAAGTGAAGAACCCCAGTTCTTGGATTGTTTTCCTCATATATTTTATTTTCGATTGATAATTAGTTTAATTTAATTTATAAACAAACCAAACATTCTTCTACACTTCTAAATTGTGAGAGATAAGAAACTTGAACTTGATATTACATTCAGTCCTTCCCTGCGAACGAACACATAAAAATACTACTAACAAATTGGCGCCGCTGCCGGGGAAGGCAGTATATTTGAGTTTAGGTTAATTGCTTCTTATTGTTTAGATTTTAATTGGTTCCACAAGTTGTTTTGTTGGTGATTTTCAGGTGTCTGCGACGTGCATCTTGCGTTAGAAAATTGGAATTTGACCCTGAAATCGAGCGTACTTTGAAAAAGATCAGAAAAGAGAAAGCTAAGATGGGAGAACCGGCAGCTCAAGCTGTTGTTAATGATAATGTTGATGAGACTTCTATTTGGGACCATGAGACACCAAATCCTGCTAATTGCATGTACAAAACTCCAGAGATTGGTGCAACCCAATTCAACATTAATCCAAGCTTAATTCAGATGATCAGCAATCAAGCTTTTGAAGGAGACATTGAACTAGAGGATCCACACAGACATCTAGAGCATTTCGTGCAGATGTGTGGCTCATTCAGAATCAATGGTGATACATGTGACAAGATTCGTCTTCATATGTTTCCCTACTCTATTAAGGGAAGAGCTTTGGAATGGTTTCAACAACTTCCAAACACTACCGTTGCTACATGGGATAGTCTTTCTACTGCATTCTTGTCCAAATATTATCCTTCTGACAAGACGCAACAATTGAGGACTATGATTATGAGTTTCAAAGCACAACCGGGTGAAGGTCTATATCAGGCATGGGAGAGATTCAAGGCACTATTGAGGAAGTGTCACTACGCCATAAGTGAGCATACGCAACCCTTTTTACAAAGCGTTGCACAGAAAGCGTTTCATTAGATAGAAGTTTTGGGTCTTTTGCAACTGAGCTGAATTGGTGTTGCGTTAGATATAGATTAGCGTTGCGTATTACCCACAGCGTTTCACATTATGCAACACTAACTGATGGCGTTGCGTTAGATAATTTTTAATTTTTATAAATGATGACGTGGCAGGAGTGGGACCCACATGTGCTGACGTGGCATTTGCTGACGTGGCAAATGTGGGACCCACATTTGCTGACGTGGCAGAAGTGGGGCCCACCTTTGCTGACGTGGAATTTGCTGACGTGGCAAAAAACGTTGCATTAGATACCAGTAGTGTTGCGTTTGCTCTTTGAAGTGTTGCATTAGATATATTCATATTTTTTTTTAAAAAATGACGTGGCAGATGTGGGCCCCACAAATGCTGACGTGGCAGTGTGAGACCCACAAGGGTGACGTGGCAGGAGGCCCATCATGCTGACGTGGCACATGTGGGACCCACATTTGCTGACGTGGCAGAAGTGGGGCCCACCTTTGCTGACGTGGCATTTGCTGACGTGGCAGAAAGCGTTGCATTAGATACCTGTAGTGTTGCATTTGCTGTTTGAAGTGTTGCATTAGATAAATTTATATTTTTTTTAAAAAATATGACGTGGCAGATGTGGGACCCACCACTGCTGACGTGGCAGTGTGGGACCCACAAGGGTGACGTGGCGGAGGCCCATCATGCTGACGTGGCAATTGTGGGACCCACAATTGCTGACGTGGCAGAAGTGGGACCCACATGCTGACGTGGCATTTGCTGACGTGGCAGAAGTGTTGCATTAGGTATCGGTAGTGTTGCATTTGCTGTTTGAAGTGTTGCATTAGATATTTATTTATTTTTTAAAAAATAGAAACAATAATCCGTAACAAAGCACTAGTTACAAGTCATATTGAAAATAGTAGTGATCTACTAAGATCTCCAATCAAATTAATTTTTTATTTTCTGAAACTTGGGGAATATCATTATATTATATATATATTGACATCCGTACGGTTGGATCGTTCAAAAATATTTTTTAAAAAATAGAAACAATAATCCGTAACAAAGCACTAGTTACGAGTCATATTGAAAATAGTAGTGATCTACTAATATCTCCAATTAAATTAATTTTTTATTTTCTGAAACTTGGGTAATATCATTATATTAGATATATATTGACATCCGTACGGTTGGATCGTTCAAAAATATTTTTTAAAAAATAGAAACAATAATCCGTAACAAAGCACTAGTTACGAGTCATATTGAAAATAGTAGTGATCTACTAAGATCTACAATCAAATTAATTTTTTATTTTCTGAAACTTGGGGAATATCATTATATTAGATATATATTGACATCCGTACGGTTGGATCGTTCAAAAATATTTTTTAAAAAATAGAAACAATAATCCGTAACAAAGCACTAGTTACTTTATCGAGTTTTATTGAGATTCTTATTATTTGATCAATTAGATTGTGATATTTAAATTCACATACAAAGAATCAAAACATTAGAATATTTTCAAGTATCTGTATATTATTATATAGTTATTATATATATATATATACATATATTTTGATTTCTCAAAATTATTTTCATAAAAAGATATTATTTTCTAATTTATTTTTGGTCATATTCGACCCATCCAAACATCCCAATCCAGCTACAACTCTTGACCCCAGCCCATTTACTAAACCCTAAAAGATCTCATCCATTGATCATAATGTAAGATTAATCTACACCGTTTATTTGCTAAAATACATATACTAACGCTACACGGTTTCATGTGTCCTATTCTCAAACCCTAAATCTCTCTCTCTGTTCTCTCTCGCCGCGACTCTATCATTTCTCTCATTTCTCTTCTTAGAACCCTAATTTCTAGATCTCTCCGGCGATTAAACACTATATACAGTATATTATATATCTCTATGTATCTATTAATCAAGTTAATTGATACTTTGAGGCTGCGATTGGTTAGAATAAAAGGATCTGAGACATTTATCATCGATTTTCTTTATAAATCGATGGATTCAACTCAAATTCGACATCTAAATTATATATACTCCCTCACTCACACACAAAGTCCATTAAATAATTCACTCGCAAGATCACTTGCTCAAACTATGGGCAAAGATGGAGGGCAAAAATTCTGAAGCTGTTGGCAGAGTAATTCGGAAACTGTCAGCAATATCAGTAAGAGTTCCTCTGGCTGATGATGTAAAGGTATATATAAAATAGTGTGTCACTGATTGCTTCATTAAAGGTGAGAAATTCTTCCAGTCAATCACCTTGGTACATCTTCTAACCTCACTTTTCACATTCAAACAGGCAGTGGTATGTGTTTGTTTCAGGACCTAATATGTTTTTTTTTCATATGAGTGTGTGTTTTCAACTTATAAGAAACTATATCCAAATCATGATTCTGAACGGATGATTATGAAAATGACTCAGAATATTAGCAAACCTAACAACCAATGAATGAGTCTTTTGCTCTGTCTCTCCCAGAGGCTATCACAGTGTTTGGATTTTATTCTTCCTGGAGAGTGTTCTCTGACTTTATACTTGTTTTAAACGCAAAGAAAACATAGATTGTGGCATAGACAAAGCCAATGGTTGGTGCTGATGTTCTGCCACTATCTCTCCCACTTGTATTTTTATACAAATTTTTTTTCATCGTATTGTTCATTGCTTCTTATTCCCTTCCTTCTGAAGAGTTAAATATTTATTTGGAAGACTAACTATTTAAAGCCAAGGACCAATGAAAGCCAATTTTTTTGGGGAGTTGAAGTTATTTTTTTTGTTAGCAGTCTAAAGAATGATCAAGTAGGTATATTGTCTTATGGTTACGGAGCTACGCTTTACTAGGGCAAGAAAAAGGTCCATTTTGGTTGATCAAGCCTGCATTAAAGTAGAGAGTGGCTACTTGATCAGATCTTGATGAACAATTTAATTGTCGATCGCTTATTAAATTAATTACCATTTGTATCTTTCATTCGATATGGTGGATACATTAGTTCAGATGCAGTGTATTAAGACTTGATTAGCATTGTTGCATAAAGTTCTGGTATACCCTCTTTGGGCAAGTCCTGCTAAGCAAAACTTAATCATCTCTTAATCACTTTCATGCCTTCCGGCCTATGGTGGAGAAATGACTTTGCTAACTTGGAATCTAGATAAAAACTATCTTATCTTGGAAATTGTTATGCAAGAATATAGGATTATGCTTATGCAGCTTCTATATGCTTCATTAAAAATGGAATATATTTTACTTATCAAAGAAAATAAAAAGAAAACAAAGAGGTGTAAATTTCAACTACTATCATAAGATTTTCTTTCAATAATATGAAGAGTTCTCTATAGTACTTTTCACATTCAAACAGGCAGTGGTATGTGTTTGTTTTTAATTCAAACACTAATATGATTTGAGATTTTATTAAAGACACCAAGTCAGCTATCAGTATGAGGACTTTATAAATTTATGTATCTTTTTTCCTATTGCTTCCCATATACTCTTTTATATAATAGGTTTAGAAATTTCTTATATGCATCTGATGTAATTTTATTTCTGCAGAATAGAACCACTTGTCTGTAAAGAATGTATTTGCTGAAGAGTTATCTTTACGTTCTCAAAAAGTATTTGATCGTGTCGGATCCATTAAGGTGGGTACTGCTGTAAACCTTTAATTTTACCAGTGTCATTTGATCCATTGTGTGATTTTTCTTTTTCATGAATGTTGGTCAAGATTGTGAAAAGGTTGTGTTTTTATGCTTATTCAGTATATACATGGACTGGCTGCTCACGGAGTACATTATTTCCATCGACCAGGTCCCATTCTACAGGATGTTGGCTATTATCTTCTTCCGGTATGTATACTTGATTCCTTACTTTGTTTTTTTTTTGTTATGCACTACTGATGATGATTCTGATTGTTACCGATATTTTTCATTCTTTCACTTTGGTATTTCAGGAGCTTGGGATAGAAAGAGCGTACATCAGTGAAACTGTATTTACCTTCATCTTCGCGTCTTTTGTGTTGGTGAGATTATTTTACCTGTTTTCAGTTCACTAGAGAATCATTATTTTTTTAACTGGCTGTAGAGATGCCTTCTTCACCAGAGAAGAAAAAGAAACTGTCAAATGTATTTCTTTAGGGTCCATTTAAGTGCAATATGAGACAGATATTGTTATGTGTGGCTCAAATAATCAAGTTATATTGGATATATGTTTCATATTTAAATTTGATAGATACGGAGAACTAGGGCTATATCTGTTTGCAAGTACTATAGTTCACATACTTTTACAGATTGAAATTATACTCATTTTATCATACTTAATCCTTGCAATGATCCCATGACCCATGTTCTAGTCTAGATCACGTTCTAGTTAATCTTGGAAGTAATATCACTCACACCCTCTCCCTTGGTTTGTAATCTCATGGAATAAATAATAAGGTGATCAAGTCTATAGGATCAAGTGTTCATTTCAAGTAGCAGATGTCGATTTCAAGTTTGTCCCTTAATGCTAAACAGTAAGAGTGTGAATATGTTTCTGACCTTCAGTATCTTTTGTTGCAGTGGACTTTCCATCCTTTTATTTTCAAGAACAAGAAAATCTACACAGTTCTTTTGTGGTGCAGAGTTCTGGCGTTTTTATTTGTAAGTTGTACTGTTTTTTGTAATAATAGTATATGCATATTCAGTGGCCTTTTCTGTATGATGGTATGTCATTAATCTGGTGTGTATTGTAAGGGGAATATTCCTGATTGTTGTTCTAAACAAGAAGACGTAAAATGCTCAGATGACCTAGGAAATCATTGTTTGAATGTAACTCATGCAGATGTCATATTTAGGTGCCTGTGTGATATCTTATCTTCCGTAACAGGCTTCCACGTGTTCAGTCAATATATAATATAATTATCTGTAGCATTGATTTATATATTGACAGATATTCAAATGTTGCCAATTAATTTTGATGCATCACTTAATATACATCAGGAGGATCATATATTTATGCCAGTGCAAAAAGACCAAAATTAAATATTAGAGTCGACGACTCGTTAAGGTTCCATTTCTCTTAAAGCACTTGAATTTTAATCGTGATAAAGGGGGTGAGACGTAACTTTAACTAGAATCATGTATAACATGCTTGAGTTGCTGATTTATAAACATGGTTTCCTAGTGTTGATATTTGATGTTTGCAGGGTTGTCAAATGATGAGATGATGCGTGGAGAAAGAGGTTGGCGAGAGCTTGCGACATAGCCGACCATGGGAGATACAATGGAGCAAATTAATAATAGAATTGAAGGATTTTTATGGCTCCACTTAGTAATTTTTGTAGCTTTAACTAGCTAGTATTAGAACTTGGTATTTTTGTAAACTGTCAAGTATTTTTGTTGGCCGCATCATTGCCTTGTGGTTGGTTTGGACCAGTAGTTGGCTTGGTTTGGACCAGATTATTTTATGTATAAACAGCTCAGCCATTTCAATTTTTTTGTAAAAAAGTGTTGCATTTGACTATATATGATGTTGCATTATGGTATATTTAGTGTTGCCTAAAAAAAATTAGCGTTGCATTAGACTCAAATAGCGTTGCGTTAGATAGTGGTACCCACTGTTGACGTGGCATGTGGGCCCTACTGCTGACGTGGCATGTGGGCCATATTGCTGACGTGGCATGTGGGCCTCAGTGCTGACGTGGCACCTTGGTGGGCCCACTGATGACGTGGCATGTGGGCCCCACTGTTGATGTGGCATGTGGGTCCAGTGCTGACATGGCACCTTGGTGGGCCCCACTGATGATGTGGCATGCCCCCCGTTTGTGACATGGCACTTGTGGGCCCCACTAGTGACATGTCAGCATGCTGACATGGCACCTTGCTTACATGTCAGCATGCTGACGTGGCACCTTGCTTCCATGTCAGCATGGTGACGTGGCTGAAACATCTTATGCAACCCCATGAAGTGTTGCGTTTGCATGCTTTTGGTGTTGCATAAGGCCTCTTTTGCAATGCTTTTCGAAGTGTTGCAATAGCTTCGAAAAGCGTTGCGTTAGGGGTCTTACGCAACGCCAGTATTGGTAACGCCCCAAAAGCGTTGCGTAAGGTCTTACGCAACGCTTTTCAAGCCTTACGCAACTGAAAATGGGGGTTGCGTATGTGCGTTTATGGCGTAGTGTGTCCACATCACGGCTTGGAAGATTGGCAGATCATTAGTACTTTTTATGGGGCCATGAATGCAGATATTCGTTTGAGTTTGGATGTGGCTGCTGGTGGAAATTTCAAGAAGGCACCAACTACACAGGCTAAAGCACTCCTTGAGGAATTGGCATCTAATAATTATTCATGGGCACCTAGTGGGACGAGCTCAGCAAAAGCAGCACAAGAATCTGAGATGATCAACATGCTGGCTCAAAAATTGGATACTCTAACTCAGGAGGTGCGAGGACAAAGGGAAAATGTGAATGCTATTTCTTCACCTATGGAGGGGTATAATGATTATGGTGCTAGTCAGAACTCTTTTGTGCAACAATTTCCAGAAGAAGCATCTTTTATTCAGGGAAGACAACCGTGGCTTGTTCAGAATAACTCCTACTACAATCCAAATCAAAGGCCAAACAACAATCTTTCTTACAGTAATAATCATGCGGCTAATCCTTCTTATTCATTTCCAAGGCAGAATCAACCTCCTGGTTTTCAGTCACGACCACCGTATCAAGCACAGCAGCAGTATCAACCTCCGCCAAAGAAAGAACCAGCTGATTGGGAGGTTGCACTAAATAAGATTATGCAAGGAACTTCTGGGGCATTGGCTAATATGGAATCAAGAATAGAGCAGATGACATCATCTCAAAAGATGCTAGAAACACAGATTGGACAGATTGCCTCCAAGATGGGTGTTCGTGAGCAAGGATCACTTCCTAGTCAACCCGACCAGACTGGTAAGGAACAATGCAAAGCAATTACTTTGAGGAGCGGAAAAGAGTTGCCCGAGGTTGAGGTTCTTGAGCCTAAAGAGAAGGATGCTGAAAAAGAAAATAAGATAGTAGAGATTGATGCAGAAAAGTCAGAGAAAGTAGATGAAGAGAAGAAGGAAGAACCAGAAAAGCCGTATGTTCCTCCACCACCTTATGTTCCTCCTATTCCATTTCCACAGAGACTTCACAACAGGCAGTTAGAGAAGCAGTACGAGAAGTTTTTGGCTATGTTCCGGCAGTTGCATGTCAATATTCCTTTGGCTGAAGCTTTGAATCAAATTCCACTTTATGCTAAATTTCTTAAGGAGATGTTGACAAAGAAGAGGAAACTTGAGGATGCAGAAACCATTACTCTCAATGCTGAATGCAGTGCAGTCATCCAAAAGGCCATTCCTCAGAAATTGAAAGATCCGGGAAGCTTTTCTTTGCCTTGCACTATTGGGAAGATGGAGAACATGAAAGCCTTGTGTGATTTAGGGGGTAGTGTGAGTTTGATGCCATATTCAATCTGCAAACGACTTGGTCTTGGGGAGCTTAAAAAGACACGGATTTCACTTCAGTTGGCGGATCGTTCTGTTAAGTATCCGTTGGGGGTCGTTGAAGATGTGGTTGTCAAGGTGGATAAATTTGTCATTCCTTGCGATTTCGTGGTGTTAGAGATGGATGAAGATGTCGAGATACCCATTATCTTGGGAAGGCCATTCTTGGCTACTGCTGGCACTACTATCGATGTTAAAGCTGGAAAATTGACATTGAATGTTGGCGAGGACAAAGTGGAATTTGATCTGAATAAAGCAATGAGGATGCCTCCTTTTAGAGCAACTTGTCTTACTGTTGACATAGTTGATGATGTAGTAGAAGAAGAAGATCAGAATGTCACCTTTAATGTGTTCAAGGCCATCAAATTACCGACAGAGAATGAAGAGTGTTGCAGTGTGGAAATAGTTGATACGGGTCAGAGAAAGAAGTTTGATCAGTTATTGAGCGAAAAATCTAACATGCATCCCATCCGTGATTCCATTGACGGTTCTTCGGTTCGAGATCTTTCGAGTGTCAAGCTTGGAAAACTTCCACCACATTTGAGGTATGTCCTTTTGAATAATGAGCTAGTGATTTTTGAAGAGGGGCATGATAACGTGATGAGAAGGTGGAAAACCGATGATAAGGAAGAAGAAATTTTTGTTCAGCCGGTTGAGTCGGAGAAGCATTTTAGAGGGGTGAAGAAGAAAAAGAAGAAAATTTGGTCGTTGGGTAGTAGAATCAAGTTGAAATATGATGGAAGAGATTTGTGGAAATCAAGCAAACCGGATGTGAAAGTTCGTATGAATGGTTTGTCTGTTGAAGATGGTTCAGTTATTCTTTTGAAACCACCATGAGTTGAGGAAGTAACGTCAAGCTATTGACGTTAAAGAAGCGCTTCTTGGGAGGCAACCCAAGCCTTGTTGTATACGTTATTACTGCTTTCCTTTAAAAAAAAAATCGAATTTTGAGGGTGTAACGCAGGATGAGACTGCGTTTCTGTGTTCTAGGCAAATTGCCACCCTGTCGCGCAACTTGCGCATGCGTGACTGATATAAAGGCAATTTGCGCCCCTGTGGCGCATTTTGCGCTTGCGCATCTGTTCCTGCCGCAGTCTGCGTTCCACGCGCGCAGCTTGCGCGTGTGTCCAGTGATCAGAATTTTTTTTTTCCTTCAGCGTTTGTCCTGTGTTGTGCAGTGGCTGTTACATAAAAAAAAAAAACTTTTACACCTCCCATTCTATATATACTCTCCACTTTACACTTGATTCTTTTCCTATTTTAATTCCAAAACCTCCCATCTTTTCCTCCAAAATTCTAAACCTATTTCTATTCTAATTCATATTATTATTATTATTATTATTATTATTATTATTATTATTATTATTATTATTATTATTATTATTATTTTATTATTATTCTTATTATTCTTATTATTTTTTATATTTATTATTATTATTCATTATTCTTATTATTATTATAATAATTATTATTATTATTATTATTATTATTATTATTATTATTATTATTATTATTATATACCCACCTATACATACAAATCCAATTCCTCTTTTATTTATTTACATCTCTAAAAATTCAATTCTAAAGAGGAATTTATTGCAAGTTCACCTCTTCGATTCGTATTGGGTAAATCTTTTTCTCTAATTTTATTTTTATTACGAATTTGTGTTCTTGTCAATTGGAGGTTTTGTAGTATTCAGGCAAGGTGGCCTGTCTATGGAGCTCGTACGCAGTATCCACCGCCAGATTCTGATTCCTCCGAGGAGGAGGACGAGTACGTATGTTTTCTGCTATCCCTTGTATTTACTTCCATTCAATGCGGACATTGAATATTTTAAGTTTGGGGGTGGTTTGAGGGATTAGTAGGTGTTATTGTATTATGTGTTCATGTAGGATTTCATGATTTGCATATTATTAGTAGTAAATCATGCATATATGTTGTGTTATCTACGTTTGTTTCATATAGGACATTCTGTTTTTCTTTTCGTATACCATGTGAGTTTTCATTTAGTTGCATTTTCATGGCATGCATATTTCATGATCCCTTAGGACGAGCTGATTCTGATTGATAGGTAGATGTTTTAATTGAGTGTGGTGATGATGAGTAGAGGGCTGATTTATAGTTCCTAGGAATTGACTTGCATGTTACGGGAACAAAACTTTTACACAGTCTCATTGTTTGCTTTTGGGCTAGGTTGAGGTCATGCTTGTTTGGAGTTTTGAGATTTAATCACCTGATTATATTTAGAATTTTCGTTATTTCCTTGATGGCGTAGGAGCACTAAAGTCTAAGTTTGGGGGAAACCAGGGATTTCATGCTAGTTGTTAATATTTGTTGAATAATGGCTAGGTGTCAAATGGCTAGTAGCCAGCTCATATTTATATGAGTAGTCTAGGGTTGGAATTGAGAATTCTCATTCCAGATTGCATGAAAAAAAAAGAGAAAAAAAAAGAAGAAAAAAAGAAAAAGAAAAAAAGAGTCAAGAGTTTAATTGTTTAATGCAGAATTAACCACAAGTGAGCTCTTTAATACTCGAGTAATTAAGTCTGAGGGGACTTAGTCCTAGTAACCTAAAGCCTTGTGGTTTGGGATTGCTGACCTAACACTCGCTACATGTGTATTATTGTATAAGCCTTTTGGGGTCTCATTCATTGCACGGTTAAATAAGCATGCATATTGTTTATGGTATTATGTGTCGTAGTGTAGTAATAAAGCATGAATTCATGGCTAACTTGAATGAGGATGGAGGTGTTTCTAAGTTTTGAAGTGTCTACAGTCTATTCTATTTATAAACCTTTGATTTTCTTGGCGAAGAATAGGTATGATTTTTGACCTAGTGTTGGGAGTATTTCTGATGAGCATCGCACACACGCACGTTTCTGTCGTGTATTGTTAGTATACGGGGACTTAGTCGAGCTCTGCTTGGATTTGTTGCATTCTTTGAGATATTTGCTTGTTAGTTGGTTTTGGTGAGTTTGAAGGGGATCTTGCATTTTTCATATTAGTTGCATTCATGCATTGCATTGCATTAAGTTAAATGGATTTGTGGGTACATTCGCTATAGGCCCTCACGAGACCTTACTCGTCCACTAGGGCTGCCTAGGAGTTTAAAGGGCTTGTTGCATATGCCAAATGCAACCGTGATCACCTACGGAAGTGGTACTAGTTAGTTAGTTAGTTGTAATTGTTTATGCTTGAGGACAAGCATCAGTTTAAGTTTGGGGGTTTGATAAGTGGATTTTATATCCACTTGGAATGCCTCCGTTCGGCTTAAATTGATTGTTTTGGACTCAAGTTGTTGTAGTTTTGATGTGTTTTGCTTAGTTGTGCAGATTTACGAGAATGTTGATTAAAGTTGATGCTTCTATCGTTTTTGGAGAATTAATTGATTAAAATTCGGATTTTCCGGGAAGGCTGCGCAGCTTATACTGTTTTGGCCATATCTGGAGTTCTAGAAGTCCATTTTCAGCGATCTTACTGCCCACGCGAAGCTTGAGAGATTTTCTACAACCTGGGATAGGAAACAAGTGCAAGGGACGTGCTGAATGAAGTCGCGCACGTGTTCTTATAAAAGAAGGCCATGAATTTACTGTTTGGCCCTTTTTCTAATTCTAATTGTATTCTGGGCAGTTTTGGTACCTTCTTTAAATTATAATTGTAATAGAAGGCAATTGGTTGTTGGGCAAGACTAGGAGTATCTATATAAACACATCTAGGGATGGGAAAAACGGGGTTCGTTAGATAGATACAACTTTGTACGCAGCTTTTAGGGATTTTTCTGGTCTTTGAAGATTGAAGATTAAAGGTTTTTCTTATATTCTTATAATTATGAGTTCTTCTATTAATTCATGTGTTTTGTTTTCTTCTTTAATTATGTGTACCTAAATCTCTAATCTGAGGATTGGGTAGTATTCCTTGGTATTCATGTGTGTTTAATTATCTGTGATTTTCTTGCTTTGCTGATCTGTTATTGAGAGCTTAACACAATTAGGGGAGTCATGAACCTTTGATTGGATTTTAGGGATTGTAATAACTTGGAAGAGGAGTTGCAATTTTAGTACATGATTTAACAGACATAACTCGAATATTTGATTGGAAGATTAATAGGAGAGTTGTGAGACTTATAATTCTTGGTGCTTAATAGTTTATGATTGTCTTTGATTGTATCACGGAAGTGACAATTAAGGTATAGTTGTAGACATTATATTGTATCTTGGAAGAGAACATTATAACCTTAGAAGAATTGTTTTCAGCAGAGTAAGAACGTAGACATCACATAGATATTGAATGCGCATTGAAAACAAGTGAAGAACCCCAGTTCTTGGATTGTTTTCCTCATATATTTTATTTTCGATTGATAATTAGTTTAATTTAGTTTATAAACAAACTAAACATTCTTCTACACTTCTAAATTGTGAGAGATAAGAAACTTGAACTTGATATTACATTCAGTCCTTCCCTGCAAACGAACACATAAAAATACTACTAACAAATTGATCTATGGGAGATAAGTATTCTCCTTTTCTTGTTAATTACGGTCTCTGATTATACTCTTGTTTTGCCTTCGTGATTTGTTTTGTTAATTGGTTATCTGCCTGTTCTTGTTTAATATATATCACTACCTCATTGTTGCGTTGTTTAGTGTAATATACCCAACAATCTTGAAGAGAATATTTGTGTTATATATTGTTAATTACCAAGATGGTTAACGAAACTGAAACTCCTGTTGTTGAGATTGGCTCTGGGTCTGGTGTTACTGCTCCTACCAACGACTGGATCACGTACCATTTTCCACAGCCTATTGTTAATTCGGTGGGGTTGTTGGTTTTTCTTGTTGGCAGAAAAAGATGAAACTGTGGTTAACGGTAAAGGGTCTATGGCCAGTGGTGTAGTATGAGAAACCAGTTGTGGTTAAGGAGAAAGCTGAAACTGTTAAGGCTTATACCATGTGGGAGGAAAAGGATGGGGTGGCTAGGGCTGCAATTCTGGCAGCTTTAGCGAACACTCTATTCGATGTTTATTCATCTAACTCCTACACTGCTAAGCTCTTATGGGAGAAGCTTGACCAGACACATAATAATGATTCGCAAGGATTGGAAAAGTATTATGTGGCTAGGTTCCTTGACTTTAAACTGGTGGATACGAAATCCATGACTAAGCAGGTGCATGAGTTTGAGATGTTGGTTCATGCTTTGAAGGAGTCTGGTATGGACCTTCCTGAAAAGTTTCAGGTTATGTCTGTGATTGAAAAGCTCCCTAAGTCTTAGGAAGAGTTTGCACTCTCCCTGAAAAGACAGAAAGGAGAGATCACTTGGACAAACCTGATGTTGGACATCTCTGTGCAGGAGCAACACAAGTTTAAGCAAGGACATGTGATGCCTACTGAACATGCTGGGAGTTCGAAGGTGAATGTAATGACTATAGGATAGAAAAGAAAGTCTGTCACTAAGAAGGAAAACACTAAGTCTAAGGCAAACAAACCAAAGGCAAACAAACCATGTTGGTCTTGTGGACAGGTTGGTCATTGGAGCAAGGACTGTCCTGTAAAGAAAGCTAAGAAACCTGTTGTGGGAACACAAGCTAACACTGTGCTTGGTACCACTGGTGGGCCTACAGTTAAAATGGTTGTTGGTGAGGCTATTGCTTCTGAAACTGACAACGGGTATGTAACCTACAACCCTGTACTTCATTCTACTTATTCGTCTCATGAATGGTTGATTGATACTGGAGCTAATGTACATATTTGTACTGATATTACTCTATTTGTATCTTATCAACAGACTCATGGAATGATTGTGACGATGGGGAATGCGAGTGTAGCTCAAGTACTTGGAATATGAAACGTGGACCTGAAGTTCGCTTCTGGCGTGTTCTATCCCTCACTAGAGTGCACCATGTTCCTGATATTCGTAGAAATATAATAAGTGGAAGTTGTTTAGTTAAGAATGGTTTTGAAGTTTCTTTGAAATGTAATAAAGTAGTTATTACACATACTGGTGTATTTTTTGGCAAAGGTTACTTGTCGGATGGATTATTTTTAATAAATGTTGAGCCTGTTTTGGGCAGTTTTATTAATAATAATGTTGCTCCTTCTGTTAATTGTGTTGAATCATCTGATTTGTGGCACGTACGTCTTGGTCACTTGAATTTTGGTGCTCTAAAGAATATGATGAACTTAGAGTTGATTCCAAAACATGCCATTGATAAGAAATCTAAATGTCAAGTATGTATGATAGCTAAACAAACTAGGAAACCCTTTCATAATGTGGTTAGGGATTCGAATGTGTTAGATTTAGTGCACACAGACATATGTGAATTTGGTGGTGTTTTGACCAAGGAACATAATAGGTATTTCATTACTTTTATAGATGATTGTAGTAGATATTGTTATGTTTATTTGCTTAAACATTATAAAGATGAAGCACTAGATAAATTCATTATTTTCAAAACTGAAGCTGAAACACAAACTGGTAAAATACTTAAACGTTTAAGATCAGATAGAGGTGGTGAGTATACGAGTAACTCGTTTAATGAATTTTGCAATAGCAATGGTATAGTTCATGAGGTAACTCCACCATACACACCTGAGTCTAATGGGGTGGCAGAGAACAGAACCTTTAAGGATATGATCAATAGTATGTTGATTAATTCAGGGTTGCCTAAGTACATGTGGGGAGAAGCTCTGAATACGGCTTGCCATATTCTGAATAAAGTTCCTCTGAAACACATGGACAAAACACCTTATGAATTATGGACAGAGAAAAGGACTAGTTTAAAATATCTTCGTGTGTGGGGGTGCCTTGCAAAGGTACTTGTCCTTGAACACAAGAGAAAGAAACTAGGACCGAAAACTGTTGATTGCATCTTTCTGGGCTATATTGAAACCACTACGGCTATGAGATTTTTAGTAATAAAATCTGACATAGACAGTATAGTGGCTAACACTATAGTTGAATTTCGTGATGCAATAATATTTGAGGATGTGTTCCCTAATAAGCATGCATATTGTTTATGGTATTATGTGTCGTAGTGTAGTAATAAAGCATGAATTCATGGCTAACTTGAATGAGGATGGAGGTGTTTCTAAGTTTTGAAGTGTCTACAGTCTATTCTATTTATAAACCTTTGATTTTCTTGGCGAAGAATAGGTATGATTTTTGACCTAGTGTTGGGAGTATTTCTGATGAGCATCGCACACACGCACGTTTCTGTCGTGTATTGTTAGTATACGGGGACTTAGTCGAGCTCTGCTTGGATTTGTTGCATTCTTTGAGATATTTGCTTGTTAGTTGGTTTTGGTGAGTTTGAAGGGGATCTTGCATTTTTCATATTAGTTGCATTCATGCATTGCATTGCATTAAGTTAAATGGATTTGTGGGTACATTCGCTATAGGCCCTCACGAGACCTTACTCGTCCACTAGGGCTGCCTAGGAGTTTAAAGGGCTTGTTGCATATGCCAAATGCAACCGTGATCACCTACGGAAGTGGTACTAGTTAGTTAGTTAGTTGTAATTGTTTATGCTTGAGGACAAGCATCAGTTTAAGTTTGGGGGTTTGATAAGTGGATTTTATATCCACTTGGAATGCCTCCGTTCGGCTTAAATTGATTGTTTTGGACTCAAGTTGTTGTAGTTTTGATGTGTTTTGCTTAGTTGTGCAGATTTACGAGAATGTTGATTAAAGTTGATGCTTCTATCGTTTTTGGAGAATTAATTGATTAAAATTCGGATTTTCCGGGAAGGCTGCGCAGCTTATACTGTTTTGGCCATATCTGGAGTTCTAGAAGTCCATTTTCAGCGATCTTACTGCCCACGCGAAGCTTGAGAGATTTTCTACAACCTGGGATAGGAAACAAGTGCAAGGGACGTGCTGAATGAAGTCGCGCACGTGTTCTTATAAAAGAAGGCCATGAATTTACTGTTTGGCCCTTTTTCTAATTCTAATTGTATTCTGGGCAGTTTTGGTACCTTCTTTAAATTATAATTGTAATAGAAGGCAATTGGTTGTTGGGCAAGACTAGGAGTATCTATATAAACACATCTAGGGATGGGAAAAACGGGGTTCGTTAGATAGATACAACTTTGTACGCAGCTTTTAGGGATTTTTCTGGTCTTTGAAGATTGAAGATTAAAGGTTTTTCTTATATTCTTATAATTATGAGTTCTTCTATTAATTCATGTGTTTTGTTTTCTTCTTTAATTATGTGTACCTAAATCTCTAATCTGAGGATTGGGTAGTATTCCTTGGTATTCATGTGTGTTTAATTATCTGTGATTTTCTTGCTTTGCTGATCTGTTATTGAGAGCTTAACACAATTAGGGGAGTCATGAACCTTTGATTGGATTTTAGGGATTGTAATAACTTGGAAGAGGAGTTGCAATTTTAGTACATGATTTAACAGACATAACTCGAATATTTGATTGGAAGATTAATAGGAGAGTTGTGAGACTTATAATTCTTGGTGCTTAATAGTTTATGATTGTCTTTGATTGTATCACGGAAGTGACAATTAAGGTATAGTTGTAGACATTATATTGTATCTTGGAAGAGAACATTATAACCTTAGAAGAATTGTTTTCAGCAGAGTAAGAACGTAGACATCACATAGATATTGAATGCGCATTGAAAACAAGTGAAGAACCCCAGTTCTTGGATTGTTTTCCTCATATATTTTATTTTCGATTGATAATTAGTTTAATTTAGTTTATAAACAAACTAAACATTCTTCTACACTTCTAAATTGTGAGAGATAAGAAACTTGAACTTGATATTACATTCAGTCCTTCCCTGCAAACGAACACATAAAAATACTACTAACAAATTGATCTATGGGAGATAAGTATTCTCCTTTTCTTGTTAATTACGGTCTCTGATTATACTCTTGTTTTGCCTTCGTGATTTGTTTTGTTAATTGGTTATCTGCCTGTTCTTGTTTAATATATATCACTACCTCATTGTTGCGTTGTTTAGTGTAATATACCCAACAATCTTGAAGAGAATATTTGTGTTATATATTGTTAATTACCAAGATGGTTAACGAAACTGAAACTCCTGTTGTTGAGATTGGCTCTGGGTCTGGTGTTACTGCTCCTACCAACGACTGGACCACGTACCATTTTCCACAGCCTATTGTTAATTCGGTGGGGTTGTTGGTTTTTCTTGTTGGCAGAAAAAGATGAAACTGTGGTTAACGGTAAAGGGTCTATGGCCAGTGGTGTAGTATGAGAAACCAGTTGTGGTTAAGGAGAAAGCTGAAACTGTTAAGGCTTATACCATGTGGGAGGAAAAGGATGGGGTGGCTAGGGCTGCAATTCTGGCAGCTTTAGCGAACACTCTATTCGATGTTTATTCATCTAACTCCTACACTGCTAAGCTCTTATGGGAGAAGCTTGACTAGACACATAATACTGATTCGCAAGGATTGGAAAAGTATTATGTGGCTAGGTTCCTTGACTTTAAACTGGTGGATACGAAATCCATGACTAAGCAGGTGCATGAGTTTGAGATGTTGGTTCATGCTTTGAAGGAGTCTGGTATGGACCTTCCTGAAAAGTTTCAGGTTATGTCTGTGATTGAAAAGCTCCCTAAGTCTTAGGAAGAGTTTGCACTCTCCCTGAAAAGACAGAAAGGAGAGATCACTTGGACAAACCTGATGTTGGACATCTCTGTGCAGGAGCAACACAAGTTTAAGCAAGGACATGTGATGCCTACTGAACATGCTGGGAGTTCGAAGGTGAATGTAATGACTATAGGATAGAAAAGAAAGTCTGTCACTAAGAAGGAAAACACTAAGTCTAAGGCAAACAAACCAAAGGCAAACAAACCATGTTGGTCTTGTGGACAGGTTGGTCATTGGAGCAAGGACTGTCCTGTAAAGAAAGCTAAGAAACCTGTTGTGGGAACACAAGCTAACACTGTGCTTGGTACCACTGGTGGGCCTACAGTTAAAATGGTTGTTGGTGAGGCTATTGCTTCTGAAACTGACAACGGGTATGTAACCTACAACCCTGTACTTCATTCTACTTATTCGTCTCATGAATGGTTGATTGATACTGGAGCTAATGTACATATTTGTACTGATATTACTCTATTTGTATCTTATCAACAGACTCATGGAATGATTGTGACGATGGGGAATGCGAGTGTAGCTCAAGTACTTGGAATATGAAACGTGGACCTGAAGTTCGCTTCTGGCGTGTTCTATCCCTCACTAGAGTGCACCATGTTCCTGATATTCGTAGAAATATAATAAGTGGAAGTTGTTTAGTTAAGAATGGTTTTGAAGTTTCTTTGAAATGTAATAAAGTAGTTATTACACATACTGGTGTATTTTTTGGCAAAGGTTACTTGTCGGATGGATTATTTTTAATAAATGTTGAGCCTGTTTTGGGCAGTTTTATTAATAATAATGTTGCTCCTTCTGTTAATTGTGTTGAATCATCTGATTTGTGGCACGCACGTCTTGGTCACTTGAATTTTGGTGCTCTAAAGAATATGATGAACTTAGAGTTGATTCCAAAACATGCCATTGATAAGAAATCTAAATGTCAAGTATGTATGATAGCTAAACAAACTAGGAAACCCTTTCATAATGTGGTTAGGGATTCGAATGTGTTAGATTTAGTGCACACAGACATATGTGAATTTGGTGGTGTTTTGACCAAGGAACATAATAGGTATTTCATTACTTTTATAGATGATTGTAGTAGATATTGTTATGTTTATTTGCTTAAACATTATAAAGATGAAGCACTAGATAAATTCATTATTTTCAAAACTGAAGCTGAAACACAAACTGGTAAAATACTTAAACGTTTAAGATCAGATAGAGGTGGTGAGTATACGAGTAACTCGTTTAATGAATTTTGCAATAGCAATGGTATAGTTCATGAGGTAACTCCACCATACACACCTGAGTCTAATGGGGTGGCAGAGAACAGAACCTTTAAGGATATGATCAATAGTATGTTGATTAATTCAGGGTTGCCTAAGTACATGTGGGGAGAAGCTCTGAATACGGCTTGCCATATTCTGAATAAAGTTCCTCTGAAACACATGGACAAAACACCTTATGAATTATGGACAGAGAAAAGGACTAGTTTAAAATATCTTCGTGTGTGGGGGTGCCTTGCAAAGGTACTTGTCCTTGAACACAAGAGAAAGAAACTAGGACCGAAAACTGTTGATTGCATCTTTCTGGGCTATATTGAAACCACTACGGCTATGAGATTTTTAGTAATAAAATCTGACATAGACAGTATAGTGGCTAACACTATAGTTGAATTTCGTGATGCAATAATATTTGAGGATGTGTTCCCTATGAAGACTGGTATACCTCAGGATATTCCTGATGATGATCCCACTCACACATCAAGGTCCATTCCTGATCATTTGGAAAGGATGACAAATGTGGGGGCAGATCCTGGTAGTAGCTCTACTCCTGATGAAGTAGAGGAACCTAGAAGGAGTAAGCGTGCTAAGGTAGTCAAGGATTTTGGAAGTGACTTTATCACTTACAATATCGAGGATGAACCTTTAACTTTTCGATAGGCCATGGATTCTTCAGAATCTAGGTACTGGAAAGGTGCTGTAAAAAGTGAAATTGACTCTATTATTTCTAACAGAACATGGGAGTTGGTTGATCTACCTCCTGGGTGTTCTACTATAGGATGTAAGTGGGTCTTCAAAAGGAAGATGAATCCTGATGGCTTAATAGATAAGTTTAAGGCTAGGCTGGTAGCTAAGGGCTTTAAGCAAAAGGAAGGCATTGATTACTTTAGCATTGGCCTCTGTACATGGTCTTATCATCCATCAAATGGATGTAAAGACAACTTTTCTTCATGGTGAACTTGAAGAAGAGATTTATATGGATCAGCCTGAGGGATTTGTTGCCTCTGTAAATGAAAGGAAAGTATGTAAGTTAATCAAGTCTATATATGGCTTAAAATAAGCTCCAAGAGACTTGAATAAAAAGTTTGATGAAACTGTTTTAGAATCAAAATTTATAGTTAATGAAAGTGACAAGTGTGTCTATTACATGGTTAAAGGGAATGAATGTATTATTGTGTGCCTGTATGTGGATGATATTTTGTTGTTTGGAACCAATATTGAGATTATTAACGAGACAAAAAGTTTCTTGAAAATGCATTTTGAAATGAAGGATATGGGAGAGGCTAGTGTGATTCTTGGTATCAAGTTGACTCAGTCAACTGATGGAATAATCTTGTCACAATCTCATTATATAGAGAAATCTATACTTGAGAAGTATGGTTATTCAAATTGTAGAATCGCAAGTACACCGTATGATCTTAAAATTGCCCTTGTCAAGAATAGTTCAGGAGTATCTGTGTCTCAGTTAAGGTATTCTCAGATTATTGGGAGTTTGCAGTATCTTGCTAATGGAACTAGGCCGGATATTTCATATTCAGTGTCTAAGTTAGCAAGATATACAAGCTGTCCAAACAAGACTCATTGGGATGCTCTTGATAGAGTACTTAGATATCTAAAAGGCACCATATATCTTGGTTTGCACTACAGGAGGTTTCCTGGAGTGCTAGAGGGATATAGTGATGCAAGTTGGATAGCTAAGAAGTCTGGTTCCAATGGAGTGACTGGATACCTGTTTACCCTAGCGGGTGGAGCAGTATCTTGGAAGTCTTCTAGACAGACTATTATAACTCGGTCTACCTTTGAGGCTGGGTTATGTGCATTAGATGCCACGAGGACTGAGGCTGAATGGTTACATGGACTTATGTCAATGTTACTTGTAGTAAGTCGTCCACTTCCTGCTTTTGATGTTCATTGTTATAGCCGTACAGCTATCGACAAGATAAACAGCAAGAAGTACAATGTGAAAACAAAGAGACATATCCAATTTAGACTGAAGTCTATAAGGGGTCTAATGTCTGACAGGATCATAGCTGTTGAGTTTATTGGAACTCAAGAAAACCTAGTTGATCCTTTGACTAAGGGGCTTGAGCATGCTGTAGTCCTTAGATATAACGCCTTAGAAAATCGCGTATTTATAAATGTGTATTTAATATTAATTGCAGATTCCATGATGTGAATATTTTTTAGGATGTCAATGAGATGTGATGTTGTGCTTTTGTGTCCATATGATGGTTTGGGTATGTCGGATAAGTCCGTGTACTTCTATTTTTGAGTTCTGACGATTGAAATCTATTTAAGTCATGCATTATTGATCTTTGGAAAATTTTATAAAATCATCGGAATTATTAAAAATAATGAATCTTTTGTGTTATTATATTTATGATGTTATGTGGTTTTTAAAATTATTGGAAGAATTAATTTGGGTGTTTATGTATTTTAAAATGATTTTAAGAGTTTTATTGTATTTAAAGGATCGAAACTTGCAAAAATTCATATTTAATTCATTTTTTATCCTAAAAATATTTTAAAAATATGTGGGTGTTTGTAATTTCAGGCTCTTTATTTTAAAAATTTTAAGTTTATTGTTTCCCCAATTTTCCATTTAATCTTGATTTTAGAAATGATTTACTTAATTTTGTTAATTATTTTTAGCAATTATAGAAAATGATCTTAATACCCCAGTTTTCTTTAAATCCCTAATTACTAAATTCCCCAATTCAGTTCCCATGTGTGTTCTTGCAAACTCTAGAAACCTCTCGACTTTTCTCCTAAATCTCTCTCCCTCTTCTGTATAATCTCCCTTGTAATCTCTCCCCATCAACATTCTTTCTCCCCCTTTCTTTATTCACGAATATATATATATATATATATATATATATATATATATATATATAATATGTAAAGAGTTTGTGTATTCATCCTTATGTAATCGTGTGGTTGCTGGGCGGATTAGCTGCGAATTCCGTCGGGGTTATCCTCTCCCTTGTTCTTGTTCCCTTCCATTGTTCGCTTCTTCCTCCCTAGCTGTGTTCAATTCGTGTGTGTGTGTGTGTCGTAGCAGCTGGGTGTCGAGTTATGTGTGTGTATTGTACGAGCTGGGTTTGTGTGACTGCGAGTCTGTGTGTGTCCGATTTGTTATGGGGTTCTTGTTATTGTGGTTAAATTTGGAGAAGTAGTCAAGGGGATGGTTGTGAGATAAGAGGGTGTGTGTGTGATTTCTGTGTAGGCTGCGAACGTGGTGTGTGTGGGTCTGTACGAGCAGCTGTATATGTGTGTGAATGGTTGGAATGGGGAGTCAAATTTGGGGCTTTGCAATGATTCGGGTTTGGTTAAGATTGACGCAAGGTTAAGGTGTGTGTATACCTTCTGTGGTGATTAAAAGAGCTAAGTGAAGTGGATATATGGTGCAGGACGAATTGGAGTGCTGAGATTTGAGGGGTTCTACTGGTTATGAGTTTAGTTACAGCCATGGGTGTGTGTCAAACTGCAAGTTTGTGTGTATAGGGTCGTGCGCTTTGTCTGTGTTTCAGAGGTGGTGTTGTTAGGTGAGTTTGGTTTTGGACTGGGTATTAGTGCTGCGATTAAAGCCTCAAGTGTAGTAGTAATCAGCTGTGAATATTGGTTGGTTGTCTTATTGGTGTGTTCTGAAAATCTTTTTGCTGTTATGTAAATTGGATTTCATTGGAGGAAGTAATTTGGTTCAAGGTCGGAATTGGTGGGGTTAGTTGTTTAGGATGTAATTGCTTGATTATTGTTGAAGTTGGACTGTTAGAAGTCAGTGGGAGGTGTAGTGATTAAGAGCAGCGTGTGTTGGGGTGTCCTGTTTTTGGAACGGTATGTTTAAAGGAGGCAACAGTGGTGGTGTACCGTGGTTGCCAGAAAAGATACGGATGGTGTGTACGTGCATATGCCGTAAGTGCGCGAAAGCGTATCTTAATTTCGTTTTATAATAAAAATGCAAAGTATGAAGAATTGTTGTTACTTTCAGAGGAAATTCAGTTGAATATTAGAGATATAATTTTTGGAATTTAATTTCAAGATTTGTTGAATATTGTGGGTATATGTTGGAAATATGATTTTTGGGAGCTTGATAAATGTTCGGGTTAAAGTGTTTTAAAGTTGTTGATTATTCATCGGGGATTTTACTTGTTTTAAAATGTTAAATATGTGGATTGTCAGAAGCATGTCAAGTGTGTTTATTAGAATATATTGTGAATTGTATTGAGTTGGAAACTAGTATGTGAATGGTGGATTGTGAGTTGTAAATACAAGTTGAGTTGATAATTGGATTTAAGAGTGATTTGATACTCCTATGGTTTTGATGATCACAATCAGCAAGCTATTTGCTTATAGTTTGATATAAAACATCATGTTATTGCTGTATTGTACTAACATGGTTTTGCGGGGTATATTAGCCTACTGGTTGTTTAAACAGGATATACAAACAGCAAGCCATTTGGTGCTACAACAGAGACAATCTGGCAAGCCATTTCCAACAGCCAGACACAAACAGCAAGCCATTTGCAAATTACCAGAAATCCTGAAGATAAAGATCAAGATTGACTCTTATGGATTTATTTCAGGAAATATATTGTGAGGATTCTTTATTATATAATACGTATACAATATATTCTAGAGCTCAAATCTTTTCAAATATCTTTCTTTAAAACATTTTATAAAACTTATGGGAGTTTCCTTATTTAAAAGATTTCTTTCTACAAAATCTCCTATACACGTTTTCTATCTATACAAACAGAAGGATTATGTTTTCTACGATTCATCTCTTCCAAACCTTCTGTCAAACGGTCACAAGAACGTTGCAAAATCTCTCTAACCAATTGGACGTTAGAAATTGATTTTTAATCGTGAATAAATTGATTGATTGATTTTTGAATGTTGGTTGTGAAGCTTTATAAGGTTGCTCTGGTGTTCATTCGTTTTTAATCAATCAGAGAAGCACACAAAGAATACACAACTCAGTTTTTCATTGCTATATCCTTTCGATTCTCTCGAGCTCTTAATATATCATATACGTGCTATATCTTAGAGAGTTAATTAGGTTGAGTTGTATTGATTCAAACATTGTATTGTTCAATTTGTATTGAATAGTTGCTGTACAAGTTTGGCTTAAAATTTTGGGTGGGTCGAACTAGACTAGAGAAGGATACTTTGGAAGTATAGCTTAGAGAGTTAGTTCAGCACAGCAAACAGCAAGCCATTTGTCAACAGGATTGGTAAGGTTGAGTTGCTGGGCATATTGGCTAAGGAACAAGGGTTTGGTGAACGTTGCTAGAGAAGTATACTTGGAAAGTATAGCTTAGAGAGCAAGTTCAGAAACAGGTGTTCAGCAAGCCATTTGTCAGCAGCTGGGATAAAAGGGAGATATATTATTGTTCTTGTAATTGGTTTATTTCGTTGATCAATAATATATTCTCTTACCAAGTTGGTAAGGGACCAGGACGTAGACCATAGGGGATTAGGGGTCGAACCTGGCTAAAAGTTTCTTGTGTTCTTTATTTTTCTGCACCTTACTGTTTCTGCACTTTTCTTTACTTATTGCCTTTACATTCAGCATACTGTTTACAATCAACTTACCATTTGTCTCTGCAAAAAACGAAATCAGTAAGCTGTTTCTGGTAATTTTTAAAATCGGACTTAGTTGAATATAGTTAGCCATTTACACCTATTCACCCCCCTCTAGGTGTGCATTATCATTATCATTTCTGGTAAGATTACGTGATGTTTTGATGATGAATACAAAGGTAACTTGGTTGATGTTATGGAAAGTCAAAGATTTAAAGCTATCTATCTGTTCAGCTCGCTAGAACCAAAACAGCAAGCTGACATGAACTCGCCAGAACCAAAACAGCAAGCTGACAAGTACAAAATGGGTAACATTGGCTTACCATTTGTATCTGAACTATTTATATGCTACTATCATGATTTATTTGTTCTCTATACTTATTCCAGACCTGAACTAATGTTTCTTTTTTGATGGATTAAGGGGGAGAAATTTAGGAGAACTTATTTGCTTGTTTGGTCAAGATATTCGATTTGGATATGATTAATTATGCTTGTTTATCTTGAATTTGTTTTATATCAAAATGTACTAATATGCAGGGATTTAGGGGACGCTTTCTCAGCTTTCTTATTTCTCCTAAATGTTGTGTAATCATCAAAAAGGGGGAGATTGATACTCCTATGGTTTTGATGATCACATTCAGCAAGCTATTTGCTTGTAGTTTGATGTAAAACATTGTGTTATGGTTGTACTAACTTGGTTTTGCAGGGTATATTAAGTTTACAGAGAATATATAAACAGCAAGCCATTTGGTGTTACAACAGAGACAGTTTGGCAAGCCATTTGCACTGACAGACACAAACAGCAAGCCATTTGCAAACTGCCAGAAATCCTGAAGATATATATCAAGACAAATTCTCATGGATTTATTTCAGGAAATATATTGTGAGGATTCTTTATTATATAATACGTACACAATATATTCTAGAGCTCAAATCTTTTCAAATATCTTTCTTTAAATTATTTTATAAAAATTATAGGAGTTTCCTTATTTAAAAGATTTTCTTTCTTCAAAATCTCCTATACGCGTTTTATATCTATACAAATCAGAAGGGTTATGTTTTCATCGATTTCTTTCTTCCAAACCCTCTGTCTAATGTTCACAAGAACGTTTGTAAAATCTCTAACCAATTGAACGTTGAAAATTGATTTCAAATCGTTCGAATAATTGGTGATTGATTTTCTGAACGTTGGTGTGAAGCTTTATAAACCTGAGTCTTGTGTTCATTCGTGGCCAAGAATTCAGAGAAAAATATTCAAGCACACAAGATTACAAACAACTCAGTCTTTCATTGCTATATTCTTTTGATTCTCTCGAGCTCTTAATATATATGTACGTGCTATATCCTAGAGAGTTCATAGTTTGAGTTGTATTCATCTATTGATTGTATTGTTCGATTGGTAAGGTTGAGTTGCTGGGCATATTGGCTAAGGAACAAGGGTTTGGTGAACGTTGCTAGAGAAGTATACATGGAAAGTATAGCTTAGAGAGCAAGTTCAGAAACAAGTGTTCAGCAAGCCATTTGTCAGCAGCTGGGATAAAAGGGAGATATATTATTGTTCTTGTAATTGGTTTATTTCGTTGATCAATAATATATTCTCTTACCAAGTTGGTAGGGGACCAGGACGTACCATAGGGGATTAGGGGTCGAACCTGGCTAAAAGTTTCTTGTGTTCTTTATTTTTCTGCACCTTACTGTTTCTGTACTTTTCTTTACTTATTGCCTTTACATTCAGCATACTGTTTACAATCAGCTTACCATTTGTCTCTGCAAAAATGAAATCAGTAAGCTGTTTCTGGTAATTTTTAAAATCGGACTTAGTTGAATATAGTTAGCCATTTACACCTATTCACCCCCCTCTAGGTGTGCATTTTCATTTGGTATCAGAGCTTTGGTGTACTAACATTTCTGTAACAGGAAAGTACAGATCCTATGGCACCCGCTTATGTAGAAGGAGATTATATAGACATGCCACCACTTCTTTATGGGATTGAAAATTATGATGCTTGGAAACAGAGAATGAAGGTGCTTCTCAACAGAGATGATGCAATTGAATGGAGAGTCATTAAAAAGGGTCCTTTCACTTTTCTTGACAAAGACGGCAAGCCAAAAGACATTGAAGATTTCTCAGAATCAGAATTGATAAAACCAGGCTATAATGGAAGAGCAAAGTATACATTAATATGTGGTCTTTCAGAGTCAGATTATGGCATGGTCTCCTCATGTAGCACTGCAAAAGACATATGGGATACCTTAAAAATGCATTATAAAGCTACAACAACAAAACAGCATGCTGATTTGAAAGATAAAAGGAAGTCAAAGGCTCCATTGACTTGGAATAATGGAAAATCTATTTCTGGTGAAGTACCAAGTGAAGAGATAATAAACTCTGCATTTGTTGGCATTGATGATATAGGAAACACGAAAGAAGTTCTTGTAAATATTGATGTGTCTGATTCAGAATCAGATTCTAGTGAGGTAAACTCTTTTCACTCCTGGAAATCTTCTGAAAATATTATTATGGGATCACTAACAATGCAGGAATCAAAAAGTGTAGCCATTGAGGAACATTTGGCACTAAAGGCTGAAATCAGCAAGCTGATTGATAAGAACGGCTATCTATCCAAAATGGTGAAAGATTTGTTGCCAAAAATGGAAGAATGGGATTCAACTTCATTCAGTAAAACTACAGAGATCAAGGAACTAAATACTAAGAACAGCCATTTAGAGGCTAATATCAAGTTGCTTGAAAGAAGAAACAAGACCTTGACCGAAGAAATCAAAGAGCTAAGGTCTGATGTTAATACTCAAGCTAAAGCATTGGAATCGTACAAGATAAAGGAATCTAGTCAAGCCGAATCCTCAAAATCTGCAGAAAAGAGAGTTCAGCAAGCTGAACTCATCAAACAGCAAGCTGAAGTGATCACCTTCCTAGAAACAGAAGTTAAAGATCTCAAGAAGGGCATGGAAACTTTTGTTCAAGGTAAAGAAACTTTAAAAACAATGATGAAGAAGGGAAATGTTCCCTTGGTCAGAGAAGGTGTTGGTCTAAACTTCAACAAGAAAGATAAGGTGCTCAAATATGATGGAAGGAATGGCATACCCCATGACTATGCTATGCCTTGGAAGACATGCAACAAATGTGGTGGAAAAGGTCATCTGGAAAGACATTGTATGGTTCAAGTAAATCATAAAGTGAAAACAGCTTACCAGAATGGACCAGTCAGGCGACAAACAGCTTACCAGAATGGACCAGTCAGGCGACAAACAGCATACCAGAAAGCAAATGAAAGAAGACAAATAGCTTACCATTATCAGTCTGACAGAACACAAAGGATCAGAAATCAAGCACCTAAAGTGATACAACAGTGGATCAAGAAATCTGATCTACATGCTCTTTATGTCCTATCAACAAACCATGGTGGATCCAATAAAATTTGGGTACTCAAGTAGTAAGTATGTTATTTGTCCTCGTACATTATTTGAATATGATTATATTATTTTTATGGTACTAACGAGATTCCTCTAGTACATAGATGGGACAAATATATGTATATGTATTGTATTATGCAGGAAACAAGAAAGAAGAATACTATTATGATCAGTTGGAATGTATATTGTCTAATCAGCAAGCCATTTTCCAATCTAGAAGAACAATTGCTATCGATGAATATTCTGGAAATGTGTTTTCAGCATGTTGGTTTGATTTATTCAACTTTATAATTATAACTAGCCTCATGCTTGTTAAATGCTTTACCACATGTTTTATTCTTATATGCTTATCTTCTTGATCCTTTTCTGATGATGTCATAGGGGGAGAAGAACATGAATACATGAGGATAAAAAGGGCTATAATGTTATATGTTAGATTTATCAACTAATGTTTCATGCAGGGATGAGTCGTGTTTATATCTTGTTGTATATGATGAATTATGCTAACCTGATTATATGATAAGATATTATGTTAATCAGGGGGAGCATTGTTTTAGGGGGAGCAACATAGTCTCTCTGATGTATTCAAGTGTGTCATCATCAAAAAGGGGGAGAATGTTACGTGATGTTTTGATGATGAATACAAAGGTAGCTTGGTTGATGTTATGGAAAGTCAAAGATTTAAAGCTATCTATCTGTTCAGCTCGCTAGAACCAAGACAGCAAGCTGACATGAACTCGCTAGAACCAAAACAGCAAGCTGACAAGCACAAAATGGGTAACATTGGCTTACCGTTTGTATCTGAACTATTTATATGCTACTATCATGATTTATTTGTTCTCTATACTTATTCCAGACCTGAACTAATGTTTCTTTTTTGATGGATTAAGGGGGAGAAATTTAGGAAAACTTATTTGCTTGTTTGGTCAAGATATTCGATTTGGATATGATTAATTATGCTTGTTTATCTTGAATTTGTTTTATATCAAAATGTACTAATATGCAGGGATTTAGGGGAAGCTTTCTCAGCTTTCTTATTCTCCTAAATAGTGTGTAATCATCAAAAAGGGGGAGATTGATACTCCTATGGTTTTGATGATCACAATCAGCAAGATATTTGCTTATAGTTTGATATAAAACATCATGTTATTGCTGTATTGTACTAACATGGTTTTGCAGGGTATATTAGCCTACTGGTTGTTTAAACAGGATATACAAATAGCAAGCCATTTGGTGCTACAACAGAGACAATCTGGCAAGCCATTTCCAACAGTCAAACACAAACAGCAAGCCATTTGCAAATTGCCAGAAATCCTGAAGATAAAGATCAAGATTGACTCTCATGGATTTATTTCAGGAAATATATTGTGAGGATTCTTTATTATATAATACGTATACAATATATTCTAGAGCTCAAATCTTTTCAAATATCTTTCTTTAAAACATTTTATAAAACTTATGGGAGTTTCCTTATTTAAAAGATTTCTTTCTACAAAATCTCCTATACACGTTTTCTATCTATACAAACAGAAGGATTATGTTTTCTACGATTCATCTCTTCCAAACCTTCTGTCAAACGGTCACAAGAACGTTGCAAAATCTCTCTAACCAATTGAACGTTAGAAATTGATTTCTAATCGTGAATAAATTGATTGAGTGATTTTTTAACGTTGGTTGTGAAGCTTTATAAGGTTGCTCTGGTGTTCATTCGTTTTAATCAATCAGAGAAGCACACAAAGAATACACAACTCAGTTTTTCATTGATATATCCTTTCGATTCTCTCGAGCTCTTAATATTTCATATACGTGCTATATCTTAGAGAGTTCATTAGGTTGAGTTGTATTGATTCAAATATTGTATTGTTCAATTTGTATTGAATAGTTGCTGTACAAGTTTGGCTTAAAGTTTTGGGTGGGTCGAACTAGACTAGAGAAGGATACTTTGGAAGTATTGCTTAGAGAGTTAGTTCAGCACAGCAAATAGCAAGCCATTTGTCAGCAGGATTGGTAAGGTTGAGTTGCTGGGCATATTGGCTAAGGAACAAGGGTTTGGTGAACGTTGCTAGAGAAGTATACTTGGAAAGTATAGCTTAGAGAGCAAGTTCAGAAACAGGTGTTCAGCAAGCCATTTATCAGCAGCTGGGATAAAATGGAGATATATTATTGTTCTTGTAATTGGTTTATTTCGTTGATCAATAATATATTCTCTTACCAAGTTCGGAAGGGACAAGGACGTAGACCATAGGGGATTAGGGGTCGAACCTGGCTAAAAGTTTCTTGTGTTCTTTATTTTTCTGCACCTTACTGTTTCTGCACTTTTCTTTACTTATTGCCTTTACATTCAGCATACTGTTTACAATCAGCTTACCATTTGTCTCTGCAAAAAACGAAATCAGTAAGCTGTTTCTGGTAATTTTTAAAATCGGACTTAGTTGAATATAGTTAGCCATTTACACCTATTCACCCCCCTCTAGGTGTGCATTATCATGATTGTTTATTGATTTTGAGTCGGTTGTATTCTGATGGGTTATACGATTTTATAAAGGAGGTGCTTTCCGATTTTCTTAAAATATATTCTAATTCTTAGAGTAAGTAGACAAGGACTAATTGTGAACCAATGTGTTATATGTGTTAAGTTGTAAACGTTATAGGTAGCGTTTGGGTAGAACATAATTAGATGGTTACGATTATATGCATACTCAATTATTACTTTACCTTGATATAGGTACGAGTAGGAGGTTCGGCCTGGAGCAGTGCACGGGTAAAAGGAATTTTGAGCAGGAAGATATTTATCGAAGCCGACGAGTGTATTGACATAAAGATTGACGAATTATGAAGGAAAGATGGAAGTAGAGCCAAGTGAAAAGCCATTGTGTAAAGAAGTATAGACTGACGTGAAGTTGAGCAACTGATCGGGTTCATCTTTGGAACCGAAGAACAATTTTAATTTATTTGACAAGGAGCAGATTTGTACTCTTGCCAGTACCTTTTATCCTGCTGATTTCAGTCAACAAGATCTGTATCATGTTGATAGTGGAGAACGTGAGACTGGTAAGGGGCTTAATCAGATTAGAAATTTACAACGAGCTGGATCTACCAGGTGGAGCTCTCACTTTAATAGTGTTTGTAGCTTGATTGATAAGTATGGTTCAATAATTGTTGTGTTAGAAAGCATTGTTAGTTGAGAGATAATGGTTTTGATGTTCTTTTGCATTATGTCATATCGGTATGTGAAAAGTTTGAAATTGGTATACCTGATATGAGTGCTCGTTATATGGATGGTATTCGTTCTGTGCGGCAGGTAGATGATATATCAGTTGAGCATCATTATCATTATGATGTATTTTCTGCAATTGATTTTCAGTTGGAAGAGCTACAATATAGGTTTAATGATAGTGCCGTGGAGCTTTTGAGATTCAGTTCATCTTTGGAACCGAAGAACAATTTTAATTTATTTGACAAGGAGCAGATTTGTACTCTTGCCAGTACCTTTTATCCTGCTGATTTCAGTCAACAAGATCTGTATCATCTTCAACTTCAACTTGATCATTACGAGATTGATGTGGTTAAGCATATATGCTAAATTTCAGAGTTTGTCAACTCTTTCTGAGTTATGTGCACAATTAGTTGATTCAGGAAAGGCTGAACACTACCACTTGGTTTATAGATTGATTTGTCTTGTGTTGACTCTCCCTGTTTCTACAGCAACTACATAAAGGGTTTTTTCAGCTATGAAATTATTGAAGACCGATCTTCGAAATAAAATGGAGGAAGAATATTTGGGAGATTCTATGCTTATCAACATTGAGAGGGAGTTTACTGAAGGTATTGATATAGATGAAGTGATAGACGAATTTTATGCTCAAAAGAATCGTCGAGTATAACTCAAATGATGTAAGTAAATCTTTTTTTTTTCCAGTTAAACTAGTACTTTCATTAGCTTCATGCAAATGTTAAAATATAGCACTTGTGATTTAGATTTTATATTCGCTAGTTTGCTTATTTATCCTTCTTTTTATTAAGTTGGTGAAAAAAAAAATTAATCCAGCCCATATAGATTTAAAATCCTGGGTCTGCCCCTGTCAACCTTGGTTGTTATTGTTTTTTATGTTTTGTGTGAACCTACTCATTCTGTCTATCAAAGGTGAGTCGCGCTAAAAGTGGTTTTAATTTCTTTGGTAAGTTTGTCTCGATAGGAAATTCTTTGATACATGGTTCATACTCTTTGTTATATATTATAAATTTTTTAGAGTTTCGTTCACGGGAAAAGACGGATATATATCAATAATAATTGTAAGTACATTATCTTTCAAAATCTAGAAGTGTGAAAGAATTTTTGAGTCTCTGATTATCAACTAAATAATCTAATAAATAAATAAAAACTATACAATGTCTATATTTTTTGGTTGATACATTTGAAATATTGATAAAGTGGACCACTTCTAAATTATATATAGATAATTTTGTTAGCTTCACATGGGCTCTAAACTCGCTTAATTCTAATGTCTAAAAGTCGAGTTAGGCCCTTAATTATGATGATTATTGAACGAGCAGGTCAATAACTCCGAATTTTCATATAATTTATTTCATCACAAAGGCGGATGGAAGTGAACTCTTTTATCATTTATTAATTTTTCAGATGGTCAACCAAGTTTTGTGACGAAAAGAAAATTGGTTCCTCAATGCTCAAATCACATAGAAAGACTAAACACGGAATCCTTACTTAAAGAAAAAGAAATATGAAGAGATGTTGCATGAACTGTGCTAATCTTCATCCACTGTGTTGTTCTACGTATTTTTATCTTTTTTATCCTTTAGTAATACTAAGAGTGATTTTAAGTTTCAAAAAAATTTGAAATTCAAATCATAAAAAATTATTAAATATTCCTTGCAAATTTCATACAATTAGAAAGTGAAACTAAGTCAAAAAATTTTGTCTTCCTATAAAATTCTATGCAAATTATAAACATTAAATCACATGACAACATGAGTGACTATATGATGAGTAGCTTTTATTAGAAAAACCACAAAAAAGACGTATGTACTCACAAACTTGTGAGCTTATTTGATTACTGCTGGATAAATGTTTACAGTTGAAAGACTTAAAATACGCTAATGCTAGATGTGAAACTTAAATAGAAACTACAGACTGTGGTTATCGACTAAAAACCACGAGCATATCCTGATATAGCTTAACCACCTTCCCCACTAATTCTCAACTACCAAAGACCTATTCTCATGCAACTACTTGGTCAGACGCAACTGACTTATTCTAATAAAACAAAATAGAACATGATAATAACGTTTAGATTAATAATTCCCCAAAATATTCCCCCCTAATCTAAACGTGTTTAAGATTCTTAACTCCCAGAAGAGCACGCATGTAATAACCCTAACTTTAGAAAGGTTACAGTGCCCAAATGAATAGTGATCTTGAGGAATTTAGGGAAATGGTGTGTAGGTATTCTATATTGGAGATGGAAAATGAACAAACAAAAACCATATTAGTGATATACTATGAAAATAAGTGACTCGAAATGACGATGGATTTCAGAAATTCCTGAATTTAGATTTTGAGGATTTTGAGCTCGAACGAACTTCTATTTATTGGATATTAAGGAACATAGAAATATTAAAGGAATTATATATTGAGGAATTCGTGAATTTAAGTTAAACCAAGGGATTTTTAAGTTAAGAGAATGCTAAGGGAATTTGGATTTTATAAACGATTTCAAAACCACTGGATAATGAGATATATTTGAAACGAACCACAATTAGACGAGTATGGAAACCAAGTAACCAAGGTTAGTAAATAATAAGGATATTTACCACATTAATATTTACAAAGGTTATTAGTAATTACTTAAGGTTAATAACCCTAGCTGGCTAAATACTCCTCAATGACATCACTAATGACATCACCTTCCACTAACTATGTTTAAGGGGCAAATTAGTAACTTCACATGAGGATTTTCCATAACCTTCACCACTAATCTACTAAGTTCTAGAATTCTCAAGATGTGTCAAGATTAAGGCAAGATTAGATCAAGAAACAAGAAATCAAACTCCATTTCTCTCATCCTCCACAAACTGTCCAGCAGAAACAAAATGCAAAGAAAACTTCATATCTCCATTTCTATCCATGATAAAATCACCAAATTTGAACCACAACCTCTCCACTCCATGGGCAAGATTCGCTCAAAATTTCATAGTCATCAAAGGGGTGTAGCCTAGTCAAATACCTCCCCCAAGTTGAAGAAACCAAACTGTCCAGGAGGATTGACAGTTTCTGGGATGATTTTCAAACGGCCATATCTCCTTCATTACTCAATAGAATTTTGTGTTCTTTATATGGTTGGAAATCTAGTGAGATGCTCTACAACTCTCCTTTAGAAGACTCATCCAGAAAACGTAGGTAAGGCCTTCGTTTTTGCGATTCTTTCAACTGGTGTCCAGTGAATCCGAATTTCTAACTTTGTTTTTATGATTTATTTAGTTGATCCAAGCTACCTTAAGGTTATTTAAGGACTACCCAAGGCATGTTAAGTGTTGTCAAGCTTCAAGGAGGTATAAATCTCAAGACCCTTTAGTATTACTTTGAATATATATGCTTGGTTATAGAATACTTGGTGATTTAAGTTATGATAAGTGATGATTTATGATGATTATGTGTTTGTAAGTGGTTTGAGTTAAATATGGAAGTGTTTTGTGTTGGAAATCCATGGTTGGTATGATGACCACATGGTGTAGGTTTGATGTATGTGTTTGGTGATGGATTTGGAGGTGAGAAAAATTTGGAAAGTCTGAAATTATAGCCGTTATAATGCCCGATTTTCGTTAGGATGTAATCTGCCCTGTTTTGGACCCCTGTCTCCGTACGGTACCCTACTGTCTAGGTTACCAATTGACCATGACATGATAGAGCTTAGTTCGTAGATCGTTTTGATATAAGGTACGTTAAAATCTGATGAACGGTTTAGGAGAAAAGTCAGTTTTAGTGAAAGGTGTTCGAAAACCGGGAAACCGTAATTGTGTAAACTTTGAGACTATGATCGACCTACCTAGACATTTTTAAAAATTATGAAACTTTGGGATGTTATAATAGGGTGATCAGAGAACCCTTACTAACTGACCTTGTGTCAAATTGTGGAATTTTCGAATTATGAGGATTTTTTCAGTCGAGAGTGGTTGTTAAGGAAATAGTGTGAATTGCTAACACTTTAATCGAGATTAAGAATGGTCGAGTTCTTAGAACCTTTGGGACATAAAGGCCATGTTAAACATACGGTATGTGACAAGGGTGTTACTAGATAAGGGTAGGTGTTAAGTGGAATATACTCTAATGACGATTTTTTTATGTGTTTATAGAAACTTCGGAGGAACCACGAGCCTTACCTTTGGGATATCGAGATCGAGGCAAGATCTTTTCTATCACTACTTTGAAAAATTATTTATCTTCAAAGAAACTTGATTTCATGAAATACATATATATGTGATGCTATTGTTACTATATTGTTAAGAAATGGTTTTCCTTGATTATTGATGTAAAAAAAGGAAGGTATATGAGTATGATATGAATATGGATATGAATATGAGTATGAGATGGATATGAATATACATAGAGATGATTATGCATGAAGTGAACATGCCTTATGATTAAGGGAATATAAAGGAATGGTATCAGTTGTTATCTAAAGATTGTTAGGAATAATTCATAAGTTGTGATGTGAAGAATAGAATTTACACATTATACTTCTTGTAATCCTGATCTTATAAAGGATTTAGCACTGTATTTAGGATTTATGTGTAAGACAGTTATCCGTATAGTTTAGTCAGGAATGAACAGTGTATCGGAGACTACATGTCAGGAACAGAGAGCAAATCCTGATGACGGTCCAATACTGATGGTTGATCAGATACTGATGCAGTGTTCAGATCCTGATATCGGTCGTGTTTCTGATGATGTCATTATGGATGCTACAGAAACTGGCAAGTGCTATAAAACAGGATCGTTGTTTGAAGAACAAGCAAGAAGATATTATGAAGGAAAGAGTTTTTCTATTGAAGGAAACTATCGACTAGAAGGCAGAACATTGTCATGTATAGATTATATCTTTCTGTTATTAGTTGATAGGTAGCATTATAAATACTCTCTCAATATCATTGTAAAGAGCGTGAGTCGAACAAGTGAATGTGCGTAGCTCTGTATAAGGTTTGTATTCGAGAGTTCGAAACAAACAGAGAGAGATTTGTATTGTCAGCAGCTGCTAAAGGTATTGTACACCTTTGGTAGAGTTTGTATTTGATCTTATTAATGCAAACAAGAGTTTGATTCATTCGTTTATTCTTGTTCATATAATCAAGCAAAAATCAGACACGATTATATAACTTGTATTCAACCCCCCCTTCTACAAGTTATTCGAGTTAACAATTGTATCAGAGCAGGTTGATTTCGAGTAATCATAAAGATCTGCAATCATGTCTGGTTACAAAGATGGGAATACTAAAATTCTTATGCTCAAGAGAAACGAATATACTCTATGGGAAGTAAAGATGTTGCATCATCTGGAAGCAACAGATCCTGATTATCTTGACAGAATCAGAGATGGACCTTTTGTTCCAACAAAGGTCGTTGGACAAGCAACAGTTGATGGTGTGGTTTTCCAGAACATACAGCAGAGAAGCCAAAATATGAATGGTCAGATAAGGACAAGGAGAATGTTCTCAAAGATGCTAAAGTGAGAAACATATTATTCAACAGTCTTGATTCTGTTCTCACTAACTATGTTCTCTCTTGTAAAACTGCTAAGGATATATGGGACAATCTTAAGGTTCACTGTGAAGGAACTAAGCCTGTCAGGAAGAATATGAGGACATTACTTATACAACAGTATGAGTACTTTGAATCCAAGTTTGGTGAGTCACTTACTGATACCTTTGATAGGTTTACAAAACTCATCAATGAGATGGCCATACATGGTAAATATTATGACTTGGAGGATATGAATACAAAGTTCATGAAAGCTTTGCCTGATTTCTACAATGAGAAGATATCTGCGATCGAGGAAGCTAATGATCTAGATGAGATTTCATTAGAGGCAATATATGGAAAATTGAGAGCTTATGAACTTGACAAGCAGCAGAAGAAGAGCAGGAGTGAAGGAAAGATGAAGACTATTGCACTTACTGCTCAATCTGAAGTTAAGAAGCTTCCTGAAGAACAGCATGAAGAGATTGCTGTAAAGAATTCAAGGAAGAAGAAAAGCAAAGAAAGTTCTGAGTCAGAGACTACTGATATGGACTCTGACAACAATGATTCTGAATCTGATATGCAAGAACTCTTTGCTATGTTTGCTAAAGCTTTCAAGAAAGGAAGATTCAACAGGAGAAGATTTAGCAAAGGACCTTTTCAAAAGAAGGAGGAGAGGAAGAGTGACAAAAGCAAAAGTACAATTGTCAAGCTTGATAAGGCCAAGATCAAGTGCTTTAACTGCAGCGAGCTTGGACATTTTGCTAGTGAGTGTAAGAAGCCTAGGAATTCAGGAAAGGGTAATGCACTTATGGTCACACAGAAGGATTGGGCTGATTCCAGTGACTCTGAAGATGAATTGGATTATGACAACATTGCATTGATGGCCAATAGTTCAGACAAACCTGGATCTCCAAAGAAAACTTCTCCATCCTCTGTTAAGGTATCACTTCACTCTCTTGATTCATTTGATAGCTTAAATTCTGATGAAATTAGATCTATCCATGCTGAGTTTAAGAATCTTATGACTAATTTTAGAATTCTTACTTGTGAAAGAGATGAACTTAAGGTTAAGAATGATAAATTAGTTGATAGAAATAATTTTCTTGAATCTGAATTAATTCAAATGGAAGAATACAAGTTAAGTTCTGATAAAGCTAAGCATGATTATAGTGTTATTCTTGAGGCTTATGACTATGTCAGAAAAGAACTAGAAGAAGAGAGAGATGTGATTAAGACCATTAACAATTCCAGTAAGAAGACAATAGAAATCTTTGAGAGTGGAATTCGTGGTAAGGTTAATGGTTTAGGTTTTGATAAGGCTAGACAAGAAGAAAAAGTAGCTATTTTCAATGATGATAGTAAGGTAGAAGCTAACACATCTAAATCTGAAGGTAAGAAAACTGTTTCTGAACCTAATCATGTTAAATTTGTTGATTCAAAAGGTACCCCTGTTGTACACAAAAGGATTAACAATAGTAATTCAGATGAGAAAGTGTTAGAGAAACCTAAGAATGTAAACATAGGGTTTCTGTCTAAGTCTCAGTTGAAACAGAGATTAGATGGTCTTTCAGAGTCTAGCAAGATCAAGAGAAATAGGAATGGAAAAGAAGGTATTAACAAAGAGAATAATTACAAGAATGTACCTGATGCACCTAGGAAAAAATGCTATAAGTGTGGAAATCATAATCATTTGGCCCTAGACTGCAATCAAAAACCTTCTTGGAAAACTGAGTCCAGATTCCCCAAGACTCAGAAAATTCAATACCAACCACAAAAAGCTTGTTATCATTGTGGTAGTTTACTTCATTCCATTTACATGTGTAGAGAATATCATGAACTGTATTATGACTATTATTCTTTGAAATCTGAAACTCCTAGTCACAAACAGTTTGTGAGATCAGAGTCTAAAGTTGACTCTGCAACAGGTAAAATAAAAGCAAAATCTTCAAAGTCTGTTGTCTCTAAATCTAGTAAGAAAGGATCCAATCAAAGTTGGGTCCTAAAAAATTCTAACTAGTTACTTTTTGTTTGCAGGGCACAGGAAAGAAGCATTCAATTATCTTGGACAGTGGATGCTCTGGACATATGACTGGAAAGAAGTCCCTGCTTACAAAGTTTGAGAGGAAAGCTGGCCCAGTAATATCTTTTGGAGATGGCAACAAAGGAGAAACTCTGGGATATGGCTCAATTGTTTTGGGGAATGTCATCATAGGAAATGTAGCACTGGTTGAAGGCTTGAAAAATACTCTTTTAAGCATAAGTCAACTGGGTGATAAAGGTTACAAATCAATCTTTGACAGAGAAGGATGCAAAATCTTGAATATGCAGAATGGAGACATTGTTCTAACTGGTCAAAGACATGGTAACATATATGAAGCCAGCTTAAGTGATACATCTAAAGGAATTGTTAGATGTCTCTACAGCAAAGCAACAAGTGATGAAAGCTGGAATTGGCACAAGAAGCTCTCACATCTTAATTTCAAGAAGCTTAATCAACTTGTTAAACACAATTTGGTGAGAGGCCTACCTCAGGCAAATTTTGTGCAAGATGGACTTTGTGATGCATGTCAGCTTGGAAAGCAAAGAAGAACCACTTTCAAGAGCAAAACTGAAAATTCAATTACTGAACCATTTCACATGCTACATCTTGATCTTTTTGGTCCAGTAAACATTATGTCTAACAGCAAGAAAAGATATGCTCTAGTTATGGTGGATGATTTCACAAGGTTCACATGGGTGTTCTTTCTACAAAAGAAGGATGAAGCTCCTCAGCAAATCATTGAACTCATCAAGAATATTCATAATAACTCTGAGTACAAAGTCAAAGTACTTAGGAGTGACAATGGTACAGAATTCAAGAATTCTACAATGGAGGGGTTTTGTGCAGACAATGGAATCACTCAACAGTTTTCTGCACCTGGTACACCTCAACAAAATGGTGTAGTGGAAAGAAAGAACAGGACTCTCATAGAGGCAGCAAGAACCATGCTTGCAGATGCAAAACTTCCAACCTACTTTTGGGCAGAAGCTATTAACACTGCATGTTTCACTCAAAATTGTACCTTGGTAAATAGTCATGGAAAAACTCCCTATGAGATGATCAAAGGAAAGAAACCAAGTGTGAAATATTTTCACATCTTTGGATGCAAATGCTATGTCCTAAAAGTTCATCCAGAACAACTTGGAAAATTTGAAGCCAAATCAGATGAAGCAATTTTTCTAGGATATTCAGCATCTAAGGCCTTCAAAGTTTATAATCTCAGAACTCACATTGTTATGGAATCAATTCATGTTGCATTTGATGATAAGAAATTTGGAATTTTGCAAACTGATGAAAGCCATGACAAATTGGAATTTGAAAATCTGAAGAATTCTGAGATACTCTCAAGTGATGATGAAGGTTCTCCAGAAGGAATTTCTATTGCTTCTCAAAGGAATGCTACTGTTGAGGGGGAGCAAATAAATCAGAGAGAACACAGTGATCATCAGGAGCAGACTAGTCTTTCAGAGTCTATTCCATCAGGAATTGACGTTTCAGAGTCTACTGAGGAAAGATTAGTAACTAGCAGCAATATGGAATCTACTGATTCTATTGATCAAAGGAGAGTTTTTGAAGGTAGAGAGAATTCTTCTACAAGGGATACCACTAACTTAGGGGGAGAGACTAGCAGAGTTAATCTACCACCTGTTAGAAAATGGACAAAGGATCATACTGAAGATTTGATAATTGGTGATCCAAATAGTGGTGTTCGAACTAGAAGATCAATTCAAAATGAATGCTTGTATAGTTGTTTTCTCTCAAAGAATGAACCTAAGAAGGTTGAAGAAGCCTTACAGGATCCTGATTGGGTAATTGCAATGTAGGAAGAGTTAAATGAATTTGAGAGAAACAAAGTCTGGAAACTGGTACCAAGACCTAAAGATAGATCTATTGTTGGTGCAAGATGGGTTTTCAGAAACAAGCTAGATGAATCTGGTATGATTGTAAGAAGCAAAGCAAGACTGGTGGCCAAGGGTTATTCTCAGGAAGAAGGCATTGATTATGATCAGACCTTTGCACCTGTAGCAAGATTGGAAGCAATCAGAATGTTTCTTGCATTTGCAACTCATTTAAAATTCAAGGTATACCAGATGGATGTAAAGAGTGCTTTTCTAAATGGCAAACTTGATGAAGAAGTGTATGTAGAACAGCCACCTGGATTTGTTGATCCAAAGTTTCCAAATCATGTCTACAAACTTGACAAGGCACTCTATGGACTAAAGCAGGCACCAAGAGCATGACTCTGATTATGCAGGGTGTAAGATAGACAGGAAAAGCACTACAGGTACATGTCAATTCTTGGGAAATAGATTGATTTCTTGGGCAAGCAAGAAGCAACAATCTGTTTCAACCTCAACTGCAGAAGCTGAGTACATAGCAGCAGGCAGTTGTTGTGCACAGCTCCTTTGGATAAGAAATCAGTTGCTGGATTATGGTATAACACTTAGTAATATTCCTATGTTTTGTGATAATACTAGTACTATTAAAATTGCAGAAAATCCAGTTCAACATTCAAGGACTAAGCACATTGATGTCAGGTATCATTTTATTAGAGAACATATTGAGAATGGTACTGTGGAACTTCATTTTGTTTCTACTGACAAACAGCTTGCAGATATTTTAACTAAACCACTTGATGAGACTACATTCAGTAGACTAGTAAGTGAGTTAGGAATGTTAAATTTTTAGATCTGTAACATCTGCAAAAGTAGCAAGGTATGTTGTTCTTAGCTTATAGACTTGATATTCCTGTCAGGATCTATATTTGATTGTTAAATGCTTTAGCTATAACACTTTGCCTTGATAAATTTCAGTATGATAGACTTGTAATAATCATCAGGATTAGATTTGTTATCAGGATGCTGACGTCATCAGTATTGTGTCAGTATCAGGATTATGAAAATTGTTTCAAATTCTGACGTTTACTTTGTGTAGTAATCTAATTATGTGATGTGTTAAGTCTATGCTAGCAAGTTTTGATATTTGCATACTGATAATTTATACATTATTCAAAAAAATCAAAAGACAAGCAGATAACAAGAAACTGTATTTTCATTAATAGAAATCATTACATGGAAATGAAATACAACATCTTTTTGTCTAAATTTCTATTGATAATTCTATACTTGTCTATTGATATGAACTCTGAGGTACAGGACAAGGAGCATCTCAAGAAATCCATCAGGGGATGGAAGCCTCATTTGCTCTTGGATTCCTTGTCTGGGCGACTTGAATGAGAGCAGCTAACTTAAATGTATAGCATCCCCATCAAGATCAACCTCAGACTCTCGGCCAAATTCTTCATCCTCAAGTTTTGAGGAGGTTAGGGGAAGATTGTATCCAACAGATGGATGTTCTAGGAGAAATCTCTGGATATTGTCGAAAACCAATCCATTTATGATTAGTTTGATGAGAAGAGTCATTTGTTCAAAGAGATGATCAAGAACAGGATGTTCGTCGATTGAGAAAAATCTGAAAAATGGGTTTGAAGGGATTTTTGGTTTGAGAAGCATTGTTGAGAAGAAAAGAAATTGAAAGGTTTTGGAGAATGGCATAAGGCGTCTGGTTCTTTTAAAGAAAGACGTGAGAAGCTGAGCAGTCACTTGGAAATTTTAATGAAGTCAAATGCTAATTATTGCATGTGACTGTATTTCTTGTTTTCAGGAAATATTGAAAATATCTAACCAATTGTTTTTTGTTCAGATTAATTGTTTATTTCTTTTTCAGATAAAAGAAAAATGCCACGTGGAAAACTCCATATTAAGTCTCTGATGATATTGATCAGGATTTCATGTGTGACCATCAGGATTTGAAAATTATATTTTTAAATCACATTGCATTTTGTGATTATTTTGATGAGAGGTCATCAGGAAAAGGAAGCTGATCAGTATTGCTTATTTATACCCTGATTTATTTCATGAAAAATCAATTTTGGATTTTATTTTCCAAAAATCGTGGGTAACCGCATTTTTCAGGGACTGACACCTGTCAATCTACGTATCAACGTGGGATAGTGGTCTGAAAGATTTGTGAAATATATTTGTTTTGAAACTCTAATCGTGTAATTGCTTTCTCTAATTTTACATTCTCTAAAGCAAAAATCACTCTTGAGTTTTCAAAATCAATAATCCATTTCAAGAATTTTTCAAGTTTCTTTTCAGATCAAAAATGGCAGCTCAGAGAAGATTACCTAAATCAGTAGCCTTCAAGTTTGGTGACTTTAATTTTATGACAAATAATCATGTTGCAGCTATCACCAACAAGGAAGGAGTGTCATCTGATTTTCATCCAATCATGGACTTTCTGGCATATGGACCATTAAGTTATGCATTGACAGCATCTCCACAGATTAATCAAGTAGCTGTTTCACAAGCTTGGAAAAATGCTGAGGTAATTGATTCTACTCAGAGTCAATCAGGTAAGATTGTTCTACATTTAGGACAAGATTCATTTGACATTACTGAATCTGTTGTTAATTCAGTACTTTGCTTACCTGTTACTGATAGTTATGAGAATGTACCATCTGATGATAATATAAGAACTATGTTGTCTGAATTAGGTTATAGTGGACCTCTAGATAACATGAGCCAGTTGAATAGGTCTTTTCTTAGAAAGGAATGGTCTTTTTACTTTGATCAAATTGCTAAATGTTTTACTGGCAAATGTAGTTCTTTTCAGCAAATTACTTCTGTTACATCACATATTGCTTATAGTTTGCTTTATGACAGAGTAATCAACATTGGTCATATTATCTTAAGTCAGATGAGTATCAAACTTGGGTTAAGAGATCGAAACAGGAAAATGGTTTATTATCATAGATTTATGCAAATGTTTATTAACCATTTTATTCCTGATGTTGAAACTAGATTTGGTAGAGAACATTGTGTTTCTTCTTATGAACAGCAAAAGAGAATTTTCTCTGACATTACAAAGAAGGACAATGAAAAGAATCTAGATGAAATACCTGCAATTCATTATCCACAACATGTTCAGGTAATTCTTAAAACTCATCTTCCTACTTTCTACAATTCTTCTTTCTTTTGTGGTGAAATGGATCAGGAATCTCAATTGGAGGAGAACCCACCTGTGTCTACCCAAGTAGCCCAAAACATTATAGTCTCTGAAACAATTCAAGAACCAAATTTTGATCCACAACCTATTGTTTCAAAGAAACCAACCTCTGGTGTTTCTCAAAAGACATCAGTTGTAAGGAAGAGAAGATTTGTTGTGTCAAGTAGTAGTAGTAACTCTAGTGAAGATGATGATGATTTAACTCTTGCTGAGAGAGCAGAATTGAAGGCTGCAATTCAACTTTCTTTGTTAGCACAAAGAGATGAAAAACCTAGTCACAGCCAGGCTGCAGTCTCTCAAAAGGCTGTAGTTCTTAAAAAGGGAAAACAGTTACTGGATACTGTCTCTCAAAAGACTGTGTCTATTGAACCAAGATCTCATCCCAAGATCACTTCTGTGTCTACACCTCTTGAGTCTTCTCAGGATAAATCTTTTGCTCACTATATCAGGAGAACAAGGAGAAAGATTCAATTGTCACCTACACACACAGAGTCTAGTCCAACTAATATCATGCAGGTTTCTACAAATCAAGCTACATCTATGTCAGTATTTGACAAGAGAGATCTGGATATTGATTCTTCATGGGAAACTACATTATCATACAGACTGGCTATGGGACTAATTTCTCTCAAAGTGAAGTTGTCAAGGCCTGTTCTAGACTTTCTGGTTGAAAGAGTACCAAAACTTTTATTTCCAGATGAATATGGACTTCTACATCAAAGACTTGACTTAATGAAGATGTATTTCTATGTGTCTGTCAGAAGACAATTAGTCAAAAAATTTGGACTCTCGAAGCATGGTGCACTTCAATCACTTCATGCATATTTATTTGACAAGAATGTCATTATTGAAGATGCTTCAACTCAAGGTGAACAACTGGAGGAAGTAGATAGAGGAATGCAGTCAACAGAAGATATTATTGCACCAGTGGTGGATAGTAGGAAAGATCAGATCACAGTCACTGTAACACAAGAACCATCTAGTCAGAGGAAGGATGACTCAGGAGCTATGATAGCTGATGTTGAAAGGACTTCTGTGATGACTGAAAATGCAAGTGAGATACACTATGATATGGGAGGAATGACTTTGGTTGATTTTTCTGAAGATCAAACAAATTTTGTTCAGTCAGAGTCTATCCACCTTGAGGGTGTGTCTCAGCAAACAACACTTAAAGACGGTGATGTACTAACTATGGTGTCAAATGAAGTATTACTGAAGACATCAGAGTCTAGTAAAGAACCTGAAAGTGGTATACTGGAGCCTGTAGTTTCTGAAAGGAAAGAAGATGATTGTAAGGGTTCAGAGACTATAGTAGCTCACTCCTTGGAGAAAACCTCAAGCCACATGCCAAATGAGGAACCCTCTCTCCATGTGAGTTCAGGTATAAAAACTTCTTCTAAACTCTATTTTTCTGTAGGTCATGAGAGCACTTATCTAAATTTGAGTGATACACTTGAAAAGATGGACTTAGATCCACAATTTGAGCGGCTGGCTCCTGACCAGGCAAAAGGTGAGGTAGAAAGAGTGTTGACTTTAGTAAGTCAAAGTGAGAATGAGGGTATGGATGATCAACTCCATAGTAAGGGAGAGAAAATTAGGAAACCATCATTTGATTTCTGGGATCAGGTTTTTCCTGAATCTTGGTCTGAAAATTTGGGTATGGATGCTGGTACTTATTCATTCATCAAAATGTATCAGAAGAATGACCTAGCACATCACAATGCAAAGCCAGAAGTTAAAGCTCATAAGCAAAAGGAGAGGCTTGCAGGAATCATTAACAGAAGAGGTGCTAGGATAAAGCAATCTCTTGATACATATGTACCAGATGAAGATCCTAATGATCCTAGTGTTCCTTTGTATGTACTTCCAATATCAGCTAGAATTGAGACATCAACAGTCTTTGATCACTCTAAGGAGGAGTCAGGATTTGAAGATGTTAGTACACAGAATACTGGTGAAGGAGATGATGATCATGTTTCAGTTCCAGAACAGAAAGATGAAGATGTTGATACTTCTAATCAGGTTTTATTACTTGAATATCATACAACTCAAACAATTTCTTCTACAAGACTTGAAGATACAGTTCTTTCTGATTCTGATACTAGAGATACTAGAAGCACTTCCAATATTGAAGTTCATTCTGATGTTTTGAAAGATATTCAGAATTCTCAAATTGCTATTCAAACAAGACTTCAATCACTTGAAGATAATCAAGTCACAATTATGGAAAATCAAGCAGTTCTTATGAATCTCATTTGTTCTGTTTCTGAATCTCTTGGAATTAATGTTGCTGATGTCAAAAAGGGGGAGATAAAGACAATTCAAAGACAACAACAACACTACCAGACTGAAGGAGATAAAGATAAAGCTGGGGAAGATAAAGAGCAGACAAAGGGTAGTAAAAAGAAGAACCAGGAGTGACAGTGGTGAATCTCAGCTAGGAAGTGGTAAAGGAAGAGCAGCATTAATAGTTAAAATTCTTTCTTCTAAGTACTAGATAAATGTCTACATCTGAGAAGGAGGTACTTAAACTTCATAATTCGACATTCATAAATTCTATTCTGGTTGTATTGTTATATGTTTTGACATCCACAACTTAGATTTATGCTTCAGATTTTAAAGCATAAATAGGGGGAGATTGTTAGGAATAATTCATAAGTTGTGATGTTAAGAATAGAATTTACACATTATACTTCTTGTAATCCTGATCTTATAAAGGATTTAGCACTGTATTTAGGATTTATGTGTAAGACAGTTATCTGTATAGTTTAGTCAGGAATGAACAGTGTATCGGAGACTACATGTCAGGAACAGAGAGCAAATCCTGATGACGGTCCAATACTGATGGTTGATCAGATACTGATGCAGTGTACAGATCCTGATATCGGTCGTGTTACTGATGATGTCATTATGGATGCTACAGAAACTGGCAAGTGCTATAAAACAGGATCATTGTTTGAAGAACAAGCAAGAAGATATTATGAAGGAAAGAGTTTTTCTATTGAAGGAAACTATCGACTAGAAGGCAGAACATTGTCATGTATAGATTATATCTTTCTGTTATTAGTTGATAGGTAGCATTATAAATACTCTCTCAATATCATTGTAAAGAGCGTGAGTCGAACAAGTGAATGTGCGTAGCTCTGTATAAGGTTTGTATTCGAGAGTTCGAAACAAACAGAGAGAGATTTGTATTGTCAGCAGCTGCTAAAGGTATTGTACACCTTTGGTAGAGTTTGTATTTGATCTTATTAATGCAAACAAGAGTTTGATTCATTCGTTTATTCTTGTTCATATAATCAAGCAAAAATCAGACATGATTATATAACTTGTATTCAACCCCCCCTTCTACAAGTTATTCGAGTTAACAAAGATATATAAAGGAATGGTATCAGTTGTTATCTAAAGATATATAAAGGAATGGTATCAGTTATTATTTAGGGTTATATGATTTATAATATTATATTCTTTCTAAGTATTTTGATTTAATAAATATTATTGAATGGTATTTAATACTTTTGAGATAAATGGAATACTCTATGTATATAAAAGCATATTGATTTCATTGAATACAGAGGAGATGTCTGAGTCATAATCAAAGTATTATGACATATATAATTTTTTAAAGGTGATGATAAATGGAAATGGAAATGATATATGTGAAAGGAAATGTGAATGGAAATGTGAATGTGAATGGAAATGGAAAATGTGAAATGGTATTTGATGATTTGAAAAAGGGGGATTGCAACAGTAAGCGTAAGAGGCTGTGTGGTAGTGGCACAGTCCAGCATCCAATATTTTATTTCGGCACGAAGATGCCAAGGGAGGATGTAGCAGGTAGCCTTCCTCCAGGGTTGATTACCCGCAATCCGAAGAGGTTTTGCAGAAGTCCTTAGCCGAGGAACACGTGTATGGGATCTTGAAGCCTCATGGTTACCAACTTCAAGTTTCGATTAGAGAACTCTTCTCCGCGATTAAGGCCTCAAAAGCGCCTTAAAAACATCTCAACTGATCGCGAGACCGATCGGAAGGGCGCTGAATTCTTCATCTCCAACTCAGTCGATCTCCGGTTGACCCTCCTGAGTTAAGACCGATCGTTCAGATAGACGGGGGTAAACTAATGAGCTCGGATATTAATGAACTATACAGAAGAGTTATCTATCGGAACAATACTCTTACCGACCTATTAACAACAAGTAGATCTACGCCAGGAGAATTAGTAATGTGTCAGGAGAAATTGGTACAAGAAGCCGTGGATACACTTCTTGATAATGGAATCCGTGGACAACCTATGAGGTAGGGATCATCCCTTCTACTAGTAGTAAACAGAGAGCGGATACGGTCAGGCGACTGATCATCGTCCTACGTATCTGGCGCCAGCAGAGATCCCCAAAACTTGAAAGAAAGAATTGAAAATGGTTTTCAGATTTCAATAACTGAAAACAGAAAAGTGATATGGAATGATGGAATTATTATTACAAACGAAGAGAAACTGATTTTATATTAATTTATATGATTGTTGCATAAGACGGAAATGAGAAGATTATAGCGAGAGATTTGTTCAAGTTTTTATATTATCTTGAAAGATTACACTGAAATGGTATATTGATGGTTATAGCATTCAAGAAGAGGGACTGATATTATATGATGTTAGAAGCGAGACTGATGGAATGATACTATATATTTCTTACGTACAAGGATAATTGGAAAGTGTATATACATATTGAATGGAAATAAAATTCTCCCATAATAACTGAAGTTGCTTTTGTCTATTATATATATGCAACAGTTTATTTTCCTTTGATGTTAGTAGATAGAAATTATCTTGCTGAGCTATTTTGGCTCATTCTTGCTACTTATCTATATACAACTAGGAATGCCAATACTTCGCAGAACGCCCCGCAAGAGGGTAGGGGAAAGGCGACCTTCTGAGAGCACGCTAGCATCGATTCCTGAGGTAGCGTAGAGGCAGACGGGTTCTGAGAGCTTATGTATAATTAAGGGTGTAAGAATGTAATAAACTTTTGATTGTTGGAACGCTTCATGTCGAAGTGTCATTCAACAATGTACTTAAGTATGATCCTGGTTTGTAATAACTGTTCAACTCTTAATTTTATTATGGTAAAAGTTGTTCTCTGAGCATATGACTGGTATGTGTGTGTATTATTGCGGGGTCAATGGCATAAGTATTAATTGTAAAAAAAAAACTCAAGAGATATTGATATTGAATGGAAATTGGTCCGTGATGGCCCGGATTTATGACCCCGTATCTAGGGCTGTCACAGATGGTATCAGAGCTTAGAGTCATATTGCTCAGGAACAAGAGTGATAGTAATATACACACATATAGATATATAGGTAATGATATAAAATATGAACTCACATCGAGTTCCAGGGGGGTTTATCGAACGAAGCGTTTATTCTAAGTCGTAATTATAATTTTATAGATTATCGCTAATAAAGGTTATTATGCCAAAAGTGTTAAGTTTATGTAGCACGCGAGATCGATATGAGAAAGGGAATATTTGAGGTAACGGGAATTGTACGTTAGAAAATATTGTGAGTATGTGTGGTATGTTAGAATATACAATTTAGAAGTATAATTTGAAGGGTCCTTGATACCGGAGCAGTGTCAGACTAAGACGATCAATATTAAGTAAGTATATCGATTAGAGGGTTGTGTTCTATTATGGATAAAGGCAGAAAGTATCGAGCCAAGTCAAGACTAGGTAAATGACGATAATTGGGAATATAAGACGATAGTTTAAGGCTAAAGGATAAGTGCCAAATTTAAGAAATTTTGGGAAATACGCAGTCTAAGATAAATGGTATTTGAGGAAAACTTTCCATTATTGGGATTTTCAATTGGGCAGAAGCTATTAACGGTACCTATTCTCAAATTTTCTAAAGCCCTGCTAAATTATGTTATTGAGTTTCAAATTTTCCTCCAATGATCTATATAAACTCCAATGATTAAAGACTCATTACCTTCACGCTTAATGTAGACAACATGTTCAAATGGACACTTGATAAAACCCATCTTCTCCAGACATTTGTTCAGCTTAGTGTACCAGGCCCGTGGGGCTTGATGTAAACCGTATAGTGCCTTCATAAGTTTGTACACTTTATGCTCCTGGCCTTCCTTTATATCCACATGATGAATCTCCCACTCATTCTTGGCTGCAAGAGCTAACAATAAACGAACATTTTCTATTCTTGATACTGGAGCGAAAACTTCCTCATAATCAATACCATACCTCTGAACGTATCCCTTCGCGACCAACCTGGCTTTATACTTTACCACTTCATCACTAGCATTTCTTTTAACCTTGATGACCCACTTCAAATCGATGGCTTTGTGCCCTGGAGGTAATTCTGTGAGCTCCAGGTTTTGTTCTTCTCTATTGCTTCAAGCTCACTTCTCATAACAATTCTCCAATTATCATCTTTCACTGCCTGTGCATAGGTAACTGGTTCATCAATCGACAAGATTAATTCATCTGCTATTTCAACTTCCTCAGTGGTATTATATATATCAGAAATGAGTCTGAAACGTCGTGGCTCGCTGTTGTCATCTGAAATTTCAGACTCACTTCCTTCACATGTATCTGTCGTTTGCTCACTCAAATCTGGTGAATGTGGGATTTCCATTGTATCAGTCAGCCGTGCACTCGATCCTCGTGACTGTGGTGTTTCAGTTTCACCTTCTCTATCACCATTTTCTGTTTCACCTTCTCTATCACCATTTTCTGCTTCACCTTCCAGTGGAAAGCCTACCATAGTAAACGTACTCACTATCTGTTTATCATATTTTCCTTCATAGTTCCATTCCCAACTTTTCCCTTCCTCAAACACAACATCTCTACTGATGTGTATAGCACCTGTGTTTGGATTAAACAACCTGTAAGCTTTAGTTCCAGGCTCACGACCAAGATGCACGACTCTTTTACTTCTGTCATCTAATTTCTTTACATGCACACTAGGAATTTTCATGAAAACGACATAGCCAAATACCCTTAAATAATTAATCTATGGTTTCTTTCCCATTCATGCTTCATACGGGGTCTTTTCGCTCACAACTCGTGTAGGCAATCGATTCAACAAATAGACTGCATGTCTAATAGCTTCCCCCCACATATAAGATGGCATATTGCATTCCTTTAACAAACTTCGAGCCATTGCCACCACTGTTCTGTTGCGACGCTCCACAACTCCGTTTGGTGCGGGGAATAAGAAGCTGTGAAATGTCTAACTATTCCGGCATCCTCACAATACTTTGCAAACTCCTTTGAGCAAAATTCGCCTCCCCAATCTATTCTTAGTACTTGCACGACCTGTTTTGACTCCCTTTCGACCAAAGCCTTGAATTTTTTAAACACACCCAGAGCCTTATCTTTAGCCTTTATCATGTATACCCACATCCATCGACTATAGTCATCAACCAACAAAAGAAAATACTTGTTTCTTGCTGGTGTTTGAGGTAATATGGGACCACAAATGTCCCCGTGAATCAGCTCCAAACATTTTTTGGCAGAAAAACTAGCCTGAGAGGGAAATGGTCGTCGAGCATGTTTAGATAGAAGGTAACCCTTGCATACAGCCTTTGGATTAACCAATTCTGGAAGTCCATGCAGCACCTTGTTCCTTGTCATGACTTGGAAATTGACATGACCCAAACGTGAATGCCAGAGCCATGAGTGTTCCTCTGTTTTCGTCATCATAAACATACCCATGTTCTCCTCAACAACAAGTTTGTATAACCTGTTTGAGGTTCTCTTTATTTTAATCAGTAAACTTCCAGTGTTATCATACACCCACAAATGCTCACCACTAAGTATAACTTTATTACCGTTCTCCAACAACTTCCCCAAACTAATTATATTGTTATAGAGTGTGGGAATAAAGTATACCTCATCTAGTATTCTTTCCTCACCATTTCTATAGATAAAACTCCCAGATCCTTTCCCCTTGATTTCAACCATTGAATCGTCCCCAAACCGTACTCAACCAGTTATTCCTTCATCCATATACTTGAATTTTGCTCGTTCTCCACTCATGTGATTGCTAGCCCCATTGTCTAAGTACCAAACACTTGAGTCACCACATTTTTCGTTGCCACATGCATTTAAATGTGGGGTTATACTTCCTTCGATCAACAACACCATTTCTTCAGTATCATCTCTACACTCAAGCATTAGAAGTGCAGGCTCATCATCAGTTGTCTGTGACAGATTGACCTCACCTTTCTGTTCTTTATTTGGCTTTCTACACTCCGCTACAAAATGCCCATAAGCTTGACAATTGAAGCACCTTACCCTGCTTCTATCATGAACTCCACGAACAGATTCTCTGCCACGATTCTCATTGCTACTTCTTTGTGCCCCTTTGCTGGTTTTCTTCAGCCACTCTTCCCTGGTCAACAACAGTTTCCCTTCTGTGTTCTCTCTCTTTGTCCACTCTTCCTCAGTAAGGAGAAGTTGATGTCCACCATTGTGGTTTAACTGTCTTTCAACCTTTCTTAATGCGCCTTGAGTGCTCCCACAGTCTCTTCAACGGACATGATTTCTAAATTTCCAAATTGTTCAATAGTTGAAGCAATTTGTAAAAATTTAGTTGGCACCGCTCGAAGTAGTTTTTTCACCACATAAATCTCCTCAACTGTCTCCCCCAAAACTCGAATGTTCGTCACCAAGCTATTCAACCTCATACATAATCTGCTCTGTTTCTTTCATAATCAATGTCTCGAATTCAGCCCTCAGAGTCTGAGCTCTTGCCCTCTTGATCTTGTCTGCACCTAAGCTCATTGTTTTAATTGCATCCCATACCTCTCTCGCCGTTTTCCTTTCTGCTACAGATAGTAGGATGTCCTCAGGAATCCCTTAGTAGATGATGGCCATCACCTTTTTATCTGTCTTGTCTTCCACAGCCACTTTAGGATCCTTCAATTCTATGGCTTCCCACACACCAAGGGCTTGCATAAATACTCTCATTTTCAATGCCCACGCTGTATACTTTACCTTAGTCAGAATAGGATAACTTAGACCGAATGAGCTTTCTTTACCGTTGTTGGCATTGTTCTTCAAGGTAACCTGAACGTAGCTCTAATACCAGATATTAAAAAAAAATCACAACACAGATGTATGTACTCACAAACTTGTAAGCTTATTTGATTACTGCTGGATAAACGTTTACAGTGGAAAGACTTAAAATACGCTAATGCTAGATGTGAAACTTAAATAGAAACTACAGACTGTGGTTATCGACTAAAAACCAGGAGCATATCCTGATATAGCTTAACCACCTTCTCTACTAATTCTCAAATACCAAAGACCAATTCTCATGCAACTACTTGGTCAGATGCAGCTGACTTATTCTAATAAAACAAAACAGAACATGATAATAATGTTTAGATTAATAATTACCCAACAGCTTTAAACAGTTACATACGAAGAGTGCAAATTGGTGATATTTGGATTTTGTTTGGCAAAAAATGTATCAAGATCATACGCAAACTATAGTCGGTTTCATTTTTTTCTTTTTAAATGAAAATGAAAACTGGGATAATAGTCCAAAATGGATGAAAACGTAAGTTTGGTATCGTATATCTTAAATGATAATTCTTAAATCAATTCTCCTATAATTTTCTTTCTGATTTAAAAAGTTTTTGCAATGACAACGACCTTGTGTGTAAGACACATGAGAGAACACTACCACTTGATGCTTTAGAAAAGGAAATGCTTGAAGGAAAAACCTAGATCCTAGAATTACAAGCAAATAAAGATTTAGATAGAGAACACCTGATTGGAGAATATATGACGTCTTGATGCATGATTACACTGAGGCTCCGTATATATATCCAACGTATTATTTTTTTTGTTTCCTTGATCATCGAATATTTAACTAACTCTGCTAAACTAACTCTACTAAATCATGATTTTGGTCTTGTGACAAGAGTTGGTTAAAAAAAATTCTTTGGCATGTCCTTATACAAAGTAGTATTTAGTTGTAGTCTCTTAGGTGTTCATTATCGTGAGACAAATTCTTACACAAAAAGACTTAAAAAGACTTGGTACGCGTGAGTAAGTAATCTAGAAAATCAATGGTTTGAAATTTGAAAATTGCATAACAAAATCATCCAGTCAATAGCACCAAACAGGTGTAAAAATAGCACACCATAGTCCCATAGTATAAAGGGATATTAGCCTTTACTAAATATTCTTACCAAACCCGTTATCTGTATGTGCCTTCGACCTAGAACTCTAACCAACATGATATTTCCCACTTTAGGGGACCCGATTCCGAAAATTTCTTTCACATCAACCTTGGTTGTTACTGTCATGTATGTTGCGTGTGAACGTAGTCATTCTGTCTATCAAAGGTGAGTCACGCAAAAATTCATTTTAATTTCTTTGGTAATTTTGTTTCGATAGGAAATTCTTTGATATGTGGCTTTGTTCACAGTAAAAATTGTAAGTACGTTATCTCTACAATCTAGAAGTGTGGAAGAATTTGTGAGTGTATACAATCTACTAATTAATCTAATAAATTAATAAAAACTATACAATGTATATAAGAGAAAACAATCCAAGAATTAGGGTTCTTCAATTGGCTATCACAAACATCTAATTTGTGTCTCTTGTGTTGTCAAAAAAAATCTTTCTAATTTCTATAAAATCCTCTTCCAAAGGTAAATTATAGTACCTACAGTCATCCCTTAATTCAAAACCAACGATTCTCAGTTTCATAATTAACATATATATCAATCTCCCCATCTAATACTTAAATTGTGTCTATAATATCATAAAAAAGAATAACAACTCCTTTCCCTCTTTGTTATAATTCCTAGAAATTCAATTACATGTTCACAACTCTTCTAGATATATAAAGCGCTCAGTGACAGTTTAGTAATAGCATATCACAACACCATCAAACATGCATAATAAGCCAACGAATACTACACAATCCTTTGATAAAAGGATTAGCTCCTCATGATAAGATAAAATAGATATAACCATGAGTTTAAGAACTAAAGTACGAAGAATAAAACTTTAAAAATCCCATTAAAGTTCGGATGTATCCCTTCACTCCTTTTCCAATCTCACTCTCAAAGTGCTTTTCTCCCCAACTCTCTCCATGGTACAGAAATTAGACTATTCTATTCTATAATATGTTGTGATATCGTCTCTCTACAATATATGTAGAAATTTAATATAATAAAGAGTTTTATTATTTTCTAAGAAAATTACAAGTTATTTCTCGAAACAAATTGAATAGTTTATGTGAAATTTATCGTCTTTCTTCCAGGCTTGTTTTTGGGCTCATAAAGTTGGAATATTGGTAATGGATCACTTCTAAAATTTTGATAATTTTGTTAGTTTTGCATGGGCTCTAAACTCACACTTCCTTAAAGTCGAGTTAGGGTCCAAACAGTGAAGGTTGCTCTTGCAGCCTATAAATCCGAATTTTCTTATAATTTATGTCTAAATATAATTTATTTTCACTTTTATTAAATAACAACTATATATTTCGGAATTACGCAAATTATGGTAAAAACTCAACCAACAAGGAAACATTAGCATAGAAAGCAATAAGGTACCAATATTTAAATAGCAAATAATGTCCTATTAAATGGGGGGAAAATCACGCTCCCCTCCCCATTAATATTTTTGGGATTCCATATAATTTTATTTTATTTGAACCCAGATAACAATTCAATCTCATAATCCAGTTATAAAATTGAAGATGAGCAATCCAATTTCATCAAAATTATTTTTAAATATCAAGTCACATGTCGTGCCCTCTAGCCATTATATAATTGTCTACTAATAAATTAGCTTGAATATACAGTAATTTGTTACCCATATTTCATAATATAAAAATATAAATGCTACAATGATTATTAATATAATAAATATTCTTTTATTCACAATTAGATACAGTTAGCCAATTAAAAAATTATGAATTATTTTAGGACCAATCAGAGGTGATTCCTAAATTTTAGACCATTCATATTATATTAAAAGTTTTCCTTATATACCATTCTCATCCTATCATTTAAAAATTTTAATTTAAATATATTAGTTACTTGATTTAACATATCCATATATTACATTTTTTTTAATAAAAAAATATTATAATAAATTAATATTTAAATTAAAATCAATCAGGATTATACAAATATATAATATTCAGCGATTTTCGCAATATATTTTCCACTCTTTTGATTTACAATTAATCATAATTACATAATTATAAATTACAGATTAATTTTTCTTATAAATATATATAAGAGTCAATCATTTGCAAACAACCTAAAAGATGTATAATTAACTAAATCAAAGAATGGCATAAAAAGCTGCCTAGGGTCCTAGAGGTTCATGTTTCTTCATCAACCATCACAAGCACAACCTAAAACAAGAGTAGAAAAAATAAGGTTAATGGTTGAAAATATACCTCTTGAAGAGAAGATAACATTTCTATGCAATTCTAATTGAAATTCAATTTATTAATTGTTCTACCAAAAGAATCATATGTACTTATTTGTAATAAAATATTGTGACATAGGAACTTATCGAATAAGTATATATTTTCAAGAAACTCAAACAAATATTAGAATTAGTGTAGGAATTGTTGAAAATTATATATCAAGAAAAATAAACTAATAACAACCTTATTTAAATGCCAATTAAAAATTATACATATAGAAAAAGATACAAATCCTTTATTATAATACCTGAGTCTACCACATATTAGTTAACCAATCAAAAATGAGGAATTATTTTAGGACCAATCAGACAGCATTCCTAAATTTTAGACCAATTATATCATATTAAAAGTTTTCCTTATTTATCTTTCTATACCCACGCTACTAACTATAGTTAGTTAACAATTCTGATTAAAATATAATAACTATTTAATTTAACATGCTTATATATTATATATATAATTTTAATCAAAAAATATTCGATAATAAATTTCTCATATAATTTATTTTCACTTTTATTAAATAACAACTATATATTTACGGAATTACGCAAATTATGGTAAAAACTCAACCAACAAGGAAACATTAGCATAGAAAGCAGTAAGGTACCAATATTTAAATAGCAACTAATGTCCTATTAAATGGGGGGAAAATCACGCTCCCCTCCCCATTAATATTTTTGGGATTCCATATAATTTTAATTCAATCTCATAATCCAGTTATAAAATTGAAGATGAGCAATCCAATTTCATCAAAATTATTTTTAAATATCAAGTCACATGTCGTTCCCTCTAGCCATTATATAATTGTCTACTAATAAATTAGCTTGAATATACAGTAATTTGTTACTCATATTTCATAATAAAAAAATATAAATGCTACAATGATTATTAATATAACAAATATTCTTTTATTCACAGTTAGATAAAGTTAGCCAATTAGAAAATTATGAATTATTTTAGGACCAATCAGACGTGATTCCTAAATTTTAGACCATTCATATTATATTAAAAGTTTTCCTTATATACCATTCTCATCCTATCATTTAAAAATTTTAATTTAAATATATTAGTTACTTGATTTAACATATCCATATATTACATATTTTTTAATAAAAAAATATTATAATAAATTAATATTTAAATTAAAATCAATCATGATTATACAAATATATAATATTCATTGATTTTCGCAATATATTTTCCACTCTTTTGATTTACAATTAATCATAATTACATAATTATAAATTACAGATTAATTTTTCTTATAAATATATATAATGAAATTATTTTTTTTCCCTAAATTATGATTACAATAATATATTTATATTAATTAATTAATTTTACCATTCGGTGCGTAGCACAGGTAGAACGCTAGTTATTAATATATTCTAGTTATCTGAATAGATATTATAAAGTTTAGACATATCATGTTGAAAATGAAGCCGTTAAAAATGAAACCCTCCATAAGAGAGTTTGCTGAGCTATATTTAGACAACACCGTTATAAATTGAAAGGTGTTCACGAGCACAAAGTTGAATTATTCACGATCACAATGTTATGAAATCGTTAGTTAATCTTCACATTGTTCAGAATCGAAACGGTGACATCTCAGTTCTAAATATAATGAATTTAAATTTATAATTAAAATCATTGAATTAGATGACTAATTGATTGAATATTGGAATGTTTTTGGATACAACCTGTTACAAAGTGAGCGCACTTTAAAAGAGGGTAAATTAATCTGTATTTAGCCAACATTGCAACAAATTGAATAATATTCATGATCACAACTATTAAAAACCAAAATCTCCAATAAAGCTAAAATATCCCCGTGTCTTGCACGGGAAATGAAGCTAATTATTGATAACAGCATGAAATCTGTTCTAATAAATATTGCATAAGCATAAGTATCCAAATTTATGAAAAAGTAACATAATAATCATTTCCATAAATACTTTTAAAATTTTTTTTAACTTTTTCAAATACGTGAGCTTAAATTTTAAAATTTTGAGTTACCGCCACTTGAATCAGTGCGGGTACTTGTGGAAATCAGTGCGGGTACTTGTGGAATTTGAAAACCTAGTTCCTCCTTCAAGCATGGCTACGTCTTGCCCCTCCCCTTTCCCCTTTATAAATGAACCCTTTATACACTATGTTTTTCAAAATTCTTATACAGTATAATCCTTTAGTCCCTTACTCTCTTCCTCCAATAGCTTTATTTTTTCTGTTTAATTTTACAAATGGCCTCAAACTATCAAGCATCTGGGTATTCATCAGATACTAATGCTAATTATTTGGCCGTAGTTCCTTATGAGGTGATGACTGAATTGATTTAATAATTGTCTATGTGTACATGATTTTTACAGTCATTTGATTTCTTATCTGAACATTTTTTTTCTGAAATCCTAGCCATCGCAGCAGCCAATCTCGTCCCATGTTGTACTGGCACCTGTGCCCATCCAGGTAGCCCTAATTCAAATATTTATAATTTTTACTTGTTGTTTCTATTAATTTAAGATGTTTTTATTTCGAGTGCTATCATATATTTACAGGCTGTGCCTGCATCGAGTCATAGGAGGTCGGGCCGGGCAGCAGTAAAATCCCAGCATATTTCAATGGATTTCTTTACACTGACGCTGCCCCAGGAGTATGTTAATTATCTTTCTTCCAGAGAAAAGGTAAATGAATCCCCTTTCCAGCCCATAGGTATGAAAAGTTATCAATTGGTCTCACGGGTATGCATTAATTAGCCCATTTGTGTTAAATATATATTAGCTAAATTTGTAATGCCTATTATGTAAGTTACTCCCTCCGTCCCAAAAAGATTGACACACTTTCCTTTTTGGGACGTCCCAAAACTAATGAACCTACTATACTTACTATTTTTAACACAACTTTTCACTATTACACTCACTAACATTACTTCTTTTATATTAAACAAATATTATAAATACTCATCAACCCACTGCTTTATGTAACTTTTCTGACACTACCAACAGTAATTTCATGTGTTTTCATTAAAGTATAATATAGTAATACTCCCAATAACTCGGTAGTAATATTTTATGTATTACTCTAATATTTATACTCCATCTTTCCTGAAGAAGTTGACAGAAAGTAAGCCACATGTTACATTTTCTTAAAATGCTTGAAAAAGGAATCGGCTCAAACAAAACGGGACAGGGGGAGTATTATTTTTAAAATTAAAAAACAGAAAAATTTTCTTGTCTATGAAAAGTATTCATTGGTTGGAGCCATGTTTTAGGCTTTTAGCATTGACACAGACGTTGGGATTTATTTGTGTTGTTTTTTGACAGCCTAGTGTCTCTTATTATTTCTTTTTTTAATTCCAATATGTTGGTTATCAAATATAGTAAAACATTACAAATCTAATTGTTTACAGTCAAACAAGGTGTTAATACTATATGCTTTTCTTTTTACACTTAAGATTATGTAATCCTATAATTACTACACAGACATATGTTTAAGTACTTGCAGGTAATAAAGGAACACATCAATACAGTTTCTTATGCTTCACAAAAGCAATGGTTCACCATTTCCGAGCGTTTGCAAGGGTGGCGATGCGAAAAGCGCCAACGTAATACCGGAAATCAAGTTGACAAGGTTGATTATCTAGCATTTTTTTTTCATTTTCATAGATTTAATTCAACTTAATGTAGCAACGGATGTTTGATCATAACTTAAAATTTACAATAAATTTTAATTCAATATTTTTTTTGCAGTTTTTCTATCACCATGATATGAAATTAAGGTCTCTGAAAGAGCTAAGATTTTATGTCAAGTACGGATTCATGCCATGTAAAGGGCAAGGCAAAAGAAGAAACGAAACCATGCAGGTAACCTCAAATCAGGTAACCTCAAATCTGGTGCAAGGTTTATTCCATGGCCAACAACCTGTACCTAGCATTTGAATGTTGGAATTACAACATAAGTATCTTATGTGATCATTTATGGAGTGTTTATATTATAAGTAAAACCTAGGTAGATTTAGTGATTTTTGTATATATATATATATTTATTTATTTATATATATAGGAACTCCTTTGTGTAAACAATTCCGTACATTTGCAGGAGGCAGGAGCAAAAAGAAACAGTCACCTGGACCATGAAGAAGAAGAGGTCAGAAACAAATTCGATATAGATATGGACGTTACAAGCAAGGTAGACAACTGTATAAACGACCAAATGCTATGGACAAAGGCCCACTAGGCAAAATGGTAAACGGTATTTCATTATTTTATATAAAATTTATCAATATGTGATCCGTGTTTATGCAATAATTAGTTTGTTTACTTCATCACAAAGATGGGTGAAACTGAACTCTTATATCTTTTCTTAATTCTCCAGACGGTCAACCAAGTACTGTGACGAAAAGACAATAGGTTCCTCAACTCCCTAATCGCATGGAAGGACAGAACACATGAATCCTTGCTCATAGAAAATAGTTTGATATTAACTTTTGTTCTTAACAATGAAAAAGAAATATGGAAAGGTGTCTGTGCTAATCTTCAACCATTATGTTGTTCTAGGTTTATATATCTTTTGTTATTGTTTAGTATTACTAAGAGTGATTCTAAGATGTAATTCAGATAATAAAAAAAATACTTAAACATTCCTAGGAAAGTGTCATACAATTAGAAAGTGAAACTTAGTCAAAATATTCAATCTTCATATAACATTCCATGCAAAGTTTAAACATTAAATATCACATGACAACAGAGTGCTGTATATGATCGATCAAAGTATAACTATGTTTATTCACAACCAAGGATTCTCAGTTCATAATTCGCATATCAATCTCCGTATCTAATACTTAAATTGTGTCTACAATATCATGTATAAGAATTTCCACTCCTTTCCCTCTTCGTTATACTTCCTAGAAATTCAATTACAATGACTCTTCTAATTAGCCATACACCGCCAAAATGCGGTCGAAGTTAGCTAAAGTCTACTAGATCCAATCGAATTTAGCTAAATTCCACTGCAAATTTCTCATCAATATTAAGCAAGTGGAATTTAGAAAAAAGCAGTCGAATTTAACAAATTCGCTTGTCTAAATTTGATAGCAATTTTGAAAAAATTTGAAAATTTAAAAATTTTGAATTTGGCGCCTAAGGTAATATTTATAAAGAATTTGTTAGGAGACTGTTGGACTTGCTCTTAGAATAAACAATTGGGCTCTTTAAACGAAAAATGAATCACCCACTAAAAAATAAGTAAAACATGTTTTGAAACTATAACACACATAAGCAATCAAAGTTTTAAATTTGACTAGATGCGGTCGAATTTATAAATTTGAACAAAACCAGTCAATTTTAATGTACCATATCTGGAACATTCAGTAGCTTTCTGCTAATCTGAACTGCATAATGGTGATTATAATTTGCTGATTTGCTGATATATTGTAATAGACCAATCAACACAAAAATAACATACTTCATATCATATATCTAATTCAAAAAAATAATAGTTTCACATCAAATATAATAACATTCATTGAAGGATATTTTTATTAAAAATTGAGTTTTACAAATACAACTCAAGGTTCCTAATCGGATTTAACAATATTACGACTTTGCTCCTCGTTTTGTTGAACAGAAACATTCGATGAAGATATTTGGGTTATTGGAATTGTTTTACTTTTCGGAATTACTTTGGTCGCGGAATTTGTTTCGGTCGCCGGAATTGCTTCGCTTGTTGGAGTTGTTTTGGTCACCGGAATTGTCATTCCACGAGTTGATTTTCTTCGTGTAATCCTTGTATGAACCATTGATTTGCAAGAAAGATAGAGATTGACAATATTTTTTCTATTTGTTTGTGTGTGTGTGTATATATATATATATATATATATATATATATATATATATATGTATGTATGTATGTATGTATATATGTGTGGGTATATATAAGAGAATGGTGGGGTAGATGAGAAGGGCGGGGAAGATGAGAGTGAATGAAGAATGTAAGTAATGTATATATATATATATATATATATATATATATATATATATATATATATATATATATATATATATATATATATATAGGCATGCGATCGAGGGAGAACCTATGCTAGTGAGAGAACCGAGAGACCACATCCATATCCGTTGATATTGTTTTAATCTGATGGCTTGGATAATTCTCTTATTAATTTTAAAAAGATTAACATAATTTCCATATTTAATCAAAAGGGCAGAATGGAAAACCACAATAATAAAATCAATTAGCCTTCAATTAATATATGGAAGCAATCAATGAGAATATATCTGATTTCTTAATTTAAATTAAATTAACATTGACTACCTATCAGTTATCAAACATTTTAAAAACAAAATATCTTCATCCCATATCTTTGTCATATGATTAAATTATTTTTGATTTCATTCAAGATTTCAGCTAATCTTTTTATTATTAAAGAATCTGATTATATACAATGTGCACAAGTTATCAGTGCAAAGTCATACGAAGGGTATCAACTGTAAAAATCTTCTGTTTGTTCCTTTTTTTAACTTACTTTGCTCATATACATTAATTTCTTTTTAGCTTAAGAAGTGTTTCAATTTTGAATTCCAATTGTACTTGGTACAACTAAAAAATGTAGAATCGTTTGAAGATTTCTAGCTCTAGTGTTTGAACAAGAACCTGAGAGTGCCATATCTTTCACACAAGCCTCCTTCGAGTTTGATGTAAATTTATGAGCTCAATTAGAATCCTGAAGTACCGGAACACACAAAAGAATCCATCTTTATTAAACGTAGAATCCTTTTTTCTCAAGTTAAAATACTTAATAAGATCTTATTTAATGAAATTTAAAGTTTTAATAGAATCTTACACTCTAATTATAATAAAATAAATTAATTCAATTTTTAACTAGATAACGCAAACGAATTCAATTTTTTATTTTTATAAATTGTAGGCAAAAGATTTGTAGATTTTCTAATAGGTTCTAAGATTTAACATAATTTTTTTTTGAGATTTAATGTTATTTCAAGAAATTTAAATTTTTAAATAACATTTTTTTTTAATATTTTTGAGATTATTTAACGTGTTTTAAGATTCTCTAAGGTGTTGTAATATATTTCAGATTCTTTAAGGTATTTTTATATATTTGAGATTCTTTAAGTGTTTTTAGTTGTTAGTAATATTTTTAGTTATTAAGATTTATTTTATGAATTTACATTACTTTTTTAATATATTCTTTCGACATTTTTTCTACTAGAACACGTAACAAAATATAGAAAATGAAAAAAAAATTAAATGTACTAGTAAATATTTCAAAATATTGTTTGGGATTTTTTAAAGTGCTCGTACGATCTACTCTTTGATTAATTTTTTTTAAAGTAAATCCAATTTTAATAGAGAAAACACAACATAATCTAGAAAATAAATTTTATAAACTTTAAAATATCAACTAAAACACATAACAAAATATAGAAAATAGAAAATACTTGATTTAACTTGAATATACTAGAATTTATCAAAATGTTGTGGGAATGTTTTCATGTGCTCTTATGATCTACTCCTTGATTAAAATATATATAAATTATAGTAAAATACTTAAAAGAATCTTAAGTTTTTTTTTTTTTTAGAAAAGTCATGCATTAAAGAAGAAAGATACAAAAGGATGCTAAGAGCAAGTCCAAGAGATGCCCTAAAAGATGTCTTAAGTTCAAATTTAAGGCAATTGACAAAAAATAATGCTCCAACAATGTCCTAGTGATGCCTTTAATCACTAGGACACTCTCTTCAATCCTTATTTTTAAGTCTTCCCTAAGGTTGTCCTAACTCATTTTTTTGTAATAAATTATTACAAACACACTCTTTCTCTCTCTATTATATATTGTATTTTAATGATGAAGATGATTTTAATAGTAAAATATTAAATTTAAGGCATACTGTTGGAGATGAATTTAGCTACTCATGTCCTAAGTTACTAGGACCTAATTTTTTATATTATATTTAAGGAATGAGTTAGGACATTGTTGGACTTGCTCTAAGCTGCCTAACAACTAATTAAGTCCCATGTACGTACAATAGAGAACACACAATTAAATTTAGAAAATACTAATGTTAATAAGTATTCTTTTATATCGTGTTCTTTTAAGTGTTCAATGGAAAACACTTCAAAAATTAATTAAAATACTAATATCGTGTTCTTTTAAGTGTTCAATGAAAAACTAAAAGCACTTCAAATTTGATTAAAATATTAAAAAGTGTTCTATTAAATGTTCTTTTCAGTGTCTATGAGAAACTAAAAGCACTTCAAATTTAATTAAAATATTAATAAGTGTTCTAATAAAAAATATTAAAGTGTTCTTTAATTTAAAAAATTACATTGTTCTTTTTAATGTTCTTTATGAAAAAATTTAAGTTTAAATATTTTATTAAATGTTCTCTTAAATGTTCTTTTCAGTGTCTATGAAAAATTAAAAGCACTTCAAATTTAATTAAAATATTAATAAATATTCTCTTAAGTGTTCTTTTAATGTTCCATTGAACAAAGGAACTTTCTGATTTTTTTGAATCCTTATTAAAAAAATTATTAAAATACTAATAACATGTTCTTTTAAGCGTTCTCTGAAATACTAAAAAACACTTCAAAATTTATTAAAAAATTGATAAGTGTTCTTTTAAATATTCCAATAAAATAATTACAAAACACATAATAAATGAAAATAACATAATGTTTCAATAAGTGTTTTTAAATGTTATTTAAAAAGATAATAAACAAAAACGATAATTAGAGTGCTTCTGAAATAAAATAGTTTTTTTCTATAATTTTCGTATCTTTCAAAAAAAATATTAATGTTTTCTTCGATTTAAAAAATTATAATGTTTTTTTTAATGTTCATTCTGAAAAAATTTTAGTTTAAATATTCTATTAAATGTTCTCTTTAAGTGTTCTTTTCAGTGTCTATGAAAAACTAAAAGCTCTTGAAATTTAATTAAAATATTATTAACTGTTCTCTTAAGTGTTTTTAAGAGTATCTTTTAATTAAAATTTAATATCCATTAAAGTATTCTTTTAAGTGTGTTTTTTGATGATTTTAGAATTCTTCTTAAAACAATAATTAAAATACTATTAACGTGTTCTTCTAAGTGTTCTATTAAAAATTAAAAGATAATTCAAATTTAAGTAAAATATTAATAAGTGTACTTTTAGTGTTAGAAATGATTGATGAGAACAGTGTTTGGAAGCTATAGTGACAAAACAGAGTTTAGCTGGAAGCAGTCAGAGTTTAGTTAAACATGACTGGAAGCGCAACAGAGATTGTTAAACTCTGTAGCGGTATTGTCTGAAGAGTCAACAGTGTTTGAAGATTGATACAAGATAAATTTGGAAGCAATATCTTTGAAGATTGGAAAGCTGTCAAAGAGATTGAGTTGACTTGGAAGACTAGAGCAATCGTGATTGATATCAATTGTATAGCTTAATTATAGGAGAATCAATTACTGATTGTATGAAGCTGTATGTTTTATAAATACAGTTAGGATAACCCTAGAAGGGTATCGAACATTGAGAAATTTATTGATTGTAACCTGAGCAGCTCTCTGTGATATTTTACATCACTGAGAGAGGAATTGTTAATTCCAAACAGTTTTTGAGTATTAAACAGTGTGTTCTTGTTAAGTTACTTATACAGTATTTGATTAACTATTGTGAATTCGACCTAACAAGTGGTATCAGAGACAATCTGTTACTTTATTACAGTTAAAGATCCAAAACACAATAGTAATCAATGGCAGAGATACCTCCACCATCTGAGAAAGCCCCTACTACTGTTAGTAGGTATGAAACAATTAGGGTTCCTATTCTGAAGCCATCAGAGTATGCAATTTGGAAAGTTAAGATGACCATGTTTCTGGAGGCTACAGATCCAGAATACCTTGATAGAATTTATGAAGGTCCTCATAAACCTACAAAGTTAACTGCTGCTGCTGGTGAGGAATCAAAGGTCATTCCAAAAGAAAAGAAAGATCTAACTGCTGAGGATCTTTCATCTATTGCAAAGGATGCAAAAGTAAGACACTTACTTCACAGTGCATTAGACAATGTTATGTCTAATAAACTGATTAATTGCACAACTGCAAAGGAAATATGGGATGCACTTGAGGTTAGGTGTCAAGGAACTCCTGCAATCAAGAAAAACAGAAGAAACATACTCACTCAGGAGTATGAGCACTTTGAGGCAAAGTCTGAAGAAACCATGACAGAAACATTTGACAGATTCTGTAAACTGCTCAATGATTTGTCATTGGTTAACAAAGAGTATGATTTAGAAGACTCAAATCTCAAGTTTCTTCTTTCTCTACCTGAAAAGTGGGATGTGAAAACAACCACCATAAGAGATAACTATGATGAAATTTATGGACTGCTCAAAACCCATGAATTGGAATTGGAGCAGAGAAACAAAAGATCAAGTAGAAAGTCAAAGTCTGTTGCACTTAAGGTTGAGGAGAAACCATCAAAGAAGGAAGCATCAAGGAAAAAGGCAAAAGGAAAAGCTTTAGTCATACACTCAGAAAGTGAGTCATCAAACACTGATGTTGACTCAAACACAGATGGAACATCTGATTCTGAAGATGATGAAGAGATGATGCAAATGGCTGCATTGATGGTAAAGACCTTCAAGAAGATGGGATTCAAGAACTTCAAGAAGGGAAAGAGATTCTCCAAGGACTACTCAAAGTCTGACAAGAAGAATTTCAAGAAATCTGAGGGAAAGGACTTCAAATCTGGTAAGAAAGATAAGTCTGAAATTCAATGCTACAAGTGTAAGGAGATGGGTCACTATGCTCCTGAGTGCAAGAAGGGTATAACTGAAAAGGCACTCTACACCAAAGGCAGAGATTGGGCAGACACTTCAGATTCAGATGAGGAAGTCAACTATGCACTCATGGCTACTACTCAGACTGAAGATGATGATCTCAAGGTACCCCCAACTACCTATGCTTATAATACTGATAATATAACTGAATTAAGAATTTATCTTAAAGCATTGCATATCAGTTATAGGGATCAGACTTTAGAAAATGAGAGGATAAAGACTGAGTGCTCTCAACTCAAAGATAGAAACAAACTTGTTGAGGAAAAGCTTGAGAACATGAATAAAATTCAGAAGGAGAGAGATGATGCTGTGTTTATTGAACAGGAGTTGCTAGGGAAGTATAAGAAACTAGAATCTGAATTGGAGGATGCTAAACACATTATTAAAACTTGGACACACTCTGGTAAAGACACTCAAGAAGTGTTTCAGTCAGATACAGTAGGTCTAGGTTACTCTGAGGGAGATGAACTTAGATTTGAAAATTTGGTAAAAGTTAGACCACATCGTTCATCTGAAGGTAATGTCATGGGAACAGGTGGACCTAAGACTGAAGCTGAGAAAAAGGCTGTTAAAGAATCATTTGCTAAGACTTTTGTTAAAGAGGCTAACATTGGTTTAATGACAGATAAACAACTCAAGCATAAGCTTAAAGAGATAAAATCTGTCAACAAACAGAAAATGCCTAGGAAAAACAAAAATGGAAAGGTAGGCATAACATCAGGAATTAAGCCAATGCTTGCTTCATTAGCTCCTAGAAAAACATGCTTTAATTGTGGTAGCACTAATCATCTTGCTAGTTTCTGCAGTAAGAATAAGAACATTAATTCTTTGCCCTCTAAAACTGCAGTTAAAAATGATTATGTGAGAACTAGACCACAGACTTTATGTAAACACTGTGGAAGTACATGGCATTCTATTTACACTTGCAGAGATTATCATGCTATTTACTATAATTACTATGAACCCAAAGCAAATTTGAAATGGGTTAAAGTAAACTCTGCAAATGTAAACTCTGAAAAAGTTAGCTTAAACTCTGATAATGTGAATTCCGCTGCAAAAGCTAACAGAATTAAGAAAGCCAAAGGATCCAAGCAAGTCTGGATCCTTAAAACTAACAGTCAGTGATTGTTTGTGATTGCAGGGCACCAGGGTGAGTACCCTAGTCGTGGACAGTGGATGTTCAGGACACATGACTGGAAATAAAGCCCTGCTATCAGAGTATGAGGAGAAGGCTGGCCCAAAAGTTTCCTATGGAGATGGCAACATAGGACATACTCTGGGATATGGCAATATTAATCTTGGGAATGTCATCATCACAAATGTAGCTCTGGTTCCAGGACTCAAGCATGATCTGCTATCTGTGAGTCAAATCTGTGACAGAGGATATCATGTGGATTTTCAGCCTGAATATTGTCAAGTCATCAGCAAATCTACAGGGAAAGTTGCTCTAGTTGGAAACAGACACAATAACATCTATGAAATTAAATTGTCAACAAACAATGATGGCAAAGCAGTGTGTCTATCAACAAGAATGTCCAGTGAAGAGAGTTGGAAGTGGCACAAGAAACTCTCTCATTTGAACCTGAACAACATCAATGAGCTAATCAAGAATGATCTTGTAAGAGGTCTACCAAGGTCTTTGTTGAATGTAGAAGGCCTGTGTGATTCTTGTCAAAAGGCCAAACAGAGAAAAGCCTCCTTCAAAAGCAAATCTGAGTCTTCAATTGTTGATCCTTATCATCTCCTACATGTTGATCTTTTTGGACCAGTGAATGTGATGTCTCTTGGAAAGAAGAAATATGCACTAGTCATTGTTGATGAATATACCAGATACACATGGGTATATTTTCTTGCAAAGAAGGATGAAACTGCATTAACACTGACAGAACATATAATCCAACTGGACAAAGGGTCAGGGAATCAAGTGAAGATAATCAGAAGTGATAATGGAACTGAATTCAGGAATTCATCAATGGAAGAATTTTGCAAGAGTAAAGGAATCAAACAAGAGTTTTCTGCACCTGGCACTCCACAACAAAATGGTGTAGTGGAGAGGAAGAATAGAACCTTGATAGAAGCTGCCAGAACCATGCTAGATGAAGCAAAATTGCCAACATACTTCTGGGCAGAAGCAGTTCAAACTGCTTGTTTTACTCAAAATGCAACACTGATCAATAAGCATGGTAAAACACCATATGAAATGGTGAAAAAGAAGAAGCCAAATCTAAAATATTTTCATATTTTTGGATGCAAGTGTTTTGTGTTGAAGACTCATCCTGAGCAGTTGACCAAATTTGATCTAAAAGCAGATGAAGGAATTTTTGTTGGCTATCCACTGTCAACTAAGGCATTCAGAGTTTATAATCTGAGAACTAGAGTGATCATGGAATCAATTCATGTGTCATTTGATGACAAGAAAATAACTGGACTTGAAGATGTCAATGAACATGATCCACTCCACTTTGAAAATGAAGATTTATTCTCTGAAAAAGTAAACTCTGATCAGACTGATCTGAAAAACTCTGTTGATCTAAACTATGAACCTCTACTGGTAAATACTGAAGAAACTCTTCAATCAGAAACAAGGGAAGAACCAGTTGAGGGGGAGCATGAAGAATCACATCAAAGTGATAATTCAAACACTGAAAGTGACTCAGTTGATAATTCTGAATCAAACTCTGTTGATTCAAACTCTGTTGATAATTCTGAGCAGTCACATTCAGGGGGAGCATCTGAAAATGAAGAGAGGCACCAAGGAAATCAGGAGAGCATGGATCAAGGGGGAGGATCACATGATGACAGAAGCAATTTGCCTTCTGCAAGAAAATGGACTAAGTCACATACACCTGATTTAATTATTGGTGATCCAGATGCAAAAGTAAGGACAAGAAGTGCAACAACAAATGAATGTCTGTTTCATGCATTCTTGTCACAAACTGAGCCAAAGAAAGTGGAAGAAGCTCTTAAAGATGCTGACTGGATAACAGCAATGCAAGAAGAGCTAAATGAATTTGAAAGAAATGAAGTGTGGACCCTTGTACCAAGGCCCAAAAACAGATCCATTGTTGGTACTAAATGGGTTTTCAGAAATAAAACTGATAGTGAGGGTGTTATCACAAGAAACAAAGCAAGACTGGTTGCAAAAGGCTATTCACAACAGGAAGGAATAGACTATGATGAAACATTTGCTCCAGTTGCTAGATTGGAGGCAATCAGAATCTTTCTAGCATATGCCTCTCATAAGAAATTCAAAGTGTTTCAGATGGATGTGAAAAGTGCATTTTTAAATGGAAAACTTGAAGAAGAAGTGTTTGTGGAACAACCACCAGGTTTTGTAGATCCAAAATATCCAGACCATGTCTACAGGTTAGACAAGGCACTCTATGGACTTAAGCAGGCACCAAGGGCATGGTATGAAACCCTTGCCAAATTTCTACTAGAAAGTGGATTTCACAGAGGTACTATTGACAAAACTCTATTTTATTTCCAATCTGGTAGTGACTTGCTCTTAGTTTAGATATATTTAGATGACATCATTTTTGGATCTACTAATGATAAACTCTATAAGAAGTTTGCCAAACTCATGCAGTCAAGATATCAAATGAGTATGATGGGAGAGCTTAGTTATTTTCTAGGCTTACAGGTGAAGCAAACAGATGATGGAATTTTTATAAATCAAGCAAAATATACCAGAAATCTTCTCAAGAAATTTGGTATGCTTGACTGTTCATCTGCAACAACTCCCATGGCAACTGCAACAAAATTGGACAAAGATGCAGGGTCATCAGTAGATATGACAAGTTACAGAGGAATGATTGGTTCTCTACTCTATTTAACAGCTAGTAGACCTGATATCATGTATGCCACTTGTTTGTGTGCAAGGTTCCAGGCAGATCCAAGAGAACCACATTTAACAGCAGTAAAGAGGATTTTTAAGTACCTCAAGGGCACTATAACTTTGGGGCTGTGGTATCCAAGAGAATCAGAGTTTAAACTACTTGGTTATTCAGATGCAGACTTTGCAGGCTGTAAGATAGACAGAAAAAGCACCAGTGGAAGTTGTCAATTTCTGGGTGACAGACTTGTTTCCTGGTACAGCAAGAAACAGAAGTCAATATCTACATCTACAGCTGAAGCAGAGTATATTGCTGCTGGTAGCTGCTGTGCACAGATTTTATGGATGAAGAATCAACTGCTGGATTATGGATTAAGATATACCAAGATACCTATTTACTGTGATAATCAAAGTGCTATTGCAATGACAGGTAATCCAGTACAACATTCAATGACAAAGCACATCAGCATAAGGTATCACTTCATCAGAGAGCATGTAGAGGAAGGCAACATTGAGCTTCACTTTGTGTCTACAGAACAACAACTTGCAGATATCTTCACCAAGCCATTGAGTGAAGCTACATTTACAAGACTGGTCAATGAACTAGGAATGGTCTCTAGTTTTGACTAGAGATGTTGGTTAGACTCAAAGACTTATTTCTAAAATATATTGCTCATGTTTCTGCAAATTGTTAAGTGCTATGTGAACCTTAGTATTAAACTCTGTTCTGCATGCTTATGTTTAAAACTTGTTAAACTCTGTCAGCATGTCTGTCTGTTAAACACTGTTAACATGTTGGATACACTCAGTGAATTCAGAATTGTTTTTTGTCTGAATGAAAACACCAATGAAGAAAAATGTATGAAGCATGATTCTCAGTAATTAAATCATGATTCTTTCTGATTCACTGTAATCTAATCAGACTTTGTGCAGTAAATCAACACAGCATGATACTGTTTCATATTTATAGCATCTCTTAGTTTATTCAGTCCTAAACTCTGAGTATATGAATATTGTGTGCATTGCCTCTCATAAGAAAATTTCTGTTATTGATGAACTCTAAACTCTGATAAGTGACATTCTGTTTCCAAAGGTATGGTTCCTGATGATTCCTTGTTTGTACTTGTGAAAACCATAAAACTTGAGATGTGTCATTGATTAGTTTGGTGAGTTCAGATTCATGTCTACACCCTGTGAGAGTTTGAGCCAAATCAGTGATTGATACATTTTCTATCAATCAGTATTTATTGTTGTGTGATATTCATCAGGAAGTATGTCTCTCTAGAACTTGTATTAAACCATCTTGAGACTACATGATATGTGTGTGCATGAAAATGATAAAGGCAATAGGATTTACCATTCCTTCAAACACTGTTCAAAATTCTTTTGAACACTGTTCAAACACTGTATAAACACTGTTCATAAATACCACCCTTAGTAAACCCCTTTGAGCCTAATTAACTGCTCATTTTTCTTAGACTCTGAAGTATTCAGAGCAGTTATATTTCTTTTTTAAAAAAAATCAAGCAGGTGAGTGTTTCTAAAGAAAAGAAAAGCTTACTCAGTATATATGCTAAATAAATAAAAAATATATATAAAAAAAAGGCATATATACTGACCTTGTACAAATATGTACTAACAGTGTGACTGAACACTTTGCTCTATTAAAATGTTCAGCTTGAAATTCACTCATGAATAAAACATCTCTATTCATCTGTTTGATCTTACTCCATTACAACCCTGAATAAAGTCCTTTTGATTTGTGCATACATGTACTCAAAGTAGTGTAGATTTGGTGGACATTCAAGCATATGGTAGATTCTGCTATTTCTGATTGAATGTGAGTGTAAACACTTCACCTAAACACTTGTGTGCTTCGAGAGTTTGTGAGATTATCAAATTCATGACTGTTATTCACTGAATGATGCTCTGATTTCTATCTCTTGATCTTTTTGTCTTCAAAGACTGTGTGCTTACTTGGATAATCATGGACATCAAAGGGAATGGAAGTTTTCAGATTTCTGTATTATAGTAACTACAGAGTTTAGCATTCATCAAACAATCAGTGTTTAATATGAGAGTTTGTGCATTCAGTGTTTATTGATTTTTGTTATGGATTTTATGAAATATTAGATGCTCTAAAAATTGATTTTAGTAAACTCTGCTTCACACACTCATATTCACAACTGTGCAATGTTTGAAAGGGTTGTTAGTGATAAAGTTGGAAAATTGATAAACACTGTTGAGTTGTGTTAAGTACTCTAAGGTAAAGTTTCATTGAGATGATTTGACTATTTTGGAGTAATTGGGGTAGTTGACAACTGTTAATTAGTGTAAATATGTCAAAGTGTCGTGATTATAGGAATGACAGTGGTAATTATTAAGTGATCCATTGGTTGTGTGACACGTGTCCCATGATAGTGTCCCACTCACACATTACTCTACAATCAGTTGCGCGCTTTTACTAAATAAACGATTGAGTTTTAGTTTTACTCTAATCGTTTTTGTTCTCTCACTTCACATCTATTCATATTCACCCACTCACAGTTACTTGCATACTCATTCACTTTCAAAATTCTCATTCATTCTCCTTCACATTTTGGTAAACACTTACCATACATCTTTTCTCTGAATATCTTCGTATCATATCTTACTAATGGCAACCAAAGCGTTTGATGCAGCAGGATTAGTTTTTCTTCCTAGCAACTATGCAGCACCACTGGAGAATGCAAATGCTCTAGAGGCGTTTCATTTGTTTCAAAATTTCTTGAAAGACTCTGAAATAGGGAAGGCGTTAACTGCACCACCAATACTCTCTGCTTCACAAATTGCTACTTTCTGGACAAACTCTGTGTATGATGATGGAGAAGAGTCTGGCACTCCAACAATCACTTTCACTCATGCTGAATCAGAGTATATCATTACTCCAACTACGGTTAGGGATGCTCTGGATTTTGAGACTCACACTTCTTACAGTGTTGTTGGTCATGATCGCTTGAGGACAATGTTGCTGCAAATTGGATGTGCAGGCAACTTGAATAAGCTAGGGTCTCTGAGAAGGCCGCTTTTGAGAAAGGAATGGAGCTTCTTTTTCGATTGCATTACAAGAGCTTTTGGAAAGAAGACAAAAAATTGGGATGCACTTCCTCTTGACACCAGCACAGACTGATAATAAGCATAAATCTTTTGATCAGCCTTGTCCATCTCATGCAATTGAAGAAGAGTATCTTGCTAAATCTGCTGCTAATTGGTATAAACAAGACTGTATTTTTCCAAAAGGGAGAGCAGCTGATTTTGTTAAGCAGACTGCTAGTCAAATTTCAAATCCAGAGATTTTATCCTGTTTAAAGGCAACTGTGGTACAAGTCAAAACTCTGGATGGAAATTTTGCTGATACAAAACAAGAAATTGCTTCTTTGAAGACTGTGATACAGTCAAGAGAAATGAAGATGGAAAGAGAGTCCAAAATCAAAGCTGCACAGCTGTCTAAAGTTCAAGATACTCTCTTTGCCAGGCTAGGAAAGGTTGAAGAAAATCAAGCTACTTTGTTTGCTAAGGTTGATTCCATTGCTAACTCTTTGGAGCTCATTACATCTATACTCATTCCTGATGATGTCAAAAAGGGGGAGAGAGTTGCTAAGTCAAAATGCAAAGTTTCTCAAACTCTGTCTCAAAAGGATGATGCTGGAGATGGAGGGCCAAGTGATAAGAGTAAGGTTTTAAACTCTGAAACACTAACTCTGAGATCTGGCAAATCTCTTAAGTCACAGTCTGTTGGAATAAACACTGAAACTCAAGGTACTTCAAAAACCAAGAGTTTGGAATTAATATCAAATCCAAAGACTGATGAGGAGTTAGCTGTTAAGCTTTTCATGGAGGAGAATGCAGAAGGAGTTACTATAGAAGATGCTAAAGCTGAAGAGAAGAGTCTGCAAGAAAAGCATTTGAAGGCTTTAAAGTCTGATAAATTGAAGAAGAATGTGAAAGTTGTTAAAGCTGCAAAGCCTGTTCTTAAAGGCATTCAAATCAAAGAACCAGTTGGTACAAATCAGAGGATGCAAATGTTCAGAAAACCAACTGATGCAGAAGCTAAGCAAAAGCTGAAAAGTATTGTTACAACCTCTGTTGATACACATGTTGTACAGAAGAATGAAGACACAACCTCTGTTACTACACAAGTTGTGACCACACCATTATTGTCTTCTCAGTTGAAAACAACATTTGGAAAAGGTGTTCTTCATGATTCAAGGTTAGAAGCTACAGTTCCAATGAATTTCACTGATAATAGAGCTTTATCTGGTAAAATTGGATACAACAAAGAAGGTATAGGCTCACACAGAGACAAAAGGCAATATGTTGGTCCCAGAGATCCTTCTTCACTGTCTGTTCCAGGTCGTGGTGTCACTCAAGAGAGTTTAGACAGACTGGAGTCAGTACAGCTTGTATATCAGAAGAGTTTAGAGAAGGATTTCTTGCAATATTTCATGGCTGATGGAACAGTGTTTAAAGTTTCTGAAAAGGATATTGAATTAAAATACTGGGAAGAACTTGAATATGTTCTGTATCTTTTCAGAATGAGAAATCAAAGAGCTCAGTCAGTTGCAAATGTGCTCAGACAAAGGATGATTCAAAACCTTGCAAGAAGACAAATGAAATTCAACAGTAAGTATGTTCCTAAATACAGAGATTGGAATGGCAATCTGATAGAAATGGAGAAGGGAACTACAAAGCTGAAGACTGATCTTGGAGTCACTGTTCTGGATTTTAATGTGAAGTCTGAGGAAGTGAAATATATCAGGCTAGGAAATGAAATGAGAAGAAACAAAATCTACGATCTTAGAGCTGCTATCTATCAAACTGATGAGAATGATCCTCAGTTGAGAGAAATCAAGGAAGCCATGCAGATAGAGCTTGAAAATGCTGAAAGAAGATTGCTTATAGACTATCTCAGAACAATGCCAGATCTACAAGAGATTAGAAATTAAAGTCTGTAAGAATTTTCTTATTTTCTGTAGAAATTGTTAAGTAATAGTGTTAGGTCGAATACACAATAAGCAATCAAATACTGAATAAGTAACTTAACAAGAACACACTGTTTAACACTTTAAAAACTGTTTGGAATTAACAATTCCTCTCTCAGTGATGTAAATATCACAGAGAGCTGCTTAGGTTACAATCAATGAATTTCTCAATGTTCGATTACCCTTCTAGGGTTAACCTAACTGTATTTATAGAACATACAGCTTCGTACAATCAGTAACTGATTTTCCTATAATCAAGCTATACAATTGATATCAATCACGATTGCTCCAGTCTTCCAAGTCAACTCAATCTCTTTGACAGCTTTCCAATCTTCAAAGATATTGCTTCCATACTTATCTTGCATCAACCTTTAAACACTGTTGACTCTTCAGACAATACCGCTACAGAGTTTAACAACCTCTGTTGCGCTTCCAGTCAGTGTTTAACCAAACTCTGACTGCTTCCAGCTAAACTCTGTTTTTTGACTTTAGCTTCCAAACACTGTTCTCATCAATCATTTCTAACAATCTCCCCCAACTTGTCCATTAGCAAAAATGTACAAGTTTACAGTAAATGATGATGTCAAAACAAATACAAAGTTTACAGTGTTTAATCATACAAACAGAGTTTAAGCTATTACTTAACAAATTCTACAGAAAATAAGAAAATTCTTACAGACTTTAATTTCTAATCTCTTGCAGATCAGGCATTGTTCTGAGATAGTCTATAAGCAACCTTCTTTCAGCATTTTCAAGCTCTATCTGCATAGCTTCCTTGATTTCTCTCAACTGAGGATCATTCTCATCAGTTTGATAGATAGCAGCTCTAAGATCGTAGATTTTGTTTCTTCTCATCTCATTTCCCAGCCTTATGTATTTCACTTCTTCAGACTTTACATTGAAATCCAGAACAGTAACTCCAAGATCAGTCTTCAGCTTCGTAGTTCCCTTCTCCATTTCAATCAGATTGCCATTCCAATCTCTGTATTTAGGAACATACTTGCTGTTGAATTTCATCTGCCTTCTTGCAAGGTTTTGAATCATTCTTTGTCTAAGTACATTTGCAACTGACTGAGCTCTTTGATTTCTAACTCTGAAAATATACAGAACATATTCAAGTTCTTCCCAGTATTTTAATTCGATATCCTTTTCAGAAACTTTAAATACTGTTCCATCAGCCATGAAATATAGCAAGAAATCCTTCTCTAGACTCTTCTGATATACAAGCTGTACTGATTCCAGTTTGTCTAAACTCTCTTGAGTGACACCACGACCTGGAACGGACAGTGAAGAAGGATCTCTAGGACCAACATATTGCCTTTTATCTCTGTGTGAGCCTATGCCTTCTTTGTTGTATCCAACTTTACCAGATAAAGCTCTACCATCAGTAAAATCCATTGGAATTGTAGCTTCTAGTCTTGAATCATGAAGAGCACCTCTCTTAAATGTTGATTTCAACTGAGAAGACAATAATGGTGTGGTCACAACTTGTGCAGCAACAGAGGTTGTGTCTTCATTTTTCTGTACAACATGTGTATCAACAGAGGTTGTAACAATACTTTTCAGCTTTTGCTTAGCTTCTGCATCTGCTGGTTTTCTGAATACTTGCATTCTTTGATTTGTACCAACTGGTTCTTTGATTTGAATGCCTTTAAGAACAGGCTTTGCAGCTTTAGCAACTTTCACATTCTTCTTTGCTTTTTCAAACTTTAGAGCTTTCAAATGCTTTTCTTGTAAACTCTTCTCTTCAGCTTTATCATCTTCTAAAGTAACTCCCTCTGCATTCTCTTCCATGAAAAGCTTAACAGCTAACTCCTCATCAGTCTTTGGATTTGATATTAATTCCAAACTCTTGGTCTTTGAAGTACCTTGAGTTTCAGTGTTTTCAGTGTTTATTCCAACAGACTGTGATTTAAAAGATTTGCCAGATCTCAGACTTTGTCTTTCAGAGTTTAAGACCTTACTCTTATCACTTGCCCCTCCATCTCCAGCATCATCCTTTTGAGTCAGAGTTTGAGAAACTTTGCATTTAGACTTAGCAACTCTCTCCCCCTTTTTGACATCATCAGGAATGAGTATTGATGTAATGAGCTCCAAAGAGTTAGCAATGGAATCCACCTTAGAAAACAAAGCAGTTTGATTTTCTTCAACTTTTCCTAGCCTGGCAAAGAGAGTGTCTTGAACTTTAGACAGCTGGACAGCTTTTATTTTGGACTCTCTTTCCATCTTCAATTCTCTTGACTGTACCTCAGTCTTTAAAGAAGCAATCTCTTGTTTTGTTTCAGCAAAATTGCCTTCCAGAGTCTTGACTTGTACCACAGTTGCCTTTAAACAGGATAAGATCTCTGGATTTGAAATTTGCTTTGCAGTTTGCTTAACAAACTCAGCTGCTCTCCCTTTTGGAAAAATACAGTCTTGTTTATACCAATTTTCAGCAGATTTAGCAAGATGCTCTACTTCAACTGCATGAGATGGACAAGGCTGATCAAAAGGTGTATGCTTATTATCTGTCTGTGCTGGTGCACTCACAAAAGAATCAGAGTTTGCACTACTGTCAGATTCATCTTCAGCACTTGCATCTTTAGCTTGAGCATCTTTTAAAGAACCACTGTGCTGAGCTGTGTCAGCCACAGTTTCTTCAACAACTTCTGCAACCTTTTCAATAGTCACCTCATGTTGCATAGGCTCTGCAACAGAGTTTGCCTTTGTAGCTTCAACAGGCATAGATTCAGAATTGTCCTTAGTTGCCTGATCAACTTCATCACCTTTGTCTGCAATAGGAGAAGCAGTAGATACCAGCTCTGTGTGTGATGTTGCAGCTTCAGGAACATTTACTGCAGGCTCATCTTCAACATGATCAACAGGTGAGATAGGATCAAGAATTGAATCAAGAACATCATGCACTGGTGAAAAACCATCTCTGTGATCCTCTTCTACAGGCATTTTATCCTCTGTAGGTATTTCAACATTAACAGTATCCTCTGCAGGCATTTCAACCTCTGCAGATATTTCAACTTTGTCAGCCACAATATCCTCTGCAGGCATTTCAACCTCTGCAGGTATTTCAACATTCACTGTAACCTCAACAGTAGGTGTTTGCTGTGAAACCACCTCTGGAGCTTCAACAACATTCTCTTCATCTGAATCAGAAAGAATTAACCTCCTCTTCTTGATTGGAGGCACTACAACCTCCTCTTCATCTTCACTTGAGCTCTCTCTAGGTGGTGAAAATGAAGGTCTGTTTGCCTTTTGTTTCATTCTTCTAGTATAAACAGCTCCAGGAAATGTCTGTTTAGCCTTAGAGTGTTTGGTGTTTTGGGCAGTGTGTTTCTTTCTTTTTGGCTTGGTTTTGGCTGTTTCAGTAGGTGCTGGCTCAGAGTTTAAGGTTTCAGTGTTTAAGGTTTCAGTGTTTAAGGTTTCAGTGTTTAATGTTTCAGTGTGTAATGGTGGAGAGTTTATTGTTGGAGAGTTTATTGGTGAAGAGTTTAAGGTTTCTGGTTGTGGTTGATGAGATGTAGTAGGTACAGTGGTTGTGGGTGTTGTGGGTGTTGGTTCAGAGTTTATGGTGTCTAATGGTTCAGGCATTTGTTGTGGTGATTGAGGGTCTTGTGGTTGATTTACATAGTTCTGTAAGGCTAAAGGCATAAACATCTCAGGTATTTGCTGTTTAGTGACATCTTTGTTTGTCAAATCAGAAAACATTCTCTTAGCAACTTGAAAAGGCTGAATCACATCAGCTTCATCAATTGGAATGTTAGGCACACAGGCAGTAAATAGCAGTTGACAAAAATGAGCAAAATAAATAGTAGTAGTCTCAGACAAACGCTCTCCCAAGTAATAATATACTCTGATTCATCATGAGTGAAAGTGATTGTGGGAGTGCCAGACTCTTCTCCATCATCATATACAGAGTTTGTCCAGAAGGCAGCAATTTGTGAAGCAGATAGTGTTGGTGGTGCAGTTAAAGCCTTCCCTATTTCAGAATCTTTCAAGAAGTTTTGGAACAAATGAAACGCCTCTGGAGCATTTGCATTCTCCAGTGGTGCCGCATAGTTGCTAGGAAGAAAAACTAACCCTGCTGCATCAAACGCTTTAGTTGCCATTAGTAAGATATGATTCGAGGATATTCAGAGAAAAGATGTACTGTAAGTGTTTACCAAAATGTGAAGGAGAGTATATGAGAAGTTTGAAAGTGAATGAGTATGCAAGTAACTGTGAGTGGGTGAATGTGAATCGATATGGAGTGAGAGACTAAAGACGATTAGAGTAAAATTAAAACTCAATCATTTATTTAGTAAAAGCGCGCAACTGTTGTAGAGTAGTGTGTGAGTGGGACACTATCATGGGACACGTGTCAAACAACCAATGGAGCACTTAATAATTACCGCTGTCATTCCTATAATCACGACACTTAGACACATTTACACTAATTAACAGTTGTCAACTACCCCAATTACTCCAAAATAGTCAAATAATCTCAATGAAACTGTACCTTAGAGTACTTAACACAATGCAACAGTGTTTATCAATTTTCCAACTTTATCACCAAAACCCTTTCAAAAATTGCACAGTTGTGAATATCAGTGTGTGTGAAGCAGAGTTTACTGAAATCAATTTTTAGAGTATCTAATATTTCATAAAATCCATAACAAAAATCAATAAACACTGAATGCACAAACTCTCATAGTAAACACTGATTGTTTGATGAATGCTAAACTCTGTAGTTACTGTAATACAGAAATCTGAAAACTTCTATTCCCTTTGATGTCCATGATTATCCAAGTAAGCACACAGTCTTTAAAGACAAAAATATCAAGAGATAGAAATCAGAGCATCATTCAGTGAATAACAGTCATGAATTTGATAACCTCACAAACTCTCAAAACACACAAGTGTTTAGGTGAAGTGTTTACACTCACATTCAATCAGAAATAGCAGAATCTACTATATGCTTGAATGTCCACCAAATCTACACTACTTTGAGTACATGTATGCACAAATCAAAAGGACTTTATTCAGGGTTGGAATGAGATAAGATCAAACAGATGAAAAAGATGTTTTATTCATGAGTGAATATCAAGCTGAACATTTCAATAGACCAAAGTGTTCAGTCACACTGTTAGTACATATTTGTACAAGATCAGTATATATGCCTTTTTCTTTTTTTTTAATTTTTTCTTTTTTTTTTATTTTTATTTAGCATATATACTGAGTAAACTTTTCTTTTCTTGAGAAATACTCATATGTTTGAAAAAAAAAAAATATAACTGCTCTTAATACTTCAGAGTATAAGAAAATGAGCAGTTAATTAGGCTCAAAGGGGTTTACTAAGGAAGGAATTTATGAACAGTGTTTATACAGTGTTTGAAGAGAGTTCAAAAGAATTTTGAACAGTGTTAAAAAAAATGGTAAATCCTATTGCCTTTATCATTTTCATGCACACACATATCATGTAGTCTCAAAATGGTTTAATACAAGTTCTAGAGAAACATACTACCTAATGAATATCACACAACAATAAATACTGATTGATAGAAAATGTATCAACCACTGATTTGGCTCAAACTCTCACAGGGTGTATACATGAATCTGAACTCACCAAACTAATCAATGACACATCTCAAGTTTTATGGTTTTCACAAGTACAAACAAGGAATCATCATGAACCATACCTTTGGAAACAGAATGTCACTAAGCAGAGTTTAGAGTTCATCAATAACCAAAATTATTTATGAGAGGCAATGCACACAATATTCATAGACTCAGAGTTTAGGACTGAATAAACTAAGAGATGCTATAAATATGAAACAGTATCATGCTGTGTTGATTTACTGCACAAAGTCTGATTAGATTACAGTGACTCAGAAAGAATCTTGATTTAATTACTGAGAATCATGCTTCATACATTTTTCTTCATTGGTGTTTTCATTCAGACAAGAGTCAATTCTGAATTCTCTGAGTGTATCTAACATGTTAACAGTGCTTAACAGACAGACATGCTGACAGAGTTTAACAAGTTTTAAACATAAGCATGCAGAACAGAGTTTAATACTAAGGTTCACATAGCACTTAACAATTGCAGAAACATGAGCAACATATTTTAGAAATAAGTTCTTGAGTCTAACCAACATTTCTAGTCAAAACTAGATACCATTCCTAGTTCATTGACCAGTCTTGTAAATGTAGCTTCACACAATGGCTTGGTGAAGATATCTGCAAGTTGTTGTTCTGTAGACACAAAGTGAAGCTCAATGTTGCCTTCCTCTACATGCTCTCTGATGAAGTGATACCTTATGCTGATATGCTTTGTCATTGAATGTTGTATTGGATTACCTGTCATTGCAATAGCACTTTGATTATCACAGTAAATAGGTATCTTGGTATACCTTAATCCATAATCCAGCAGTTGATTCTTCATCCATAAAATCTGTGCACAACAGCTACCAGCAGCAATATACTCTGCTTCAGCTGTAGATGTAGATATTGACTTCTGTTTCTTGCTGTACCAGGAAACAAGTCTGTCACCCAGAAATTGACAACTTCCACTGGTGCTTTTTCTGTCTATTTTACATCCTGCAAAGTCTGCATCTGAATAACCAAGTAGTTTAAACTCTGATTCTCTTGGATACCACAGCCCCAAAGTTATAGTGCCCTTGAGGTACTTAAATATCCTCTTTACTGCTGTTAAATGTGGTTCTCTTGGATCTGCCTGGAACCTTGCACACAAACAAGTTGCATACATGATATCAGGTCTGCTAGCTGTCAAATAGAGTAAAGAACCAATCATTCCTCTGTAACTTGTCATATCTACTGATGACCCTGCATCTTTGTCCAATTTTGTTGCAGTTGCCATGGGAGTTGTTGCAGATGAACAGTCAAGCATACCAAATTTCTTGAGAAGATTTCTGGTATATTTTGCTTGATTTATAAAAATTCCATCATCTGTTTGCTTCACCTGTAGGCCTAGAAAATAGTTAAGCTCTCCCATCATACTCATTTGATATCTTGACTGCATGAGTTTGGCAAACTTCTTACAGAGTTTATCATTAGTAGATCCAAAAATGATGTCATCTACATATATCTGAACTAAGAGCAAGTCACTACCAGTTTGGAAGTAAAACAGAGTTTTGTCAATTGTACCTCTGTGAAATCCACTTTCTAGTAGAAATTTGGCAAGGGTTTCATACCATGCCCTTGGTGCCTGCTTAAGTCCATAGAGTGCCTTGTCTAACCTGTAGACATGGTCTGGATATTTTGGATCTACAAACCCTGGTGGTTGTTCCACAAACACTTCTTCTTCAAGTTTTCCATTCAAAAATGCACTTTTTACATCCATCTGAAACACTTTGAATTTCATATGAGAGGCATATGCTAGAAAAATTCTAATTGCCTCCAATCTAGCCACTGTTGTGAATAGCCTTTTGCAACCAGTCTTGCCTTGTTCCTTGTGATAACACCCTCACTGTCAGTTTTATTCCTGAAAACCCATTTAGTACCAACAATGGATCTGTTCTTGGGCCTTGGTACAAGTGTCCAAACTTCATTTCTTTCAAATTCATTTAGCTCTTCTTGCATTGTTGTTATCCAGTCAGCATCTTTAAGAGCTTCTTCCACTTTCTTTGGCTCAGATTGTGACAAGAATGCATGAAACAGACATTCATTTGTTGTTGCACTTCTTGTCCTTACTTTTGCATCTGGATCACCAATAATTAAATCAGGTGTGTGAGATTTAGTCCATTTTCTTGCAGAAGGCAAATTTCTTCTGTCATCATGTGATCCTCCCCCTTGATCCATGCTCTCCTGATTTTCTTGGTGACTTTCTTCATTTTCAGATGCTCCCCCTGAATGTGACTTCTCAGAATTATCAACAGAGTTTGAATCAACAGAGTTTGATTCAGAATCATCAACTGAGTCACTTTCAGTGTTTGAATTATCACTTTGATGTGATTCTTCATGCTCCCCCTCAACTGGTTCTTCCCTTGTTTCTGATTGAAGAGTTTCTTCAGTATTTACCAGTAGAGGTTCAGAGTTTAGATGAACAGAGTTTGTCAAATCAGTCTGATCAGAGTTTACTTTTTCAGAGAATAAATCTTCATTTTCAAAGTGCAGTTGATCATGTTCATTTACATCTTCAAGTCCAGTTATTTTCTTGTCATCAAATGACACATGAATTGATTCCATGATCACTCTAGTTCTCAGATTATAAACTCTGAATGCCTTTGTTGACAGTGGATAGCCAACAAAAATTCCTTCATCTGCCTTTAGGTCAAACTTGGTCAACTGTTCAGGATGAGTCTTCAGCACAAAGCACTTGCATCCAAAAATATGAAAATATTTTAGATTTGGCTTTTTCTTCTTCACCATTTCATATGGTGTTTTACCATGCTTGTTGATCAGTGTTGCATTTTGAGTAAAACAAGCAGTTTGAACTGCTTCTGCCCAGAAATATGTTGGCAACTTTGCTTCATCTAGCATGGTTCTGGCAGCTTCTATCAAGGTTCTGTTCTTCCTCTCCACTACACCATTTTGTTGTGGAGTGCCAGGTGCAGAAAACTCTTGTTTTATCCCTTTACTCTTGCAAAATTCTTCCATTAATGAATTCCTGAACTCAGTTCCATTGTCACTTCTGATTATCTTCACTTGATTTTCTGACCCTTTTTCCAGTTGTAATATATGTTCTGTCAGTGTTAATGCAGTTTCATCCTTCTTTGCAAGAAAATATACCCATGTGTACCTGGTATATTCATCAACAATGACTAGAGCATATTTCTTCTTTCCAAGAGACATCACATTCACTAGACCAAAAAGATCAACATGTAGTAGATGATAAGGATCAACAATTGAAGACTCAGATTTGCTTTTGAATGAGGCTTTTCTCTGTTTAGCCTTTTGACAAGAATCACACAGTCCTTCTACATTCAACAAGGACTTTGGTAAACCTCTCACAAGATCATTCTTTATTAGCTCATTGATGTTGTTCAGGTTCAAATGAGAGAGTTTCTTGTGCCACTTCCAACTCTCCTCACTGGACATTCTTGTTGACAGACACACTGCTTTGCCATCAGTGTTTGTTGACAATTTAATTTCATAGATGTTATTGTGTCTGTTTCCAACTAGAGCAACTTTCCCTGTAGATTTACTGATCACTTGACAATATTCAGGCTGAAAATCTACATGATATCCTCTGTCACAGATTTGACTCACAGATAGCAAATCATGCTTGAGTCCTGGAACCAGAGCTACATTTGTGATGATGACATTTCCAAGATTAATATTGCCATATCCCAGTGTATGTCCTATGTTGCCATCTCCATAGGAAACTTCTGGGCCAGCCTTCTCCTCAAACTCTGATAGCAGGGCTTTATTTCCTGTCATGTGTCCTGAACATCCACTGTCCACGACTAGGGTACTAACCCTGTTGCCCTGCAATCACAAACAATCACTGATTATTAGTTTTAAGGATCCAGACTTGCTTGGATCCTTTGGCTTTCTTAATTCTGTTAGCTTTTGCAGCGGAATTTACATTAACAGAGTTTAAGCTAACTTTTTTAGAGTTTACATTTGCAGAGTTTACTTTAACCCATTTCAAATTTGGCTTGGGTTCATAGTAATTATAGTAAATAGCATGATAATCTCTGCAAGTGTAAATAGAATGCCAAGTACTTCCACAGTGTTTGCATAAAGTCTGTGGTCTAGTTCTCACATAATCACTCTTTACTGCAGTTTTAGAGGGCAAAGAATTAATGTTCTTATTCTTACTGCAGAAACTAGCAAGATGATTAGTGCTACCACAATTAAAGCATGTTTTTCTAGGAGCTAATGAAGCAAGCATTGGCTTAATTCCTGAGGTTATGCCTACCTTTCCATTTCTGTTTTTCTTAGGCAATCTCTGTTTGTTGACAGATTTTATCTCCTTAAGCTTATGCTTGAGTTGTTTATCTGTCATTAAACCAATGTTAGCCTCTTTAACAAAAGTTTTAGCATATGACTCTTTAACAGCCTTTTTCTGTGCTTCAGTCTTAGGTCCACCTGTTCCCATGACATTACCTTCAGATGAACGATGTGGTCTAACTTTTACCTGATTTTCAAATCTAAGTTCATCTCCCTCAGAGTAACCTAGACCTACTGTATCTGACTGAAACACTTCTTGAGTATCTTTACCAGAGTGTGTCCAAGTTTTAATGATGTGTTTAGTATCCTCCAATTCTGATTCTAGTTGCTTATACTTACCTAGCAACTCCTGTTCAATAAACACTGCATCATCTCTCTCTTTCTGAATTTTATTCATGTTCTCTAGCTGTTCCTCAACAAATTTATTTCTTTCTTTGAGTTGAGAGCACTCAGTCTTTATTCTCTCATTTTCTAAAGTCTGATCCCTATAACTGATATGCAATGCTTTAAGATAAATTCTCAGTTCAGTTATATTATCAGTGTTATAAGCATAGGTAGTTGGGGGTACCTTGAGATCATCATTTTCAGTCTAAGTAGTAGCCATGAGAGCATAGTTGACTTCCTCATCTGAATCTGAAGTGTCTGCCCAATCTCTGCCTTTGGTGTAGAGTGCCTTTTCAGTTTTACCCTTCTGGCACTCAGGAGCATAGTGACCCATCTCCTTACACTTGTAGCATTGAATCTCAGACTTATCTTTCTTACCAGATTTGAAGTCCTTTCCCTCAGATTTCTTGAAATTCTTCTTGTCAGACTTTGAGTAGTCCCTGGAGAATCTCTTTCCCTTCTTGAAGTTCTTGTATCCCATCTTCTTGAAGGTCTTTACCATCAATGCAGCCATTTGCATCATCTCCTCATCATCTTCAGAATCAGATGATTCATCTGTGTTTGAGTCAACATCAGTGTTTGATGACTCATTCTCTGAATGTATGACTAATGCTTTCCCTTTTGCCTTTCTCCTTGATGCCTCCTTCTTTGATGGTTTCTCCTCAACCTTAAGAGCAACAGACTTTGACTTTCTACTAGATCTTTTGTTTCTCTGCTCCAATTCCAATTCATGAGTTTTGAGCAGCCCATAAATTTCATCAATTTCTGTTTCACCAAGTTCATAATTATCTCTTATAGTGGTTGTTTTCACATCCCACTTTTCAGGTAGAGAAAGAAGAAACTTGAGATTTGAGTCTTCTAAATCATACTCTTTGTTAACCAATGACAAATCATTGAGCAGTTTACAGAATCTGTCAAATGTTTCTGTCATGGTTTCATCAGACTTTGCCTCAAAGTGCTCATACTCCTGAGTGAGTATGTTTCTTCTGTTTTTCTTGATTGCAGGAGTTCCTTGACACCTAACCTCAAGTGCATCCCATATTTCCTTTGCTGTTGTGCAGTTAATCACTTTATTAGACATAACATTGTCTAATGCACTATGAAGTAAATGTCTCACTTTTGCATCCTTTGCAATAGATGAAAGATCCTCAGCAGTTAGATCTTTCTTTTCTTTTGGAATGACCTTTGATTCCTCACCAGCAGCAGCAGCAGATAACTTTGTTGGTTTGTGAGGACCTTCATAAATTCTATCAAGGTATTCTGGATCTGTGGCTTCCAAAAACATGGTCATTTTTACTTTCCAGATTGCATACTCTGATGGCCTAAGTATTGGAACCCTTATTGTTTCATACCTACTAACAGTAGTAGGGGCTTTCTCAGATGGTGGAGGTATCTCTGCCATTGATTACTATTGTGTTTGGATCTTTTAACTGTAATAAAGTAACAGATTAGGCTCTGATACCACTTGTTAGGTCGAATACACAATAAGCAATCAAATACTGAATAAGTAACTTAACAAGAACACACTGTTTAACACTTTAAAAACTGTTTGGAATTAACAATTCCTCTCTCAGTGATGTAAATATCACAGAGAGCTGCTTAGGTTACAATCAATGAATTTCTCAATGTTCGATTACCCTTCTAGGGTTAACCTAACTGTATTTATAGAACATACAGCTTCGTACAATCAGTAACTGATTTTCCTATAATCAAGCTATACAATTGATATCAATCACGATTGCTCCAGTCTTCCAAGTCAACTCAATCTCTTTGACAGCTTTCCAATCTTCAAAGATATTGCTTCCAAATTTATCTTGTATCAATCTTCAAACACTGTTGACTCTTCAGACAATACCGCTACAGAGTTTAACAATCTCTGTTGCGCTTCCAGTCAGTGTTTAACTAAACTCTGACTGCTTCCAGCTAAACTCTGTTTTGTCACTATAGCTTCCAAACACTGTTCTCATCAATCATTTCTAACAATCTCCCCCAACTTGTCCATTAGCAAGAATGTACAAGTTTACAGTAAATGATGATGTCAAAACAAATACAAAGTTTTACAGTGTTTAACATACAAACAGAGTTTAAGCTATTTGTTAGAAATGATTGATGAGAACAGTGTTTGGAAGCTAAAGTCAGAAAACAGAGTTTAGCTGGAAGCAGTCAGAGTTTGGTTAAACACTGACTGGAAGCGCAACAGAGGTTGTTAAACTCTGTAGCGGTATTGTCTGAAGAGTCAACAGTGTTTAAAGGTTGATGCAAGATAAGTATGGAAGCAATATCTTTGAAGATTGGAAAGCTGTCAAAGAGATTGAGTTGACTTGGAAGACTAGAGCAATCGTGATTGATATCAATTGTATAGCTTAATTATAGGAGAATCAATTACTGATTGTATGAAGCTGTATGTTTTATAAATACAGTTAGGTTAACCCTAGAAGGGTATCGAACATTGAGAAATTTATTGATTGTAACCTGAGCAGCTCTCTGTGATATTTTACATCACTGAGAGAGGAATTGTTAATTCCAAACAGTTTTTGAGTATTAAACAGTGTGTTCTTGTTAAGTTACTCATACAGTATTTGATTAACTATTGTGAATTCGACCTAACATTTAGTGTTCCAATAAAGTAAATATAAATAACATAATAACGTGAACTATAATTTTAAGTGTTCTATAATTTTGTATTCTAACAAAAAAATTAATAAGGTATACTTTAATTAAAAAAATTGTAACGTTCTTTTAAGTGTTCTTTCGCAAATACTAAAACACTTAAGAGAACAATTAAGAGAACACATACTAAAACACTTAAGAGAACACATGATAAAATCTTAAAAAATTAATATTTTTTTGAGTGTTAAATCTTATCTTTAAAAAAATAAATTAGAAAGATACTATGCAAGATTTTAATATTTTGGCTTTATAAAAATTAAACTTATTTAAAGATAATAAGATAAATATGTAGTATGACACTTAATAAACTCGTAATAAAACATTTAATAGAACACATATACTACAAATAAGATAAATAATATAAATATTATAGAACACTTAGTAGAACACATAGAACACTTGGTTAATATAAATTTTATAATTTACTTATGTTAGATTCCTTACGAGATTTTCTATTTTTCCAAATTAACTTCTTAATTCTCTTTAATCACGAGATCTTTATTGCATTGTATTGTTTTATTTCCAAGTTTATACTTAAGTGAACAATGATAACATCATTACCATGTATACTGTATATAATTAGTTGATTGACCTTGCAAATCAATCACGTGTTATAATTAGTTTATTTTTTTACCTTAACAATTCTACTTGTATTTATGAAGTTACTATTTTGCCATTATAACATTTATTTTAAATTCATTAATTACATTTGTAATCAATGGTGTAGATCTAGTATCTTAAGTTTTCTATCTAAAAAGTTTTTCCTGGATCCCTACTATATATATATACATATATCCAATTTGTTGGGATAAATATAACGCCCTAAAATATTTCGTAATTATAAATTTTATTTAATACTATATGTGGATTATATGATGTGAGTATTTTTTAAAAGGTTAAATATATGTGACATCATGTTTACATGTTTATATGATGATGTATGTGTCACGTGTTAGTCAGTGTATTTTTATTTGCATTTTTGATGATTAAGAACTATTTAAATCATGCATTATTGTTCTTCTGAGTATTTTATAAAATTATTGGAGTTATTAAAAATTACAAAATCCTTTGTGTTACCCTTTTTATGAAATTATATAATTTTTAAAATTATTGGGCGAATTATTTGGGTGTTTAAGTATTTCAAATTGATTTTAAGAGTTTTAAAGTATTTAAAGGATCAAAACTTGTAACATCTATATTTATTTCATTTTTAAACCAAAAAATATTTTTAAAATATGGAAATGTTTGTAATTTCATAAACTATATTTTAGAATTTTAAACTTATTTTTCTGCTAATTATCTGATTTATTTCGATTCCAAAATTGATTTAAAGTGATTTTTATTTGTTTTCATCTAAGTGAATTACCAAATTTGCCCTCCCTTTCAATCCCTAAATTCACTAATTTTCCCCAATTCAGATGGGCAGCACTGCTCCGGCACCCATTAATTTTGCATTTGCAACATGGGAATGAAAATCTCGATAACAAACCTGAATGGCTTTTTTAGGCCCAATTCCGTACATTTTTGTTGGAACAATTCTGACTTGTTTCTTGGATTTCTTAATTCTGATCGGGTAAGGCTTACTTTTCTTTATGCAAAGTGCTCCATTCAATGGCTTTCTTGCTCTTTTTCACGCAACACTTTCCATTCTCTCTCGCGAATTCTCTCTGCAATCTCTCCCATCTTTCTCTCTCTCAATCTCTCTCCCTCACCCCTCTACTTACATACATACATACATATATATATATATATATATATATATATATGTCTTTACTCCATACAGAACACTCTTATATAACAAACAATAAAGAACACCTTAGATCTATTAGATCCTTTGGCCCCGCCAGGGGCACCCAATACAAAAAGTTGTTATTTTTTTAACCTCTATCAAACCAACAAAAAAAATTAAAAATTTTACTGTTCATGATGACGTCATCGTCATGAACAGTGACTTTTTAATTATTATTATTTTTTTGAAATGATGGATGGATAGAGGATAAAAAAATAAGAACTTTTTGTATTGGGTGGCCCCGGTGAGTCTTTGTGTGAGTTTTCTATGATTCAAGTTATGTTCCTTACGAAAGTCGAATGCAAGCTTATGGTTATGATTGTGCTGTTGTTTGGGCAAGTTTATGTGGCGTGTGTGTGCGTTTGTAAAGCCAGGTGTGTGTGTATGTTCATGGTCAAATGGTGTTGTGCCTGAGTTGGTTGTCGTATGTTTGATGAATCCAAAAAGGGGCTTCTTGATTCTTGTTTAACCTGAATGCTATCAATTCGTTTTGATGATAAATTAATGTTACAAGTGATTATAGTTTGAAATTGGTGGAATTTGGGATGGAAACCCAAATTTTCGGGCACCTTCAGATTTTGCTGTCGTTGATGATGAGCTTCGGCGAGTCGAAAGGGACGATGATGGTACCCTGAGTCCGAAATTAAATTATATAATATAATATTTTCGGATATAATTTCATCGTTGTATGTTGATAAAGTTAAATACAAATTATCGATATTGATTTTATTTGCAGTATTGATTCGAATTGTTAAAGTGTAATAAATAGTGTAGTAATTGAATATGAGATTTTCTAATAAGCAATAATGTATCTGAGTTGTAATTGTGTAGTAAACGATGATATATATATATATATATATATATGTATATATATATATATATATTATGCTATGTTATTTTAAGCACATGGATTGCTAGGAATTGGTAAAGAGTGTATGTGAGTATTATTGAGAAGATTACGAGATTGTACCGAGTTAGTTGTAAAGCACAGGATGCGTTGATTGTTGATTGTATTTCCAGCAGGTTAGGCCGTATTACAAAGGAGACGTTGTCCAAATTTTGTTAGAATTATTTTATAATTCATATAGTGATTTAATAAGGATTATTTGTAAATCGATATAATATATGTGTTAAAAGGTATAAGTGTGAGTTGATATTACGTGTTAAGTGCTAGCTTATGTGATTTTGTGTGTGGTTATGCATTACTATTCTGAGAATATGACCAGTATGTACTATATGTGTTAAGTTATAAAGCATTATAGGACGTGTTTGGGTAGAGCAGCGTTAGACGGTTAAGGTTATAAGTATACTGAAGTAGTACTTTACCTTTCTATAGGTACGAGTAGGAGGTCGACTAAGAGCCAGTGCAAGTGTAGATGGAATCTTGAGGAATGGAAAAATTATCGGATCGACGAGTGTGCCCGGGTAGTGGCTGACAAGTTATAGAAGATAGAAAGATGTATGATCGATTAGAGACCATTTTATAAAGAAGGAGAGATTGATAAAAGTGAGTAAAAAAATCAAGATGTCGGAATTAAAAACTTCATGTATTAAGGCAAGTATACTATCCCTCACTCATCGTTCAAGTGACGTGAATTCTCCTGTGTTATTTATATATGTTCTTTCAAATCCTTTTTTTTTGCAAGCATCTGTATCTTTCATTTTCATTTTGAATGATGTGAGTTTGTTTCTATTAATTGTAAGTTTTCTTCCAAGTCGTGTTGCTAGGGTGTACACCCCTTTCTTTTGTGTCGAGTGACTCAAAACCAGTATTGAAGTTAAGATTCCTTGATCTGTTTTTGAACTGCTTATGAATGGTTGTTTAAATCCTTGTACTTTACTGTTTTTTCTTATGAATTACTGCTTAAATTCTTCTACTTTATTTATTAACCTTATGAATTGTTGTTTAAACCCTTGTACCTTACTACTTATTCCTATGAATGATTGTTTAAATTTTGTACCCTATTATTTACCCTGTTTCTTGTTGAATTATAAACCTTGACTCATAATTTGTGCCTTGCTTTACTTTGGTCAGTTCCTAATGCTTATACCTTTAAACCACACCAGCGTAAGTAGACTTCATAAACCTTGAATAAAATTCTAAAACCCTAACCCTTGTTTTATTCTTTATTAACTAACGAAACTTCATTTGTTTATGACCAATGCAATAACTTGAATCCTCCTTGAACTTCAGATTTCTCTATCCCATGTATATTCTATAAATGGCTGATCTGTTATCGGTGAGTTTAAGGATTGAAAAGTGAAATGTTTTTGAAGGTTTTAAAGGTTTTATTGTGAGGGATTCCGTCTAGATATTTTTTACGAATTCCTTCAGATGCCGGTCCAACATTTTTTTAGCGTAAGAGGCTAGGGTGAGGTCCTAGTCCAGCACATTTATTAAGGGCCAATGTGTTGACTAATTGGGAACCCAATTTCAAGGTCAAGAGGGACTTCGTGTCCGGTATGGTGACTTTACGTGGCTGATCGGGGAAAAACTCCAATCAACTTAAATGCTTTTAAAAAGGTTTTATGAAAAGTATGTTTCAATGATAGAACTGTTTTAAAGAAAGCAATGTTTTAAATGAAAAGTTATGATTTGAAGAAATAGAAAGTCTTATTCTATGATGAAATTTAATTATTCCCTTGAGATGAATTAATCATTGATATTGTTCATCAATGAAATGTTGAGTATTGTTGGCTAACTATTGCTTTGTTTTACCCTCCCTTTTCAGTTAGGGTTAAGGATTGACAACCTATATATTAGAAGTCGAATGAGAGCGAAGAGGCATTTTATAAAGAATATATTTGAGAGTTATCACGGACATATACGATATTGGACTGCGCTACATATAAGAACGTATTTGTTGTAATAACTATTGTAGTTTAGACACTTGTTTCTTACCATAACCTGAGATCGATCCTCGGTGAGGGGTTGTTGTATAATCAAGTTATATTCACTATGTCACAGATGGGCGCATGTAACGCACTCCTACTGTTACATCAGACACATTTTTTGTTACATTAGGCCTAAGGTAACGCACTTTTACCATTTCATCCGCTAATGTTACCTTTGACCTCAAATGTAACACACAACTCCTCAATGGTAACACAAGGGAAAGCGTTACATCAGGACCATAAAGTAACACAAAATCAAGCAAATGCAACACTAGCAGGTGTTACCTTAGCTTAGCCAGAAACTCTAGATGACACGTGGCATGTGGGGCCCACGTGACACCTGGCATTCTGCCACAGGACTTGACACGTGGAACCCATTGACACGTGACATCTTGACACGTGACCGCCATTGACACGTGGCATCTTGACACGTGGCACAATGTGGGGCCCACTCTGCCACGTGGCATGTTGTGGGGCCCACACTGACACGTGGCACCTGTGTGGCCCACACTGACAAGTGGCAGGTGTGGGGCCCACCTGACACGTGGCATGTGGGGGCCCACTTTCTAATGCAACACTACATAATTACCTAATGCAACACTACATAATTATCTAATGTAACACTGTAATTAATATTGCAACATTAGTAACTATAGAAATTGCAACACTAATAATAAAAATTTTGCAATATTCGATTTGTACATATAGTAATCCCATTACAAACCAAATCACTCAATACAAAGTATAGAAGATTCACGGATCTCCTTCCTTCATCCACCACTTCACCAAAATAGTCTAAAATCCACTTCACCAAAATATAGTTACCTACAACATACTACTAATTTCATCGAAGTACCAAACAACCTACGACAGAATAAAGTTCCAACTGTCCATACATATTTAATAACGAGAAGGGTAAACGCGCTGCTTAATAATGCACCACTCCTTGGACAGGGTAAAAGTGCAGTACTCATGCTTATGTTGTTAAACTCATATGTGGGTACCTCACATGTATAGTCAACAGCCTGTTCAACACCATCTGCCAAAAGCCATTCAATACTTTCACCAACACATGTAGTTGACACATGATAGCCTACAGCCACAGCAAGCTGAACCGTAGCAAAACCTACAGCTCCTCCACCTATCACCAGTACACTCTACCTGTGGAGAATAATTAAGAAAAAGTACCATGTCAAATAAGTTCCCCACCAGTAAAAGAATCAGAAAAGAAGTACGAACACTCTGTCAAACATTCAAATCAGTAATTCCATACCAAAAAAAAAGGGATAGCCATTTCATTATTATATGGACAATGCACTCTATAAACATATCTATAGCAGCCTAAAAAAGTACTATATGTTGAAAACTTATTGCTAACCAAAAATAATTGAAGGGCAAGTGCTCGTATTAATTTTCAGTTTTTTTCTTTTACCTTCCAAGTCCAAATAAAATGAATCATCTTTTCTATTAGATTCCACACTAGATTATAGAGGCAGCCCCTATAATGATGTATGATGTGTACTGTTTTGATTAAGAACTACCAACTCCATGCTTACAATGTTTCTAAAATAAAAAAATCATGTCATAACAAAAAGATTATAAAAAAAAGGACATTGCATTTAGTGTCGTTCAGTATTTTACAAAAAAAAACATACACAAATATTATTTGTCTCAAACTACTGCCAAGAAAGTTGATAATAGTTGCTCTAGTCATACCCATTTGTTATTCTAGCTGTACTTTTTAGAGCACGTCATGCAGTCAATGTAGCAAAAGGAATGGCACAATTTTAATATTTTATCTGGGAAATTCTGACTATGAAACAGAGTTTAGGAATACGTGTTTACCTTTTTATAATATTTTATTGCAATTTTAATGTTACATAAAAATTGACCAAAGCTTCTTTTAAAGCTGTTTACCAATCTTCACGGCCTGATAGGCCAGATACCCCGTTCATATATGGACGATATTTTACACAATTTAGAGGTAACTATGGTGATTATGGTGTTGCTGACACTTCATCGGCTGCTTAAATAGCTTTTCAGACGAACTTAAAATAAAATCTTTATCCACATACTTAATCGTAATGGAAGCAAAGAGCTTTTTATAAGCAGGTGCAAAGAGGTATAATTCATGCCAAATGCAGAATACACAAATTCAAAAAATTATATTTTGCTTTTGCCAAACAAAAGTCACCTCTTCAGGCCTGAATCATTATTAATAAGTTTAGCAAAAAGAACTGTTTACATGGTAGAATCAAATCATCAAATAATATATATACCTGCAACTGGTGCCCAAATTGATCTTCCAACATTGTAAGTACATTCTTTATTTTCCCCAATGTACACACAGAAGGATAGACACACTGTCCATCTATCTATCTCATGTTATGAATATGATTACCTGATGTTCAATTTGTTGTTTTGTTAGGAACTGCTCGTGATGATCAGCATCATCTCAATTGCCTTTGGGAGTCCTACAAGCCTGGGAAGCCGTTGTGTACCTGAGCAATGACAATAACGATAGTTAGAGTTCGAGGCCAAAAAAGTAAGAGATGGAAGATGCATATATTTATATATGTAGACAGATGGATATATAGTTTTTCATCAATTGCACCTCCAGATCCAGGGATAACTCCAAGTGTCAATTCAGGCAAACCTAGTTGAGCTTTGGGTGTTGCAATACGTGCATGGCATCCCTATAAAATTAGTAGACACTACGTAATGCACTGATAATATCACAACAAGCTTAAATTGTAAAACTGACTAGTTACATGCAAAAAGCTACAAACCAATGCCAAATCCAAGCAACCTCCAAGTGCAAGCCCTTGTACAGCAGTAACAACAGCTTTTTGGCATCTAAATCAAAAAATTCACATCTATATTCAACTCCATAGTCTATGTCTAAGTCGACATTAATAATACTTAATAGCATAATAGAACTATTTATAAGCATTCAAGGTATATGGCATGGCTCTTTATATTCAGGGGTTTTGACATTTTTATTTAATGACGGTGGAATCAAGTTTGTTTATCTAACAAAGAAATGAATACTATTGATAAGTAGATTTTATATCCATTTGGACTCAAGTTTGTTGTATTTTTGATGTGTTTTGTGTAATTGTGCAGGGTTATAGCTATCGGTTAGTGTTGGTGTTTCTAATTGATATTAGAGTGTAATTAAGCATTGAGACGAAGATTGGATACTTATGTTGTGCTATCAAGGAGTTACATGTGCCATGGTATTGAAGATGTTAGCTAATGCAAAAGAAATGGAGGAGAAAGGAGCAATTTGTGTAAAATTCGGATTTTCTGGGTAGGTTGCGCAGTCTTCACTATTTTGGCCATATCTGGAGTTCTAGAATTCCGTTTCCAGCGATCTTACCGCTCACGCGAAGTCTGAGAGATTTTCTACAATCTTGGGCAGATTTGGCTCCAGGCCGCGGCCTCAGAACTCCAGGATGCAGCCTCGAGGGTATTCTAGAAATTCCGGAAATTATCCTAAAAATCCTGATTCACTGTTTGGGCCATATCTTGAGTTCTACAAGTCTGTTTTGGACGATCTTACTGTCCACGCGAAGCTAACGAGATTCTCTATCATTCTAAAGTGATCCAGATGTCCAATTACAAATGGAACGGCCCAGAAATATTGAAGAAAAGTCAGCTACGAATTTTCCTTAAAAACATAATCAGTTTAGGAAACGTATTTTGTGCCGAACTGCAGAAATTCAACTTTGACAAGGAAATTGCTATAATTCCTACTTCTAATAAGTATGGTAATTGCTTTGGGTGGCTAGAACATTCCAGAATCAGATCTACACATGGAACTTGCAATTCTTACTTCTATTCAAGCCTGGAAAATTATCATCTTCTATTCCAACTCTAAGAAGGCAATTGCTTGGAGGCTAAATCAAGAGGCTATATAAACACATCTTGGGACACATTATTAATCATGTAATATTAGATCAGATAATAAAGTTTAGAGTAGATTAGTATTATTAGTTGGAGATGTAGAGAAACATCATGACTCTTCTTTTGGGTGACAACATTGAAGTTTGAAGGTTTTGTTCTTTTAATCTTTTCTTTGTTCTTATTAGTTTAATTATGTTTTCTTGTTTTACTAGTTGTTTTACTTGTTTAATTATTAGCGAGTAGTTATTTCTAGGGCTTAAAGGGAAGCCATGTTTGCACTAATATTGGCATGATTTTCATAGTGGTTTGATTGGTTATGGTTAATTCTGATTGATATGTTTTAATCATTAATTTGTGTAATCGGCTGATATCATGGATTAATTATATGTAAATAGGAGTATGGATCGAGAGATTTACTTACTAGAGACACACATATGATTAGCAGAATTGAATTTGAGTGCGAAAGCATCATTGGATTTCTAAGAGCGTTAATGCTTGGAAGAGATTAACTTGACTCTAATTACCTGATTGATTGAATTACTAAAAGTGGTTAAAATGAATGTTTCGAGAGTGTTAATGCTTGGAAGAGATTAACATACTCTAGTTATAGGATCACATTGATTGCTTTAGCTTAAGAGCCAATTGTGTAAGCATGGTGGACCTGATTGCCCTAGGTTTTAAATAATTTGTTTATCATCTGTTTAATTAGTGTTAATCTTGTTTAATTAGTTAATTAATATTCTCCAATAATCGTTTATCCCTGAAACAATTAGCGATAACTGAAAAGGAATTAGTAGAACCTGTCTCCTTGTGGATTCGACCCGCTTGCCATCTGTACTAGAAATAGACACCGTGCGCTTGCGGTTAGGTATAATTTGACACATCAAGTTTTTGGCACCGCTACTGGGGAGACAGCGAGTTTCTATTGATTTTAATTTAGTTGGTTAGATTGTTTCCATTGTCTCATTGAAACTTTTTGTTCCTATTGAGGCAGATTTTACGTTTTCTTGGCTTTGTTAAGAGTTTACAGGTTTGCAATGGGTGAAGTTGATACTTTTGCACAAGGAGTTGCACTCTTATCTTCCCTAGTAGAGGCACATACTCGAGAAATTGCCTCATTCAGCCCTACAGAGCCCACTATACGTCCAATGAGTATCAATGAGATGTCACAAGTGGCCCCTAAAACTTACAACTTCTGTCAAGTTTGTGGTATTTAAGGTCACTATGGTTATGAGTGCTCTTACAATGTCTATCATTCTCAGAGTGCTCAGTTGGGACAAATGAATTCTTTTGAAGAAGGATATGGGTATAATCAGTATTCAAACACTTTTGATCAAGAATGCGTGAATCAACCAGATTTCTACTACCAGGACAATGGTGCTCAAAATTTTTCATATCATAATCAGCAACAGTTAGAGCAACAATATTATCAGTCATATGAGCAGCCGCCACAGCAAGAATATCAATATCCTCCTCTACAAGAAGATCTACATGTTTCTCAACCCAGTGTAGATGTGCAAGCTGATCAGACAAATGAGATGTGGGATATCTTGAATAAACTGCTAAAGAGTTTTAAAGAATTAGAAACTCAAAGTTTGGTGATTGAATCTCAAATTGCACAGTTGGCTAACTCTTCTACTACAGGGCAGCTCGACTATTTACCATCATCATCTATCCGATCCGAAGAGGACCTGATTGATATCAATCTCACAAGCGATCAGGAATATGATAGTTTTTCCATGTATGTTGATGATGAGGCCATTGATAAAGAGAATGAGCATGCCACCGATGACGAGATCATTGATGTTGCTGCTACCAAGGACAATGTGACTGATGATGATGTGACAAAAGAAAGCAATACAGAGATAGTTGTTGTTTTTCTTCCACAACCTGTGCCTAAGCTACCATGTATTGGTAAATTTGCTCTCAATCTAGCCTCTACTTACAAGGCTTCTTTGCTCAAGAACACTTATTTCAAGGTTGATGTGATAACAAATATTGTCCAAGATGATATTTCTCAAATTCTAGTTGAGGATCCATACAAAGTGGCTCCTACGTTTCAAGCTCGAGAAGAGGGAGAAGATAGAATTGTCTTATTAGCCAATGATGTGATAAGCCAAGATGTCCGAATGGCTCCAGTGAAAGTGAGGAGTGAAGAAAAACCACCACCAGAACCTCCACCTTAAGTCAAGGGAGTTCAATATTTTCGTGGTGTTGAATTTTATCGCTGTTTTATCACAAAGTTTTCCAAAACTGCACAAGCACTTAATTCTCTATTGCTTATTAATGACATATTTTATTTTACTGATGCTTGTTTGGAGACTTTCTGCAGGATAAAGACAACCACAGATGTTCTTGATACTTTTTGTGGTGGCGAGTTTATGATCGAGAAAGTGGATATTATGCCTTTACCGGAATATTTTTGAGGAGGTCAAGCTATTGACGTTAAAGAAGCGCTTTGTGGGAGGCAACCCATGTGTTTCGATGATTAGGTATGTTTCCTACTATCCCTCCTATTTACTTTCATTCAATGCGGACATTGAATATTTTAAGTTTGGGGGTGGTTTGAGGGATTAGTAGTTGTATTATGTGTTCATGTAGGATATCATGTTTGCATTTTAGTTGTAATTCATGCATGTTTGTTCGTATTATTATCATGTGAGTCCATAATAGTTGCATTTGCACCCATGCTTGATAGGAATTTTGTGTTGTTGATGCTTTTGATTGAGAAGTGATATGCTTTGTTCTTGTACACACACATACACTAGTAGGTTGAAGCTAGTAGACTTATTGAATGTTGTAAGTAATTAGAAGGACATGAATATGTGCAAGATGATTTAGTTTGCATGCTTTGAATACAAGTCAGTGCGTTAGAGAGATTTTTGCTTGGGATTGAGCATGTTTTTCCACCAAGTGAGTTTTTGAGCCTTATTGCAAATTTGCAATTTATTCATTTGCTTGAGTGTCCACGGATTGTTTGCATTGCTAGCAGTTGTTTGAGGTCTTTCTTGAAACGCATGACATTATTTGACGATTAAAATGATAAAGTCAATTAGAAATAACCGCATACTTTCCCATATTACCACACCATATTTACATGATCAACTAGTTAACCCGTTGAGCTTAATCCTATTTTTCGGTGACATATCACATTACTTGCCTAGACCTTTTTCTTGTATTGGCCTTACATTAATTTGAACCCACATTGTCAAAGGCTAGTAGAGTGCTTAAGGGAGTAATAAGATGGGCAAGGAGGGGTTTATTGTTGGTCTTACTTTTGGGGGAAATATTGAAAATTGGGTTTGTTTACTTGATAGTCGACATGTGTAATAAAATTGTGGGATCATTGTTATTGTTTATATTATTGTTTTATCTAGCTCTCGAAAAAAAAGAAAAAAAAAGAAAAAAAAAAAGAAAGAGAAAAAAAAGATAGAGAAAAAAATATATTATGAGAACATATTTGTGTTTGTTGTGATCCTACTCTAGTCGACTAATCGAGCGTTTTTGTTGGAAGAAGAATAGTAAAATTATGTGTGGGGGGAAAGTAAGGTGTTGTGTATGGTTTATTATAGTTCTTACTAGCTTTTGACACTTCACCTGTTTTGGCTTATTTGACATACCTTGTCCCTAGCCCCGTTACAACCCAAATAAAGACCTTTTGATTATCGTCATTGATGTATGTTGTCTTAAGAGTTAGATTGATACCAAATGTCAAGCGTGCTTATGATTTTGTTGGAATTGAGTGATACACTTACCCTTGTTCTTGAGTGAATATTCTTTTGTGAGTGTTTGCTTGTTTTTGCGTATGAGATCCCGAGTTTTGTCTCAAAGATGTACTCTTGTAGGCTTAGCATGTTTACTAACTTATACTTACACTTGACATGGACTTATGAGAACTTATGCATGTTCATTGAGTAGACTATGTGAATACTTGCACTTTCGACACCAAGACATTGCGTATTCACTTCGATTCTTAAGTTGATATGGCATGAGAGGATTTGAAGGTATGGTAGGATATTAGTACTAGATTATTTGCATTTTCATATTAATTGCATTCATGCATTGCATTGTATTAGGTTACATGGATTTTGTGGGTACATTCACTATAGGCCCTCACGAGACCTTACTCGTCCACTAGGGCTGCCTAGGGGTTTAAAGGGCTTGTTGCATATGCCAAATGCAACCGTGATCACCTACGGAAGTGGTACTAGTTAGGTAGAGTTAGTTGTTTATGCTTGAGGACAAGCATCGGTTTAAGTTTGGGGGTGTGATAAGTGGATTTTATATCCACTTGGAGCGTTCCATATCGGCTTAAATTGATTGTCTTGGACTCAAGTTTGTTGTATTTTTGATGTGTTTTGTGTAATTGTGCAGGGTTGTAGCTATCGGTTAGTATTGGTGTTTCTAATCGATATTAGAGTGTAATTAAGCATTGGGACGAAGATTGGATACTTGTGTTGTGCTATCAAGGAGTTACATGTGTCATGGTATTGAAGATGTTAGCTAATGCAAAAGAAACGGAGGAGAAAGGAGCAATTTGTGTAAAATTCGGATTTTCTGGGTAGGTTGCGCAGTCTTCACTGTTTTGGCCATATCTGGAGTTCTAGAAGTCCGTTTTCAGCGATCTTATAGCTCACGTGAAGCCTGGGAGATTTTCTACAATCTTGGGCAGATTTGGCTCCAGGCCGCAGCCTCAGAACTCCAGGATGCAGCCTCGAGGGTATTCTGGAAATTTCGGAAATTATCCTAAAAATCCTGATTCACTATTTGGGCCATATCTTGAGTTCTACAAGTCTGTTTTGGACGATCTTACTGTCCACGCGAAGCTAACGAGATTATCTATCATTCTAAAGTGGTCCAGATGTCCAATTACAACTACAACGGCCCAGAAATATTGAAGAAAAGTCAGCTACGAATTTTCCTTAAAAACAGAATCAGTTTAGGAAACGTATTTTGTGCCGAACTGCATAAATTCAACTTTTACAAGGAAATTGCTATAATTCCTACTTCTAATAAGTATGGTAATTGCTTTGGGCGGCTAGAACATTCCAGAATCAGATCTACACATGGAACTTGCAATTCTTACTTCTATTCAAGCTTGGAAACTTGTCATCTTCTATTCCAACTCTAAGAAGGCAATTGCTTGGAGGCTAAATCAAGAGGCTATATAAACACATCTTGGGACACATTATTAATCATGTAATATTAGATCAGATAATATAGTTTAGAGTAGATTAGTATTATTAGTTGGAGATGTAGAGAAACACCATGACTCTTCTTTTGGGTGACAACATTGAAGTTTGAAGGTTTTGTTCTCTTAATCTTTTCTTTGTTCTTATTAGTTTAATTATGTTTTCTTGTTTTACTAGTTGTTTTACTTGTTTAATTATTAGCGAGTAGTTATTTCTAGGGCTTAAAGGGAAGCCATGTTTGCACTAATATTGGCATGATTTTCATAGTGTTTTGATTGGTTATGGTTAATTCTGATTGATATGTTTTAATCATTAATTTGTGTAATCGGCCGATATCATGGATTAATTATATGCAAATAGGAGTATGGATCGAGAGATTTACTTACTAGAGGCACACATACGATTAGCAGAATTGAATTTGAGTGCGGAAGCATTTGGATTTCTGAGACCGTTAATGCTTGGAAGAGATTAACTTGACTCTAATTACCTGATTGATTGAATTACTAAAAGTGGTTAATTGTGTTGAATGTTTCGAGAGTGTTAATGCTTGGAAGAGATTAACATACTCTAGTTATAGGATCACATTGATTGCTTTAGCTTAAGAGCCAATTGTGTAAGCATGGTGGACCTGATTGCCCTAGGTTTTAAATAATTTGTTTATCATCTGTTTAATTAGTGTTAATCTTGTTTAATTAGTTAATTAATATTCTCCAATAATCGTTTGACCCTGAAACAATTAGCGATAATTGAAAAGGAATTAGTAGAACCTGTCTCCTTGTGGATTCGACTCGCTTGCCATCTGTACTAGAAATAGACACCGTGCGCTTGCGGTTAGGTATAATTTGACACATCAACTATATCCTGTATTTATGTTCCTCATTAAATTACAGTTAAAAATTGTTAAATGGATATTGATTTACAAATGACGGAAAAATATGATTTTAACTTCTGGTTTGCACAGGGCTACATGTCACGTGTATAGGACCCCAAAAATTATAACGGACCCCAAAAATGAGTTATTTTGGGGCCAACCGAACTGTTCCAAAATGCCTTGAAGGAAGTCATATGAGTCCGCTGTTCAGACAATCTGTATATTCAAAGTTTTGAAATCAGTAATTTCTTCATTCTATGAACAAACTTTCTAAAAGCTAATATTATTGGCTAAATATCAGAATTTTGTCTAATGTTGGTTGTCTCCCATACAATACAAGGGTGCATTATCCAAGGGAAGATAGAACAAGTGAAATGACATGATAGATAAAAGCACATACTAAACAAACTCAGGGAACTATACAGATCCAGAAAGGTTTTTTGCTACCTTTAAAAAATGTAACTGTTTTAGCATTTTGTGATCCAAACTTGCAGTATTTTTACCTTGTACGATGTGTAATATGAAGTTTATTCATATTTTTTACCATTATAATTCCCCTTGGGAATTTTGCTAAGCACACTAACATCCAATTTCTGATATTTATTCAGAATCAGTCCAAGAACGTCGTAGACAGCACCATCAATCTGATCATCGTACTTCTCATACAGAACTGGGAATGTGTTGGCAGCAACAAAACCTTCAGCCAAGGATCATGTGCAAGTCAATTAAACAACATATGTATAACCTGGAGAACTATATAATCTGTTTATCTGAAATACTCATCGGATCACCAAAAATCTTTACTCTTAAGTAAAAATACAAAGATCCACATACAAATCTCAAGTCAACTACAAGCCTACACAAAACAGTAAATTTGCTTGCCGATATACATAACAGTCAGAAAATTGCACCAGCTTCCAACAACAGCAGCAGCCCACGAGCTTGTTACAACCTAAGAGTGAAAATCAATGTCAGGAATCTCCATAAACAAAATGAAATTTGTTTTCCTACATATTAGCTGACTATTCCAGTAATAATGGGAAAAAATAAATGACGGACACCTGTAAACACTCTAGATAAATTAAGTATTTATAATCATCCACAGCCACACATGACACATCATAAATTATGAAGTATCGAAACTTCTTCAAAACAATTTTTTAATCTAAAAAGTAAAAACTACAGAAACTACAAGCACCCAAGCATTGTCAGTTATCATTCTGGATGAAAACTTAGCGAGGGAATGAGGATCCTTCAGAATTAAAATACATGAGCGTTTTAGGGGTAACCAAAACATGTAAAACGAAGTAGACAAAACAAAAGGATTAAAACGATTCAGTGGTCTTAGACACACACACACTGTTAGGTCCGATAAGATTGTAGAAGGGGGGGTTGAATACAATCTATACCAATTATTCGAAATTTGTCCTTTAAATAAAATTTGACTTGAACAAATTTGTGCGGAATAAATTGAAACAATTTTCAAGTTGAATATAAAAATATATTAACTTGATGGGTGTTACAATTTCAGTACAGATTAATTATCAAGTTGATAAAAACTAATTAGAAAATTCGACATGAACTTTTCTAATTTAGTTAATAAAAATCAAGATAAGTTCTAGGAGTAAAAACTCGCTAGTAGTACAAGAGATACAAATAAACAAGTTCTATCGGATCAGATATTACAAATATGATGAACTTGATTTTCTATGAATTTTTCTAGCTCTTGTGTTCTTGAGAGAAAATGAGATAGAAAGCTTTGTTCTTGGTTGAAAGATATTATGTTGTAGTGTTGTAATGAGCCGCCTGTGTTGATCTTTATATCAAACAAATCCACTGCCACTTTTCATTTCATTTTGTACATCAAAGACAATCTCCAAGACAATCTGTTCTTCCAAGACAATCACCAAGACAATCTGTTCTTCCAAGACAATCAAATTTGTACTGCCAAGACAATCGCCAAGACAATCTTTGATTGTTCCAAGACAATCAAGCTTTCCAAGACAATTGATTTTGTACTACCAAGACAATCTGTTTTGCTTACCAAGACAATCGCCAAGACAATTTGAAATTGTCTTGGGGAATTAAAAACTCGGCTGAATCATTTCTGTGGAACAAGTGAACAAATGTTTTGACTGCCAGTTGATGAAGACCAGATGCAGGACAGGGAGTTGAACAACACGCGCTGGCTGGTTTCTTCCTTTTGTCCAGGTGCGTGCGCAACACGCGCTTCCAGGAGAGTGTACCTTCTGCCGACAATATTATCACATGGTTGACAGACAACAACTTGTGCACATTTGTAAACAATTTGTTAATTTTGTGTTCACACACAAAAATGCAACTTAGTACCTCACTTTCAACATATCTTGCACTTCAATTGGGCCTTGAGCCCAATGGCTTTTCAACCAGCCCAGTTCATTTCTTTTGGATTCAGCCCATGCAAATTCATAACCCAAATCTCTTTTGTTTTAATTTAATTAATTACTTAATCAATTAATCATTTAAACAAATAATGATTAATTCATTAATTAATTAATTAAATCAATTTAGATTAATACATTAATTCAACGTTAATTAACATGATAATTAATTTAATAAATTAATTAATTCAGAATGAATTAATTTATTAATTAAATAAATTACATAAATATGTTAATTAAATAAGAATTAATATAAATCTATTGATAGCGCAAATTCTTTTTCTCGAACCACTGAAAGTAATAAAGAAGTACCACCGAATTTCTGCTGACGCTCGATGCACGGTCTGGTTCATGAACGACTAACTTCAACGGCTTTTCTTTATTTTTGACTTTAAAATCTGGTTCCTTTTCTATTCTTCTCTCTCTCTTTTTAATTCTTCTGTACTGACTCTGTCACTGTTGAAATCTTTGTCACTTTAAACTAATCCACTTCTTTAACGAATACTTCACTGAGGCTTGATCAGATGACTGAGCTTCTTTCAATGCAGTAATTCTTCAAGTCTGTAGATTGACCTTGATCTTTTTCTTCTGACAGATAATACAATCTGAGATTCTTTGTGACAGTCTATATACTATTTACTATTACACTCTTGTTTAAGTTGAGTTGTATCCTCGAAATACAAATAGGCTACATCATATGCCTTTCAATCTCCCCCTATTTGTTTGTTAGACAATAACAAGCAAATACCTAGAGGATAACTCAACTAACTCACTTAAACAAGAAAAAGATTAAGCATTTAAGAGCTTAGTAAATAGTACATTAAAAAATTTCTCTGGTTTAAATATAACAATTCCAGAATCCTCAGTTGATGAAATGATAGATGATTGTTCCTCTAGCACTTAACTGATCTTCAATAGATAACTCATCTTCATTTCTGATTCTTCAAATCTCTGCCTGATAATCCTTCACATCTTACATTGATGATTATCAGCAGTTCTTGATTTACAATCACTTCCCTTTTCTGACACAACTTTTCTCACTTAAGAAAAACAACTGCTCCTACTATATAGACAATGGTGAATCAATACTATTTCTATAACTTCTAGGAAATCTACTACTCCTCCAGTTAGCCTTTATACATAGTACATTGAAAGACTAATAGAATAGTATTGTGATGTAATCTTCTCCTTATATCTCCCCTTTCTTCTCAACTAAATCTCTCCTTACTTCTCCATCTAAGGCTCCCCCTTAGTAACTTGACTTGCTTCTCCTCCAAAGCACAGTCTGTAAATGCTCCCCCTTTCTAACTTAATCTCCTTTTTCTTGTACCCCCTTATTTCTCCCCCTTAGTTGATGAATCCTCCAATCAACTAGTTGACAAAGTAGTTGTACCAATTATAGAGTTCTGTTAGAAAGAATGTTTCATTTTCTTCCTCACTGTGAGTGTGTGATAGTGTTTAGTGTACCTCACAAGTGTTTCACTCTTCTCTCCACTCATTTGTGTTGAGTGTCTCACATCTCTCTGTGTTTACACTCTTGCTCACTGGTGTATCACTCATATCACTCATAGCTCCAACATCCATTAGTGTACCTGCAAGGAAAAATCACCCTAGCCCCTTCATGAGAGGTCAGTGATGGTGCAATGGGAGTTCGCAAATCCCAAATCCTCGTTGGACTCGTCAGACGAATCTGAGTCATAATCTACAAGTTGCTAGTTTTCCCTTTTTAGGGTTTTCAGATTTGAATTCTGGGAAGGTAAACAATGATCTGTAAATTTAGCATTGAGATCAAGGTTCCCTTCTAATGTCTGTGAAGACATCACCTTGTTAAGCTCATCAGGTAAAATCTGAATCATAGTTTACAAGTTGCCGATCCGCACCTATGTCAGACCCGTTACCCGCAGGATCCAGAGATGTTCCATCTGGGGAGTTAGATAATGATCTTGTTGAATTTTGCATTGAGATCAATACCTTCTCTCGAGGTCTGTGAAGACTCTTGGTTCATTAAAGAACCTTTAACTTATAATCCTAACCGTAAAATGGTTGGATTACAGGTTTCCGTCAATTCATCCTTGATGTGTGCAATCTCACTTTGTGCATATGAAATATTTTGGTTAGTGGATAAGGTAGTGACTCTCCAACTGAATATCCCACACATCCTTATTTGCTGCATCAAGTGCAGTTACTCCCTAGTGACCTTTAGTCTGATAGGTTACTTCCTTTTAGGGGGTAAGATAGAATGTGTTTGAGTTTGACTGTAGTCTGGGATAAAAGTTGTTGGGTTTACAACCTCATGACTAATCATGTGAGAAAACAAAACTCCATTTAGATGAACCTGCATCACAGAATATGAGCAATAGAGATAGAATGATATACAGTTGTGATTTCAAAATATTTACAATGTAAGCAATCACAACTATAGAAAGAGATTTTGACTTAGGAAGTTAAATAGATCTTGAGCCGGTTTTACTAAACAAAAACATAAACAAAAATCCAATTAACAATAAATATTAATCAAATTAATGAATGTTAATGTTTAAACCAATACAAACAAAACTATTTTATCATGTTTTAGATCTTGTATGTTAGATACCAACTGTTACCACTTGTTAACACTTGTTAGGTCTTGTCTTCCAATTGTTAGAACATGAAAATCAAACGTTAGTTCCTAAACAATTGTATTGACATATACCATTTTGATACCAACAATGTTCCTTAATAAGAAATTCTGTTAATAACAACAACACAACAAAGATTAGAAGTTAAAACAGCATGATATGTGTGTGTTAAATAGAATAGGTACAAAAGAACCAAGCACAGGGACCTGTTTGTAAGTTTTGAAAGTATAGTGACTAAACTGAAAAACTATACAAACTATTTATATACAAATGAAAAATAATATACAAAACTAAGAAATAATATACATAATAATAATATTAAATAAAAACCAAAAAGAAAAGAAAATTACAACAATTTTTTTTTAATTCAAAAATAACTGTATTAATAATATTTACAGAATATTAGAAATAAAAGAAAATAATTTATAAAAAATATTTACAACAATATAATTACTTAAAAATAGCTCAATAGAAAATAAGAAAATACTAAAAATACCATAGATTATCCTTTTTACGAAATCAAACATTAATAACAAAAGGACAAACACTACAAACCATTTAATAAACTATTAACTATTTACATAAATATTTGTAGTAAATTAATAAATCTATATATTTTCTTAATAAAGTAACTTTCTTATAGAAAATCATTTAAAGAGAAAATATGACTTATTAAATCAACACAAATATTTAAAATAATTTTCAATAAAAATAGATTTCTCACTAATTTCAACTTGTAAAATTTGAGAAAAATATTTTTAGAGAAAATTAAAATATTCTAGAATTAAAAGAAGTAAGTAGGAATATATTAAGAAAATAATGACAATGATTTGAGAATTAACAAGCAAGAAGATAAGTTGATAAAATAATTATACAAGTGATTTTAATAACAAATATTAACAAGGTAATCACTTATAAATTATTAAAGAGCAAACCTCAGATATTAACTAGTTTAATTACTAGGACTATTTAACATACCCAATTCACCAACAATTCTGGTGAATGTGGATTCGTCAAGAGACTTAGTAAAAATATCTGCTGTTTGTTCTTCCGTGGGTACAAAATGTAACTCCACGGTACCATTCATGACATGCTCTCTAATGAAATGATACCTGATATCAATGTGCTTTGTCCTCGTATGCTGCACAGGATTGTTGGAGATTGCTATGGCACTTGTATTGTCACACAAGATAGGAATTTTGTCAAGTACAAAGCCATAGTCCCTTAGCTGATTCCTAATCCACAAAATCTGTGCACAACAGCTTCCAGTAGCTATGTATTCAGCTTCAGCTGTTGAGTTGGAAACTGTTTGCTGTTTCTTGCTATACCAGGAAACCAACCTGCCACCTAGGAATTGACAACTCCCAGAGGTGCTTTTCCTATCTACAACACTTCCTGCATAATCTGAATCTGTATATCCAACAAGATTAAAACCAGAATCTTTAGGGTACCAGATGCCTAAGTTAGGCGTACCCTTAAGATATCTCAAGATTCTTTTAACAGCAATGAGATGAACATCTCTAGGATCCGATTGGAACCTTGCACACAAGCACGTAGCATACATAATATCTGGTCTACTTGCAGTAAGATAAAGTAATGAGCCTACCATACCTCTGTAGCTTGTGATATCTACCTTAGCAGAATTTTCACATGCTCCAAATTTAACAGCTGTAGATGATGGTGTTCTTGCTGAAGATGAATCCTCCATTTGATACTTCTTGAGAAGCTCTTTGACATACTTGGATTGACAGATAAATATTCCATCTGTCCTTTGACTTACTTGCAATCCAAGAAAGAACTTCAGCTCACCCATCATGCTCATTTCAAACTTACCCTGCATTAACTTAGCAAATTTCTTGCAAAGAAGATCATTAGTAGACCCGGATATTATATCGTTCACATAGATTTGAACTAATATTGTATCATTCTTATGTTTCTTTGTGAACAGAGTTTTGTCTATGACACCTCTAACAAAACCATTTTCAAGTAAAAATTCAGAGAGAGTGTCATACCATTTTCTTGGAGCTTGCTTAAGACCATAAATAGCTTTGAAGAGAAAGTAGACATAATCCATGAATTCTGGATCTTCAAAGCCAGGGGGCTGTTCTACATATACCTCTTCATCTAGCTTATCATTCAGAAAAGCACTCTTGACATCCATTTGATAAACCTTAAAGTTTGAGAATGCTGCGAATGCCAAGAATATTCTGATGGCCTCAAGTCTTGCCACTGGTGCATAGGTTTCATCATAATCAATTCCTTCAGCTTGTGAATAACCCTTTGCTACCAGTCTTGCTTTATTTCTCGTCACTATGCCATCTTCATCTAGCTTATTTCTGAATACCCACCTTGTGTCAACCACTTTCCTGTCTTTGGGTCTGGGTACCAGCTTCCATACTTCTTGTTGTTTGAATTGATTGAGTTCATCTTGCATAGCAATCACCCAATCAGGATCAGAAAGAGCTTCCTCAGTTTTCTTAGGTTCCATTTCAGATAGAAACCCTGAATAGTTACATTGATTTTGAGTAGCACTTCTAGTTTTGACACCAACATCTGGATCACCAATAATCAGCTCAAAAGGATGAGCTCTATTCCAAACAGTCTGTCTAGGAAGATTAGATCTTGATGATTCGCCTTGTTCTTCATTGTGATGTTGAGTATGACTAGTTGATCCTTCATTATCTCCCCCTGATTTGTTACCAGGTTGACTAGATGAATGTTCAGGGGTGTCAGGTGTATCTTCATTATTCTTATTGTTTTCATCACCATTACCCTGATCATCATCATCATCACCATTATCATTGTTGTCATTAGCATCAGCAAAAACATCAGGTGGATTATCATCATCTGAATCTGGATCTGTCATATCATCAAAAGATAGCTTTTCAGATGAATCCTCAGTTTGGATACTAGGGAGTTTAGTATCATCAAATGTTACATTGACACTTTCCATCATCTTCTGTTCATCAATCACATACACCCTGTACGCCCTCATTGAATCACCAATAAAAATTGCTTCAAATGCTTTGGTATCGAATTTACCACCTTGATCATCACCTTCTTTAAGCACAAAGCATTTTGCCCCAAATACATGAAAGTATTTGAGTGATGGTTTCTTATCAGCCATAATTTCATAGGGTGTCTTCATATGGTCTTTATTGATTAGAGTTCGATTCTGGGTATAGCATGCAGTGTTAACAGCTTCAGCCCAAAAGTACAATGGAAGCCTTGATTCACTTAGCATAGTACGTGCAGCTTCAATCAAGGTTCTATTCTTTCTTTCCACTACTCCATTTTGCTGAGGAGTTCTTGGTGCTGAATGTTGTCTAGTTATACCCTTCTCAGTGCAGAAGTCATTTAGAACTGCATTCTTGAATTCAGTTCCATTGTCTGATCTTATATCTCTCACTGGATACGTAGAATCTCGCTCAATTAATTTGATGTGATCAATCACCAGTTGTGGAGTCTCATCTTTAGAATTCAAAAATATGACCCATGTGTATTTTGAAAAATCATCAACGATCACTAGAGCATATCTCTTTCTTGACATAGACATCACATTAACTGGACCAAACAAATCCATATGAAGTAATTGTAATGGTTCAGTTATTGAAGATATGTCAGTGCTCCTGTGACTTGCCCTTTTTAGCTTGCCTTTTTGACATGCATCACACAGTCCTTCTTGAGTGAATTCCATTGAAGGCAAACCTCTCACCAATTCTCTTTTAACTAGAGAATTCATTGTCTTGAAATTTAGATGAGAAAGTTTCTTGTGCCATAGCCAACTCTCGTCATTAGATGCTTTAGTGTAGAAGCAAGTAATTTCTGCAGTGCTTCCTGAGTTCATATTGGCTATGTACAGATTGCCTTTTCTAACTCCTGTCAGTTGTGGCTTTTCATATCTCTTGTGTGAAATTAGACAATTCTTCTTGTTGAAATAAACTTCATATCCTTTGTCACAGAATTGACTGACACTGAGCAAATTGTGCTCAAGTCCTTTCACAAAAGAGACTTCATCAATGATAACATTTCCAGCTTCAAGTCTGCCATATCCATCAGTTCTACCTTTGCTGTTATCTCCAAAGGTAACTACTGGGCCGGCCTTCTCCACCACATTTGTCAGCAGGGTTCTGTCACCAGTCATATGCCTTGAACATCCACTGTCCAAAATCCAGGTCACTCGTTCAACCTGTTCAACACCCTGCAATGACAAATGGATTAAACCTTCTTCGGAACCCAAATTTGATTGGGTCCAGAATACTTAAAGAATTGGCCTTTGTCAGGCAAAACAGCATTTTTCACCTTAACACCAATTTTACCATTACTCAATAAACATTTTACCCTATAAACAGATTTGACAATCTTTTGTTTAATTTTGGGTATCCATGTTTGTTTAGCAGCAATAACATTTTTTTCATTGATTGGACATTTTACCTTGTAGACAGCCTTAGGTACAAATGTCTCTCTCCTAACATGAGGAGGACTAGCAGTCTTTGATCCAACATTATTATTTCTGTTCATATGTTGTCGAGGAGTAGTCTTATTATCACATGCATGATTACCATTAAAGTAAGAAGACATCACATTAAAAGCACAAGACATACAATTGACAACACCACATGCTTTATGATTAGAATCAATGATAGGCATGGTATTCATGTTAGACATGTTATCATTCTGCTCCAACTTGTTATCACCTAACTCAATTTTAGATGAACTGGGAACAAACTTCACTGGTTTCATAGAAACAACCTTATTAGATTTAACATTTTTGGTTGTAGGTGCCTTAACAAATTTTTCATTATCAATGACTATGTCATTAGCACTGTCCTCATTCTCATTTCTTCTTGAATCACAATAGAATACATGTTTGGTGGTTCAGAAACAGATTCTTTAAACATGGGTTTTTCAACATTCTTGAGTACGTGTGGTATACCTCTTTCTTTAGCAGGAATAGGATTAGCAGAATGATTGCCCAAAGAACCAGCAGCTTCTTTGTAACCAAACCCTATTCCTACAGTTTGTTCTCTAGCTTGTTTGTTGAAGTGCTCTTTGGAAACTTTAACAGAATTATAACAAGCTCTAATCTGTGTTTCAAGTTCTCTAATCCTGATGTCTTGTTCAGCAATCCTATCAACTTGTTTTACCATGTATTCTCCTAGACCCTTTTCTTTGTAGTTAAGTCGAGCTATTTCTTCTATATGCTTATCTTGATTAACATGTACTTTTTTTAATTCAGACAGTTCGTTTTCAAGTTTAGTGTTAACAAGACTTATTCTCTCGTATCCCTTTTGTGCATTATTCAAGGAATTACGTAAGCTACGAATTAACTCATCATCAGTAAGAATTACTGGTGTGGTGTAATAATTGATGAATCAGCATTTGCCACCAGCGCAAAGTTTCCATATTCTTCATCTTCGCTGTCTGTGTTATCCCAGCTTTTACCGGTAGCTACATAAGCTCTTCCAGTTTTCTTCTTTTCAGAAGCATAGTCCTTTTTCTGTGCTTGCTTGGGTTTTTAACACTCAGTAGGAAAGTGTCCCAACGCATTACAGTTGAAGCAACGGATCTTGCTTCTGTCAACAGTTCCAGTTTTGTATCCTCCCATGTTACTAGAGGATGAAGAACCTCCTCTTTGGAATCTGCTATTAGACTTAAACCTGAACTTTGGATTTTGTCTGAATCTGAAGTTACTGAATTGTCTCACCATCATTGCCATAGATTCATCTTCTAATTGATCCAGCTCTTCTAGTGAATAGAATTCACTACCATCCTGAGTAGCTGGAGTTTGGCCATGTTCAACTTCAGTTTGTTCCTTGGTGAAGCTTTTAGGTTGAACAACTTTAGCTTCCACTTCTTTAGGAACCTCAGCTACTAGAGCTGTAGAAGAACTTGCAACTCTGCCTTTGCCAGAGAACTCCTTCTGCTGTACTTGTTCTAATTCATATGTTTTCAGAACACCAAACAGCCTGTCAAGAGCAATCTTATTTAAATCTCTCGATTCTCTGATGGCAGTTATTCTATGCTCTAGGTGAGTAGGCATAGTCAGCAAAAACTTCATGTTGATCTCCTTCTGAGTATATTGCTTGCCATGAACTTGCAAGTTGTTGATTATTTTGTTATACCTTTCAAACACTTCCTGAATGCCTTCGTTAGGGCCAGCTCTAAAGTGTTCATATTCAGAGGTCAAAATTTGAAGTCTATTTTCCCTGACTTCATCAGTCCCTTCATTAATAGTCTCAATAGTTTCCCAGATGTGCTTAGCAGTTTTACAATTCATTACATGGCTATACATTACAGCATCTAGGGAATCTATTAGTATGAGTCTCAAATTTTTGTCCAGTCCAGCTTCCTCTTTTTCTTCAGCAGTAAAGTTCTTAGGGTCCTTTGGATGATCTTTTGCAGGTATTGTTACAACTCCATTTGTAACCGTTTCTTCTTCATGAACCATAGGAATTATTGGTCCATTTTTCAAAACCCACAAATATTTTGGATTTGTAACATCAAGAAACAACTCCATTTTATTTTTCCACATATCATAATTATCCTTATTAAATATGGGAATCTTAACAATGGCTTTTGAAGACATGATGAATTTTTAAGTGAGTTAAAAATTCGAGATAAATTTTTGATTGAATAAACACTACAAGGAATATGGCCTGTTGCAACACCGAAAAAGTGTATCATTAGGCTCCAAAAGTGTTACAATACATGCTTATGCAACACTTTTGCTAAAACTCGGTGTTGCATTTGCCGGCGTTGCAACAGCCTTCTGTAGCAACACTTTTTGTGTTTATTGCAACGCTTTTCAAAGTATTACAAAAAGAGTTTGGTGTAGTTTGTTGTAACACTTTTGCATGTTTTAGCAACATTTTGAATATGTTACAACAGACGAATGCAACACTTTTTTGCAACATTAATTGACTTAAAAATGTTACAAAGTGAGTTTATTGCAACATATTTTTGCAACATTATTATGCATTTTGCAATACTTTTGGTTTTTTTGCAACATTTTTATGCAACATTTTGGAACCTTTTGCAATACTTTTTGATATTTTTGCAACATTTTAATTACTATTGTAATACTTTTAAATTTTATTGGCAACACTTATTTGCAACATTTTTATTAGTTCACATTGCAATGTCCTGTTTGAAATTTCAATATCCATGCATGAAAGCATATACCAAACCAGAAATGACATTTCATTAATGTCCAACCAAACCAGAAATGACATTTCATTGATGTCCAACAAACACGTCAATAATGAAGGCCAAACATTAAACGCATAGTCTAAAGTCGAAACACACAAGTCGACTTACACCAAAAGTACGTCACTCTGCATAGTCTAAATAGTTAATGTTACTACACCAAAAGCACGCATATAGAAAGCAATACTTATGCACTGATCGTCAATCATCATTTTCGTCGTCGACCTCGTGAGCATTGTCATCTGATCATCCTGCTCTCCTGATCACTGCCTTCTCACTTTCGTCACCAGATGCAAGACATAACTCTTTGACATCAAGGTACTTCAAATCTGGATTGATTTCTCCCAATTTTGCTACTACCTTTGACATTTTCTCACACACCCTTTTATCTACCATCTCCTGCATTTCAGCCATGATTTCCTCCCTTAAGCACCTATAGCAGTAACTTAAGTTAATGTCATAATACTCTGATAAGGTTTAAATGTTTGATTACCAGAGAGCCCAAGCATGTAGACAGATATACTCTGATAAGTTTTTACTCAAATCTACTAGTTTCCGCTTATCAAATTTCAACTGCAACAGGAAGAACACAAACTGGTTAGCAAAAAAAGAGAACAACTCAAACTAGTTCATACATAAAAAGTGGTACAAGTATTATTGTTGACTCGTATATCAACACTACTTTTGAATTTATATTGATAAATTTAACAAGTTCATACATAAAAAGTGGTACTTATTTCATACGTAAATTCAATTTCATGCACATTCAGAGCATCTAAACCCACTGCTCACAAATAAAATAAAAACAGTTGATAAAATAAAAACATCTCTGTTTCAGCAGCAAACACGTAAGTTATATACGCTTTCCAGTAGACGAGAACCAAGTATTCGAGATTTCAGGATTTTTAATGAAATTTTCACTTAATCCACCATTTACTCGAGCACACCTAAATATTAGTGTTTTATCTTTATGTAGCTAGAAAGCCTGGGGTATAAATTACGCAAAAACTTTTTACAGTTAGTGATCTTTATAGCCAATTCTGCTAGCTTAAAGTAGTGACATAAGATATATTCAATAAACGAAATAAATAATACTTACTACATTATCACCTCCACGCCAGCTATCTGAATCAGAAAGATCATCCAGAAAGCCATTTTCGTATCCTGAAGAGCACTGACCAGAATTGACACATTGCTGTTGCTCAGGAGAACTTTGAAGAGCCTACAAGATATAACAAGTGTATGAGCATCAAAAGAATTTCTCTTGGTGAAAGAGGAGATTTTATATGGATTCGGGAATGAATTCAGATGTCACATCATTTTACTTTCATGGCTTGGACATAATAAGAGGTGAATACTTTTCCAGAATTACTATCCGAATATATGATTGAAAAGTGACATTATGAAACTGCTGCAATTCTGTTAATACAAAACAAATTAAATATGCTACTGTGTTGAAAATACAGGAGGCTGACTGACCATACTTTAACAACTCGATTCTTTGCATGGGGAGAGGTCAACAATACTCCAGAGTTTAATATATGCAATTAGGTCTGCTCGACTGCTTTCGTTAACAAAAGAAATATCACTGACTATTACTCTATCAAACAGAAACAACGAATCACGAAACAAAATTACAAAAAGGGGAAGAGATAATTACTTGTGATCCATCTCATATATGTCCCCAATAAACACTAACAAATCCTCCTTTATGTAAGATGTTTCTCTTATTTATAACAATCATTTGTCCAAACAATAAAGTATCAGCATACCACTTGTTCAACTCAAGGATAACAACATAGCTCTTAAAGTCAAACTTTATGACACATCAAAAGAAAGAAAATTAGTACACACATTGACATACATATTTTTAAATATAATAAGCTCAGACGGTAACTATTGTTATACCTGAAATAAGGTCTTTCTTTCCTGTTTCAGATGTTAACTGGTACCACTGAATTGAACAGTCTGACAATTCTGGAGCTACATCGGAACATGGCTGAATCAGCAAATAAGAACCAAGAGCTTCAGTCCCATCAAGTTCATATAAGTATGGTGTGTTCTGTTCAGCCCTCTTGCTTGTTGCCAACTGAAAATTAATCAGAGAACGAGTCAAAATCTATCTGTATGATATGATTCCTAGTCATGAAATATCAAGTGTCCATTTTTACTTCACTTGGTAAAATAAAAAACAGATTTGATGAATTCGGCAGAAAACCCAAAAACCCCAAGGTGATCCAACCACAGAAGAACCACTATCTATAGGATTCTAACCTTGGAATTTCTCAATCATGTAATATTTCTCAAAGGCAGAAGATCACAACCTCAGAAGAGAGATATGGTGGATTAACCATAGAAAACCCACTAAAATAAGGTGATCTATATGCAGAATAATCACTACCCCATGGAAGAGAGAAATTTGTTAGGATAACAACCCATAACAAAAGAAAACAATCTCAATATCAAATCAATAATCAAAATTTTCCGATCATGAGGATATTCCCAGAACTTAATCAACAAGTAAAATCTTACTAAGAAAGGAAACAAATTAACTTTTTTTTATTTACCATAATCAAAAACTTCTAATGAACTATTTGCATAGTATCATTAAACTTTATAATACATTACGATGGATTTTATTCCTAAAAGTTAACATATAAATACAAATTGATATTTTAATTCCTTAATCCGCATCAACTACAGGCTGTGCTACAAGCATTCTTAGGAGACTTCTAAGCCTAATGGGGATTCCTCGGTCACAACTCGTGACAACTAGTTTTGTTGTCAAGTCTATTAATAATCAATATCAAAGTATACTATTTACTCTTTACTAAAAAAACCATAGATATGAGATCAAATAATTTTACCACATGGGATCATTTAGCTTTTATAGAACAAAAAACAGCTCCACAAACTTATAGATGGAAGTCGACCCTAATTCAGAAATGTTCTGAAGCACTGTATAGAGTCAACTGATTTAAATTCCAATGTCTAAAACAGAATGAGCAATATATTTAGTCAAGAAAACAGAAAAAAGCAAAATTTCAGCAGCTCACATACAAACTCCCATCCATGCAACAGAAGTTACTATGCATAGCAGTCATAATTACTTTGTATTGGTTGGGCACAGACGAGTCCCTTGCTGATTGGCCTTCCCAACACTAATGGTAACAAGCAGAACACACAAGCATCTGGCGAGCATTGCAACTTCCGATGGCTCAAAGTGCTAAACACATGTCATAAAGAAAACATTAGTTATTACTTTCCAGTAGAATTCAATATGAAACATTATTTCAGCAGCATCTTCTCCCACCATAAACAATACTACCAATTAATACGACAATGAGCACCGTAGCTATTAACTGAAACATAAAACAGGGACATGTACTGCAAACAAGAATCATATATCATAAACTTTACAAAAAAAAATCCGAAAGAGCATCTAAGAGGTTACATGTCAAATTCAATAAGAGAACATAAGTAGTTGCTGACACAAAGATCAGGCAATGTTTTTTTATTTTGATAAGGAAACATATATTTAACTGATATTGCCATAGAGCTATAAAGTAACTAACTACCTTCGGTATTCCATGAGACACTAATCCAGAACCAATAGCTGACCTCGTAGTAGCTGCTTCCCCATAGGTCATCCACTTGTAAATATGAAAAGAGGTTGCAGATGGATGACAAAGTTACGATTCAGAATTGTGTATGCAAAGTTACGATTCATAATCATATATTCAAGTATAAAAGTGAATTAACTTACTCTCCAATCGTTCCATCAACTCGAACTCCTGTACCCAAATACTTGCAATCTCTGAAAATACTCCAACCGACCACAAAAATGAACTTCGTTCAATTTATAACACATTTGGGACTAAGGGGAAAAAATGAAAAGCAAAAAGCGAAGAAAACTAGAGATTCTGATAAAATAAAAATTCAGAGAGCAGTGAAATTCATATAACTTGAATGGTAATACATAACAAACACTTTATACTATGAACGTTGCAAGCTATAAAACTAACTAGCTTTGAAAACTAATACAAAAATTATAAGCATAGAACAAAATACACAAATTATAAGCATATAAAACTGACAACGGATGCAAAATACAAAAATTGATACAAAATTAACAAACAATTACCAAAAAATTAATAAAACTAGCTCACACAAATTGAACACAAACTTCCAACATATAATACCAGTTTTAATCAACCAAAAATTATGAACATATAAAATCCAACATATAATCCAAATATTTTCACATACACACACATATATCCATGTATAATCTAACATAATCGAAAAAATTTGGGTAATTTACCATGAATTAAAGCTCTAATTGAATCTTCACTCCAACTTTACTCTAATCAATTTGGGGTTTTACGGTTTTAATTAGGGATTTGAGAGATGGTCGAGAGATGAGTGATAGAGATGGTCGAGAGAGGTGAGAGAGACGGCCGAGAGAGGTGAGAGAGACGGTCGAGAGAGGTGAGGTCGAGAGAGTGAGATATGAGAGAGGTCCGTGAGAGAGAGAGATGAGAGATCCGTTTTCTGTTTTTATGTAATAAAACATTATTTCTGTGTAATAAAAGTCTTAGGACGACAAAAATTTGGCAAGCCCGGGAACAAGCCCGCGAACAAAAATTAGAATTTTTTGGTGGTGTATTGTAACACTTTTTGTAAAGTGCGAAAAGTGTTGCAATAGTTATAAAATTTAAAAATTATCATTTTGCTTGCAACACTTTTGGTATTTCTTGCAACACTGTAAAAAATATTGCAATAGACTACCAAGTTTTGTGTCTATTGTAACACTTTGTGTAACACTTATACATGTCGGTGTTACAACAGGCCATATATGGTGTAGTGAAAAATAGGATCTTGATTTGTGTATCAATCAATAGGCTCTGATACCAATTGTTAGGTCCGATAAGATTGTAGAAGGGGGGGTTGAATACAATCTATACCAATTATTCAAAATTTGTCCTTTAAATAAAATTTGACTTGAACAAATTTGTGCGGAATAAATTGAAACAATTTTCAAGTTGAATATAAAAATATATTAACTTGATGGGTGTTACAATTTCAGTACAGATTAATTATCAAGTTGATAAAAACTAATTAGAAAATTCGACATGAACTTTTCTAATTTAGTTAATAAAAATCAAGATAAGTTCTAGGAGTAAAAACTCGCTAGTAGTACAAGAGATACAAATAAACAAGTTCTATCGGATCAGATATTACAAATATGATGAACTTGATTTTCTATGAATTTTTCTAGCTTTTGTGTTCTTGAGAGAAAATGAGAGAGAAAGCTTTGTTCTTGGTTGAAAGATATTATGTTGTAGTGTTGTAATGAGCCGCCTGTGTTGATCTTTATATCAAACAAATCCACTGCCACTTTTCATTTCATTTTGTACATCAAAGACAATCTCCAAGACAATCTGTTCTTCCAAGACAATCTGTTCTTCCAAGACAATCAGATTTGTACTGCCAAGACAATCGCCAAGACAATCTTTGATTGTTCCAAGATAATCAAGCTTTCCAAGACAATTGATTTTGTACTACCAAGACAATCTGTTTTGCTTACCAAGACAATCGCCAAGACAATTTGAAATTGTCTTGGGGAATTAAAAACTCGGCTGAATCATTTCTGTGGAACAAGTGAACAAATGTTTTGACTGCCAGTTGATGAAGACCAGATGCAGGACAGGGAGTTGAACAACACGCGCTGGCTGGTTTCTTCCTTTTGTCCAGGTGCGTGCGCAACACGCGCTTCCAGGAGAGTGTACCTTCTGCCGACAATATTATCACATGGTTGATAGACAACAACTTGTGCACATTTGTAAACAATTTGTTAATTTTGTGTTCACACACAAAAATGCAACTTAGTACCTCACTTTCGACATATCTTGCACTTCAATTGGGCCTTGAGCCCAATGGCTTTTCAACCAGCCCAGTTCATTTCTTTTGGATTCAGCCCATGCAAATTCATAACCCAAATCTCTTTTGTTTTAATTTAATTAATTACTTAATCAATTAATCATTTAAACAAATAATGATTAATTCATTAATTAATTAATTAAATCAATTTAGATTAATACATTAATTCTACGTTAATTAACATGATAATTAATTTAATAAATAAATTAATTCAGAATGAATTAATTTATTAATTAAATAAATTACATAAATATGTTAATTAAATAAGAATTAATATAAATCTATTGATAGCGCAAATTCTTTTTCTCGAACCACTGAAAGTAATAAAGAAGTACCACCGAATTTCTGCTGACGCTCGATGCACGGTCTGGTTCATGAACGACTAACTTCAACGGCTTTTCTTTATTTTTGACTTTAAAATCTGGTTCCTTTTCTATTCTTCTCTCTCTCTTTTTAATTCTTCTGTACTGACTCTGTCACTGTTGAAATCTTTGTCACTTTAAACGAATCCACTTCTTTAACGAATACTTCACTGAGGCTTGATCAGATGACTGAGCTTCTTTCAATGCAGTAATTCTTCAAGTCTGTAGATTGACCTTGATCTTTTTCTTCTGACAGATAATACAATCTGAGATTCTTTGTGACAGTCTATATACTATTTACTATTACACTCTTGTTTAAGTTGAGTTGTATCCTCGAAATACAAATAGGCTACATCATATGCCTTTCACACACACACGGCAACAATTAACACGCAATCAAGGAATCAATATATGTATATATCTGTAGGACACACTTGTATTTATTCAAAGGGTACAAGAGGTATAGCGAAGTACCAAGAGGACACACTTGACGAGTTTTGAGCCACATGCTGATGCAACAACAGGAACAGTAACAATAGGAACAAGCCAGCGGCTTGCAACTTGCACAGGTACGTCAAGCTGCAAGAAGGACAAAATCAGATATCATCAATTTCGCAAAAGTATACAAGGTCAAACTGAACTGAAAGTATATTTGCGATTTGTGATTTGCAAATTAACTGGATAGACTACAATGCTAGGGATTATGAGTATGTTAAGCAATTACGTATCACATGTAAAACCCCAATTTTACCATAAATTGAAAGCCCCAATTGAAGCTCTAACTCAAACCCCGAACAGAAAGCCCTAGTTGAAGCCCTAATTAAAAATTAAAAGAGAAAAGTGAATACAAAAGCAAAATGAATTAACTGGAGAGTGAAGAAAACTGAAGAAGGGACCAATTAACTGGAGCCCCAATAAATCACCTGCAAAATAAAAAACAAATTCGATTTAGAGAAAAGAGAAGAGAAGAGAGAAGGGAGAAGTAAAGAGAGAAGAGAAGAGATTTTCTGATAAACATTGATTTCTTCGAGTTCTTCCAGCTTCCTTCGAGGCAAGAGAGAGTAGAGATTTGAGACAACAGAGAGAGAGAGAGAGAGAGAGAGAGAGTAGATCTGATGGGCTTTTCGTTTAAGGGGAAAGGGGGGACAACTCCGTCTATATTGGGGGGAAAATGAAAAGGTGTAATTTTATTTTGGGCGGAAAAAGACCGCCCATTTTTCATTTCGGAAAATGTACTATTCTTATTTCACTTTTACTTATAATATATAATTGAATCATTAAATATACTATAATATATCCTGAAAAAAAAATATACTTTATAAAAATATCATATATATTTTATAATATAATATAATAGTTAAACAATCTCGAATTCAAATGTAAATATAAATTTCATAAAAATACATTTAATGGTAATTTAAATTAATTTTATTCGGTGATTAATTTCAATTAATTTCATTTTTAATGTTATTCCCAAAATTCTAGAAAAAAAAATTTATTTGATTGGGTAATTCAACGGTCATCTAAGACTTTGACCGGAACCCCTAAATAGGGTTTCGTCAAGGTTTAAGGATTCGATTTTTTAAAAAATATTTCTCGACCACCCAACCATACGGAAATCAAGATCCATCATATTTAATGTTATTCCCAAAATTTTAGAAATTTTTTTTTTATTTTGATCGGGTAATTCAACGGTCAACTATCACTTTGACCGGAACCCCTAAACAGGGTTTCGTCAGGGTTTAAGGATTCGATTTTTTGAAAAATATTTCTCGACCACCCAACCATACGGGAATCAAGATCCATCATTTTTCATGTTATTCCCAAAATTTTAGAAAAAAAAATTTATTTGATTGGCTAATTGAACGATCAACTATCACTTTGACCGGAATCCCAAAACAGGATTTCGTCTGGGTTTAAGGATTCGATTTTTTAAAAAATATTTCTCGACCACCCAACCATACGGGAATCAAGATCCATCATATTTAATGTTATTCCCAAAATTTGAGAAAATTTTTTTTTATTTGATCGGGTAATTCAACGGTCAAATATCACTTTGACCGGAACCCCTAAATAGGGTTTCATCAGGGTTTAAGGATCCGATTTTTTTAAAAATATTTCTTGACCACCCAACCATACGGGAATCAAGATCCATTATATTTAATGTTATTCCCAAAATTTTAGGAAAAAAAAAAATATTTGATCGGGTAATTCAACGGTCAACTATCACTTTGACCGGAACCCCTAAATAGGGTTTCGTCAGGGTTTAAGGATTCGATTTTTTAAAAAATATTTCTCGACCACCCAACCATACAAGAATCAAGATCCATCATATTTAATGTTATTCCCAAAATTTTAGAAAAAAAAAATTTATTTGATCGGGTAATTCAACGGTCAACTATCACTTTGACCGGAACCCCTAAATAGGGTTTCGTCAGGGTTTAAAGATTCGATTTTTTTAAAAAAAAATTCTCGACCACCAAACCATACGGGAATCAAGATCCATCATATTTAATGTTATTTCCAAAATTTTAGAAAAAAAAATTTTCATTTGACTGGGTAATTCAACGGTCAACTAAGACTTTGAGTCTTTGACCGGAACCCCTAAATAGGTTTTCGTCAAGGTTTAAGAATTCAATTTTTTAAAAATTATTTCTCTACCACCCAACCATACAGGAATCAAGATCCTTCATTTTTAATTTTATTCCCAAAATTTTAAAAAAAATTATTTGATTGGCTAGTTGAACGGTCAACTATCACTTTCACCGGTACCCCAAAATAGGGTTTCGTCAAGGTTTAAGGATTCGATTTTTTAAAAAATATTTCTCGACCACCCAACCATACGGGAATCAAGATCCAACATACTCAATGCTATTCCCAAAATTTAAAAAAAAATTATTTGATCGGGTAATTCAACGGTCAACTATCACTTTGACCGGAACCCCTAAACAGGGTTTCGTCAGGGTTTAAGGATTCGATTTTTAAAAAAATATTTCTCGACCACCCAACCATACGGGAATAAAGATCCATCATATTTAATGTTATTCCTAAAATTTTAGGAAATAAAATTTATTTGATCGGGTAATTCAACGGTCAACTATCACTTTGACCGGAACCCCTAAACAAGGTTTCGTCGGGGTTTAAGGATTCGATTTTTTAAAAAATATTTCTCGACCACCCAACCATACGGGAATCAAGATCCATCATATTTAATGTTATTCACAAAATTTGAGAATTTTTTTTTATTTGATCGGGTAATTCAACGGTCAACTATCACTTTGACCGGAACTCCTAAATAGGGTTTCGTCATGGTTTAAGGATTCGATTTTTTAAAAACTATTTCTCGACCACCCAACCATACGGGAATCAAGATCCATCATATTTAATGTTATTCCCAAAATTTTAGAAAACAAAATTTATTTAATCGGGTAATTCAACGGTCAACTATCACTTTATCCGGAACCCCTAAACAGGGTTTCGTCAGGGTTTAAGGATTCGATTTTTTAAAAAATATTTATCGACCACCCAATCTTACGGGAATAAAGAACCATCATTTTTAATGTTATTCCCAAAATTTTAGAAAAAAAAATTATTTGATTGGCTAATTGAACAGTCAACTATCACTTTGACCGGAACCCCAAAACAGGATTTCGTCGGGGTTTAAGGATTCAATTTTTTAAAAAATATTTCTCGACCACCCAACCATACGGGAATCAAGATCCATCATATTTAATGTTATTCACAAAATTTGAGAAAATTTTTTTTATTTGATCGGGTAATTCAACGGTCAACTATCACTTTGACCGGAACCCCTAAATAGGGTTTCGTCAGGGTTTAAGGATTTGATTTTTTAAAAAATATTTCTTGACCACCCAACCATACGGGAATCAAGATCCATCATATTTAATGTTATTGCCATAATTTTAGGGAAAAAAATTTATTTGATCGGGTAATTCAACGGTCAACTATTACTTTGACCGGAACCCCTAAACAGGGTTTCGTCAGGGTTTAAGGATTCGATTTTTTAAAAAATATTTCTCGACCACTTAACCATACGGGAATCAAGATCCATCATATTTAATGTCATTCCCAAAATTTTAGAAAAAAAAAATTTATTTGATTGGGTAATTCAACGGTCAACTATCACTTTGACCGGAACACCTAAATAGGGTTTCGTCAGGGTTTAAAGATTCGATTTTTTAAAAAATATTTCTCGACCACCCAACCATACGGGAATCAAGATCCATCATATTTAATGTTATTTCCAAAATTTTAGAAATTTTTTTTTATTTGATTGGGTAATTCAACGGTCAACTAAGACTTTGAGTCTTTGACGGGAACCCCTAAATAGGGTTTCGTCAAGGTTTAAGAATTCGATTTTTTAAAAAATATTTCTCGACCACCCAACCATACGGGAATCAAGATCCTTCATTTTCAATGTTATTCCCAAAATTTTAGGAAAAAAAAATTATTTGATTGGATAATTGAACGGTCAACTATCACTTTCACCGGTACCCCAAAATAGGGTTTCGTCAAGGTTTAAGGATTCGATTTTTTAAAAAATATTTCTCGACCACCCAACCATACGGGAATCAAGATCCATCATATTTAATGTTATTCCCAAAATTTTAGAAAACAAAATTTATTTAATCGGGTAATTCAACGGTCAACTATCACTTTATCCGGAACCCCTAAACAGGGTTTCGTCTGGGTTTAAGGATTCGATTTTTTAAAAACTATTTCTCGACCACCCAACCATACGGGAATCAAGATCCATCATATTTAATGTTATTCCCAAAATTTTAGAAAAAAAAATTATTTGATCGGGTAATTCAACGGTCAACTATCACTTTGACCGGAACCCCTAAACAGGGTTTCGTCAGGGTTTAAGGATTCGATTTTTTATAAAAAAAATTCTCGACCACCCAACCATACGGGAATCAAGATCCATCATATTTAATGTTATTCCCAAAATTTTAGAAAAAAAATTATTTGATCGGGTAATTCAACGGTCAACTATCACTTTGACCTGAACCCTTAAATAGGGTTTCGTCAGGGTTTAAGTATTCGGTTTTTTAAAAAATATTTCTTGACCACCCAACCATACGGGAATCAAGATCCATCATATTTAATGTTATTCCCAAAATCTTAGAAAAAAAAAATTATTTGATCGGGTAATTCAACGGTCAAGTATCACTTTGACCGGAACCCCTAAACAGGGTTTCGTCATGGGTTTAAGGATTCTATTTTTTAAAAAATATTTCTCGACCACCCAACCATACGGGAATCAAAATCCATCATATTTAATGTTTTTCCGAAACCGAAAATTTTAGAAAAAAAAATTATTTGATCGGGTAATTCAACGGTCAACTATCACTTTGACCGGAACCCGTTAATATAAATATTATATAAATAATTTAATTCAATTTTAAATTATATAATTATTTTTAATATTGAGAGCACTTCCCCACACTTGAATGGTTTATTCCCCTCAGTGAATAATATAATATAATATAATCTACATATATAAAAAACGAAAAATATCATTATTATATAAATAGTAATAATATAATGAAAAAAATTTAAGTGCATAGTTTATATATTACTGATTGAGAATATGAACACGTTGCAAAGCTTGGTGGAGTGGTTAGGTTGTTGAATTAGAAGTGAGGAGGTTAGGGGTTCGAACCCCATTTTCCTCTTCTTTTTTTTAGGAAGTGTTGTAAAAATCGGTTGACTCGGACGAGTACTCGGAAATCGGTGATCAACCGATTCGGATTTAACCGATTACTCGGCCGAGTACTCGGATGCTGAAAACGAGTACTCGGAAAATTGGCCGAGTACTCGGATTTTGAAGAGCAAACCGAGTCGAACCGATTTCCAAGTTTTACAACCTTGTTTTTAGGTAACATGCATTTACACGTGGCAGTCTGTCCAATTGACACGTGGCAGTGTGGGACCCACAATGACACACATCAGTGGGACCCACACTGACACGTGGCAGAGGGCCCATACTGACATGTGGTTGTGTTGGACCCACGTGACACGTGGCAAGTGGGCCCACATGACATGTGGCAGTCTGTCCGTGGCATTTTGTGGGTCCTGTGACACGTGGTAGTGGGGCCCACTTGACACGTGACAGATTGTGGTTCCATATGACACGTGTCAGTGGGGCCCACGTGACACGTGGCAATTTGTCATACGTGGCACTTGTTGCATTCAAATGTAACACTGATTACAGCAAATGTAACACTACTTCTTGAAAATGCAACACTTATGTGGGACCCACATGTTCATTCATTTTTATATTTATAAATGTTAAAAAAATAGCAAATGCAACGCTTTATCGCTATTATAACACAACGAATATATTGCAACAGTACTTGTTCTACTGCAACAGTACCTTCACATGTAATGTAACACAATCTCAACAATGTTGCAGTAGGTCAAAAAAGGTACCTCTAATGTAACACAAAGTGGGCGTTACAATAGAAAAGCATTGCGGACGCCCATCTATGGCATAGTGATTGGATTGTAATGGATTGTGGCACCAAATTCGGATCCCGAATTTGGGGGCATCACAATAAAAACTGACCATTTTTTATTATGTTGATATGTTATTCTGGATCGTTGGATAAGTTTCACGCAGATCGCTGACGTGGGAGTAAATTCGACCGCCACTAGTCAAATTTTCTAATTCGACTGGTTGCATGGTTGCAGTAGAAAATATAAATTCGACTAGAACCAATCGACTTTGTAAATTCGACATACTTGATTTTGCCCTCGAATTTACAATTTAATATTCACAGTTTCCAATCAAATTGATAAATCCGACTGCCTTCGGTCGAAAATAAATCCACATAATTTTTTACCATTATAAAGTTTAATACGTAATATTTTTTATTCATTGATTTTTTGTACAAACTTTTAAATTGTAATAATCTTAATATCTATACGGTCGGATCGTTCACATTTTAATTTTAATAAATCTAAATAGCTTACACTTGATATGAAATTAGTAACCCCTAATTAATTATAAACCCTAAACCCTACATTTCAATAATTCATTTAACAAATCAATCATACTAAAAAGGTTTTTTTTTTCACTCACACTATTATGATTTCTCATGATTTTTATTAAATACTATATGTTATCATACGATACTATAAAAAAATTTTGATTTTTTAAAATTGTTAAGTATTTTAAAGAAATTTCAAACTTCGTAACAAATATAAAATGAACACTTTTTTTACATTTGTTAAAATTTTATGTTAGGTCCAATAAGATTGTAGAAGGGGGGTTGAATACAATCTATACCAATTTATCAAAATTTGTCCTTTAAATAAAATTTAGTTTAGACAATTTTGTGCGGAATAAATTAACACAGATTTCAAGTTGAATATAACAATATATTAACTTGATGGGTGTTACAAAATCAGTACAAATGATTATCAAGTAATTAATAACTAATTAGAAAATTCGACATGAACTTTTCTAATTTAGTTAATAAAAATCAAGATAAGAACTAGGAAACTTAATTCGCTAGTAGTACAAGAATCACAAATAATTAACTTCCAGTGGAACAAATATTACAAAGATGATGAACTTAATTTTCTGGGAATTAATTTGAGCTTGGTGTTCTTGAGAGATTGAGAGAGAATGGAGGCAGTGGGTTTGATAGATATAATGTTATGTCTGTGTGTTTCTGTCTCTTTTTTTCTTTTATAGCCAATGACTAAACATGTGCTGTAGTCTTTTTATTACACGGGGATAGTACACATTGATGTAGAGAGAGTATAACTCATCCCTTGTAATAGTATGAATTATGGGTAATAGTATGGCTTTCTTCGGTAATAGTCACAGAAATAAGAGGCTGGTAATAATGTAAAATGGCTGGGAAATAGTATAGCAATGGGTCCTGTTAACAACAGCCCTTAGGGCTATGTTTAAGGATTAATTTTTGCCATGTGGTGGATTTTTATTGGATGATTTATGTGAATGCATGGGGGCACATACTTTTTTGCAAGTGGGGCACAACCTTGAGCCAATTAAAAACTACCACATAACACCTTAACCATAGTCCTAAGGGCTGTGGTTAACATTTTCCTATAGCAATTTCGGTGATAGTATACATGCTGTGAAATAGTTTGGCTGAAATTGTTTGTTCGGTGATAGTATAGAAAATAGGCTCGGTAATAATTGTAGAAATAATAAGCTTGCTACTTAATTCTTTTCTGTGAACAAACGAACCAGCTGACAGACGAAGTCCAGATGCAGGGATAGGATGCGAGCTACACTCGCAGGAGTTTCTTCTTTTATTGTACGGGCGCGTGACCTTCACGCGGGATCGGGCGAGTCAGAAATTTTGCCGACAACTTCTGTCCACTTGAATTGTTTTGTTCGATTCTCTACAGCTGACCATTCCACAAAAACAAACCACGCGTGCCTTAATTTTCAAAACAAAGTAACATGCCTATTTCGTCCTTATTAGGAATGGGCTCCGTAGAAATATTTTTTAACCCGTACAGCTTATAATCTTTAAATTAATAAATAATTATTTTAATCCAGAAATTATAAAAATAAATATCTAATATTATTAGATATTTATAAATATAATTTTCCAAATAAATAAAATATTTATTAATATAAAATTATACTTAAACTCTAAATTGCGGTTACTTGAGCGACTGGAACCGTACTCCTTTTGCTTAACAAAAAATATATCAATTCCAACCGGGATTCCAGCTTTAAGAATATATCACTTAGAATTTCTTTATGATAATTCTTTTTCCTTGTAGCCAGTTCACTTGATAGTAAAATCCTTGTGATTAAATAATTTAATACTTCTGTTGTTTGCACAATGATTTTCTCTCATACCAGTCTTGATATCTTGAACCACTGAAGTTAATGATGAACAACCACTGTTTAATGTTGACACTCGATGTACTGTCTGGTTCATGAGTGACTAATCGCAATGACTGTTCTTCATATATTGACTTTAATATCTGGTTCCTTTTCTTTTCTCCTCTCTCTCTTTAATTCTTATGTACTGTCTCTGTCACCTTCGAAATCTCTGTCACTTTAAACAAATCCACTTCTTGACTAATACTCCACTGAGGCTTGATCAGATGTCTGAGTTTTTTTCAATGTAGTAATTCTTCAAGTCTGTAGATTGACTTTGATCTTTTTCTTCTGACAGATAATACAATCTGAGATTCCTTGTGACAGTCTATATACTATTCACTATTACAATCTTGTTTAAGTTGAGTTGTGTCCTCGAAATACAAATAGGCTACATCATATGCCTTTCAATCTCCCCTTATTTGTTTGTTAGACAATAACAAGCAAATACCTAGAGGATAACTCAACTAACTCACTTAAACAAGAAAAAAATTAAGCATTTAAGAGCTTAACAAATAGTACATAAAAAAAATTTATCTGGTTTGAATTTAACAATTCCAGAATCCTCAGTTGATGAAATGATAGATGATTGTTCCTCTAGCACTGAACTGATCTTCAATAGATAACTCATCTTCATTTCTGATTCTTCATATCTCTGTCTGATAATCCTTCACATCTTACATTGGTGATTATCAGCAGTTCTTGATTTACAATCACTTCCCTTCTCTGACACATCTTTTCTCACTTAAGAAAAACAACTGCTCCTAATAAATAGACAATGGTGAATCAATACCATTTCTTTAACTTCTAGGAAATCTACTACTCCTCCAGTTAGCCTTTATACATAGTACATTGAAAGACTAATAGAATAGTATTGTGATGTAAGCTTCTCCTTATATCTCTCATTTCTTCTCAACTGAATCTCCCCTTACTTTTCCATCTAGGGCTCCCCCTTAGTAACTTGACTTGCTTCCCTTCCAAAGCACAGTCTGTAAATGCTCCCCCTTTCTAACCTACTCTCCTTTTTCGTGTACCCCTTTACTTCTCCCCCTTAGTTGAGGAATCCTCCAATCAACTAGTTGACAAAGTAGTTGTACCAATTATAGAGTTCTTTGTTAGAAAGGAAGTTTCATTTTCTTCCTCACTGTGAGTGTGTGATAGTGTTTATAGTGTACCTCACAAGTGTTTCACTCTTCTCTCCACTCAATTGTGTTGAGTGTTTCACTTTTCTCTGTGTTTGCACTCTTGCTCACTAGTGTATCACTCATATCACTCATAGCTCTGATATGTCAAATTATACCTAACCGCAAGCGCACGGTATCAATTGTAGTAGATACTAGCAAATACGGGTCGAATCCTCAAGGAGACAGTTTCAGTTTCAGTTTCAATTCAATTGCTATCAATTGTTTCTAGTCACAACGATTATTGAAGAATTATTAATTAAATAATTAAACTAGATTAACACTAATTAAACAGATGATAAACAAATTATTTAAAACCTAGGGCAATCAGGTCCACCATGCTTACACAATTGGCTCTTAAGCTAAAGCAATCAATGTGATCCTATAACTAGAGTATGTTAATCTCTCTCAAGCATTAACACTCTCGAAACATTCAACACAATTAACCACTTTTATTAATTCAATCAATCAGGTAATTAGAGTCAAGTTAATCTTTTCCAAGCATTAACGCTCTCAGAAATCCAATGATGCTCTCGCACTCAAATTCAATTCTGCTAATCGTATGTGTGCCTCTAATAAGTAAATCTCTCGATCCATACCCCTATTTGCATATAATTAATCCATGATATCGGCCGATTACACAAATTAATGATTAAAACATATCAATCAGAATTAACCATAACCAATCAAACCACTATGAAAATCATGCCAATATTAGTGCAAACATGGCTTCCCTTTTAGCCCTAGAAATAACTACTCACTAATAATTAAACAAGTAAAACAACTAGTAAAACAAGAAAACATAATTAAACTAATAAGAATTGAGAAGAAATTCAGATAAGAAAACCTGAAATCATCAATCCTGTCACAAGAATGAAATTCATGGTCTCCTCTCCAAAACCCTAGCTCCTAAGAGTAGGAGCACGTATATCTCTCCATAAAATAATACCCTAGATGTGTTTATATAGGCTCTAAAAGTCTTACCCAATAAAAATATTTTAATACTCTAAATAAATTACAAGTAGGATTCCATAACTGAATAGGATTCCTTAATTAAAATTCGTCACTTCTTTTTCTCCTCTGTTTCTGGGCTCTTCCAGTTGGATTTTGCTTATTGGACCACCTCTGAATTAAAGATAATTCCACAAGCTTCGCGTGGACAGTAAGATCGTCAAATTCTGACTTCTGGAACTCAAGATATGGCCAAAACAGTGTAGCACAGCCCATGTAGCCCAATAATACGAATTTTCTCCTATTTTATCTCCAAAATAACTCTTTTTGCTCCAAATCCTTCCAAGTCATGAATTCTTTATTTCCTACAATAAAACAATAAAATCTATTAAATAAAAATCCAAATCAATGCAAAACACAATAAATATGAGAATAAAATCATCTAAAATATATATAAAAATATACTCTATCACAAATTGTCCTGGTAGTAGAAATCTGGTTGATAGTAATATATATAAAATATATATAAAAATTTTGAGCACCATTGTCCTGGTAGTAGAAATCTGGTTGATACACGTATTCTTGATCAAAAGTGCTTGAATACTGATTGTACCCATATCCTTCTTCAAAAGAATTCATTTGTCCCAACTGAGCACTCTGAGAATTATAGACATTGTAAGAGCATTCCAAACCATAATGACCCTGGACACCACAAATTGGACAGAAGTTGTAAGTTTTAGGGGCCACTTGTGACATCTCATTAATACTCATTGGACGCATAGTGGGCTCTGTAGGGTTGAATGAGGCAATTTCTTGAGTATGTGCCTCCAACATGGAAGAGAGTAGTACTAAAGTATCAACTTCACCCATTGCAAACCTGTAGACACTCAACAAAGCCAAGAAAACGTAGTAAAATCTACCTCAATTGGAACAAAGGTTCCAATGAGACAATGGAAACAATCTAAACAACTAAATTAAAATCAATAGAAACTCGCTGTCTCCCCGGCAGCGGCGCCAAAAACTTGATATGTCAAATTATACCTAACCGCAAGCGCACGGTATCAATTGTAGTAGATACTAGCAAATACGGGTCGAATCCTCAAGGAGACAGTTTCAGTTTCAATTCAATTGCTATCAATTGTTTCTAGTCACAACGATTATTGAAGAATTATTAATTAAATAATTAAACTAGATTAACACTAATTAAACAGATGATAAACAAATTATTTAAAACCTAGGGCAATCAGGTCCACCATGCTTACACAATTGGCTCTTAAGCTAAAGCAATCAATGTGATCCTATAACTAGAGTATGTTAATCTCTCTCAAGCATTAACACTCTCGAAACATTCAACACAATTAACCACTTTTAGTAATTCAATCAATCAGGTAATTAGAGTCAAGTTAATCTTTTCCAAGCATTAACGCTCTCAGAAATCCAATGATGCTCTCGCACTCAAATTCAATTCTGCTAATCGTATGTGTGCCTCTAATAAGTAAATCTCTCGATCCATACCCCTATTTGCATATAATTAATCCATGATATCGGCCGATTACACAAATTAATGATTAAAACATATCAATCAGAATTAACCATAACCAATCAAACCACTATGAAAATCATGCCAATATTAGTGCAAACATGGCTTCCCTTTTAGCCCTAGAAATAACTACTCACTAATAATTAAACAAGTAAAACAACTAGTAAAACAAGAAAACATAATTAAACTAATAAGAATTGAGAAGAAATTCAGATAAGAAAACCTGCAATCATCAATCCTGTCACAAGAATGAAATTCATGGTCTCCTCTCCAAAACCCTAGCTCCTAAGAGTAGGAGCACGTATATCTCTCCATAAAATAATACCCTAGATGTGTTTATATAGGCTCTAAAAGTCTTACCCAATAAAAATATTTTAATACTCTAAATAAATTACAAGTAGGATTCCATAACTGAATAGGATTCCTTAATTAAAATTCGTCACTTCTTTTTCTCCTCTGTTTCTGGGCTCTTCCAGTTGGATTTTGCTTATTGAACCACCTCTGAATTAAAGATAATTCCACAAGCTTCGCGTGGACAGTAAGATCGTCAAATTCTGACTTCTGGAACTCAAGATATGGCCAAAACAGTGTAGCACAGCCCATGTAGCCCAATAATACGAATTTTCTCCTATTTTATCTCCAAAATAACTCTTTTTGCTCCAAATCCTTCCAAGTCATGAATTCTTTATTTCCTACAATTAAACAATAAAATCTATTAAATAAAAATCCAAATCAATGCAAAACACAATAAATATGAGAATAAAATCATCTAAAATATATATAAAAATATACTCTATCAAACATCCCCACACTTAGCATTTGCACGTCCTCGGGCAAATAAGTGAAATAAAAACTAAGTCCTAACAAACATCACTTTCGTAGATGACACGATTGCATTGAGCATATGCAACAAGCCGTTAAACCCCTAGGCAGCCCTAGTAGGACGAGTGTTGTCTCGTGAGGGTTTATAGTGAATGTACCCACAAAATTCATCCAACCATGCAAAAGATCAATGCTAACACAACACCACACACACAAGTCCTCTCATGCCACATCAACTTAAGAATCAAAGCAAACATACGATGTCTTGGTGTCGAAAGTGCAAGTATTCACGTAGTCTACTCAACCAACATGCAGAAGGTCATAAAAATTCATGTCAAGTGTAAAAATCGTTGGTAATCATGCTAAGCCCACAAGAAACACATCTTTAAGTCTAAACCTGGGATCTCCTATGCCAAAACAAGTAATAACTCACCTTTCACTCAAAAACGAATATTCACTCAAGAACAAGGTTAAGTGTATCACTCAATTCCAACAAAATCATAAACACAACTTGACACTCGCAATCAATCTCACTCTCAACACAACATACATCACTGATGACAATCAAAAGGTCTTTATTCGGGTTGTAGCGTGGGCTAGGGACAAGGTATGTCAAGAAAAGCTAAAACAGGTTAATGTCAAAAGCTAGTACCCAACAATAATCATTATTCAATTCCCTTCCTATTAAAACAAATACTTCCCCACACTTGGATTTTTCAATAACCCTTACATAATAACTTGACTAGTCGAATGAAGAAGGATCATACAAACATAAGAATGCTCTCAAATTTATTCATTTTTTTTTTCTGTTTTTTCTGTTTTTTTTTTCTTTTTTTTTTCTTTTTTTTTTCTTTTTTTTTTCTGAGAGCTAAGGAATAAGCACAATGATACATAGATATTATTATGAATTTCGACTAGCAAGCATCAACCCAAGATCAATATTCCCCAAAAGTATGATCATCAATAACCCCCCTTTTTATGAACACCTTATTACTCCCTTAAGCACAATACTAGCCTTTGACAATTTAGGTTCAAATTTAATGTAAGGCCAATAGAATAAAAAGGATAATGGCAAGTAATGTGGTGTGTCACCGAAAGAATAGGATTAAGCTCAACGGGTTGACTAATTGATCATGTATAAAAGGTGTGGAAATATGGGAAACACGAGGTTAAACCTAAGTGCCTTTATCATCTCATCATCAAGTAATGTCATGCATTTCAAGAAAGATCTCAAGTAAGTGCTAGCAATGTAAACAACATGTGGACACTCAAGCAAACAAAAAATCATGCAAAAGATATGCATATAGGCTCAAAACTCACTTGGTGTGACAAAACATAATCAATCCCAAGTAACAAGACTCTCTAACGCACCTACTTGTACTCAAAGCATGAAAACCAAGTCATCTTGCACATATTCATGTCATTCTAATCACTTACTACATCCAATTAAGTCTACCAGCTTCAACTTGCTAGTGTAAGTGTTTGCACAAGAACAAAGCACATCACTTCTCATACAAAAGCGTCAATAAACACAAGAATTCTATGCATGCATGGGTGTATCAAGCAAAATACAACAACTAATCAAATTGCATGGCTAGAATTATTTTTGGTATTTTTTTAATTTTTTAATTTTTTTTGGATTTTTTTTTGAATTTAATAATATATAATTTTTTTTTTGATTTTTTTATCATTGAGAACTCATCCCCACACTTAAGTGGTTCATTGTCCTCAATGAACAATTATATAAAAGAAAGAAAAGAAAAAAAAAATTATACTAAAATATTCCTAAATAAAATACAAAAATAATAAAGAGAGAAAAAAAAATATATATATATATAATTACAACAAATATATAAAGAAAGTGAAGAATACTCCCCTAGTGCATAAGCTTGAGGTGCCCCTTAGAAAATTGCCAGAGAAGAGAAGCGTTGGCTCATTTGTTTTGAAACTTCAGGGCCCAACCATTGTTTATAGACAAGCAGGTGCAATTTATTTTTCAACAGCACATTAGCCCAACTGGTTGGAGGTGGCAAATAGAAACAGTATGTTGCTCACCACCCCATGGTCAGGGGATCAATTCCCTCCTTCTACAATTTTTTGTAAAACAACACATCAGGTACTTAAACAGCAGGTTCGGACACAGCTGTAAGGTGTGGAGCCAGGTTTGGACTCAGGCTTGGAAGGCAGATAAAGGCAGGTCTGTAGTTAGGTTCGACGGAGGCTTGGTGCACACCACAGAGCAGGTTTGGTGCTAGCTTGGAGGTAGGCTTGGGCGCGCATCAGCTTTACGCGCGTGAGGTGCAGTACGCCATCTTTCAGCACCTAAAAGTCTAAAACTGTGTATTGAACAGAAAGAATTGCACGCCCATTAGAATTCTCGCACCGCCAACATAAATCCTCTGTCGTTATTTTTTTTTTTATTCTAAGTCGCACAGCCGCTTCACAAATGTACAATCCAAACAACAAATAATTTCTGCTTATCTTTTTTTTTTCTCTTTTTGTTTTCTCAAAATTTAAATAAAACACCAAGTGTTTTAAATAAATTATCCTTGCACCTACCTGAAACACTTCACACAAAATTATCAAGGCACCTTGTGGGAGTAAAAAAAAAATAATAATAAAAATACAATAAAAATTATCTAAACTAGAAAAAATACAAAAAAAATAAAAAATAAAATAAAAGTTTACTAACCTTGCAGAAACCATGGGTTGCCTCCCAAGAAGCGCTTTTTTTTTAGAGTCATTAGCTTGACCTCCTCAAAAATACTCCGGTAAAGGCGTAATATCCACTTTCTCGATCATAAACTCGTCACCACAAAAAATATCAAGAGCGTTATTGATTGTCTTTATCCTGCAGAAAGTCTCCAAACAAGCATCAGTAAAATAAAATATGTCATTAATAAGCAATAGAGAGAGTGCTTGTGTAGTTTTGGAAAACTTTGTGATAAAACAGCGATAAAATTCAACACCACGAAAATATTGAACTCCCTTGACATAAGGTGGAGGTTCTGGTGGTGGTTTTTCTTCACTCCTCACTTTCACTAGAGTCATTCGGACATCTTGGCTTATCACATCATTGGCTAATAAGACACTTCCATCTTCTCCCTCTTCTCGAGCTTGAAACGTATGAGCCACTTTGTATGGATCCTCAACCAGAATTTGAGAAATATCATCTTGGACAATATTTGTTATCACATCAACCTTGAAATAAGTAGTCTTGAGCAAAGAAGCCTTGTAAGTAGAGGCTAGATCGAGAGCAAATTTATCAATACATGGTAGCTTAGTCACAGGTTGTGGAAGAGAAACAACAACCATCTTTGTATTGATTTCCTTTGTAGCCTCATCATCAGTCACATTGTCCTTGGTAGCAGCAACATCATTGATCTCGTCATCGGTGGCATACTCCTTCTCTTTATCAATGGCCTCATCATCAACATACATGGAGAAACTATCATATTCCTGATCGCTTGTGAGATTGATAGCAATCAGGTCCTCTTCGGATCGGATAGATGATGATGGTAAATAGTCGAGCTGCCCTGTAGTAGAAGAGTTAGCCAACTCTACAATTTGAGATTCAATCGCCAAACTTTGAGTTTCTAATTTTTTGATCTTCTCGGCTTGTTCTTCAGAACTCTTTAGCAATTTATTCAAGATATCCCACATCTCATTTGTCTGATCAGCTTGCACATCTACACTGGATTGAGAAACATGTAGATCTTCTTGTAGAGGAGGATATTGATATTGTTGCTGTGGCGGCTGCTCATATGACTGATAATATTGTTGCTCAAACTGTTGCTGATTATGATATGAAAAATTTTGAGCACCATTGTCCTGGTAGTAGAAATCTGGTTGATACACGTATTCTTGATCAAAAGTGCTTGAATACTGATTGTACCCATATCCTTCTTCAAAAGAATTCATTTGTCCCAACTGAGCACTCTGAGAATTATAGACATTGTAAGAGCATTCCAAACCATAATGACCCTGGACACCACAAATTGGACAGAAGTTGTAAGTTTTAGGGGCCACTTGTGACATCTCATTAATACTCATTGGACGCATAGTGGGCTCTGTAGGGTTGAATGAGGCAATTTCTTGAGTATGTGCCTCCAACATGGAAGAGAGTAGTACTAAAGTATCAACTTCACCCATTGCAAACCTGTAGACACTCAACAAAGCCAAGAAAACGTAGTAAAATCTACCTCAATTGGAACAAAGGTTCCAATGAGACAATGGAAACAATCTAAACAACTAAATTAAAATCAATAGAAACTCGCTGTCTCCCCGGCAGCGGCGCCAAAAACTTGATATGTCAAATTATACCTAACCGCAAGCGCACGGTATCAATTGTAGTAGATACTAGCAAATACGGGTCGAATCCTCAAGGAGACAGTTTCAGTTTCAATTCAATTGCTATCAATTGTTTCTAGTCACAACGATTATTGAAGAATTATTAATTAAATAATTAAACTAGATTAACACTAATTAAACAGATGATAAACAAATTATTTAAAACCTAGGGCAATCAGGTCCACCATGCTTACACAATTGGCTCTTAAGCTAAAGCAATCAATGTGATCCTATAACTAGAGTATGTTAATCTCTCTCAAGCATTAACACTCTCGAAACATTCAACACAATTAACCACTTTTAGTAATTCAATCAATCAGGTAATTAGAGTCAAGTTAATCTTTTCCAAGCATTAACGCTCTCAGAAATCCAATGATGCTCTCGCACTCAAATTCAATTCTGCTAATCGTATGTGTGCCTCTAGTAAGTAAATCTCTCGATCCATACCCCTATTTGCATATAATTAATCCATGATATCGGCCGATTACACAAATTAATGATTAAAACATATCAATCAGAATTAACCATAACCAATCAAACCACTATGAAAATCATGCCAATATTAGTGCAAACATGGCTTCCCTTTTAGCCCTAGAAATAACTACTCACTAATAATTAAACAAGTAAAACAACTAGTAAAACAAGAAAACATAATTAAACTAATAAGAATTGAGAAGAAATTCAGATAAGAAAACCTGCAATCATCAATCCTGTCACAAGAATGAAATTCATGGTCTCCTCTCCAAAACCCTAGCTCCTAAGAGTAGGAGCACGTATATCTCTCCATAAAATAATACCCTAGATGTGTTTATATAGGCTCTAAAAGTCTTACCCAATAAAAATATTTTAATACTCTAAATAAATTACAAGTAGGATTCCATAACTGAATAGGATTCCTTAATTAAAATTCGTCACTTCTTTTTCTCCTCTGTTTCTGGGCTCTTCCAGTTGGATTTTGCTTATTGGACCACCTCTGAATTAAAGATAATTCCACAAGCTTCGCGTGGACAGTAAGATCGTCAAATTCTGACTTCTGGAACTCAAGATATGGCCAAAACAGTGTAGCACAGCCCATGTAGCCCAATAATACGAATTTTCTCCTATTTTATCTCCAAAATAACTCTTTTTGCTCCAAATCCTTCCAAGTCATGAATTCTTTATTTCCTACAATAAAACAATAAAATCTATTAAATAAAAATCCAAATCAATGCAAAACACAATAAATATGAGAATAAAATCATCTAAAATATATATAAAAATATACTCTATCAAGCTCCAACATCCTTTAGTGTACCTATTAGGAAAAATCATCCTAGCCCCTTTAAGAGAGGTTAGTGGTGGTGCAATGGGAGTTCGCAAATCCCAAATCCTCATTAGACTCGTCAGACGAATCTGAGTCATAATCTACAAGTTGCTAGTTTTCCCTTTTTAAGGTTTTCAGATTTGAATTCTGAGAAGGTAAACAATGATCTGTAAATTTAGCATTGAGATCAAGATTCCCTTCTAATGTCTGTGAAGACACTTGGTTCATTAAAGAACCTTTAACTTATAATCCTAACCGTAAAATGGTTGGATTACAGGTTTCCGTCAATTCATCCTTAAGTGTGTGCAATCTCACTTTGTGCATATGAAATATTTTGGATAGTGTATAAGGTAGTGACTCTCCAACTGAATATCCCACACATCCTTATTTGCTGCATCATGTGCATTTACTCCCTGGTGACTGATAAGTGGATTTTATATTCACTTGGAGCATTCTAAATCGGCTTAAATTGATTGTCTTGGACTCAAGTTTGTGGTAGTTTTGATGTGTTTTGCTTAGTTGTGCAGATTTACAAGAATGTTGATTAAGGTTGATGCTTCTATCGTTTTTGGAGAATAAATTAATTAAAATTCGGATTTCTGAGACGGTTGCGCAGTCTACACTGTTTTGGACATATCTGGAGTTCTAGAAGTCCGTTTTCAGCGATCTTACTACCCACGCGAAGCCTGGGAGATTTTCTACAACTTGGGATAGGATTACCACGAGCAAATTGCTCCGGGTATGAGCAATATGCGCGAAGAACAGACTGCTGGGCGCAAGTTGCCCCTGAAAAATTACAGTTTTTATTATTTTGGCCATATCTTGAGTTCAACAACTCCGTTTGGGGCCCGTAAGCAGTCCACGCGAAGATAACGGAATTCTCTATCATTCTAAAGTGGTCCAGATGTCCATTTACTACTGGAACGTTCCAGAATTACTGAAGAAAAGACAGCTTCGAATTTCCCTTTAAATCATAATCAGTTTAGGAAACGTACTTCTATTATAATTCTGATTTGGTATTTTCTTGTTGGGCAAGATGTCTAGAGCCTATATAAACACATCCAACCCTTGTAATTTGTATCATCATTAGATAGAGAACCATTACATATCAATTACTTAGATTTATTTGTATTTTTTTCATACTTTGTTTTTATCATGGTTTCATCAGATCCCACGATGACGAGAGGTTAGATTATGAACTAATCGTTGTCATGGGATTCTAACGGATTTATTTATGGAGCTTTAGTATCTTGATGCTTTAAAGATCTGTGTGTGATGTGTATCTGATATCCTCGTATGGTTGTGCTTAATTGTTAGATGCGTAGCTAACATCTAATTTGTTAATCTCTTGTGAAGTGAAAGTGGATCTTGAGATTTAGAACTTGCCATGCTAGCATAGGTTCATGATTGTTTATCAACATGATTCGTAGTATGAGATGAGAATACTTATATTGCCCTATGTGATCATTATGGATAACTTGCTCTTCAACCGTTATGTTTTCAAATCTTATAGAGATATAGGGTCTAAGCATAATTGGTGTCTATTCATCTTCTATCTCTTTTGTGGATGTATGTTTAGTTTGGTATACGTATACTGAGAGGTAGCGTGTACTTGTTTCGTGTTGTCTGATCAGATATCATAACCATTGCATATAGTGATTAAAGGCGTCAGATCTAAGTGAAGTATTTAATGAAGTTAGGATTCCATGTTTTCTCTTGCAGAAGTAATTAGATTTCAATTCTAGTTAGTTAGTTAATTCTTAATTTGTTAGTTTACTTCTTAGTTAATTTAGTTAATTAAACCCAATATTGTTATTTGTCTTAGCAATGCATAATAACCATACATTGTTGCATAGGTACAAAACTGAATTAAAACCATAACCAGATCTCTGTGGGAACGAACTCGACTTATTCATATATTACTTGTGACCACGTACGCTTGCGTGATTTAGTGCAAACAGTGACCTCTAGTCTGATAGGTTACTTCCTTTTAGGGGTAAGTCAGAATGTGTTTGAGTTTGACTATAGTCTGGGATAAAAGTTGTTGGGTTTACAACCTTATGACTAATCATGTGAGAAAACAAAATTCCATGTAGATGAACCTGCACCACAGAATATGAGCAATAGAGATAGAATGATATACAGTTTTGATTTCAAAAGATTTACAATGTAAGCAATCACAACTATAGAAAGAGATTTTGAGTTAGGAAATATAAAGATCCTGAGCTGCTTTTACTAAACAAAAACAAAGGCAACAATCCAATTAATAAATATTAATTGAATTAATGTATGTTAGTGTTTAAATCAATACAAAAAAAACTATTTTATCATGTTTTAGATCTTGTATGTTAGATACCAACTGTTACCACTTGTTAGGTCCTGTCTTCCAATTGTTAGAACCTGAAAATCAAACGTTAGTTGCTAAACAATTGAATTGACATATACCATTTTGATATCAACAATGGTCCTATATAAGAAATTCTGTTAATAACAACAACACAACATAGATTAGAAGTTAAAACAGCATGATATGTGTGTGTTAAACAGAAGAAGTACAAAAGAACCAAGTATAGGGACCTGTTTGTAAGTTTTGAAAGTATAGTGACTAAACTGAAAAACTATACAAACTATTTATATACACATGAAAAATAATATACAAAAATAAGAAATAATATATATAATAATTATATAAAATAAAAACTAAAAAGAAAAGAAAAATGCGAATTTTTTTTATTATTATTATTGAAAAATAATTGTATTAATAATATTTACAGAATATTAGAAATAAAAGAAAATAATTTACAAAAAAATATTTACAACAATATAACTACTTAAAAATATCTAAATAGAAAATAAGAAAATACTAAACATACCATAGGTTATCCTTTTTACGAAATCAAACATTAATAACAAAAGGACAAACACTACAAACCATTTAATAAACTATTAACTATTTGCATAAATATTTGTAGTAAATTAATAAATCTATATATTTTCTTAATAAAATAATTTTCTTATAGAAAATCATTTAAAGAGAAAATATGACTTATTAAATCAACACAAATATTCAAAAGTAATTTTCAACAAAAATAGATTTCTCAGTAATTTTAACTTGTAAAATTTGAGAAAAATATTTTTAGAGAAAATAAAAATATTCTAAAATTAAAAGAAGTAAGTAGGAATATATTATGAAGATAATGACAATGATTTGAGAATTAACAAGCAAGAAGATAAATTGATAAAATAATTATACAAGTGATTTTAATAACAAATATTAACAAAGTAATCACTTATAAATTATTAAAGAGCAAACCTCAGATATTAACTAGTTTAATTACTAGGACTATTTAACATACCCAATTCACCAACAATTCTGGTGAATGTGGATTCATCAAGAGACTTAGTAAAAATATCTGCTGTTTGTTCTTCCGTGGGTACAAAATATAACTCCACGGTACCATTCATGACATGCTCTCGAATAAAATGATACCTGATATCGATGTGCTTTGTCCTTGTGTGCTGCACATGATTGTTGGAGATTGCTATGGCACTTGTATTGTCACACAGGATAGGAATCCTGTCAAGTATGAAGCCATAGTCCCTTAGCTGATTCCTAATCCACAAGATCTGAGCGCAACAGCTTCCAGTAGCTATGTATTTAGCTTCGGCTGTTGAGTTGGAAACTTTTTGCTGTTTCTTGCTATACCAGGAAACCAACCTGCCACCTAGGAATTGACAAGTCCCAGAGGTGCTTTTCCTATCTACAACACTTCCTGCATAATCTGAATCTGTATATCCAACAAGATTAAAACCATATTCTTTAGGGTACCAGATGCCTAAGTTAGGCGTACCCTTAAGATATCTCAAGATTCTTTTAACAGCAATGAGATGAACATCTCTAGGATCCGCTTGGAACCTTGCACACAAGCACGTAGCATACATAATATCTGGTCTACTTGAAGTAAGGTAAAGTAATGAGCCTATCATACCTCTGTAGCTTGTGATATCTACCTTGGCAGAATTTTCACATGCTCCAAATTTGACAGCTGTAGATGATGGTGTTATTGCTGAAGATGAGTCCTCCATTTGATATTTCTTGAGAAGCTCTTTGACATACTTGGATTGACAGATAAATATTCCATCTGTCCTTTGACTTACTTGCAATCCAAGAAAGAACTTCAGCTCACCCATCATGCTCATTTCAAACTTACCCTGCATTAACTTAGCAAATTTCTTGCAAAGAAGATCATTAGTAGACCCGAATATTATATCGTCCACATAGATTTGAACTAATATTGTATCATTATTATGTTTCTTTGTAAAGAGAGTTTTGTCTATGACACCTCTAACAAAACCATTTTCAAGTAAGAATTCAGATAGAGTATCATACCATTTCCTTGGTGCTTGCTTAAGACCATAGATAGCCTTGAAGAGAAAGTAGACATAGTCCATGAATTCTGGATCTTCAAAGCCAGGGGGCTGTTCTACATATACCTCTTCATCTAGCTTACCATTCAGAAAAGCACTCTTGACATCCATTTGATAAACTTTAAAGTTTGAGAATGCTGCGAATGCCAAGAAATATTCTGATAGCCTCAAGTCTTGCCACTGGAGCGTAGGTTTCATCATAATCAATGCTTTTAGCTTGTGAATAACCCTTTGCTACCAATCTTGCTTTATTTCTCGTCACTGTACCATCTTCATCTAGCTTATTTCTGAATACCCACCTTGTGTCAACCACTTTCCTGTCTTTGATCTGGGTACCAGCTTCCATACTTCTTGTTGTTTGAATTGATTGAGTTCATCTTGCATAGCAATCACCCAATCAAGATCAAAAAGAGCTTCCTCAGTTTTCTTAGGTTCCATTTCAGATAGAAACCCTGAATAGTTACATTGATTTTGAGTAGCACTTCTAGTTTTGACACCAAAATCTGGATCACCAATAATCAGCTCAAAAGGATGAGCTCTATTCCAAACAGTCTGTCTGGGAAGATTAGATCTTGATGATTCGCCTTGTTCTTCATTGTGATGTTGTGTATGACTAGTTGATCCTTCATTATCTCCCCCTGAGTTGTTGCCAGGTTGACTAGATGAATGTTCAGGAGTGTCAGGTGTATCTCCAGTATTATCATTGTTTTCACCACCATTATCCTGATCATCATCATTATTATCATTGTTGTCATTAGCATCAGCAAAAACATCAGGTGGATTGTCATCATCCGAATCTGGATCTGTCATATTATCAAAAAATAGCTTTTCAGATGAGTCCTCAGTTTGGATACTAGGGAGTTTAGTGTCATCAAATGTTACATTGACACTTTCACTCATTTTCTACTGATCAATCACGTACACCTCTTAAGCTCTTCTTGTATAACCAATAAAAATTGCTTCATGTGCTTTGGCCTCAAATTTTCCACCTTGATCATCTCCTTCTTTAAGCACAAAAAATTTTCCTCCAAATACATGAAAGTATTTGAGTGTTGGTTTCTTTTCAGTCATAGCATCATATGGTGTCTTCATCAAGTCTTTGTTGATCAGAGTTCGATTCTGGGTATAGCACGCAGTGTTGACAACTTCAGCCCAAAAGTACAATGGAAGCCTTGATTCACTTAACATAGTACGTGCAGCTTCAATCAGGGTTCTATTCTTTCTTTCCACTACCCCATTTTTCTGAGGAGTTCTTGGAGCTGAGTATTGTCTAGTTATACCCTTTTCAGTGCAGAAATCATTCAGAACTGCATTCTTGAATTCAGTTCCATTATCTGACCTTATAGCTCTAACTGAATACTTAGAATCCAGCTCAATCAACTTGATGTGATCAATCACCAGTTGTGGAGTCTCATCTTTAGAATTCAGAAACAGGACCCATGTGTATTTTGAAAAATCATCAACGATCACTAGAGCATATCTTTTCTTTGATATTGACATCACATTCACTGGACCAAACAAATCCATGTGAAGTAGTTGTAATGGTTCAGTTATTGAAGATATGTTGGTGCTCCTGTGAGTTTCCCTTTTTAACTTGCCTTTTTGACAAGCATCACATAGTCCTTTCTGAGTGAATTCCATGGAAGGTAAATCTCTCACCAACTCTCTCTTGACCAGAGAGTTCATTGTTTTGAAATTTAGGTGAGAAAGTTTCTTGTGCCATAGCCAGCTTTCATCTGTGGATGCTTTAGAGTAGAAGCAATTGATTTCTTCAGTGCTTCCAGTGTTCATATTGGCTACATACAAGTTTCCTTTTCTGACTCCTGTAAGAGGTGGTTGTTCATGTCTCTTATATGAAATCAGACAATTCTTCTTGTTAAAGTATACTTCAAATCCCTTATCACAGAATTGACTGATACTGATCAAATTATGCTCAAGTCCTTTTACAAAGGACACTTCCTCAATGATAACATTTCCAGCTTCAAGTCTGCCATATCCATCAGTTCTACCTTTGTTGTTATCTCCAAAGGTAACCACTGGGCCGGCCTTCTCCACCACATTTGTCAACAGGGTTCTGTCACCAGTCATATGCCTTGAACATCCACTGTCCAAGATCCAGGTTACTCGTTCAACTTGTTCAACACCCTGCAATGACAAACGGATTAAACTTTCTTCGGAACCCAAATTTGATTGGGTCCGGAATACTTAAAGAATTGGCCTTTGTCAGGCAAAACAACATTTTTCACCTTAACACCAATTTTACCATTAGTCAACAAACATTTTACCCTATAAACAGATTTGACAATCTTTTGTTTCATTTTGGGTATCCATGTTTGTTTAGCAGCAATAACATTTTTTCATTGACTGGACATTTGACCTTGTAAACAGCCTTAGTAGAACTTTGTTTAGGCTTAGGTACAAATGTCTCTCTCCTAACATGAGGAGGACTAGCAGTCTTTGATCTAACCTTTTTATTTCTGTTCATGTGTTGTCGAGGAGTAGTCTTATTAGCACATGCATGATTACCATTAAAGTAAGTAGACATCACATTAAAAGCATAAGACATACAATTGACAACACCACATGCTTTATGATTAGAATCAATGATAGGCATGGTATTCATGTTAGACATGTTATTGTTCTGCTTCAACTTATCACCACATAACCCAGTTTTAGACGAACTGGTTGACTCAACAAACTTAACTGGTTTCATAGAAACAACCTTATTAGATTTAACATTTTCGGTTGTAGGTGCTCTAACAGATTTTTCATTAAGTTGGACACTACCACTAGCAATGTCCTCAGTACGCATCTCCTCTTGAAAAACAAGAGAAGTCAAATCTAGAGGCTCTGCAACAGACTTCTTAAAGAGTGGATCTTCAACATTCTTAAGCACATGTGGTATTCCCCTTTCTTTAGCACTAACAGGATTATGGGAATTTATGCCTAACATTCCAACAGCTTCATTGTAGCCAAACCCTATTCCTACGATTCGTTCTACAGCTTGTTTATTGAATAACTCTTTAGAAATTTTCACAGAATTAAAGCAAACAGATAATTTGACATTCTGTTCCTTTATCTTAGTTTCAAGTTCAGCAACTTTAGCAATTTGTTTATGCATGTATTCTGATATCGACTTTTCTCTGTAGTTAAGTCGAGCTATTTCTTTTATTTGCTGATCTTGATTAACATGCACCTTCTTTAATTCTTCCAATTCATTTTCAAGTTTAGTGTTTACTAGACTTATTCTTTCGTATCCATTTTGTGCATTAGTCAAGCAATTACGTAAACTACGAATAAGTTCAGCATCAGTGAGTATTACCGGAGTTCTGTAATAGTCGGATGTCTCATCATTTGCTACCAGCGCAAAGTTTCCATATTCTTCGTCTTCGCTATCTGTGTCATCCCAGCTTTTACCGGCAACTACATAAGCTCTTCCAGTTTTCTTCTTTTCAGAAGCATAGTCCTTTTTTTCTGCTTGCTTGGGTTTCTGACATTCAGTAACAAAGTGTCCCAACTCATTACAGTTGAAGCAACGAATCCTGCTTCTGTCAACTGTTCCAGTTTTGTAACCTCCCCTGTTACTAGAGGATGAAGAACCTCCTCTCTGGAATCTGTTATTTGACTTAAACCTAAACTTGGGATTTCTTCTGAATCTGAAGTTACTGAATTGTCTCACCATCATTGCCATAGATTCATCTTCTAATTGATCCAGCTCTTCAAGTGAATAAAATTCTCCACCATCCTGAGTAGCTGGTGTCTGGCCATGTTTCACTTCAGTTTGTTCCTTGTTGAAGCTGTTAGGTTGAACAACTTTAGCTTCCACTTCCTTAGGAACCTCAACTACTAGAGCTGTAGAAGAACTTGCCACTCTGCCTTCACCATGAATTTCTTTCTGTTGAACTTGTTCCAACTCATAGGTTTTCAAAATGCCGAAGAGTCGTTCAAGAGTAATTTGATTCATGTCTCTGGCTTCTCTAATGGCAGTTATCCTATGTTCTAGGTGAGAAGGCATGGTCAGTAAGAACTTCATGTTAACCTCCTTCTGGGTATATTTCTTGCCATGAACTTGCAAGTTGTTGATTATTTTGTTATACCTTTCGAACACTTCCTGAATGCCTTCATTAGGGCCAGCTCTAAAGTGTTCATATTCAGAGGTCAAAATTTGAAGTCTGTTTTCCATGACTTCATCAGTTCCTTCATTAATAGTCTCATTAGTTTCCCAGATGTGCTTAGCAGTTTTACAATTCATAACATGGCTATACATTACAGCATCTAGGGAATCTATCAGAATGAGTCTCAAATTCTTGTCTAGTCCAGCATCCTCCTTTTCATCAGAAGAATAGAGCTTAGGGTCCTTTTCATAGGATCTAGCAGGTGTTGTAACAGCTCCATCAGTAACAACCTGTTCTTCATGAACCATAGGAATTTTAGGTCCATTTTTCAGAACACCCAAATATTTGGGATTTGTAACATCTAGAAACAACTCCATTTTATTTTTCCACATATCATAATTATCCTTATTAAATATGGGAATCTTAACAATGGTTTTTGAAGACATGATGAATTTTTAAGTGAGTTAAAAATTCGAGCTTGATTTTTGATTGAGTAAAAATAGGATCTTGATTTGTGTATCAATCAATAGGCTCTGATACCAATTGTTAGGTCCAATAAGATTGTAGAAGGGGGGGTTGAATATAATCTATACCAATTTATCAAAATTTGTCCTTTAAATAAAATTTAGTTTAGACAATTTTGTGCGGAATAAATTAACACAGATTTCAAGTTGAATATAACAATATATTAACTTGATGGGTGTTACAAAATCAGTACAAATGATTATCAAGTAATTAATAACTAATTAGAAAATTCGACATGAACTTTTCTAATTTAGTTAATAAAAATCAAGATAAGAACTAGGAAACTTAATTCGCTAGTAGTACAAGAATCACAAATAATTAACTTCCAGTGGAACAAATATTACAAAGATGATGAACTTAATTTTCTGGGAATTAATTTGAGCTTGGTGTTCTTGAGAGATTGAGAGAGAATGGAGGCAGTGGTTTTGATAGATGTAATGTTATGTCCGTGTGTTTGCTTTTGTCTCTTTTTTTTCTTTTATAGCCAATGACTAAACATGTGCTGTAGTCTTTTTATTACACGGGGATAGTACACATTGATGTAGAGATAGTATAACTCATTCCCTTGTAATACAGTAAAACCTCGGTAAATTAATACTCGATAAATTAATAATCTCTCTAAGTTAATAATTTTGTCCGGTCCCGACTTGGGCCAGTTCAAAAAATGATCAATTTCGATAAGATAATAAGATAATAATTTTTTTGAAAACCCTATATAAATATATAGTCCAATAATACTATAAATTAATAATTCCCTTATATTCATAAAAATATAACTATTACATCTTTGTAAAATATGATTCAATCATAGTTTGTTTTTTCTTATAATTTAAATCTACATGAAGCTCATCCCTAATCTTTCTTATTGCATCTAAAAGCTTGTGTGTGGTGCTTTCGTGTTGCAATAGAAAGTTATTAAGCATTTTTTATGCCTTGAGTGCTTCACGTGTAACCGGCTCCAATGATGTTTTATCGTCTTCGATATTATGTTCAACACTATTTTCAATGATGATGTTTGCAATCTCTTCTATACTCTGGACCTCAGAACATGATTCATTTTCACCATGATAATCTAACAAGTTATTAACATCCATTTTATTACGATAACCTAGATCCTTAATCATCACCTCAAGTTCATGAATGTATTCTTCCGGAATTGTATGTTCATTTAAATTGCTTGAAACTTCATCTATGGAACGAATTTTACAATGTTGAAAGCACCTTGCTATTGTCTCTTGTTTTACATTTGCCGAAAATTCTCTATAAATTAATAATTATTAATTTATCGATTAATTAATACCTCTCTAAATTAATAGAATTTTCCGGTCCCAACTATATTAATTTATAGAGGTTTTACTGTAGTATGAATTATGGGTAATAGTATGGCTTTCTTCGGTAATAGTCACAGAAATAAGAGGATGGTAATAATGTAAAATGGCTGGGAAATAGTATAGCAATTTTGGTGATAGTATACATGCTGTGAAATATTTTGGCTGAAATTGTTTGTTCGGTGATAGTATAGAAAATAGGCTCGGTAATAATTGTAGAAATAATAAGCTTGCTACTTAATTCTTTTCTGTGAACAAACGATCCAGCTGACAGATGAAGTCCTGATGCAGGGACAGGACGCGAGCTACACTCGCAGTCGTTTCTTCTTTTATTGTACAGGCGCGTGACTTTCACGCGGGATCGGGCGAGTCAGCAATTTTGCCGACAACTTCTGTCCACTTGAATTGTTTTGTTCGATTCTCTACAGCTGACCATTCCACAAAAACAAACCACGCGTGCCTAGGGCTGTCAAACGGATAATACGGATCCGGATACAGCTATATCCGAATCCGAATCCGGGAATTCGAAACCGTATCCGAATCCGTATCCGAATCCGAAAATATCCGGGAAAAAAAATCCGTATCCGAATCCGTCGGATATTATCCGGATACGAATAATATCCGGATCCGAATTCATTTCCCAAAAATTGATAAAATTTTATGAAATTTGCAAATTAGCATGAAAAAAACAAATTAAAGTGATAAATTCATAATAGTCAAAATCAAACAGAGATTCAAAATCAAACAAAGAGCCAAAATCAATTACAAAAAACAACAAATAATTGATGCAATTCATCAATTACAAAAAACCTAATTTATAATTTATCTACTCTTCCTTTTCTTTTTCTGCAGGTGCCTGAACTGGTACAACTTGTCAGCTTGAGGCCTTGAGTAGGAACAGCTTGAACTTCAAAATCTTTACCTCTGGTCCTCTGCACCAGCAAAAAAAGAGAGCTGCAAAATCATTCTGAACATATGATATTCCCTGCAAAAAAAACAGAAATAGTCAGTTAACAAATATAATTGTAAAAATAAAAGGTAGATCACCACTGATATACTTTGCATTGCACAGAGAGCTTATAAAGTTGATTAACATTAAGATACAGCGTAAGCATATGTGTCCTATCGATGTCCTCTGTGAAAATGAATTAATATTTATTACTTCTCGAGTCTGATCATTAATCTAATGATAAGGATAATCTAAAGACTGAATAAACAAATCAGCACAAATAAATATATCAGGAGCATAAAATTTCCCACTGGGTATTTGGGTGTCAGGACGGGTTTACCACTTTGCTACATACAAAGATGAATAAATATACTAGGTACATGTAGGTTCTACTACTTGGCAACAAATTTCTAAGAAGTAACCTGGCTACTTCTAGACTTCCATACACATAAGACTATGCCTGCTTGTGTCTGTCTGCACCTACATATACAAAGCATTAGCATTACATATTCTATTAGTAAAACAAGTTAGCACCTCAAAGACATATCATTAATCATTCTAATAATCAACAATTTCCAAAATTGCAACAGAACGCATTATAACAAAGACAAACAGTCTCACCTATCATCAATAACAAATTGTGGCATACCCTAGATTTGAGTTGATAAGATCGCATAGCTCCATATTTATAGCCCAGTCTGGACCAATCAGTGAATCACTAGTTGCTCTTTCAGCACATGCTACTACTGATATCATATTTTCTAAAACAAAAAACCAAAATCAAGACAAAAATTAAATCATGACATCTTCAGAATCTCCGATAGCAAGAGGATCCAATTAAGTCAGGTATAAGATACAAAACATAAAAACAATCATCTACGAAACCCGAAAAACTACTACTGTAAATTGTAAAATCAAGTCAACACAACTCTAAGACCTACAAAGACCACAAATCAAGAATTTAATTGCACAAACTATGATCATCCACTACAGATTTATACAAGTAAACTACAAGGACTAAACAAACTAGATAACAATACAGGATCGAAAATACATACAGAATCAGAGCAAGAAAATTTAAGAAGAAATGGTCAAAAACATTATATGGGTTACCAGTATAAGCACCAAGATGATGTTCAAGATGAGTTACGCGTTTCAGGCTTTTCCACTAGTCCATCAGCCATCGAGTGCCTTAATAGAGAAGACAATTTGTTTGACTCCATTAATCCTGCAAGAAAATACTCAAAATCAACCGTTAGTGTTAGGGTTTTACAAGCAAATGTAATTAACATAGTGTGTGAGTGTATATATATATATTTCTGTCGAATTTCGAGTTGTATCAATCGTTTTATGATGAAAAACGATGATAACTAACTTCGAATTCTGTTGATTTAACCAATCACAGCTTAAAATAGTATCAATTTAGTCGATTAATAGATACATAGACTGAATTTAGTGTGTATTCGCCAAGGAGATTCATAGAATTAGGGTTTTTGATCAAGAATCAAGAGAAGCGGCCAGAGAGAGTTGAGAGAGATTTTAGGTTTGGAAAGAGGCTGCGTACACAGTACTGAAAGCACATATAATTGTGTACATATATTTTCTAAAATAGAGGGCCAGGAGTTATCTATCTTATAGATCAATGGTTGGGATTTTAGGGTTTTATAATTATATGAACTGGGTATTGATATTGGGCTGGGCCAACTAAATTAGAGCTGGATTGGACTTGTTTGACTGGGTTGATTTTGACCAAAATAATCAGAAAAATACTTAAATTTATATGAAAAATATTTTTTTAAGAATATATAATATATATGCGTTCGACTCGTTACTTAGATATATATTGACATCCGTATGGTTGGATCGTTCAAAAATGTTTTTTTAAAAATAGAAACAATAATCCGTGACAAAGCACTAGTTACGAGTCATATTGAAAATAGTAGTGATCTACTAAGATCTCCAATCAAATTAATTTTTTATTTTCTGAAACTTTGGGAATATCATTATATTAGATATATATTGACATCCGTACGGTTGGATCATTCAAAAATATTTTTTAAAAAATAGAAACAATAATCCGTGACAAAGCACTAGTTACGAGTCATATTGAAAATAGTAGTGATCTACTAAGATCTCCAATCAAATTAATTTTTTATTTTCTGAAACTTTGGTAATATCATTATATTAGATATATATTGACATCCGTACGGTTGGATCGTTCAAAAATATTTTTTTAAAAGTAGAAACAATAATCCGTGACAAAGCACTAGTTACGAGTCATATTGAAAATAGTAGTGATCTACTAAGATCTCCAATCAAATTAATTTTTTATTTTCTGAAACTTTGGGAATATCATTATATTAGATATATATTGACATCCGTACGGTTGGATCGTTCAAAAATATTTTTTTAAAAAATAGAAACAATAATCCGTGACAAAGCACTAGTTACGAGTCATATTGAAAATAGTAGTGATCTACTAAGATCTCCGATCAAATTAATTTTTTATTTTCTGAAACTTTGGGAATATCATTATATTAGATATATATTGACATCCGTACGGTTGGATCATTCAAAAATATTTTTAAAAAAATAGAAACAATAATCCGTAACAAAGCACTAGTTACGAGTCATATTGAAAATAGTAGTGATTTACTAAGATCTCCAATCAAATTATTTTTTTATTTTCTTAAATTTTGGGAATATCATTATATTAGATATATATTGACATCCGTACGGTTGGATCGTTCAAAAATATTTTTTAAAAATAGAAACAATAATCCGTGACAAAACACTAGTTACGAGTCATATTGAAAATAGTAGTGATCTACTAAGATTTCCGATCAAATTAATTTTTTATTTTCTGAAACTTTGGGAATATCATTATATTAGATATATATTGACATCCGTACGGTTGGATCGTTCAAAAATATTTTTTAAAAAATAGAAACAATAATCCGTGACAAAACACATAACTTGCTGAATGTTTATTTTCCGGTTTTATAAGTGAAACACATAGCTTGCTGAATGAAACACGTAGCTTGCCAATTTACATAAGTACATACATAAAATATAAAATATATTATGAATAATAATTAATTAATTAATTATTTAATTAATTAATTAATTTCGGATACGGATATTTTCGGATACGAATACGGATAATATCCGTCGGATATTGAAAGCTTCGGATCCGGATACGGATAATATCCGATTTAACTCGGATACGGATAATATCCGTTTTTTTCTGGATACGAATACAGATATTTCGGACGAATATCGGATTTTCCGAATTTTTTTGACAGCCCTACGCGTGCCTTAATTTTCAAAACAAAGTAACATGCCTATTTCGTCCTTATTAGGAACGGGCTCCGTAAAAATGCTTTTTAACCCGCACAGCTTATAATCTTTAATTAATAAATAATTATTTTAATCCAGAAATTATAAAAATAAATATCTGATATTATTAGATATTTATAAATATAATTTTCCAAATAAATAAAATATTTATTAATATAAAATTATACTTAAACTCTAAATTGCGGTTACTTGAGCGACTGGAACCGTACTCCTTTTGCTTAACAAAAAATATATCAATTCCAACCGGGATTACAGCTTTAAGAATATATCACTTAGAATTTCTTTATGATAATTCTTTTTCCTTGTAGCCAGTCCACTTGATAGTAAAATCCTTGTGATTAAATAATTTAATACTTCTGTTGTTTGCACAATGATTTTCTCTCATACGAGTCTTGATATCTTGAACCACTGAAGTTAATGATGAACAACCATTGTTTAATGTTGACACTCGATGTACTGTCTGGTTCATGAGTGACTAACCGCAATGACTATTCTTCATATATTGACTTTAATATCTGGTTCCTTTTCTTTTCTCCTCTCTCTCTTTAATTCTTCTGTACTGTCTCTGTCACCTTCGAAATCTCTGTCACTTTAAACAAATCCACTTCTTGACTAATACTCCACTGAGGCTTGATCAGATATCTGAGCTTCTTTCAATGTAGTAATTCTTCAAGTCTGTAGATTGACCTTGATCTTTTTCTTCTGACAGATAATACAATCTGAGATTCCTTGTGACAGTCTATATACTATTCACTATTACAATCATGTTTAAGTTGAGTTGTATCCTCGAAATACAAATAGGCTACATCATATGCCTTTCATTTTATGGTCGTAAGTAGCTAAACTAAATTTTAGCGCATGTCAGTCATCTTATCAGGATATTGTGGTAATTTTTTTATAATTTAAGGATTCATCAAATATTTGTTAAAAAAATTGGAATTTAATTATTAAAATTACTATGACTAGTTCCAGTCAAATTTGTAAATTTGATTGTCTTCGGTCGAATTTGATTTCAAACAATTTGGGAAAATATAGGTGGAAAATTTGCCAATAAATCCTAAATTCAATCTTATTCGGTCGAATTTAGTGTTGCCAAAATATTTGTTTATGCGGCAAATTTCCCGCCTTTCCTATCTAATAAACGCGACGGGCTAAATTCGATTGAATCACTAAATTCGATCGGCTTTAAAATTAACTGGGTACTGTAAATTTTAAGTTTATCATTAATATATTGAAGTTGACCCTAAATTCTATTGTATCCAGTCTAATTTATGCAGGGGCGGGGCAAACAAATTTGGGGCCCTGTGCGAGGTATTAAAATTTGGCCCTCCATTTATATGAGCTGTCAGCAAAGAGATACATTAAAAAAATAAAGACGTTAGTTCTTTTAATTAGAGAAACTGTTCAACTTTCCAAGATGATCAATACTCAATTTATGGTAATATATTTAAACAATACATATATATACAAAATCTGTTCTATGAATTTTTTTGATCAAAATTTCAAAATCTATCTACATATATTTACATATATATAAGGAGGAAAAAAATTTTGGGGCCCTATATTTTTGGGGGTCCTGTGCGGTCGCTCACCCTGCGCACCCCAGCCCGCCCCTGAATTTATGCCAGTCGAATTTGTATAATCACATTTAGGTCAGTCAAATTTGTACAGTCAAATTCAACCGAATTTTCTTGTACTGTTAATCCACAATGAAAGATAAGAAAAATATCAAAGGTTTTTTGATTAATTAAAGATTATTATTTGATACATTATAATGTTGTTGAAAGAGGGATTTAAAACTCTAAAACAAAATAAAACCAAATTATATTTACAATTAAATATTAATTTAAAACAGCGTGAACATGATCATGCATTGTGTAGTGTATATCTGAACACTATCAATAACATGTGATGCTATTTTAGCATGATCACGAGTCCTCGTGAGCATACTCATGCCTTGCAACTAACTTGATGTCTTAATTTAGCACAAAGACCACATTCCGATGGTTTATTCAGTCGTTTTATACATGTTAGAAATTACGCAAATTTTTTCACTCATTATAGTTCTTGATTCAGTTGGTTTATACATGTAAGATATTATTGTTAGCAGCGGGTACTTACCGAAGAATAAAAGAAATAGAGATGGGAATAGAAAAAGGGTTCCAATTGTACTATGAACAAGCTTGTATTTTTGTGTCCTTTTTCATTGAGTTTTTACCCACTATTTATAGGCATTCTTAGTACAATCTCCACCCCTTAACCTTGTGTAACTGCCCCATAATATCCTCCATATAGTAATATGTAACCCCCATATCAATATTGTAACTCCCATATCAATACTATTGTAACCCCCACAATATTAACTCCCAATATATATTAATTCTACATCTAATATTTATTCAATTAATATTTTTCTTTGTATTTTATATTTAATAAATAAGTCATATAATACAACATCTCCCACTTGACTTATTTGTTAAATATCTATATAGCTCCCACTTTTCTCACATATTAAAATATGACTTGAGTTCAAATTTCTTTCATAAAAAAAATCACTAGTGATAACATACAACATGTTGTTTTCATCTTGCCACATAACAGACATTAAAAGTACACGGATTCACATTGCAATACCTTAATCGTTTTCCATGATCAACAAGATTGGCGCCAGATTGCAATTCTGCATCCCAAACGATTAAACACTTTTACAAAAATAGAGATTCCATAGCCTCTAAAACAACTTTTTCGCCTTTAATAAATTTAACTTCTTGGTTGCAACCTTAAAACTCTTAACATAGGCGACAATTTATTTACTTTCTCACAATATCTCAAAGTTACAAGTCATACATATGCTTGTAAAATAACGCAAAAACAAACAATTCAAACAAGAAATCTGTATATTATTAACATTGATGATACTTCAACAAAAACTTCAAACTTTTCACGGGCTCATACATGCCCATTATTAACACACTCAAAACACAATTTAAAACTCAAAAACAACTCATGACCGGGCCCACACTTGCCCATTATTCATAAATTAAAAGTACACATTTAAAGCTTAAACAACTCATGATCGGGCTCATACTTGCCCATAGCATACACCTTCTTATCCTTTCCAATCGAAATTCGATTATTATAAAATCGCACTTCCAATCCATTCTTGAGCAATGCAGGAACAGAAACAAGATTGCGCCTCATTCCAGGAGCAAACATCACATTCTTGAGGACCATCACACTATCCCCAAGATCCAACCTATAAGAACCAATTCCCACAACATCCAAGTAGGTGTTATTCCCCATAAAAATTCTTTGTTCACCCTTCTTCAACTCCTCAAACTCGGTCAAACCTTGCTTAGTTTTCGCAATATGGCGGGTTGCTCCAGAATCAATCAACCATCCATCAATGTCTGTGGCTACATGACCAGCATTGCATTCAATAACCCCAACAAACTCACGTTTGTTTTGCGCCTTTTGATCTTGGCCCTTGCCCTCATCTCCTTCTTGATTCTCGGGACATTCATTTTTGAAATGACCATACTTTCCACAAGCATAGCAACTTCCAAGTGGAAACTTCTTCTTTTGCTGATGTGGTTTAAAACCTCTTCCTTTCGAAGGACCTAACCTTCCTTGTCCCTTGTTTTGATAGCTTGGCTTAAATTTTCCTTGAGCTAAGCTTAGCTCCTCATCTTGCACCAAATTCAACTCTAACTGCCTTCGGCTATTAACCAAATCATGTTCCATAGCCAAAGCTGTAGAAAGTTAAGATGCACTTTTGATAGTTCCATTCAACCTCAAAGTTGTTGCGGCCATGTTAAGTGAGCTTGGCAGGCTGTTCAAGATCCCCGCAATTTGCATGTTTTCAGAAAGCTCATTTCCTGCCGCCGCCAAATCCTTAGCCATCACTAGCATCTTGTTACAATGGTCAATCACATTATCGCTCTCACTCATCTTACAAGTATTGTACTTGTGCAAAAGAAGTTGCACATTCACATCAGAAATGGCATCATATTTTACTTTGAGCGAATCCCAAAGCTTTTTGGCGCTTTCATATGTCTCAAATACCTTAATCAAGTTGTCTTCCATAAACATCAACATGAGACTCTTCGCCTTTTTGTCACAAATTTTCCATTGCTCATACTCCTCCTTTTCAGCATCACTAGATTTTTCTCCCAAAGTCGGACCATCCTTTTCAATGGCACTCTCCAAATTGTCATGAATCAGACCATATCTGATTTTTTGACTCCACATGTCATAATTAGTGTCATTCAACCTTTCAATCTTAGCCAATTCAGATGCAATCAACTTGCTCGTCATTTCAATCTATTAACAAAATGTTAAAACTTCAATCACGACATACACTTTAATTCAAAAAATGACAAGCTAGCAAGTAAATTAATAATTGCAAAATAATTGAACAAAACAAAAAAAATTGTAGTGCACAAAACCGAAAAGGCAAAATTAAAAGATACAATCGCAGCAATGAAAAAAAACAATTCGCAAAAAAAAAATGATTGAGAGAGATTTTTATTGGCGAATAAAACTCTAATAATTAAAATATAGAAAAATCGCTTACCACAAGATACAAATCAGTACCAATTACCAACTATGTGTAAGAATAATGATTAATCATGTTAATCACATATCATAAAACGAGAGCAATACACATAACACGAAACAACTGATTAAAAATAACTTGCACTAGAATCATGTAATTAAAAATTGACACAAAAAAAAATTCAAAGAGACAAGAACAGGGGAACCAACCGATAATAAACATCGAAGAAACATATAATTAGACACTGGAATTTTAAAAAAATAGGAGGCATGTTAAACACGGGAAATTTTTTTTTTAAAAATGCATACAGGACATGTCATATGATCTACCAAAAACAAAAATAAATACATGAACTGGTGCATGTGGGTGTCAGGAATGCTAATACTAATATACTATGTCATGTACTAGACAAGTCAATATAAAAATAGCATAACAAGAAAACACAGAACATCACATGCTTATGCCTACTAAAGTAAAATAAATGAACAAGCAGTATGAGTAATACTATTATAATCAACATAAGGATACGGAGCCAAACAAATATAAGTCAACCCAGCTATTCCAGAAGAGCTCGAGAAAACAGTACATAAAGTAGTAGAAAAAGAGAAATTGTATGATCAAAAGCTGACAAGGGAGAAAAATGGGTGTAGTGATAAAAAAAGCTCTGATACCACTGTTAGCAGCGGGTACTTACCGAAGAATAAAAGAAATAGAGATGTGAATAGAAAAAGGGTTCCAATTGTACTATGAACAAGCTTGTATTTTTGTGTCCTTTTTCATTGAGTTTTTACCCACTATTTATAGGCATTCTTAGTACAATCTCCACCCCTTAACCTTGTGTAACTGCCCCCATAATATCCTCCATGTAGTAATATGTAAGCCCCATATCAATATTGTAACCCCCATATCAATACTATTGTAATCCCCACAATATTAACTCCCAATATATATTAATTCTACATCTAATATTTATTAAATTAATATTTTTCTTTGTATTTTATATTTAATAAATAAGTCATATAATACAACAATTATGTACTCTTTTTTTTCTCATCATAGTTCTTAGTTGTTATGTAGTGCATGCCTAAAGAGAAAGTTAAAGAGAAAGGCCCTAAAACCTGAGACCACACGCTAAACTGAGCTGTGAGTTGGTCTAAAATTTTAAGGTGTAAAGGAAGATGCCAATAGGATCTTATACTCTTTTTTTTTTTTTTTTTTTGCTAAATAGGATCTTATACTCTTTAACGATCACAAGACAATTATTCTAGCTAAGACTAATGTCTTTATCCAAATGAGTTGGTGCATGACTTTTTAAGCTATAAAATTTTTCATAAACATGCATCTATGCTAAGTTAACTAATTTTAAGTAAACTGGTGTTCCTAACATGTCTTGATTTTGTTGGTAGATTATGTCACTTGTTTATAAAGATGCAAAAGATAAAAGCAAGGTTCCCTGCCTATACGGAACTCCCAATTATGGGAATATAAAATAAAACCAAATCACAATTTAAATCAAATATTAAACAAAAGCATGGTGATCATGCAACTTGAGCATGATCATGCTTTGTATCCTATATATATATGCATTTTTATATATATGCATTTGAGGGTCATGTTTTTCTATTTTAGCATGATTAGGAGTCATATCAGCATGCCCATACGTTGTAACCACCTTCCTAGCTATGACCTTGATGTCTTATTTTAGCTAGTGTTCTAAAAATCGGTCTAGGCGGCTGATTAATCGGCGTCTAGGCGGCCATTAAACGACTAAAATCTGTAGAAATCGATCATTAGGCGTTTTTTTGATTAGGCGGTCCTAGGCGGCGCCTAGGCGGTCCTAGGCGGCGCTAGGCGGTTTAAAATATATTTTTAAATATTTAAATTAAATTAAATAAAAAATAATATTTTAAAACATCCGATTAATGTTCCGATTAATCATTCCGATTAATCGCCGCCTAGCCGATTAATTGCTAGAAGGTAGGCTCACCGCCTAGACCCGCCTAACAATTTTTACAACATTGATTTTAGCACAAGCACTACGTTGAGTTGATTTAAATATATGTTGTAAATCAATATTTCTTTGGGTAGAAAATTAATTTCCTCATAAATTGCTCAAACACATTGATGCACTTTCTCCTAAACATAGTTTTTATTGTTATATACTCCCTCTCTATCAAATTACATTTCTCGTTTTTGACTTTGAACACTGTTTATTCTAAGCGATTGACTATTAATTTACACCTAATTTATAAGATCAAATATAGTCATAAGTGATCTTGTTGAATTCGTATTTGTTAGTACTTTAATATAATGAAATTTTTGTAATTAATAATAATATAAAATTAAAGATATATACGATTAAAAATGTGCATTTACAAACGTGTCAAAAGTAAATAGGAAAAGTATTTTGAGACAGAGGAAGTATTACGTTATATATTAGGTTGCATGCCTAAGTTAGCTACAATTGATGTCTTTTCTCAAATTGATGCACGACTTACATGAGTTGACGTACATGACTTTCTAAGATCTAAAATTATTCTTGAACATGTATATGTGCTCAAATCAGCTTTTAAGTGAATAGGTGTTCCCTACATTGCTTTACATCTTTTGGTAGGTTTATTCACTTGTATACGGAAGATGCACAACGTGAAAGCATGGTTCCTTAAAGCTCGTTTGGGAAATCTTATTTTTCAGAAATAAGTTACTTATTCTGGAAAAAAATTAGGAAATATGTATTTTTTTCTGAAATAAGTAACTTATTTTTGTAAGATTACGAATATTAAACTCCCCATATACATATTTTTCTAAAAAAATATATGTAAATACGAAAATTTTTCCGAAATAAGTAACTTACTCCCTCTGTCCCATCCATTTCTTTACAATTTCCTTTTTGGGCCGTCCCACCATTTCTTTACATTACCCAAAATAGTAAGTTTTAACACTATTACACCCACTACTTCACTTATTTTAACAATACTTTACACTATTTCACCCACTACTTAACTTATTTTAACATTAAAATCATTATTACACCCACTACTTCACTTATTTTAACAATAAAATCACTATTACACCCACTACTTCATTTATTTTAACAATATTACACCCACTATCCTTGGTCTCCGTGCCCAGCCCCAGGTAAAGAACCCGGCGGGACAGAGGGAGTATAAGTTATTGGACAGAATTGCCAAACAGGCTCTTACTTTCGAAGTTTGTATTGTTATTTGCGTCCAGGTTTTGACCCAGTGATTACATTTGTTCTAAATTTTTGGTTCAAAATTTGAGTTTTTGTTGCCCCGCGATTGGGCCCATTGGTTATAAGAGCTCAAATTTTCGTGTTTTAAATTTTGATTTTTGGTTAGCCCCCTAATTCGGTTACACGAGCACAAGTTTTGTTAGTTTGGATTAAAAAGAATTGATGTATTTGATTCTATTTAACCTTCTATGTCCTATCAATATCTTTTTAATTTGGTCAATTTTACCAACTAATTTCATAAAAAAAATATAAAATATTCCTTGCCTCGGTTACCTAAGTTACCTGAATATTATCTACTTTCTAAAAAAATAGTAGAAGAAAATAGATCTCAATAAGGATCAAGAACCACAGCATAATATTCTTTTTTTTTTTATTATGTGTCGACTCTAACCACATTTATTCTATTATATCTATCTATTATATTATTAATAGTAGAACGCACTTTCCTGAGACAATTTAATCGGTTGGAAAATACAGTTATGCCCCTGAGATTACATTTTGTAGTACAATTTTCCTCGCTTTACATTACCATTGTTGTCTGTTGCTCTTTCACATTCGGGCAGGTCAAGACAGGAATGGTAGACGCAGCCGCCAAATTGCTGTTCCAGGCCCCTCCTTTCCACGTCAGTTGCATATGCAGTCAAGGATTTGGGGTGCCGAGCTTGTGATCATTCTTTTTGTGGGTGAGTTTGTTAAAACATAGTTCCACGCCGGGCCATCTTATAACCGAACGATGGATGGTCCAATCCAACTTTCTGATCAGATTGATTGAAAAAGTACTTGCCACCTATACTATATGCATCTATTTCAAGTAAATAGATATTCATTCCATAAAGTATATTTTTTCCTATACTTCTTGTCACACATGTATGCACTGTACACATTCCTCTTATTTATATGTGGCTCCATTAATAAGGAGAACTACACCAAGAAATAGATATTACAGACAAGGAAAACTTACCATAAAGTTTGAGAAACCACTAGCACCATTAAAGTATATTTTTTCCTACACTTCTTGACACACATGTATGCACTGTACATATTACTCATATTTATATGTGGCTCCATTAATAAGGAGAATTACACCAAGAAATAGATATTACAGTAGGAGTTTTGGCTGCTTATATGACATGACACACCTGTATTAATACGGAGTATTAATTATTTGTTAATATGATTTTATATTGTTTTGCAATATATTGTGATGCATGTATTGGGGTCTCAGGTTTATATGAATGCCACAATTACTGTTAACCAACCCTTTTAGATTTATTCATGTAATACGGTAATTGTACTTACATAGTAGGTTTTCTAAAATATATATGATACGTTGGGGATGTTTCATGCTCATAAGGAGACAACCAAACTTTTTGAACCATATGTTTTTGTGCTAATGAAATGGTATAACACTACACCATATATGGTCTATCCCAACACTGAAAATCGATATTGGCATGTTAAATGTTGCCTTAGATGCTAAAAATTGAATAAATTTGATATAAGCCAACATCATAACCGGATGTTGCCATTCATGTTGCCTTTGATTCAATTTTAGTTCTTAATGCCAACACATGAATTGGTGTTGCCTTCGACACCTGAAAAAATGTTAAAATTTTTGCCGCTATTACTGAAATAAGAAGCCGGCTAATATTTTCACTCTAATTTAAAAAGCCCGCTATTCAGATAAAGTAAAATAAAACAAAATTAAAACAAAATAAGAAAGCCGCTATTCATTCATCTCTCGATCTCATCTCTCTCACTCTCTTCTCTCCCTCTCATCTCTTATTTCTGGTGTTCATCTCAGCTATTCAAATCAATCCGTGTTCGATTATCACTCGTAATTATGTTTTAAACATCATATTTAAAAAGCCCTTTGGTTTCATTGAAGTTTTTTCAAATCCTAGGTTTTGAGTTCATTCGATTTTCGATTTTTATGAACAAATTGATGAGTTTGTTCTTGATTTCAGGTAATACATGTTTCAATGAGTCCATTTTTGGTGTTTTGACGCTCAACTCGGTGGTATAATTTTTGGTGTCCCTGATTTCAAGATTCAGGTATGTGTGTGTAATTGAATACTTGTTAATGATTTGTTGCCTTTTAACTATTTGTTGAAATGCCGAGCCTAGTTATTCCATCTTTTTCGATACTAGTTTATTTTGTGAAATTGTAATTGTGTGTATGGGTTTTTAATGGATGTTGTTACTTGTTTGATAAAATGCAGAGCTTAATGGAGGATTTAGAATAGAAGGATTGAGTGAAAGTGTGTGAGTCTCTGAATTGTGTTAGGCACTTTGCTTTGTATCACTCTGATCTGTTGTTTCCCATCTCGTAAGAATCCGTTATCAATTTGTACTAATTTGTTAAAATACTAGTGGGAACATGGCATTGTCAGTCCAGTGAAAAACCAAGGAAGGTGTGGATCTTGGTATATGTTCTTGTACCTTTAAGTTAAGATTGTCAAATTTTATTATGACGATATTGTGGTGAGCTTAGAAAAATATGCATAATTTTTGCAGTCCAAGTGGCCTACTGGAGCACTATCAGCCTACATGCAGGCATTTGGAAAAGAGATTTCTTCATCTGAGTAGCTTATAGACTGTGTTTAATTTTTTAATAATTATGGTTGCAATCAGTGTTCTAAAAAGCGGTAAGCGGTTTTAATCGGTGGGAGGACCTTTTAGCGCTTAAGCGGATGCCTAGGCGGAATTTTAAGCGGGTCATTAAGCGGATTGTGAATATATACATATTTATTTTAATTATTTTAATTATATATGTTTATTATATATATTAATTTATAATATGAAATTTGAAAAATATGTAAAGAAAAAATTAAAAAAAATAATTAAAGGGTCAAATTTTGGTCAAACCAGCTTAATCCCCGCTTAATTCCCGCCTAAATCCCCCATAAATCCGCTTAATCCCGCCTAAACCCGCTTAATCCCCTGAAAAACGCTTAATTTCCCGATTTTGTACTAATCGAAGCGGTTAGGCCTTCAAAATAGGCCGCTTAGGCGGCCGCTTAGGCCGCTTTTTAGAACAGAGGTTGCAATGGAGGGCTACAGAGTTATGCATTTTTTATTCATCCCGATGACCTCTCTAATTAAGCAATTTGTCATCCTAAGGTAAGCTAATTTTGTGTTACTATCATTTAGCTGGCTTGTATTTTCCTTAAATTTGAGGCATAGAATTAGTCTGATTTTGACTTGGTTGCCAAACTATAATGTACTGTATATCATGCACTACTTTCTTACATTAGCCATAAAAATTTGTTCACTAACATGTATATTGTCATTTTATGTTGCAGTTCTGCTTGTCAAAGAGTTTAGTGCTCTCATACTTGTACGGTTTGCAATGAATTATATGCAGGGAGGCTTGAACAAAAAATTTGTGTCTGATTTGAATATTAACTACGACATGTTTCAGTTATCATCCTAATTACTATACTCTTTTGTTCATGTTGTCTGCTCCGTATCTAGGTCTGCAACGCTGTTGCTGTGGCAGGATATCTTAATGCAACACTTCTCATTCCCAATTTTCGCTTTCATAGCATTTGGAGAGATCCTAGGTTTGTATAAATCTTTGCTGTTCTTCCTATTTTTCGTGCAGATTGTAGTTCTAGGTTGCATGACGGTTCAGAAGTTCAATTATAATAAACATCTGTTGGAGTGCAACATCTGCTAAAAAGTAACTACCAAATATTTGTGTCAACTTTGATATTAATTTAAAGGTCCCCTATAGCATTTGTAGATCATGGTAAGGTTTTGTTTGAGATGCTGTTTGGTCATATTCTTAAGTTCGGTGATGATCAACGATCTATAGTAAATAAAGTCTGACACTTAAACACATATCCATGTTGGACAGTCCGGGTAACAAATAGCTGAATTATGATCCATCGTGTTTCCTTATTATTTTTGTCATTCCCTCCCCACCGCTCTCCTTTAATATTTACTACGTAAATGAAAACAGTGGGGAGCCGTGCTCTTTTAAGTTGTAGGTTATTTCTATTTGCAGGATTTTTGACTGCTTGTCATCTAATGAGAAAAGATAATAAATTCTACATTTTGTTTTAAGTTTGAGTTTCTACAAATATAAAACAATAAAGATCAGTGCTCTTTCGTAGTGCAGTTACTTGTATTCATTTGTAGGATTTTTGGACTGCATATCCCCTGTAACTTGTATTTCTCCTTTTGTGCAATTAAACTTCTCCTCTGAAGTGATTGGCTTGGTTTTTACCTGTTTATTTATGTCTGATTTTGAAGAACTTTACCAACAAATGCTTGTAAAGATGTTAGCTCATTATTTTGGAGCTAGGCTGCTTTTGTTAAAAAATTACTGACTTCTCAATGAAGGTAAGTAAGTTTGTGCCTCTGCAAATTCCTTAATTATCTCTTTTCGGGAAGTTTACACTCAATTTTGTATTAACAGATTCATGGAAAGTATGGGTCTGCTGATAAAGAAGTAAGTTTTCCATATTATTCCAGGGCCTCCAGGCACATAACTTCTGGAATGATCTCTTTAAAATCGTTCAATTTTTATAAGTTACTCTTGCTAGCTTTTCCCAAATGACAGAAATGCTAAGGACATTGTCTGGGGGAAAATTACTTGTTATACTTAAGGGCGGGTTAGTTAATCCTGTCATGGTATTTTCATCTGTTTTAGTGGTTGTGGTTACTGGTTAGGTGGTCTTTTAATTTTTTTATCATTTGTTTGCAGATATAATTTGCGATCAATATCATGATTGCTCCCTCTCTACCGCATTGGAAGTAACCGATGATAAATATTTGGTAATGTTTTATTCTAAATCGACACCGTACATATGTATTTAGGTACTATTTCAAACTATTGTATTAAGAAGGGTTTCATGTTTAATTAATATTCAGTTTGCTTCAGGATCATTTGCCTGTAGGGTCCATCTTTTTACCCCCTCGTCCTTTTGTGTTTAAAGTAATCGGTATTGGACTTTATTAATGTTTCTCAAAGATGGGAAATCTGAGAAAAGGTATTAAAAACTATATTTATTCTTTTATCCTTTTTTTTTCCTGTGTGAGTATTTATTCAGCATGTTGATTCTTTACTTCATCAATGCTATCTCTTACAAGAATAGAGCTCTTTCTGGCTGATATGTTGTTATGTTTATTTCTGCTGATCTTTTTTAGGATTAGTAATGATTATTTTAAAGAATTATTTGATTAAACTTGCAGATACAAGGGTGGTATAATAAACTACAAAGGAGCTGAAGCAGTATCCGTCACTTAGAGTGGAATTTTCAAGTGCTGTTGTTGAATCATTAGACACGATAAAGGCTGAAAGCAGAAAGCCACTCTACAGCTAGTTGAAATGGAGTGTAGATTTAATTGTATAATGATTTGACTTGTAATTTTTTGTAACGGAATTAGTGATATATTTTAGTTTTATGAAAGTTGAAAATGTGATTTATTCAAATTATATTTTAGTTTACCTTGACTTGCGTTAATTTTTTATTGTATTTTTGAAAATTTTAAGAATATCACAAGTAAAACAAAATTTAAAAAAATAATTAAAATTTAAATTTTCAGAAAATTTATATCAACTGGTGTTGCTGTAGAAGTATAAAGATGTTGGAATATGCTATATGGCAACATCGCAAGGGTGTTGGTGTTGAGTAGATAGTGTTGCCATAGATTTTATGCCAACGCCGAAAATAGTGTTGCTATTTTGCACGAAATGTTGGCATAAGTGCCTAAGGCAACATGATGTTGATGTTGCCATAGTTTTAACAAATTGTGTTGGCTTAACCTCTGAGCCCACATGCAAATTCCCAACACCTTCAAATTTGACCAAAATGTTGCCTTAAATCTTATGGTAACATTTTTCAGCATTTTTAACACTTATTTTGGGTGTTGCCAAAGACCATTTGTGGTGTAGTGTAATTTGGGTTTGTTCATGCAGGTTGGACTCCATTCATGGAACAACCACGACGAAAGAGGGGCAGACCGAGAGTTGCTGTGACAGAGGAGTTGATTGAGGCACGACGCTTGTCTAAGCAACGCCGTAATCGCCAGCAAAGGGGAGGTAATTTTGTGTTTAAGTTGTGCATTGGTTCTTATTTCATGAGAAACAATTATTTTTGGTAAAAAAACTATAATCGAGGACTGCCTACACGGGAGCTCCGTCCCTCAATTCAAATTCAACCTCAGCACCTGGTCCAACATCATGTTAGGCCTGCACACCAAAAAAAACAAACTGGTATTCCCCCTACTCACACTATACGTCATACTCTAATTTTCTATGCAATACACCCTTATTTACCGCCAAACTATTCTATGCTTCAGATATTGATGGAGTCCTATTGGATGCAGGAGACATAGAATATGCCCGTAACAACGTTACAAGGCTCAAACTCACACTGCTTGATACCAGGTAATTTACCACAATCCAAATACCACACCTGCAACCACATTAATCTCCACAAAGGAAACATTCAAATTACAATTCTTACTAAAGTACAAACTGCAACCTTGAGGAAATACAGGTCCACTTGTGGGGAAAAATGGCAACCCTATTCAGAATGGAGCTCAAAATGTCCCGCAACAAAAATGTGGTCCTCGTCATCACTGGCCTGTCAGTAAATCTAACAAAGGTACTCCTCTCCAAATATAGCTAATATGTACTCCTGCATTTTTAAAACGACCGTCTACTGCATTACAAAAATTAAGATATTACAAACCAAAAACTCACAAGGGGGGCCAACCCAATCCAAACATTTGTATACTAAAGTAAAGGATCATGAACAAATTATTAAATAGAGGAAAATGAAAATTGAGTATAATAAGGAAATTTCATTCAAATTGTTGAAAATGGGAAGTGAATATGGTAAGGTAATTTTGTTCAAGTTGTTGGGTTTGGATTTCAGTTTTCTCATAAGTAAAACTATCAATATAAAATTGGTTCAGTTTTTGTTTAATATCTTCTTAATTTAATCTACTTAAATCAAATAAACTATTTCTAAAATTTCCCTTTCTACGATACGATTTTTTTTTAACCTTTTCAGAAAGATTCTTTCTTCTTAATTTTGGGGCTCCCTGGTTTGCCCCGATTATTAATAACCTGGTACTGAAATTAAGAAGTTGGAATCCATTGCAAATCTAATCTCTTACATGTCTATGACTAAATTAAAGGATTTGATATTATAATATAATATAATATTCCCTCTAAAAAATTAACAAATAATGTTCACAACACTACAACTATTTGGTCTGGAAATTTATTATGTCTCATTATATAGAGACTTCACTTAATAACCCTCCCTATACTCATTCGATTTTAACTTCTTTCCCTTTAAACACGAAAAGAATCACGTCCATTAGAGGTCGTTGCACATGATTATAATAAATTTCCAACTATTACAACCATGTCTCAGACAAACAGATTCAATCCTACACGGAGTCATTACCCCAATCGGCATATATATAATGAATGAAATTTACTTATGCATGCTCAACTTGTAATAACCCTAACTTCAGTAATGCTACAGTGGTCACATGAATAGTAAATTTCGAGGATTTAGAGAAATGGTACGTAGGTACCCTATAATGGAAACAGAAAATGAATAAACAGAAACCATATTAATATTATACACTGAAATTAAGTGACTCGAAATGACGATAGATTTCAGAAATTCCTGAATATGGATTTTGAGGATTTTGATTTCGAATAAGCTTCTATTGGATATTGAGGAGCATGGAAATATTATAAGAATGACAAATTGAGGGATTAGTGAATTTAGATTAAACCAAGGGATTATTAAGTTAAGAGAATACCAAAGGAAATTGGATTCGTAAATGATTTCGAAAACCACTGAGATAATGAGGTTTACTCGAAACGAACCACAATTAGACGAGTATGGAAACCAAGCAACCAAGATTAGTAATATAACAAGGATACATACCATATTATTTACCAATGTGATGGGCATTTTACTTAGAAAACTTAGAAAATAAGAGATTAGAAAATCCAAGTGGTATCACTTTCCATTAACTTGTTTTAAGGGGGTAAATTAGTAACTTTGCAAGCTTTTAATCACTAAATATCTTCCAAGGCTTCTAGGACAAGCTAAAGCTAACAAATATTAACAAGATTAAAGAGGGATAAGATCAAAACAAAGAACAAAACTCTCTCCCCCATCCATATTACAATTTTCGGCCAAAACAAGAACAGCCCAGTAAAATGACCATGACTTCTTCGTTTCTCAGCCAAATTTTGCGTTCTATAGCTTTTTAGAAAGCCCATGAGATAACCTACAAGTCGTATTTCACAAGAGTTTTCCAGAAAAGCAAGGTAAAGGGGTCGTTTTTCATGTTCTTTCAGCTGATGAATAGTAATTCCGAATTGTTAACTTTGTTTTCATGGTTTCTTTAGTTGATTCAAGTTAATCTAAGGTTGTTTAAGGAGTGCCCAAGGTTTATCAAGGATTTTTAAGGGTTATCAAAGCTTCAAGAAGGTATAATCATGCTTGCTCTTTTATGTTTATGATGGATATAGTTGTGTTTAGTGATTAAGTGGTATAAATGTTATGATTATGATGTTATAAGTGTTTGTAAGTGATTAAAGTTGATTTTGGAAGGAGTATGTGCTTGTAACCATGGTTGGTAAGATGACCACATGGTGTAGGTGATGGTGTATAAGGTGGATGATTGATTTGGAGGAGTTTGATTTTGGAAAGTATGAAATTACAGCAGTTATAATGTCCGATTTTCGTTAGAACGAAAACTGCCCTGTTTTGTGACCCCTGCATTCATACGGTACCTCACTGCCTAGGTTACCAATTGACCATGAAATGATAGAGCTTAGTTCATAGATCGTTTTGATATAAGGTGCGTTAAAATCTGATGAACGGTTTAGGAGAAAAGTCAGTTTTAGTGAAAGACGTTCGATAACCGAGAAAACGTAATTGTATCAACTTTGAGGCTAAAGTTACCATACTTGGACGTTTTTATAAGCCACTAAATTTTGGGATAAGGTAGTAGGGTGGTCAGAGGACCCTTGACAGTTGACCTTACATTAAAATTCGAAATCAATATTTTCTGAGAATTTTTACAGTTAAGTGTGGTCGTTAGGGAAAATGGTGAAAAACCACTGAAACTTCGTTTGAGCTTATAAATGGTTAAGTTCTTGAACCTTTGGGGTAATAGTGATACGTTAGGCATATATTGAAGTATCAAGGGTAATGTTATACAAGAGTGTAGTGAGTAAGAGATGTGATATTCTAATGACGGTCCTTTTGTGTTTATAGAAACTCCGGAAGAGGGACCAGCCTTACTGTCAGGATACAGGAACCGAGGCAAGATCTTTTCTATCCCTACTTGGAAATTATTTATCTTCAAAGAAACTTGATTTCATGAAATATATATATGAGATGCTATTGTTACTATATTGTTAAGAAATGGTTTTTCTCGATTATTGATGTAAAAAGGGAAGGTATATGAGTATGGTATGAATATGGATATGAGTATGAGTATGAGATGGATATGAATATACATAGAGATGATTATGCATGAAGTGAACATGCCTTATGATTAAGGGAATATGAAAGAATGGTATCAGTTGTTATCCAGGGTTATATGGTTTATAATACTATATTAAAAATATTCTTTTTGGTGTAATAACTTTTGATTGTTGAAATGCTTCATGTCGAAGTATTATTCAGCAATGTGTTTAAGTATGATTCTGGGTTTGTAATAACTGTTTAACTCTAAACTTTTATTATGGTGAATGTTGTTCTCTGAGCATATGACTGGTGTGTGTGTGTATTACTGTGGGGTCAATTGCATAAGTATTAAAAAAAAAAAAAAAAAAAAAAATCCCAAGAGATATTGATTTTGAATGGAAGTTGGTCCGTGATGGCCCAGATTCATGACCCCGGATTTGGGGCTGTCACAGTTTGGTATCAGAGCTTAGAGTCATAATGCTCAGGAACAAGAGTGATAATAATAAATATATTATTAATAATAGAAATTTTGAACTCACATCGAGTTCAAGGAGGGGTTTATCGAACGAAGCGTTTATTCTAAGTAGTGATTATAATTTTATAGATTATTGCTAATAAAGGTTATTATGCCAAAAGTGTTAAGTTTATGTAGCACACGAGATCGATATGAAAAAGGGGAATACTTGATGTATCGGGAAGTGTACGTTAGATAACCTCGTGAGTAATTCCAGGGTGATTCATCATCTCTTATTCAAAAGGGGCCGGTATCTTTTCAAAACTTTTTGGTATCCTTGAAATGTGTTTCAAAATTGTATTAGTCAAAATATTCCTCTAAGATTATTTTTGGAAGATGGTATTTATCATTGTGATTTAAATTTTCCTCTATATTTCTTACTCCAACTAAGAGGAACAACCATATATGTATACACAAGGACAATCTGTCTGTGTGATAGAAAGTCGGAGGGGACGCCCTCACTTGTGTGACGTACGGTTCTTCCATCATATTGATTTCTCAAATATCCTTTTGTTTCAAATAAAAGTTATTTAAAACTCTTAATTTTATAAATTATTGTGGAACCCTTGCTTGTTTCTGGGTTCGTTTCAATTCAAAGTTTCCTAAATTCTATCAATTGTTTCGAATATAGAAGATTTCAGTAAAGGATGGGATAATGGAAGCAAAGTTTAGAGTATACGTGATTATATGAGGAAACTCGAGATTTCAAGGGAAATTTCAATAAGAGATAATTAGAGCTAGAAGCGTTTTGATATAAAAGAGGAAGGAATTTCTTGAGAAGAAATGGGTATATTTGAGGATTATTGAGATAAAAGAATATTAGGAATTTTAAGGTATAATTGAGATTTACTATTGAGAGTAAGGTGTATTTTGAGGGAAAAGTTAGAATAAGGATAAACAAAGGAAGTGGGGATAATTAATGAAGTTTGTGTATTCTGTCTAAATTCTATTGTATTTTGATATTAAATGTTGAGATTCAAGGATATTGATGTATATAAGGTGATTGACTTAAATGAAAAGGTTATTGTGCTAAAGGTGATACGCTTAATTACTAAAGTTGAGTTGAGAATATTATGGTATATAAATGAGTTAACTAGTGATATAATTGTGTATATGAGAATGTGTATATAGAAATGATGTATATTATACCCTAAATTTGGGTGATTAATGAAGAATATTGTTATATACAGAATCATGCCGCCTAAGCGTAATAATAGAATGAATGCAAGGGAAAATGAGAGAGAGGAAGGAAGTCATAATAGGCAGGGTGAAAACGCTCATAATGAACAAGATCATGAGGAAGAAGAAGATGAATCAACTGGTCAACAGGGAAATCAGGGTGGTAACCCTTTTAACCAATTTATGGAACTATTGAGGCAGAATTTAGCTAATCCACAGAATCCGCCACAACCACCTGTTCTTCCCAACCAGGCAGCTAACTCTTTTCGTGCTTTTAAGTCATTAAAACCCCCAGAATTTGAGGGAACCACTAACCCAGTAGCAGCCAGGGCATGGCTGAAAGAGATGGAGAAGGCTTTTGAGATACTGAGGGTAGAGGAAGATCAGAAGACAGTCTTTGCAGCCTATCTCCTAAAGGGAGAGGCAAATTATTGGTGGGAAGCTAAGAAAAATCTCGAGGGAGCGGGAGTGATAACTTGGGAGCGTTTCACTAGGGTGTTTCTAGACAAATATTCCCCTAGGTACTTAGAGAACCAGATGGAAATAAAATTTTTGGAGCTAAAGCAGGAAAATCTAACAGTGGCTGAGTATGAAACGAAATTTACCGAACTGTCTAGGTTTGTTCCAGAATTTGTGCGTACTGAGGAACAACGAGCGAAAAGGTTTCAACAAGGATTGAAACCATGGCTACGGACAAGAGTGGCACCATTTGAGTTGACTGATTATGCTGCGGTGGTTCAGAAGGCATCTATTATCGAGGCCGAGAGTGAACAAAACCAATTAGGTCGAGAGAACAAGAAAAGAAAATTTGAGGGTCCAAAAGGAGGTTCAAGTGAGGGAAGCTACTTTAATAAATTTGGTAAAGGACAAAAACCCCAGTTTGGAAAGTCAGGGAATAATAAGACTAACAGTGAGACGGTGAATCAAGGTGGTAGATCCACAGGAACCTTTCAGTCTAATCAATCGCGACCACCATTGCCAGATTGTAACACGTGTGGTAAGAAGCATTCAGGAGTGTGTAGAGTGTTAGGAATAACTTGCTTTAGGTGTGGACAAAAGGGGCATTTTCTAGACAAGTGTCCATTAGTCGATAGGAGTGACATGAAGTGTTACCAGTGTGGGAAATTAGGACACTTTGCCAGAGATTGCCGTTCCGGTGAGTCGTCCGCACCAGGACAAAGTATGACTGCTTCAAATAGACCTACTGCCAGGGTGTACAATATGACTTTAGGAGAGGCATTGAGAAAGCCGGATACAGATACAGGTGAACATTTTTCTAGTATTTAAATTTTTAGTGTAAATGTTTGGTTAGGAATCAATGTGGTCAATGAATGGTATAGGTAGGTTGATAATCTAGATAAGGAAAATCAGTATCTGTTAGGGGTTAGAAATTCTATGAAAAGGAGAATAATAGTATTTTGGGGGTAAACCACAGACTTGTTTATATACGAACAGGAAATATATATTATAGGTAATATTTTCTTACAATTGTTTCAAAGAATCTTATTCTAGTCGGATTTCTGGAAGATTTTACAGAGACAAGATATAATAAGATCGAAGTGTGTATATTTTATGTCATGATAGAGATCAACATAGGGATAAACCATAAGTGAGATATACTACCATTCAGGGGAGGCCAATGTGGTGGCCGATACCCATAACCAAAAGAGGAATGTTGATGAATGACAAGCAAGTTTATGTTGGTGTATTTTTGCGCAAACAAGATAGAGATATTATGAAGGAAAAAGGATGGAGAAAGTGGTATAGAAGTTATAAGGTGTAGATGAAAAGGTATCTATGGACATTTCTGACGTGATTCCGGGACGGAATCCTTTTAAGGGGGGAAGGATGTAATAACCCTAACTTCAGTAATGCTACAGTGGTCACATGAATAGTAAATTTCGAGGATTTAGAGAAATGGTACGTAGGTACCCTATAATGGAAACAGAAAATGAATAAACAGAAACCATATTAATATTATACACTGAAATTAAGTGACTCGAAATGACGATAGATTTCAGAAATTCCTGAATATGGATTTTGAGGATTTTGATTTCGAATAAGCTTCTATTGGATATTGAGGAGCATGGAAATATTATAAGAATGACAAATTGAGGGATTAGTGAATTTAGATTAAACCAAGGGATTATTAAGTTAAGAGAATACCAAAGGAAATTGGATTCGTAAATGATTTCGAAAACCACTGAGATAATGAGGTTTACTCGAAACGAACCACAATTAGACGAGTATGGAAACCAAGCAACCAAGATTAGTAATATAACAAGGATACATACCATATTATTTACCAATGTGATGGGCATTTTACTTAGAAAACTTAGAAAATAAGAGATTAGAAAATCCAAGTGGTATCACTTTCCATTAACTTGTTTTAAGGGGGTAAATTAGTAACTTTGCAAGCTTTTAATCACTAAATATCTTCCAAGGCTTCTAGGACAAGCTAAAGCTAACAAATATTAACAAGATTAAAGAGGGATAAGATCAAAACAAAGAACAAAACTCTCTCCCCCATCCATATTACAATTTTCGGCCAAAACAAGAACAGCCCAGTAAAATGACCATGACTTCTTCGTTTCTCAGCCAAATTTTGCGTTCTATAGCTTTTTAGAAAGCCCATGAGATAACCTACAAGTCGTATTTCACAAGAGTTTTCCAGAAAAGCAAGGTAAAGGGGTCGTTTTTCATGTTCTTTCAGCTGATGAATAGTAATTCCGAATTGTTAACTTTGTTTTCATGGTTTCTTTAGTTGATTCAAGTTAATCTAAGGTTGTTTAAGGAGTGCCCAAGGTTTATCAAGGATTTTTAAGGGTTATCAAAGCTTCAAGAAGGTATAATCATGCTTGCTCTTTTATGTTTATGATGGATATAGTTGTGTTTAGTGATTAAGTGGTATAAATGTTATGATTATGATGTTATAAGTGTTTGTAAGTGATTAAAGTTGATTTTGGAAGGAGTATGTGCTTGTAACCATGGTTGGTAAGATGACCACATGGTGTAGGTGATGGTGTATAAGGTGGATGATTGATTTGGAGGAGTTTGATTTTGGAAAGTATGAAATTACAGCAGTTATAATGTCCGATTTTCGTTAGAACGAAAACTGCCCTGTTTTGTGACCCCTGCATTCATACGGTACCTCACTGCCTAGGTTACCAATTGACCATGAAATGATAGAGCTTAGTTCATAGATCGTTTTGATATAAGGTGCGTTAAAATCTGATGAACGGTTTAGGAGAAAAGTCAGTTTTAGTGAAAGACGTTCGATAACCGAGAAAACGTAATTGTATCGACTTTGAGGCTAAAGTTACCATACTTGGACGTTTTTATAAGCCACGAAATTTTGGGATAAGGTAGTAGGGTGGTCAGAGGACCCTTGACAGTTGACCTTACATTAAAATTCGAAATCAATATTTTCTGAGAATTTTTACAGTTAAGTGTGGTCGTTAGGGAAAATGGTGAAAAACCACTGAAACTTCGTTTGAGCTTATAAATGGTTAAGTTCTTGAACCTTTGGGGTAATAGTGATACGTTAGGCATATATTGAAGTATCAAGGGTAATGTTATACAAGAGTGTAGTGAGTAAGAGATGTGATATTCTAATGACGGTCCTTTTGTGTTTATAGAAACTCCGGAAGAGGGACCAGCCTTACTGTCAGGATACAGGAACCGAGGCAAGATCTTTTCTATCCCTACTTGGAAATTATTTATCTTCAAAGAAACTTGATTTCATGAAATATATATATGAGATGCTATTGTTACTATATTGTTAAGAAATGGTTTTTCTCGATTATTGATGTAAAAAGGGAAGGTATATGAGTATGGTATGAATATGGATATGAGTATGAGTATGAGATGGATATGAATATACATAGAGATGATTATGCATGAAGTGAACATGCCTTATGATTAAGGGAATATGAAAGAATGGTATCAGTTGTTATCCAGGGTTATATGGTTTATAATACTATATTAAAAATATTCTTTTTGGTGTAATAACTTTTGATTGTTGAAATGCTTCATGTCGAAGTATTATTCAGCAATGTGTTTAAGTATGATTCTGGGTTTGTAATAACTGTTTAACTCTAAACTTTTATTATGGTGAATGTTGTTCTCTGAGCATATGACTGGTGTGTGTGTGTATTACTGTGGGGTCAATTGCATAAGTATTAAAAAAAAAAAAAAAAAAAAAATCCCAAGAGATATTGATTTTGAATGGAAGTTGGTCCGTGATGACCCAGATTCATGACCCCGGATTTGGGGCTGTCACAGTTTGGTATCAGAGCTTAGAGTCATAATGCTCAGGAACAAGAGTGATAATAATAAATATATTATTAATAATAGAAATTTTGAACTCACATCGAGTTCAAGGAGGGGTTTATCGAACGAAGCGTTTATTCTAAGTAGTGATTATAATTTTATAGATTATTGCTAATAAAGGTTATTATGCCAAAAGTGTTAAGTTTATGTAGCACACGAGATCGATATGAAAAAGGGGAATACTTGATGTATCGGGAAGTGTACGTTAGATAACCTCGTGAGTAATTCCAGGGTGATTCATCATCTCTTATTCAAAAGGGGCCGGTATCTTTTCAAAACTTTTTGGTATCCTTGAAATGTGTTTCAAAATTGTATTAGTCAAAATATTCCTCTAAGATTATTTTTGGAAGATGGTATTTATCATTGTGATTTAAATTTTCCTCTATATTTCTTACTCCAACTAAGAGGAACAACCATATATGTATACACAAGGACAATCTGTCTGTGTGATAGAAAGTCGGAGGGGACGCCCTCACTTGTGTGACGTACGGTTCTTCCATCATATTGATTTCTCAAATATCCTTTTGTTTCAAATAAAAGTTATTTAAAACTCTTAATTTTATAAATTATTGTGGAACCCTTGCTTGTTTCTGGGTTCGTTTCAATTCAAAGTTTCCTAAATTCTATCAATTGTTTCGAATATAGAAGATTTCAGTAAAGGATGGGATAATGGAAGCAAAGTTTAGAGTATACGTGATTATATGAGGAAACTCGAGATTTCAAGGGAAATTTCAATAAGAGATAATTAGAGCTAGAAGCGTTTTGATATAAAAGAGGAAGGAATTTCTTGAGAAGAAATGGGTATATTTGAGGATTATTGAGATAAAAGAATATTAGGAATTTTAAGGTATAATTGAGATTTACTATTGAGAGTAAGGTGTATTTTGAGGGAAAAGTTAGAATAAGGATAAACAAAGGAAGTGGGGATAATTAATGAAGTTTGTGTATTCTGTCTAAATTCTATTGTATTTTGATATTAAATGTTGAGATTCAAGGATATTGATGTATATAAGGTGATTGACTTAAATGAAAAGGTTATTGTGCTAAAGGTGATACGCTTAATTACTAAAGTTGAGTTGAGAATATTATGGTATATAAATGAGTTAACTAGTGATATAATTGTGTATATGAGAATGTGTATATAGAAATGATGTATATTATACCCTAAATTTGGGTGATTAATGAAGAATATTGTTATATACAGAATCATGCCGCCTAAGCGTAATAATAGAATGAATGCAAGGGAAAATGAGAGAGAGGAAGGAAGTCATAATAGGCAGGGTGAAAACGCTCATAATGAACAAGATCATGAGGAAGAAGAAGATGAATCAACTGGTCAACAGGGAAATCAGGGTGGTAACCCTTTTAACCAATTTATGGAACTATTGAGGCAGAATTTAGCTAATCCACAGAATCCGCCACAACCACCTGTTCTTCCCAACCAGGCAGCTAACTCTTTTCGTGCTTTTAAGTCATTAAAACCCCCAGAATTTGAGGGAACCACTAACCCAGTAGCAGCCAGGGCATGGCTGAAAGAGATGGAGAAGGCTTTTGAGATACTGAGGGTAGAGGAAGATCAGAAGACAGTCTTTGCAGCCTATCTCCTAAAGGGAGAGGCAAATTATTGGTGGGAAGCTAAGAAAAATCTCGAGGGAGCGGGAGTGATAACTTGGGAGCGTTTCACTAGGGTGTTTCTAGACAAATATTCCCCTAGGTACTTAGAGAACCAGATGGAAATAAAATTTTTGGAGCTAAAGCAGGAAAATCTAACAGTGGCTGAGTATGAAACGAAATTTACCGAACTGTCTAGGTTTGTTCCAGAATTTGTGCGTACTGAGGAACAACGAGCGAAAAGGTTTCAACAAGGATTGAAACCATGGCTACGGACAAGAGTGGCACCATTTGAGTTGACTGATTATGCTGCGGTGGTTCAGAAGGCATCTATTATCGAGGCCGAGAGTGAACAAAACCAATTAGGTCGAGAGAACAAGAAAAGAAAATTTGAGGGTCCAAAAGGAGGTTCAAGTGAGGGAAGCTACTTTAATAAATTTGGTAAAGGACAAAAACCCCAGTTTGGAAAGTCAGGGAATAATAAGACTAACAGTGAGACGGTGAATCAAGGTGGTAGATCCACAGGAACCTTTCAGTCTAATCAATCGCGACCACCATTGCCAGATTGTAACACGTGTGGTAAGAAGCATTCAGGAGTGTGTAGAGTGTTAGGAATAACTTGCTTTAGGTGTGGACAAAAGGGGCATTTTCTAGACAAGTGTCCATTAGTCGATAGGAGTGACATGAAGTGTTACCAGTGTGGGAAATTAGGACACTTTGCCAGAGATTGCCGTTCCGGTGAGTCGTCCGCACCAGGACAAAGTATGACTGCTTCAAATAGACCTACTGCCAGGGTGTACAATATGACTTTAGGAGAGGCATTGAGAAAGCCGGATACAGATACAGGTGAACATTTTTCTAGTATTTAAATTTTTAGTGTAAATGTTTGGTTAGGAATCAATGTGGTCAATGAATGGTATAGGTAGGTTGATAATCTAGATAAGGAAAATCAGTATCTGTTAGGGGTTAGAAATTCTATGAAAAGGAGAATAATAGTATTTTGGGGGTAAACCACAGACTTGTTTATATACGAACAGGAAATATATATTATAGGTAATATTTTCTTACAATTGTTTCAAAGAATCTTATTCTAGTCGGATTTCTGGAAGATTTTACAGAGACAAGATATAATAAGATCGAAGTGTGTATATTTTATGTCATGATAGAGATCAACATAGGGATAAACCATAAGTGAGATATACTACCATTCAGGGGAGGCCAATGTGGTGGCCGATACCCATAACCAAAAGAGGAATGTTGATGAATGACAAGCAAGTTTATGTTGGTGTATTTTTGCGCAAACAAGATAGAGATATTATGAAGGAAAAAGGATGGAGAAAGTGGTATAGAAGTTATAAGGTGTAGATGAAAAGGTATCTATGGACATTTCTGACGTGATTCCGGGACGGAATCCTTTTAAGGGGGGAAGGATGTAATAACCCTAACTTCAGTAATGCTACAGTGGTCACATGAATAGTAAATTTCGAGGATTTAGAGAAATGGTACGTAGGTACCCTATAATGGAAACAGAAAATGAATAAACAGAAACCATATTAATATTATACACTGAAATTAAGTGACTCGAAATGACGATAGATTTCAGAAATTCCTGAATATGGATTTTGAGGATTTTGATTTCGAATAAGCTTCTATTGGATATTGAGGAGCATGGAAATATTATAAGAATGACAAATTGAGGGATTAGTGAATTTAGATTAAACCAAGGGATTATTAAGTTAAGAGAATACCAAAGGAAATTGGATTCGTAAATGATTTCGAAAACCACTGAGATAATGAGGTTTACTCGAAACGAACCACAATTAGACGAGTATGGAAACCAAGCAACCAAGATTAGTAATATAACAAGGATACATACCATATTATTTACCAATGTGATGGGCATTTTACTTAGAAAACTTAGAAAATAAGAGATTAGAAAATCCAAGTGGTATCACTTTCCATTAACTTGTTTTAAGGGGGTAAATTAGTAACTTTGCAAGCTTTTAATCACTAAATATCTTCCAAGGCTTCTAGGACAAGCTAAAGCTAACAAATATTAACAAGATTAAAGAGGGATAAGATCAAAACAAAGAACAAAACTCTCTCCCCCATCCATATTACAATTTTCGGCCAAAACAAGAACAGCCCAGTAAAATGACCATGACTTCTTCGTTTCTCAGCCAAATTTTGCGTTCTATAGCTTTTTAGAAAGCCCATGAGATAACCTACAAGTCGTATTTCACAAGAGTTTTCCAGAAAAGCAAGGTAAAGGGGTCGTTTTTCATGTTCTTTCAGCTGATGAATAGTAATTCCGAATTGTTAACTTTGTTTTCATGGTTTCTTTAGTTGATTCAAGTTAATCTAAGGTTGTTTAAGGAGTGCCCAAGGTTTATCAAGGATTTTTAAGGGTTATCAAAGCTTCAAGAAGGTATAATCATGCTTGCTCTTTTATGTTTATGATGGATATAGTTGTGTTTAGTGATTAAGTGGTATAAATGTTATGATTATGATGTTATAAGTGTTTGTAAGTGATTAAAGTTGATTTTGGAAGGAGTATGTGCTTGTAACCATGGTTGGTAAGATGACCACATGGTGTAGGTGATGGTGTATAAGGTGGATGATTGATTTGGAGGAGTTTGATTTTGGAAAGTATGAAATTACAGCAGTTATAATGTCCGATTTTCGTTAGAACGAAAACTGCCCTGTTTTGTGACCCCTGCATTCATACGGTACCTCACTGCCTAGGTTACCAATTGACCATGAAATGATAGAGCTTAGTTCATAGATCGTTTTGATATAAGGTGCGTTAAAATCTGATGAACGGTTTAGGAGAAAAGTCAGTTTTAGTGAAAGACGTTCGATAACCGAGAAAACGTAATTGTATCGACTTTGAGGCTAAAGTTACCATACTTGGACGTTTTTATAAGCCACGAAATTTTGGGATAAGGTAGTAGGGTGGTCAGAGGACCCTTGACAGTTGACCTTACATTAAAATTCGAAATCAATATTTTCTGAGAATTTTTACAGTTAAGTGTGGTCGTTAGGGAAAATGGTGAAAAACCACTGAAACTTCGTTTGAGCTTATAAATGGTTAAGTTCTTGAACCTTTGGGGTAATAGTGATACGTTAGGCATATATTGAAGTATCAAGGGTAATGTTATACAAGAGTGTAGTGAGTAAGAGATGTGATATTCTAATGACGGTCCTTTTGTGTTTATAGAAACTCCGGAAGAGGGACCAGCCTTACTGTCAGGATACAGGAACCGAGGCAAGATCTTTTCTATCCCTACTTGGAAATTATTTATCTTCAAAGAAACTTGATTTCATGAAATATATATATGAGATGCTATTGTTACTATATTGTTAAGAAATGGTTTTTCTCGATTATTGATGTAAAAAGGGAAGGTATATGAGTATGGTATGAATATGGATATGAGTATGAGTATGAGATGGATATGAATATACATAGAGATGATTATGCATGAAGTGAACATGCCTTATGATTAAGGGAATATGAAAGAATGGTATCAGTTGTTATCCAGGGTTATATGGTTTATAATACTATATTAAAAATATTCTTTTTGGTGTAATAACTTTTGATTGTTGAAATGCTTCATGTCGAAGTATTATTCAGCAATGTGTTTAAGTATGATTCTGGGTTTGTAATAACTGTTTAACTCTAAACTTTTATTATGGTGAATGTTGTTCTCTGAGCATATGACTGGTGTGTGTGTGTATTACTGTGGGGTCAATTGCATAAGTATTAAAAAAAAATAATAATAAAAAAAAAATCCCAAGAGATATTGATTTTGAATGGAAGTTGGTCCGTGATGGCCCAGATTCATGACCCCGGATTTGGGGTTGTCACAGTTTGGTATCAGAGCTTAGAGTCATAATGCTCAGGAACAAGAGTGATAATAATAAATATATTATTAATAATAGAAATTTTGAACTCACATCGAGTTCAAGGAGGGGTTTATCGAACGAAGCGTTTATTCTAAGTAGTGATTATAATTTTATAGATTATTGCTAATAAAGGTTATTATGCCAAAAGTGTTAAGTTTATGTAGCACACGAGATCGATATGAAAAAGGGGAATACTTGATGTATCGGGAAGTGTACGTTAGATAACCTCGTGAGTAATTCCAGGGTGATTCATCATCTCTTATTCAAAAGGGGCCGGTATCTTTTCAAAACTTTTTGGTATCCTTGAAATGTGTTTCAAAATTGTATTAGTCAAAATATTCCTCTAAGATTATTTTTGGAAGATGGTATTTATCATTGTGATTTAAATTTTCCTCTATATTTCTTACTCCAACTAAGAGGAACAACCATATATGTATACACAAGGACAATCTGTCTGTGTGATAGAAAGTCGGAGGGGACGCCCTCACTTGTGTGACGTACGGTTCTTCCATCATATTGATTTCTCAAATATCCTTTTGTTTCAAATAAAAGTTATTTAAAACTCTTAATTTTATAAATTATTGTGGAACCCTTGCTTGTTTCTGGGTTCGTTTCAATTCAAAGTTTCCTAAATTCTATCAATTGTTTCGAATATAGAAGATTTCAGTAAAGGATGGGATAATGGAAGCAAAGTTTAGAGTATACGTGATTATATGAGGAAACTCGAGATTTCAAGGGAAATTTCAATAAGAGATAATTAGAGCTAGAAGCGTTTTGATATAAAAGAGGAAGGAATTTCTTGAGAAGAAATGGGTATATTTGAGGATTATTGAGATAAAAGAATATTAGGAATTTTAAGGTATAATTGAGATTTACTATTGAGAGTAAGGTGTATTTTGAGGGAAAAGTTAGAATAAGGATAAACAAAGGAAGTGGGGATAATTAATGAAGTTTGTGTATTCTGTTTAAATTCTATTGTATTTTGATATTAAATGTTGAGATTCAAGGATATTGATGTATATAAGGTGATTGACTTAAATGAAAAGGTTATTGTGCTAAAGGTGATACGCTTAATTACTAAAGTTGAGTTGAGAATATTATGGTATATAAATGAGTTAACTAGTGATATAATTGTGTATATGAGAATGTGTATATAGAAATGATGTATATTATACCCTAAATTTGGGTGATTAATGAAGAATATTGTTATATACAGAATCATGCCGCCTAAGCGTAATAATAGAATGAATGCAAGGGAAAATGAGAGAGAGGAAGGAAGTCATAATAGGCAGGGTGAAAACGCTCATAATGAACAAGATCATGAGGAAGAAGAAGATGAATCAACTGGTCAACAGGGAAATCAGGGTGGTAACCCTTTTAACCAATTTATGGAACTATTGAGGCAGAATTTAGCTAATCCACAGAATCCGCCACAACCACCTGTTCTTCCCAACCAGGCAGCTAACTCTTTTCGTGCTTTTAAGTCATTAAAACCCCCAGAATTTGAGGGAACCACTAACCCAGTAGCAGCCAGGGCATGGCTAAAAGAGATGGAGAAGGCTTTTGAGATACTGAGGGTAGAGGAAGATCAGAAGACAGTCTTTGCAGCCTATCTCCTAAAGGGAGAGGCAAATTATTGGTGGGAAGGTAAGAAAAATCTCGAGGGAGCGGGAGTGATAACTTGGGAGCGTTTCACTAGGGTGTTTCTAGACAAATATTCCCCTAGGTACTTAGAGAACCAGATGGAAATAAAATTTTTGGAGCTAAAGCAGGAAAATCTAACAGTGGCTGAGTATGAAACGAAATTTACCGAACTGTCTAGGTTTGTTCCAGAATTTGTGCGTACTGAGGAACAACGAGCGAAAAGGTTTAAACAAGGATTGAAACCATGGCTACGGACAAGAGTGGCACCATTTGAGTTGACTGATTATGCTGCGGTGGTTCAGAAGGCATCTATTATCGAGGCCGAGAGTGAACAAAACCAATTAGGTCGAGAGAACAAGAAAAGAAAATTTGAGGGTCCAAAAGGAGGTTCAAGTGAGGGAAGCTACTTTAATAAATTTGGTAAAGGACAAAAACCCCAGTTTGGAAAGTCAGGGAATAATAAGACTAACAGTGAGACGGTGAATCAAGGTGGTAGATCCACAGGAACCTTTCAGTCTAATCAATCGCGACCACCATTGCCAGATTGTAACACGTGTGGTAAGAAGCATTCAGGAGTGTGTAGAGTGCTAGGAATAACTTGCTTTAGGTGTGGACAAAAGGGGCATTTTCTAGACAAGTGTCCATTAGTCGATAGGAGTGACATGAAGTGTTACCAGTGTGGGAAATTAGGACACTTTGCCAGAGATTGCCGTTCCGGTGAGTCGTCCGCACCAGGACAAAGTATGACTGCTTCAAATAGACCTACTGCCAGGGTGTACAATATGACTTTAGGAGAGGCATTGAGAAAGCCGGATACAGATACAGGTGAACATTTTTCTAGTATTTAAATTTTTAGTGTAAATGTTTGGTTAGGAATCAATGTGGTCAATGAATGGTATAGGTAGGTTGATAATCTAGATAAGGAAAATCAGTATCTGTTAGGGGTTAGAAATTCTATGAAAAGGAGAATAATAGTATTTTGGGGGTAAACCACAGACTTGTTTATATACGAACAGGAAATATATATTATAGGTAATATTTTCTTACAATTGTTTCAAAGAATCTTATTCTAGTCGGATTTCTGGAAGATTTTACAGAGACAAGATATAATAAGATCGAAGTGTGTATATTTTATGTCATGATAGAGATCAACATAGGGATAAACCATAAGTGAGATATACTACCATTCAGGGGAGGCCAATGTGGTGGCCGATACCCATAACCAAAAGAGGAATGTTGATGAATGACAAGCAAGTTTATGTTGGTGTATTTTTACGCAAACAAGATAGAGATATTATGAAGGAAAAAGGATGGAGAAAGTGGTATAGAAGTTATAAGGTGTAGATGAAAAGGTATCTATGGACATTTCTGACGTGATTCCGGGACGGAATCCTTTTAAGGGGGGAAGGATGTAATAACCCTAACTTCAGTAATGCTACAGTGGTCACATGAATAGTAAATTTCGAGGATTTAGAGAAATGGTACGTAGGTACCCTATAATGGAAACAGAAAATGAATAAACAGAAACCATATTAATATTATACACTGAAATTAAGTGACTCGAAATGACGATAGATTTCAGAAATTCCTGAATATGGATTTTGAGGATTTTGATTTCGAATAAGCTTCTATTGGATATTGAGGAGCATGGAAATATTATAAGAATGACAAATTGAGGGATTAGTGAATTTAGATTAAACCAAGGGATTATTAAGTTAAGAGAATACCAAAGGAAATTGGATTCGTAAATGATTTCGAAAACCACTGAGATAATGAGGTTTACTCGAAACGAACCACAATTAGACGAGTATGGAAACCAAGCAACCAAGATTAGTAATATAACAAGGATACATACCATATTATTTACCAATGTGATGGGCATTTTACTTAGAAAACTTAGAAAATAAGAGATTAGAAAATCCAAGTGGTATCACTTTCCATTAACTTGTTTTAAGGGGGTAAATTAGTAACTTTGCAAGCTTTTAATCACTAAATATCTTCCAAGGCTTCTAGGACAAGCTAAAGCTAACAAATATTAACAAGATTAAAGAGGGATAAGATCAAAACAAAGAACAAAACTCTCTCCCCCATCCATATTACAATTTTCGGCCAAAACAAGAACAGCCCAGTAAAATGACCATGACTTCTTCGTTTCTCAGCCAAATTTTGCGTTCTATAGCTTTTTAGAAAGCCCATGAGATAACCTACAAGTCGTATTTCACAAGAGTTTTCCAGAAAAGCAAGGTAAAGGGGTCGTTTTTCATGTTCTTTCAGCTGATGAATAGTAATTCCGAATTGTTAACTTTGTTTTCATGGTTTCTTTAGTTGATTCAAGTTAATCTAAGGTTGTTTAAGGAGTGCCCAAGGTTTATCAAGGATTTTTAAGGGTTATCAAAGCTTCAAGAAGGTATAATCATGCTTGCTCTTTTATGTTTATGATGGATATAGTTGTGTTTAGTGATTAAGTGGTATAAATGTTATGATTATGATGTTATAAGTGTTTGTAAGTGATTAAAGTTGATTTTGGAAGGAGTATGTGCTTGTAACCATGGTTGGTAAGATGACCACATGGTGTAGGTGATGGTGTATAAGGTGGATGATTGATTTGGAGGAGTTTGATTTTGGAAAGTATGAAATTACAGCAGTTATAATGTCCGATTTTCGTTAGAACGAAAACTGCCCTGTTTTGTGACCCCTGCATTCATACGGTACCTCACTGCCTAGGTTACCAATTGACCATGAAATGATAGAGCTTAGTTCATAGATCGTTTTGATATAAGGTGCGTTAAAATCTGATGAACGGTTTAGGAGAAAAGTCAGTTTTAGTGAAAGACGTTCGATAACCGAGAAAACGTAATTGTATCAACTTTGAGGCTAACGTTACCATACTTGGACATTTTTATAAGCCACGAAATTTTGGGATAAGGTAGTAGGGTGGTCAGAGGACCCTTGACAGTTGACCTTACATTAAAATTCGAAATCAATATTTTCTGAGAATTTTTACAGTTAAGTGTGGTCGTTAGGGAAAATGGTGAAAAACCACTGAAACTTCGTTTGAGCTTATAAATGGTTAAGTTCTTGAACCTTTGGGGTAATAGTGATACGTTAGGCATATATTGAAGTATCAAGGGTAATGTTATACAAGAGTGTAGTGAGTAAGAGATGTGATATTCTAATGACGGTCCTTTTGTGTTTATAGAAACTCCGGAAGAGGGACCAGCCTTACTGTCAGGATACAGGAACCGAGGCAAGATCTTTTCTATCCCTACTTGGAAATTATTTATCTTCAAAGAAACTTGATTTCATGAAATATATATATGAGATGCTATTGTTACTATATTGTTAAGAAATGGTTTTTCTCGATTATTGATGTAAAAAGGGAAGGTATATGAGTATGGTATGAATATGGATATGAGTATGAGTATGAGATGGATATGAATATACATAGAGATGATTATGCATGAAGTGAACATGCCTTATGATTAAGGGAATATGAAAGAATGGTATCAGTTGTTATCCAGGGTTATATGGTTTATAATACTATATTAAAAATATTCTTTTTGGTGTAATAACTTTTGATTGTTGAAATGCTTCATGTCGAAGTATTATTCAGCAATGTGTTTAAGTATGATTCTGGGTTTGTAATAACTGTTTAACTCTAAACTTTTATTATGGTGAATGTTGTTCTCTGAGCATATGACTGGTGTGTGTGTGTATTACTGTGGGGTCAATTGCATAAGTATTAAAAAAATAATAATAATAAAAAAAAAATCCCAAGAGATATTGATTTTGAATGGAAGTTGGTCCGTGATGGCCCAGATTCATGACCCCGGATTTGGGGCTGTCACACAACTAAATAACACTTTTGTGCTCCAGGTACAATCATCTTATCATCCACACCGGCAACCGATCTGTTCTTCAATCCGAACTGTAAACAACTCCAACACCTTCCTCAACACATCACTAACACATATGGAGATTTCATCAGCCAAGTACCTAACCGTCCAAAATACCCCTACCAACTACTCCCGGAACCGGATACCGCACCACCTTATTCAACAATCCAGGAAATTCTACAGCATCAGCCTTCAACCCACCGGAAGGTAACACTTCCAGTTCACGAATTTAATACATCATTTACATTGCAAATATCATATCTACTGCAGATTATGTGGCCCATAATTATTAACCTAAACAATCACGGCTGTCCAAAATAAGCTACGCTGCGATGCCATCATTTTGGATATTCTACTTCGGGACAACCACCATCAAGCCTCATGCATTCGATGCAAAGCTTTAGTCAGCCCAGAGGGGAATAAGTACTACTGCGGAAATTGTGCAAGGAACTACATAATACCTCATGTGCACAGGTAACATTGCTCCACAATTTCTCCAACAACAACTTACTTCCCTCAAAATACAAATCAATTAACTCTACCCACCACCCCTAAAATTAACAAATAGGCCAATTTTTTTGCTGCTTGTCGTGGACCGCACTGGAAATGCTAACTTCACACTACAAGAACACACCCTCCAACAACTAACTGGGAATTCTGGAGAGGACCTCCTAAAGGCGGCAAAAAAGGTATGCAGCCATTCAATGATTTTATAATCACTGTGCAAAAAAATAGCCAATACTACTTAATGCCTTTTCTGTGGAACTCAGTCCAAAATAAGAATAAGCACTAACCCCCTTTCTTCCACCGGCTAAACAGGTTAATGGAATGCAAACATTCCCACGGACTATGCAGATCATCAAAGGTGCCAATTGCACTTTTAAGGTTACAGTAAAACCATCTCCGTACTCAACTAAGGCGCCCGGGATTATGATTGAGGATATCATAAAAAATAAAAAAAGATACCAACCCACCCAACATTAGGGTCGACATCCTACCCTTACGTAACATCCTCGCCAAATGCTTCTCTACTTAAAGTAAACATCAAACTGTCATTCAAACAAATGGTTAAAGACTTTTTTTATAATGTAGACCATATACATTAACACATCTCAGCAACCACACATCACCTCGGCTTTGCATAAAAGTCAACGCATTATTGTTTACTTGTCACAACCGTGACCAAAACCATTAGTTGTTTCACTTTAGACCTTGCTTTAGTTTTCTAATACAATATGTTTGCTTCCTTACATTGGCACAACATCCTACTACATATCTCTCTGTATATTTCCATAAACATCACTGTCTGATATATATATATATTTGTAGAAAACAAAGTGTATATTGCCAGACAAAATATGAAATGCTATAAACTGGAGAGGAAGAAATATTGGACGCTCAAGTCATCCTTTTCATTATGAAAACAGATTACATATATAGAGAAAACATAACAAACTGATTAGCTAGAAACTAGGAACCACATCTCTTATTTGATATGATAGCAACTGACTATCAACTAAACTCCTAAAAGCACTCCATCAGCTGATCTCCCAGATTGCATATCTTTATTTTTGTGCAAAATAAACGAAAACAAATAATAACCAAATTTAGATTAATTATCCAACAAACTCCCCCTTAATCTAAATTTGTCTGAACCCTGGTTTTCACACCCAGTAACTTCCTCATCCTTTCGAACTTGACAGTAGTAAGAGCCTTTGTGAGAGTGTCTGCCCGCTGTTCAGCTATACTTATATGTTTAAGAATGATCTCTTCCTTCTCAACACATTCTCGTATGAAATGATAACGAATATCTATGTGTTTGCTTCGACCATGGAACACGGGGTTCTTAGCCAAATCAATAGCAGATTTAATGTCGATGTATAAGGTCACAGGGCGAACAACCTTACCAGTTATCTCAGCAAGCAAATTTCGTAGCCATATAGCTTGACAGGCTGCTGCAGTGGCAGCCATGAACTCTGCCTCACATGAAGAAAGCGCAACACATCTCTGTTTCTGAGAAACCCAAGTGATTAAGCTCTCGTTTAAATAGAATGCCATGCCTCCTGTACTCTTCCTATCCTCAATGTGCCCAGCCAAGTCACTATCTGAATACCCTGTTAGCAAATTATTTTGGCTATCTTTTGTGTAAATTAACCCGAAGTCAATCGTTCCTTTCACATATCTGAGTATACGCTTAGCTGCATTCTGATGTAACAGTGTGGGCCTTTCCATAAACCTACTTACTATTCCAACTGAATAAGCCAAATCTAGCCTAGTATGCACCAGGTATCGTAATCCTCCAACAGTGCTTTTAAAATCAGTGGCATCAACAGGTATACCATCTTCGTCCTTGTGAAGAACTTCCTTAGGATCCATAGGATATTTAGTGGAATTACAATCAATCATACCTGCTTTCTCGAGAATCTTCTTAGCATAACCTGATTGCTTTAGCTGGATATATTCCTTTCCCTGTTCAACCTCGATACCCAAGTAGTACGATAGCTTACCCAAGTCACTCATGTCAAAAATGCTTGCCATTTGATCCTTAAATTCCTTGATGATGTGAGAGCTAGTACCTGTTACCAGCAAATCGTCGACATAAACACCAACTATCAATGTTTCATCCCCCATCCTCTTGACGTAGACAGCCTGATCATAAGGGCATCTGTTGAACCCTATATCCACTAAACTTTTGTTCAACTTAGAGTACCACGCCCGTGGTGCTTGTTTGAGCCCGTACAAGGCCTTCAGAAGCCTGTACACAAAAAGTTCCTTCCCTCGTTTAACAAATCCTTCCGGTTGTGTGACATACACCTCCTCTTGAATCTCTCCGTTTAAAAATGCAGTCTTAACATCAAGATGATGCACTTCCCAGCAATTCTTTGCAGCAAGTGCAAGTAGCAAACGTATAGTTTCAATACGGGTGACTGGAGCGAAAACCTCATCGAAATCCACCCCTTTCTTTTGAACGTATCCTTTAGCAACAATTCTGGCTTTGTGTTTAATAATTTCCCCATTTGCATTCTTCTTAATTTTGTAGATCCATTTTAGATCAATCGCCTTTCGACCAGGTGGTAGCTTAGTGAGCTCCCAGGTGCCATTCTTCTCTACTGCATCCATTTCAAGTCTCATAGCTTTCCTCCATTCACTTCCTTTAGCAGCTTGGTTAAAATTAACAGGTTCGTCGATTCCCATGAGCAACAATTCTTCTTCTAACAACTCCACAGGTTCAGTGTCAGCATATATTTCATTCAGAGATCTAAAATGCTTTGGTGGACTTTCATCTTCAGAATTTGACCCTAATACATTTGATCCCATTGAGACACTTGAGTCTGAGTTGCTGTCAGAATCACCCGAGTCTTGAGAGGTAGTCACATTCTCATTCTCAAGGTTTTCTCCAGTCTCCCCCACATTATTGTCAACTACCACAAAACTGTCTGAATGTGCAGTCTGTGAGTCTCCTTCTTTGCTCCAGTCCCATGATTTTCCTTCTTCGAACACTACGTCTCGGCTGATGCATATCGACTTGGCTTCAGGGTCATAAAGCCTGTGAGCTTTCGTACCAGGCTCCTTCCCAAGATAAATCACTGACTTGCTTCTACTATCCAGCTTAGTTAAGTTCACAGACGGTACTCTCATGTGTGCCAGACATCCGAATACTCGTATGTGTTCGACATGAGGTTTCATCTTTGACCATGCTTCATACGGTGTCACCCCAGTAACAGCTCTAGTAGGAAGTCTATTCAACAAATAGATGGCATGGCGAATAGCTTCTCCCCAAAAGTAGACAGGCAAGTTTCTTTCTTTTAGTAGACTACGAGCCATTTCAATCATGGTTCTGTTCCTACGCTCGACCACACCATTCTGTTGTGGCGAGTAAGGTGCAGTGAATTGGCGACTAATCCCTGCTTCTTCACAATACTGTGTAAATTCTTTTGATACAAATTCACCACCTCTATCCGTTCTGAAAGTTATTACTCTTTTATCAGAACCATTCTCAACCAATGCACGAAATTTCTTGAAAGCACTAAAAGCATCACTTTTGTTTTTTAACAGATAAGTCCACATAATTCTACTATAATCATCAACAAGTAGAAAAATATACCTGTTTCCACCTGGAGTACTAGGACTGATTGGGCCACAGAGATCACCATGTACTAGTTCTAACGGTTTCTTGGCACAAAACTTTGCTTGTTGGGGAAAACCTTTCTTTGTTTGTTTTGACATTAAGCATCCTGTGCACACATCCTTCGGTTGAACAAGCTTTGGCAACCCTTGCACCATGTTTGCATTTGACATTAATGTCATTGCATTAAAATTTACGTGCCCAAAACGTGAGTGCCACAACCAACTTTCTTCATCACATTTTGCCAACAAACATTTCTGTTCTTTATTCTGAATAATCACCTTGTACAGTCTATTCACATAGCGTTTTACTTTCATGAGAAGCTCCCCTTGTTTGTCTCGGACCCAAAGATATTCACCACTGAGCATAACCCTGTATCCTTCTTCTGAGAGTTGCCCGAGACTGATAATATTATTACATAATGAAGGAATATAATATACCTCAGTGAGTGTCCTTGTTTCTCCATTTTTGCATTGTAAAGTGATCGACCCTTTCCCCTTTATCTGAACCATCGAGCCATCGCCAAACTTTACTTTTCCTGTCACACTTTCATCCAACTCACAGAATTTTATTCGTTGTCCAGTCATGTGGTTACTGGCTCCATTGTCGAGGTACCACAAGTTGGATTCCACCAGTTGTTCATTGTCTTTCGAACTCAGTTTTGGCATCACCTTGTCCTCGTTTACCAACATCACAGTGGCTTCTTTCCCTTCACATTCTGTCAAGAGTAAAGCAGGTTCTTCATCTGGGATTTGTACCATATGGGCTTCTTCCTTGGCCTCTCGTCTTGGCTTCTTGCATTCCACAGCATAATGTCCAAAAGCACTGCAGTTAAAACACCTAACTCTGCTTTTATCTCGAGCCCACCGTGTGTTGTCTTTGCCACGAAATTTCTGACCTTGTGATCCATCTGCCTTGTTAGTTCGCCTTAGCCATTCCTCTCTAGTCAACAACAATTTTCCCTCATCTTTTTCTTTCTTATTCCACTCCTCTTCTGTAAGCAGTAGTTGATTCTTGCCACTATCAACTTGACTTCTATCAACTTGACCTCTCATCCTTTCTTCATGAATTTTCAAAGACCCAACAGTCTCTTCCACTGTCATTTTCTCAACGTTGCCAAATTGCTCGATAGTAGAGGCAATCTGTAAAAACTTTGAAGGAACAGCACGTAGCAGTTTCTTTACAACGTAGGATTCTTCAACAGTTTCACCAAGGGCCCGTATATTTGTGACTAGCCCATTCAGTTTCAAACAGAACTCATCAAGTGAGTCTGATTCCTTCATGTTCATCGACTCAAACTCAGCTTTGAGTGTTTGAACTTTTGCCATTTTCACCCGATCTGCACCCTGGCACATCGTCTTCACGGCCTCCCAGGCTTCCTTTGCATTCTTTTTCTCTGCCAAAGTCAGCAAGATGTCTTCAGGAATACCTTGGTATATTATAGCCAAGGCCACCTTGTCAGTCCTGTCTTCAACAGCAGTTCTTGTACCCTTTGGTTCAATCGCCTCCCAGACACCATGCGCCTGCATATAGACCTTCATCTTCATGGCCCATGCTGTATAATTCTCCTTAGTCAACATGGGATAACTGAGACCCAACGAACTACCCTTGTTCTTCCCATTCTCCACAGTAGACATTCTGGACATATACGGTTTTACCTAGCTCTGATACCACAATGTAGAAAACAAAGTGTATATTGCCAGACAAAATATGAAATGCTATAAACTGGAGAGGAAGAAATATTGGACGCTCAAGTCATCCTTTTCATTATGAAAACAGATTACATATATAGAGAAAACATAACAAACTGATTAGCTAGAAACTAGGAACCACATCTCTTATTTGATATGATAGCAACTGACTATCAACTAAACTCCTAAAAGCACTCCATCAGCTGATCTCCCAGATTGCATATCTTTATTTTTGTGCAAAATAAACGAAAACAAATAATAACCAAATTTAGATTAATTATCCAACAATATTGCTCTTCCACACATTACATCACTCGCATCCCACTACATTTCAGATGCTTCGTAACATATATAGTCCCAACAAGCTAGACCTTGCCCGTGCCTCGCACGGGCTACAAAGCTAGTTATTAATAATAGCCCAACATGGGGCAAAAAATGATGAGACATAAAAATCGTTAAAAAATCGTGACACAATTTATTTGTGATGAAAAGACGATATTGCCCTTGTATTTTGTATCCTAACATTTCATTCCTAGCCTTCTCAACTGACTTCTTCACCGTTGCTGGTTTACTCATGATCACCGATGTTTCCCAATGGCAAAGCAATTATCCTTATATATTTATGTTGTATGTGGTGTAGGTATATGTGAGTCCGAATTAGATCAGCGAAACCTATTCTTATATCTCAAGTTCGGGAATCGAGCCTCGGAAATTCGAAAATTGAAGAATTGGATTTAATATAGAGTTAATATAGAGTTTCTAGCTATGAATATATGAATTCTACGGTGGCTTTTCCAGGTATTTACATGATCTTTTCCATGTTTTTTGTTCTTTTTGTATTGTTTGAATTGTATCCCTCATAGCTTGTGTCGAATAGCAATACTCTTTTATTGGTTGATCATATCCTAGTCTTTAATTTGGAGTTTCAAAAATCCTTTCTAATACTTTGATGCTAATAAAACTTTTTAAGTTCTAAAAACTTGTGCCAATACTAAAAAGGTATAAAATTGATTGAATATGAATGTTCTGGTGGAATCACTTACCAAAAAAATAAACAAATTTGCTAAAGGTGTAGATTGCGTGCAAAGAAAATAAATTTACCGAAGTTGTAAGTTATAAATTCTTATATTATTTATATGTCCTGTCATAGAAATAAAGGGCTTACACCCATATTCCCATACAAAAATCAGATTCAGAGTAACCTTTATGACTTTCAAACCAAAATTAAGAATTTTGATAGTCGTGGTAGCAGCTAGTAATATTTTTAGCTTGAGCAATTCCTAATGCAAGAGGCATCAATAATTATATATTTATGTTGTCCAACTTAGAGACTGACATGTGATTGAAAAGATGCCAAGTGAAGTGAATTAATTAGTTGCATAAATGTAAACCACTGACAAATTCATAGCGTGACCTATTCCCATCCGGTAACTTTATATTTATATGTCCAAATTGGAAACTTGATATGTGAATTAAAAGATTAACTCAAGTGAATCAACTGAATAAGCGCTGAGTTCTGTTGCGATAACCACAATATTAATCTTATGAGTCTTGTTGTACGAGTAATGGACTTGCGATTCGCGAGAATGTATGGAACAAGCATGTAAAATCTCAAGATAGAAAAATATCTTGACCAGCAGAATTGCTTGAAAAAGTAGTTTAGTCTCAAATAAGGTGTTGTTTATATCATGGGATTTTAATGAGGTTTAACGTTAACTGGAATGAGAACGAAATTTTACGACAAAAAAGTCTTTGAAATCCCATGATACAAACGGCTACTAATTTGTTCCCCACAATATCGAGCACCAACTTTTACCGACTGACAATTGAAGGTATTAAAATTGCATAAACAAGCACATTCATCCTACTATTAGTGGCATAATCTGCTTTCACTGCTGTGGATGTATTTCCGTATGTAGTATTGTCATGAAAATACAACTTAAAATATTGTGATTTGAGCAAAGATGGTTACAAGAAGTTCTTTACCTTCATGGTATTTGGATAATTATATCTTATAAAACTATACACATCTTACCTCTTTATTGTTTGCAGGTTTATTTTCAACTGCAATTGATGAGAAGATTAAGGTCTCGCTCTATGAAAATATGGGATCAAGGGTTACATTTGACACTCCGGGGCAATGGTGCACTACTATGCTTTACAGTGCTGATAGGTTAGTGAAATTTCAAGATATACATGGAAAATTTACTTGTATTCTTTGTAATTTAATATTTTTAAGAAAGTTGTTGTAAATTGGTTTGCTAATTCGGTGGTGGTGTGAATCAAGAGCATGCTGATTACTTTCTTTTTTGGCACTTCGTCACTGTCAAAAGTCAGCAATATCAGCACCGTCTATGACTTTGCCCAATGTTAGGCACCTCTTTGCCCAATGTTAGGCACCTCTTCTAGACTTTTAGGACATCTCAGTTTCTATATATAGTCTCTCTTCTCATTGTAATAAGATACAACATATATAAAACACAGAGCTTACATTACTCTCTGCATTACTCTCCTTCTCCTATTCTTCTACTTACATACACACAGATATATACACACAACTGCTATTACATACATTTTGTCATGGTATCAGAGCGGGTTACATCCTAGGAAAGCATAGATCAAAGTTGCAGAAACAATCAACCCAAGAAAAACCACAAACTGCTAAGAATTCGCGAAATTCGAAATTTATCAAAACAAAAAAACAAATATACCACTGAGTAGAGGACTGGAAGAGGAGACTACAGCAGCAAGCAGACTGGGAAAACACCACCACACGCGCCCTCACGCGCTGCCGTACGCGCGGCAGTGTCGCCAGACGCGCCCACGCGCCGGCGCGTGAGGCTGTTTCCGGCCATTTTTTGAAGAAATTTCTTTAGGGACTCTTGTTCTCCTCCAAAAACCGAATCCAACTGTGGTACTATCTCTTGAATCTAAGCAGTTTTGTTTTTTTTTCCTGTCAAAATTGTTGTTATTCCTCCTGACATTTTTTCAAAATTGGTTTCTCTCTACTGAGCCTTGTTCAGTCTATATAATCTACTATATATATATAGATATATAGCAGTAGATATTATTATATTAAGTTCAATATTTATTGATTGAATATTACACTATTTTAATATAAAATGGTGGAAGTTTTAGAGAATACATCTAGTAGTAGGGTGTTAGATAATGCATCCGAAAGTAGTGCTACAAGTAACATGAAATCTGGATTTCATAGTACTCCGTATGTAAGCCCTAAATTCAACGAAAAGAATTTTCTGGAATGGTCCAAACCTTGTACAATGGCACTTAAATCTCATAGAATGATGAAATATATCAATGGGAAAGCCAAACAACCTTTGGAAAGTGATACTAGTTTCGATGATTGGGAATCTGAAAATGCCATGGTGTGTTCATGGCTATCTAACTCTATGGAGGTTGATATTCGAAAAACATATATCTTCATTGATACCGCTGAAGATGTGTGGAATTCTCTCACTCGGACGTATTCCTTCTCCGGAAATGTAGCCAAGCAATTTGAGATTAAACGGAAGATGTGGGCATTGGCTCAGGGAAGCCACACATTAGCTCAGTATTATTCTGAGCTTACATCATTATGGAGTGAATTGGGACATTACACAATATTTGAGTGTAAACATGCTGAAGATCAAGAAAAATATCAAAAGATGATGACTGTAGAAAAAGTGATGAAGTTTCTTGATGGATTGTCTGATGAGTATGATTCAATAAAAAATCGACTTATAGGACAAGTTCCATTTCCTACTATGGAAGAAGCCTATGGTCGTGTCAGATTAGAGGAAAGTCGAAAGCAAAGTATGGCTCCGGTTGTCTCTTCTGAACGATCTGCACTCTTAACTGGAAATGTTCAGCAATCTGAGCCAGAAAAACCTGAACAGGTACCAATGGATTTAATGGGTGAAAAATCCAGTCTTCAATGTGACTACTGCAAGAAGTTAAACCACACTCGTGAAACATGTTTTATTCTGCACCCTCATCTCCGAATTTGAGGACGAGGAGGGCGTGGCCGAGGTGGTTACCGTGGTGTCTCATCTGGCAGAAGCACGGGTAGAGGTATTCCATTTAGTGCTCATCATGCTGCATGAGAATGTGAGTCTTATTCTTCAACAGGGATGATGACTGCTTCAGAGGTCAACACCCTCCGCCAATTAATGTCACAAATGAACACCACTCCACCTACAGCTCATTCTGCTCATGCAGGTACATCTTGTCACTTTACCTCCGATAAATGTCATAATTCATGAATTATTGATTCCGGAGCATCAGCACATATGATTGGAAATTCTAGTTTCCTAGAAACATATAATGGTGAAACAGGCAATATTCGTGTTGCCAATGGAACTATTGTACCTGTTCATGGACAAGGCACTTCTCACTGCCTCTCATCATCATTGCCACTATCTGATGTGTTACATGTTCCCTCCTTAATAGCAAACTTATTATCTGTTCAACTTATTACTGAAAATCTTAATTGTTCAGTAACCTTTTTTTCCTCCCATTGTGTATTTCAGGATCTGGCGACAGGCAAGGTCCTTGGCAATGGTAAAGTGGTAGATGGACTTTATGTTATGGAAAGGAATTCTATTTCTCCTTCAACTTATCAGGTGTCATCTAAGTTAAATTCTACTTTTGAATCTTTGTATCAGTGGCATAGACGGTTAGGTCATCCATCTTTTGGTGTTTTAACACATCTATTCCCTGCCTTAGTAAAACATTGTAAGAAGGAAGATTTCTTTTGTGAACCATGTGAACTAGCCAAACATAAAAGATCATCTTATCTATCCAGAAATAAAAGAAGTTCTACTTTGTTTTCTATTATTCATACTGATGTTTGGGGTCCATTTAGACATCCTACACATGATGGGTATAGATGGTTTGTTGTCTTTGTTGATTGCTATTCTAGGCTTACTTGGGTATATCTCCTTAAACAAAAAAGTGAAGTTTTCGAGTGTTTTAAATATTTTCACCACATGGTACAAACACAGTTTAGTGCTTCTTTTAAAATTCTTCGGAGTGATAACGGTACTGAATATGGAGGCTCGTTTATATCTTATTTGGACACATGTGGTATAATTCATCAAACTTCGTGTGTCAAAACTTCTCAACAAAATGGGGTAGCCGAAAGGAAAATTGGTCACTTACAACAAGTTGCTCGGTCGCTTATGTTAACAATGCATGTTCCCAAATATCTTTGGGGAGAGGCAGTCATGACTGCTGCATATCTTATAAACCGTCTTCCTTCTAGTGTCCTAAAATTCAAAACACCGTTGTCGTGTGTTCTTGCACCTTCTTCGCACCCACTACCCCTTCGAGTATTTGGGAGTGTATGTTTTGTTCATAATCATGCTCCCTTTCGGGATAAACTTGATTCTCGGGCCCTCCGTTGCGTTTTCATTGGGTATTCACCAACTCAGAAAGGATATAAATGTTATTATCCTCCCTCACGCCGCATATTTGTCAGTCATGATGTTAGTTTCTGGGAGAACATTTCTTATTTTTCTCCGGGTTCCTCCTCCTTGCTTCAGGGGGAGATAAACCGACACAGTCTTGACAGTAAAGCAACAGATGAGTCATAGACACTTCCATTTATACCTATTCCAAACACTAGCTCAAACAGGTTATCTATTCCTCCACATACGAGTAATGAGTTAGATGATCTAAATAGATTGGATATTCCAGATTTGATTACATATTTCAGGCGGAAAAGAAATGATATCACCACTTTACCACATCCAGAGACCTCTGACCTCGAGACAGATCCTGCATCTCCTGTGTTTGAGCCAGAAAATGGTAATACTCTTGATCCTACTCTAGATCTTCCTATTGCTATAAGAAAGGGTGTACGCTCTTTCACTAACCATCCTATCTCAAACTTTGTATCTTATAATGCATTATCTCCATCTTCACTTGCCTTTGTGTCATCCTTGTCTAGTATTTCTGTTCCGCATACTTGGCAGGATGCTTTATGTGATCCTAAATGGAAAGATGCTATGATAGAGGAAATGAATGCCTTGAAACATAATGGCACTTGGGAGTTAACTCATCTTCCCGCTGGAAGGAAGGTAGTAGGATGCAGATGGGTATTCACTGTGAAACAGAAACCTAATGGGCTAATTGATAGGTACAAAGCGAGACTTGTAGCAGAAGGGTATACTCAAACTTACGGGATTGATTATCAGGAAACTTTTGCCCCAGTAGCAAAGATGGCCTCTATTCGAGTCTTGATATCATGTGCAGCAAATCTTGGATGGGAACTTCAGCAATTGGATGTAAAAAATGCATTCTTACATGGAGACCTGAAAGAAGAGGTTTACATGGATATTCCACCAGGTTTTTCTACAGCTGCGACCATTGGGAAAATATGCAAGCTAAAGAAGACTATTTATGGGTTAAAATAGTCTCCAAGGGACTGGTTTGGCAAATTTCAGGGAGCAATGATTAAATTTGACTACAAACAGAGCAACTCAGATAACACCATGTTCGTAAAAAGACGAGATGAAAAAATCACAGTGTTGATTGTTTATGTCGATGATATTGTGATCACCGGCAACGACACCTGTGAGATTGCTAATGTTAAACGCAAGCTTGCCTCTGAATTCGAGATGAAGGACTTAGGAAAACTACGGTATTTCCTTGGTATTGAGGTCTCTAGAAGTCCAGGTGGTATCTTCCTCTCACAACGGAAGTATACACTAGATCTTCTGAATGAAACAGGGATGTTGGGATGTAGACCTGCAGAATCTCCAATAGAAGCAAATCATAAACTTTGTCAAGACGATAGACGATCTACTTCAGGATATTGTACATTTATTGGTGGCAATTTGGTTACTTGGCGAAGCAAGAAACAACCTGTGGTTGCCTTATCTAGTGCTGAGGTAGAATATAGAGCTATGGCTAAAGGTGTACGTGAATTATTGTGGATAAGATTGTTTCTAGAAGAATTGGGACTTGCATCTGCCACTCCAATGAAGCTACATTGTGATAACAAAGCCGCTATTGCCATTGCACATAATCCAGTTCAACATGATCGGACCAAACATATCGAAATTGATCGACACTTCATAAAAGAGAAGATCAATAATGATACCATTGGTATTCACTTATTGGCAAGTTGGGCATGAGTGATATATATGCATCAACTTGAGGGGGAGTGTCAAAAGTCAGCAATATCAGCACCGTCTATGACTTTGCCCAATGTTAGGCACCTCCTCTAGACTTTTAGGACATCTCAGTTTCTATATATAAAACACAGAGCTTACATTACTCTCTGCATTACTCTCCTTCTCCTGTTCTTCTACTTACATACACACAGATATATACACACAACTGCTATTACATACATTTTGTCAGTCACATATTTGTCACTATAGCTGGCACTCCATTATTATCCTTAATTGTTGTTTTCTTCCTTGAGCATTCTAAGAGCTTGTGATACTTCTTTCTTTGGGAAAAATAGAGGAGGGGCAGCCACATGGTTCTAATAACGCTTCGGAGGAAAGATGTTTGGTCTGGTGCTATTACATGTGCAAGGAGGAAGTACTGCAAAGGTATTTTCTTCTACGCACACCTTTTTTTTATTCTTCATTCACTGTTTTACCCCGTGTTTTTACTTTAATGAACATACATGCATTCACAAAACTAACATATACTGTGCCTGCACCAAGTAGCAACACATTTTCAGTCTTTTACATCAAAAAATTACAAATTTGATGACGTACTAAATAACAACAGCAAAGAAAACAAAACAAAATTGGATAACTTCTGTATATTTGTTTCGTATAAAAAGTCCTTGCTGGCTTTGAACAGAAGAGATTTAGCATCTGTGCTCTAAGGATACTTGTTTAGGCCTGTGTCACATATCCCAAAATTGTTTAGTCACATGGATAATATTGGAGACAATGCTTTTGCACATTGGCTATTAGTCGCCAATGAACCATCCCAATCTAGGGTAATCTTTTACTCATTACAACATTGCTAACCAAGCTAGATAACAAAGAACATCACCTAAAAATTAGTTTTACATTTCAGTTAATATATTGCATAGGAATCGTGCCTTATTCAGATAGCAGGTTTTTTATATAGCGTTTGAAGTTTTCTATTTTAACAGGTGCTTCTGTCTTCTTCTTTCCCCCTTCTCGCTTTGTCTACATCAAAAGGAAAAGAGTAGTGCTAGGGACCCCGAATTGGATCCCAAAAAGAATTCCCGAATGATATGGCATTGGTGATTTGGCAAAATGGACTATTTTAAATGGTGTAATTGATGTGATTCTAGGGGAGTCCATCTTATTTAATTATAATATGACCAATTAGAAGATGACACGTGGCATTTGGGAAATTTTTTGGGATCCAATTTGGGGTCTCTAACATGCCTATGTTCTGTTATTTGTACAATATTCAGATTTTAGTAAAGTCCTTAAAACTTTCCATATAATTAAGTGTATGTTTCTCCAACTGTGATAAAGCTAATCCAGTTACATCCATTTACATTTAGCTCAGAGGCTGCTTTGAGTCAGGATTCATTTCTACTTTGTGCGTGTGTAGCTGACTGTGGGGCTAACAGAACTAATACATAAAATATGGGAATGCTGTAATGGCTGGTGGCTCTCCAAGCATACTTATGAGTAGTGATTTAAACTTGTAGGCATCTTTGTTATTGCCCTTCTAGATTATTGTGAGTTAAATATGTTATTTTTTGGCCACTTGAAAAACTATACATTCACTACATTTCCCGTTCATATGACATTGCATGATACATATTACACCCCTTGCATTACAACTTCATACTTAAGAACCAGGTAAAAATACCACCAACACATGAAATTGCAATGACGTGTACCTGCTAACTACCCGCCATTTAAAACCTTATACTACAACCTCACACGTAAACATATACTAGGTCATCAGGTTTAAGGAAAAATCTCAATGCCCGTCTGTCGAGAAAAGCTGGACGACCATTTGGCAGAGACACAACCTCGACTTTTCTTTAAGGATAACCGTATTCAACAGGAGGAATACTCAATTTGCAGCTCCAAAATACATCCATCTTCGATGCCTTTTACATCATATGACCAATCACAAACATGGCAACAACAAACGCTTCACCGACTAAGAACTATAAAACCCTTACTAGAACATTTGCACTTCTTTATATTTCATTCCATGTAATTCAGTTACTTATTTCTGGATATTTAATTGCATGATCAAACTGTGACATAGTACTTGCGTTTTAAACTTTTTAGGTATTTTTATGGCAATCTGCCTAAAGAGTAGAAAGCACAAGGATTAAAACTTGAAACTCCTCAGGTGACTTTTCTTCTATCCTAAATGTTGACATTTTTTTAAAATTTTAAAAAGCATATATGTATGCAACTTCATTTTGTTTGTGTGTGTTTAACGTGTCTACATGACTTTGTTTGATTCCCTACTAGGAACTGTCAGCTTCTAATTTTTCTTTTACATAAAAATAATTTATATTTAAAATTGGTGCCATTAAATCTTTAGAAGATCAATTTCAAGTGGTTTACATCAATTATGAAAATCAGGAATTTGCACACAGTCAGCTGCGACATCTGGAATCTTCAACATCATCGTCGTAAGATCTTGCTGAATCATTTTGCCTTGCTTATGTCATGGTTCCCACCTTGCAGGATCATGGAAAGGAAGAATCCCTTTGTCTTTGTGATCGTGTACCACATGGTTGAAGGTGTTCAAGGCCATAATAAAGGATAGAGAATAAGGATACTTCACGTGGAAAACATAAAGGACTTGGCACTGTGAATATTATACAGTAACTTTGATCGATACAGAAACTGAATATATTACATGGCACTACGAATATTATATGGCTGAATTTTATTTTATCAAGACTGTCATGCTAAAGGTATGCATTTGAAGTACACTTTTTTGTCTTTCAGTCGAGCTTTTTACTCATCTCTTATACTATTGTTCTACGTCAATTAGGTGTATGATATAGACATGCTCACCCTGAAACATGTAACCTCCTACCTATATTCATGTTGTCGATTTGTTATGAATTTGATTATTTTATATAATATGTGATGTTGTAGGACAACCCGATTCAGAGAATCAACCATTGTCATCTTAATCTGGTGATCCAAAATTTGAACTTGATATTTAGTTGTCAGTTGTCACTAAGGTGTCTGTGCAACCAAATATAATTTACGAATAAGCATGACTGCTTACATAGGGTTTCTATGTGATCTTTAGGAATCTTACGTTATGCACTTATCACACGTTCTTTCCTACGGCTATCATTATGTAAAGTACTGATGAGCTATTGGTTGCCCTACCTTACACATCTTTCGGAGTTGAGATGAATTATAAGCATTAACGTGATATTTGGCATGGACTTGCTAGGCTGGTTAAGTGATGCATCATGTAGAAAGAAAACGGACAATTGATTGGAAAACATATGCGTGCACAATAAACTCCTCTACCCATATATACGAAAAATTCCATATCTCTGTTAAGTTTCTATATGACTCTTGCCATTAACAACATGAAAAAAGGAATTTCTTTATGTTTGGAGCTTCTAGGCATACTGTTACGTGTTCCATATGACTATATTAATAAAGCAGAATATTATTTAATAATAGTGCAGTTTAAAGCTACAAGAATTCAAAAGGACAAGAAACATTTAGAAAAAATACGCACTACAAACTTGTTACGGTTTTAATAATATGGTATTTTCAGAAATTGTTAGTTTGTGTTTTTAGATCTGGTTGTGGCCTTTGTATTTCTCAACTCGTAGGGTAGCTGTTTATAATTTTTCAGCTAACTCTAAATTGATCTGATTGTCAGTTATAACCAGTATTTAAATATTAGTGTTCTTTGGAAATGTATTAGGTTCTCCTCTTGTAGTCACCCGTTTTGCAAGAGAAAGACAACCCCTCTTTTCGATTCTGACTTTCCCTCTCCACTTTTTGCTTTTCTTTCCATTACTTTAAAAGTGTCTGCTTTATTTGCAGAATTGGGATAAATGCAACAAGCCAGCAACAAGGTCAAACAGTAACCAATAGGTTGATGAAACCAGCGGCTATTGCATATTATACCTGATAAATTATGGAGGTTGGTAACTTATTTGCTCGTGTTAATTTTGCAGTAAACAACAGCTCATGCTAGATATCATATATTACACGAAACATGAAATTGAATTAAGTAAAGTTAATTTTAGGCAAACTTGCTCTGTACTCGTAGGTCTACACGTAACATATTGCTTTTTGCTCAATTTTCCTACTGCTGATTGTATATATTGTCAGTCACAACTTAGGAGTATGGTGAGCTTGTGTTGTTGGATTGACCGACACTTTCTACTACTCCCTCCATCCCAACGATTTGTTATCATTTGCTTTTAACACGGAAACCAATAATTAAGCTTAATATAAGTGAAGTAGTGGGTGTAATAGTAATTTATTGTTAAAATAAGTGAAGTAGTGGGTGTAATAGTGATTTTATTGTTAAAATAAGTAAAGTAGTGGGTGTAATAGTGTAAAGTATTGTTAAAATAAGTGAAGTAGTGGGTGTAATAGTGTTAAAACTTACTATTTTAGGAAACGCAAAGAATTGGTTGGGACGTCCAAAAAAGGAAAGTGTAAACAATTGGTTGGGACAGAGGGAGTATATAGTACTGTAGAAATTTTTTTATCAAAGGGTTGTTTGACTTCCTATCTAACTACAGTTAAAAAATTTGTTCGATAACATCCAACGCCATTATATGTTTCTGTTTACTGCACGATCAAATATGCTACTCTTGTCCATGTGACACTGACATTGTTCCTGAGTTTAGCTTTGTATAGAAAGGAAGATATAGCACATTTATGAGCGAAGTACGAACAACAAAAATTAAAATTGCATTTCAAGGGACAAAACTACACGAATACGGGTCAAATGCTAGAAAATAACTCGTGCTTTGCACGGGTTTTTATGCTAGTTATGTATAATATAACATCCTACTAATAATATATAATGGTAAAATGAGAACCCATAAGATGAAAATTAATTGAGAAGCGGTGATAATTAAGATAGTGTAGATAATTTTTTGTTCCTCATCGATTTGTGTTGATTTTCAGGTGATTAGTTGTTATAGGGAGAATATTGTATAACAATATTTTGGAGGTTGCTGGATTAACGGAGCTAAATACAGATATAAAGCTTATAAAAGAAGAATTAGGGTTAGGGTTTATGTGTGTAAATGTGGCTGAGCTTGATAGGTGATTTTAAGGGTGAAGTGTTTCTCATCCATATCAAGGTGCCTACGTACCCTATTTATAGGGATCAAGCCATACGTAGTTCTTGGGTAGCAAGTTACCTAGCTGGGCTAGGGTTTTAGAGGATAAGTCATAGCCCAAGCCCACTCGTTTAGGGCTGATGTGGCAATGAGTTGTTGATCCTATCCATGATCCATGATTTATAGAAGGAAACCGATGGTCTCGCATGGACAAGAACGTGACCTCACAAGCGAGGCTAACAGAGATGCAGCATAAGCGAGGCATGCGACCTCGAGGGGTCGAGTCATGCGCAGCGAACCCAAATGTAGAGATACTCATGTGACCTCGCGGGATCTAGCCATGAGCCTTCTAACAGAGTGTGAGATAGCGATCCTGTGTTGATTTATAGTTATGATGAGAGCAAGTAGCGATCCCTTCATGGGAGTCATACCAAGCGATCCCTTGTATTTGATAAGAAGCGAGATGGCCCTCTAGTTAGGCTGGGCTGATTCCAATAGTGGGCTTTTAGTGACCCAATCTTCATCTTCGAGGCCCATTGTAGATAATGAACCATTAATTTAGCTAATTAAATCACAATAACTATTATGCCAGATTTGGGCATAACAACTACCCCCCGAGTCCATGTTGTCATTGAAAATGCGCGGTGGACTCAAAAAAAATCCAATGTATCCACTCGCGAAGTGAAGCTGTGACTTTATCATAGATACCGCCGTGGTAACCATTGCGACCCCAACCAAAGAATTTGAAAGGGTTTGACAGTTGTCATGTCTCGAGATGCTCGTTGAATGGTTGAGATCTCGACACGTGTTCCATGCCTTTCTCTCTCCTGTCGTCTATATATACTCCTGTCATAATCATTTCCTTTTTCATTTTAACAAACACATTACCGAAGTGCTGCCAGTTTGCTCAAGGATCAAAAGCAAGAAATTTCTGAGTTCAACCTTCAGCGATCTCCAAGTTTTTCAGATTTCTTCAACCTTTCTTAAGAAAAGTAAGTCTTTATTTCTAGCAAAGCGATCTCGAGGCGGGGATCACCTCAAGGGATTGCGTTCTCTCCTTTTTGGGCTGGGTGTTTACACTAAATCACGCAAGCGTACGTGGTCACAAGTAATATATAAGGTTAAGTCCAAATTCGTTCCCACAGGGATCAAGTTATGGTTCTATTCAGTAAATATGCCTATGCAACAATGTATGGTTATTATGCACTGCTAAGACAATAACAATTTTGGGTTTATTAAACTAAATTAACTAAGACACAAATTAACAAAACTAAGAATTAACTAACTAACAAGAATTAAAATCTAATTACGTCTGCAAGAAAAACCATGGAATCCTAACTTCATTAAATACTTCGCTTAGATCTGACGCCTTTAATCACTATATGCAATGGTTATGATATCTGATCGGATAACACGAAAAGAGTAAAAGTTACCTCTCGGTATACTAGTACCAATCTACACATACATCCACAAAAGAGATAGAAGATGAATAGGCACCTATTATGTTTAGACCCTATATCTCTATAGAATTTGAAAACATAGAGGTTGAAGCACAAGTTATCCACTTAGATCACATAGGGTAGCATAATATCTCTATTCATGCCACAAATCATGATGATTAACATCAACCTATCCTATGCTAGCATGGCAAGTTCTAAATCTCAAGATCCACTCTCGTTTAGCAAGAGATTAACAATTCAATTTAGATGTTAGCTACGCATCCAAAAGCATTAAGATTAACCATACGAGGATATCAGATATACATCACACACAGATCTTTAAAGCAATCAAGATACTAAAGCTCCATAAATAACTCCGTTAGAATCCCATGACAACGATTAGTTCATAATCAAACCTCTCGTCATCATGGGATCTGATGAAACCATGATAAAAACAAAGTATGAAAAGATACAAATAAAACTAAGTAATTGATATGTAATTGTTCTACTCCTAATAATAATAATCTTAATGATCTTCCTAATCTTAATTATTCAATTTACAAGGGTTGGATGTGTTTATATAGGCTCTAGACATCTTGCCCAGCAAGAAAATACCAAAACAGAATTATAATAGAATTTCTGCAAGATACGTTTCCTAAACTGATTCTGTTTTTTAAGGGAAATTCGTAGCTGACTTTTCTTCTGTTTTCCAGAGACGTTCCAGACGTAATTGGGCTTCTGGACCACCTTAGAATGATAGAGAATCTCGTTATCTTCGCGTGGACTGCTTACGGGCTGAAAACAGACTTATAGAACTCAAGATATGGCCCAAACAGTGAATCTCACGCGTGCAGCCCAATAAATCCGAATTTTAATAAATTAAATCTCCAAAAATGACAAAAACATCCACCATAATCAACATCCTTGTAAATCTGCACAACTAAACAAAACACATCAAAACTACAAGAAACTTGAGCCCAAGACAATTAATTTAAGCCGATTTAGAATGTTCCAAGTGGATATAAATCCACTTATCACTGGGGCTTCGGCTTTGATCCCGTCTTTGCCTTGGACTTCTAGAGTCTTTTCTTTTTACTCCTCTATTTCTACTCCAACTGCTACTCCTTTCATTATTCCTTTTTAGATCGGCCAGTGATTTCTCGACGCGCTTGAAGGGCTCAGCGACCCTATGTAACTCCGAAAGTGTGACAGGGGTTTGCTCTTGTAGTTTCTCCCAGAATTTAGTTCCTTCCCTTACCCCTGCAATTATGAAATTCTTCACAGCCTCGTCATTAGCGCCTCGCACACGAGGTACTTCAGCATTGAACCTCTTGAAGTAGTCGTGCAAAGTCTCTCCTTCCTTCTGCTTTATATTTGCCAGTGTGGACACAGGGGGTGCATAGAGCATTGAAGATTGAAATTGTTTAATAAATATGTCCACGAACTGTTCCCAAGAATCTATGACAATTAGGGATCCCAGCTTCGAGAACCATTGCTGGGCACTTCCTCTTAGCGAAGCTGCGAACAACCTACACCTCGCCAACTGTGACACTTGATACACTTCCATCTCATTGTTGAAACGTATAACGAACTCAGCTGGATCAGTCTCCCCATTATAGGTCATGTCAGAATGATGACCTCGAAATACTGCAGGCAATGGAGCAGTGCGGATCTCATGAGTGAAAGGCGAGGAGGAACCCATATTGCTAAAAATCCCTTTCTCATTGTTCATCTCATCTAATGCTTTTTTTAAGTCTTCTAATTTGTAATCCCCAATTCTCGCCTCTTTGTCTCCATCCTTCTTTCCTCCAGTGCTTGCATGATGAGATTGAGTCTTTTTTGGGGCACTAGACTCTTCCTGGTCATTCCTGCGATCCTTGTTTTTAGGGTCTTCCTCGCGATGTTGGGATCGTTCGCGCTCTCGATTGAAAGGGGGTCTGTCCTCGCGATGATGGGACCGCTCACGCTCTCTCCGAGGAGAGGGGGGTCTGTCAATGCGACGATATGACCGCTCACGATCTTTTCGAGGTGATAAGGGTTGATGAGAACCCTTACTCTTATTTTTAGACCCTCCATCTCTATTGGCCTTGAGTTTCTCCAATTTGAGACGGAGATCGTGCTCACTGAGTTTCTTCCCAACTCGGTCAAAGACACTTACAGACCTTCCTTCTGATGAGGCGGGCTTCGCTTTCGATCCCTCCTTATCCATAGTAGCTACCTCCTCTTCCCAATCGGGGTTCGTCTGATCCGTCACCACATCATCAAAGTCCCCAATTAGCTTCTTAGTGGGACCCTTGCTACTTTCCACCTGGTGAGTTCGATCCCCTATCCTTGTATTCCTTTTAAAGCCCCTAGAACTGTGCCGCTTCTCCATCTTGGCCACCTTTTCTCTTACCTCGATCATTTGGTCACCGAGGCCTTTCAAAAATGTCATGACTTCGCCATTCAATGCCACCTGTTGGACAGGAGGTGTTTGCTCCTTCTCGAACTCATCCTCAATTTCCTCCACGATTCCTTCTTTACGCGCCTCGTTCTCTGGTAGGTGCTTCTTCTGGGGATCGTCCTTATTCTTCCTATGCGATCCTGGTTTCTCTCCTTCCCCGTTTCTCTTCTTGTGTGATTTAGTCATCGTTCTCCCAATCAATGACTGCCCCTCCTTCTAGCGCCAAATGTTATAGGGAGAATATTGTATAACAATATTTTGGAGGTTGCTGGATTAACGGAGCTAAATACGGATATAAAGCTTATAAAAGAAGAATTAGGGTTAGGGTTTATGTGTGTAAATGTGGCTGAGCTTGATAGGTGATTTTAAGGGTGAAGTGTTTCTCATCCATATCAAGGTGCCTACGTACCCTATTTATAGGGATCAAGCCATACGTAGTTCTTGGGTAGCAAGTTACCTAGCTGGGCTAGGGTTTTAGAGGATAAGTCATAGCCCAAGCCCACTCGTTTAGGGCTGATGTGGCAATGAGTTGTTGATCCTATCCATGATCCATGATTTATAGAAGGAAACCGATGGTCTCGCATGGACAAGAACGTGACCTCACAAGCGAGGCTAACAGAGATGCAGCATAAGCGAGGCATGCGACCTCGAGGGGTCGAGTCATGCGCAACGAACCCAAATGTAGAGATACTCATGTGACCTCACGGGATCTAGCCATGAGCCTTCTAACAGAGTGTGAGATAGCGATCCTGTGTTGATTTATAGTTATGATGAGAGCAAGTAGCGATCCCTTCATGGGAGTCATACCAAACGATCCCTTGTATTTGATAAGAAGCGAGATGGCCCTCTAGTTAGGCTGGGCTGATTCCAATAGTGGGTTTTTAGTGACCCAATCTTCATCTTCGAGGCCCATTGTAGATAATGAACCATTAATTTATCTAATTAAATCACAATAACTATTATGCCAGATTTGGGCATAACATTAGTAATTGTGTAATTTGTGATTTTTTGTGATGAATTTGTTGTGGTGATTTTTTCCTGAACTGGTGGTGATTTTTGGGGTTTGTGGGAGGCGGTGTCGCCATAAGTGTTCACTAAAGGTGACGGTCGATGTACTGCAGTTTGATAGGACGGTGCTGTGATAATTGCAAGGATAAACAATTAAATCATCAGCCTAAATGATAAAAATCATCAATTCTCTTTTAATTTTCATTTTAAGGATTCTCATTTCAGAGCGACCCATTAAATTTAAACTCTAGTTATGTATTAAAGTGAAGAAAAAGAGTGAAACAATATTTTATTATTAGAAACAAGTAAGGAATCACTTTTGGTAAATTATAAATAAGTTATGAGAGGATCATTCTAACTTTTTAAGAACCCCTGGATTAATGATGGAGCTCCCGTTTGTACGATAATGTAGCTAACCTATTGGAGTGGCTCTAATCATGCAAGGTTGCTCGTGCATAATCATACGAGGAATATTTCAAAAGCACAAACAAATCGTGATGGCCGGATTCTCAAAAGTTCCAAAACCACATTTGATCAAATACATATTCTTACAATTCGTAGATAAGTAGTAATCAACAAGAAATGAATGTATAAACTGAGCTGAATCATCATTGATAAAATTATATTTACAGAACAATTGTTTTCATTCTCTCTTGAGAGAGAATGATTAGAGAGAAAGAAAACTAAAGTGATTACATTGTGAATTGACTAAATGGAAATGAAAGCATAAGATCTATATTTATACTACACTAATGCTAGCTATATGAATGTGATAATTCTAACAAACTAATAACAGAATCTGATGTGGAAGTCCAGCTGTACACACTGCAGTCCAGCAAAGCTCCAGCAGAGCAAGACAAGTAAGCAAGTAGTCCAGCAACTTATATCTCAACATCCCCCCTCAAGTTGGAGGTGGGAGAAGAAGCGAAAACCTTCAACTTGGAACTCTGGCAAAAAATCCAACTCTAGCAAGTAAGCGTCCTTGACAGGACTCGAAACTCTTTCGATGATTATGCACACACCACCTTCCAGGACACATAGGAAGAGGTCTTGAAAGCAACTTCGTGACAACATTCAGTAGAACAGAACTTAGAAACTTATAATAGAGTTTAGAATTTAGAAATCCACAAGGATTTAGAAGGCTGTCAATGCAGCAATCTCAGAGAAATTTGTTGCCAAGATATATGGTCAACAATCAGAACACAAAGCAGAAAATATGACCTCGCAGAGTCATCAAACTCGAACGGCCATATCAGAAAAAAAATGATCACAAAAGCAATCATAAAATACAGATTTCAGTTTAGTAACCTAACAAAGTAGGCTTAGAACTCACCAAGGAGCTTAGAAACATAACTCACTAAAGAGTTTAGAATCAGAACAATATTTCAGAGAAAGAATTTTTTCAGAGAAACGTGAGTGCGACATATTATCGAACACTTGATAGGAAAAAAACAAACCGGAATTAGAGTTCACAACGATGATAAACGATAGGTGTATAGATGATCAATCACAACAAGATCACTGATAGATGATTGTATGAACATGAACAAACAAGATTAGGAAGAACAAAAATACTGAAAATGAACAGGATTTAGAGAATTTGCTGAAACAAACTCTTGATTTTAGCAGATAAGAATAGTGTTTGTTTGTTATCGATCAAGAATATTGAAGAACAATTTCAAGAACACAGTTTCGTTTAGCACAATTATCAAACAGATAATACGCATGAAAATAGTGTTGAACTCAGTAAGAGATCACAGAAACAATCAATCTACTATTACGTAATAGTAAAAAAAACTGAAGATTCTTGAATCTTATCAATTGAGATTCCGAAGAAAATTACTAACTCAAGATAGAATAACAGAACACAATATCTCGTAGTAAAAGATGATATGGATGACACCTGACGAATTTGAGCTTCGGAGATGAAGTTAACAATGGAGTTTTAGTATCAACGGAGCAGAACATCAACAACACAAGTTCTGATCTATCGGGAGAGATGATCGGAGAGAATCGGAGAGATGATCGAATAACAACACTGAATTTGGGGAAGAACGAACAAACATGACGCCGATCGACACCGTCGGCTCTGATACCATCTTACAATTCGTAGATAAGTAGTAATCAACAAGAAATGAATGTATAAACTGAGCTGAATCATCATTGATAAAACTGTATTTACAGAACAATTGTTTTCATTCTCTCTTGAGAGAGAATGATTAGAGAGAAAGAAAACTAAAGTGATTACATTGTGAATTGACTAACTGGAAATGAAAGCATAAGATCTATATTTATACTACACTAATGCTAGCTATATGAATGTGACAATTCTAACAAACTAATAACAGAATCTGATGTGGAAGTCCAGCTGTACACACTGCAGTCCAGCAAAGCTCCAGCAGAGCAAGACAAGTAAGCAAGTAGTCCAGTAACTTATATCTCAACACATATGGGTATAATTATATGGGGGTATAAGTATGTAAAAGGGGACAAAACAGGGAAACTTCGAAAAATTATATTTAAGAACCGATAGTGTAGCCAAAAGAAAAAAGATGTGGTATCATGCATGCATGTGGAAGGTCCACCGAAGCGAGAAGAAAATGAAAAACTCAAAAGGGAAGTTATGGATAAAATCAAAGGTTGCAAACGGAGAAGCACACATGCCATGTAAAAACGGCCATGTAATGATAATTTGAGTGATGGTGCTTTTAATATATCGCCAAAATCCCATTGAGAATCAGTAACAACGTCAATGGGTTCCGTGTTTGCATCAATAAATGCATGGAAGAACACAAGAAACATATATATGTGATTTACATACACACTCTGGATGACTTGTATACACATCAAGGGTACTGATCAAAAAGTTGATCCAGCTCAGTTGCCAAAAAAATGCAACTGCCTGGACTAGATGAGTTGAAGTGCTCAGCAACAGAAGAGTGCAATACGTAGGATCAATAAAGTACATGAGGATTTTCAGACTACGAGTCATTAATTCTTGCCTCAACCAAAAATGATGGTGTCACCAATTTCAGAGAAGTGCAAATGATGTCAGATAGATGATTATGTCAAAGCATCAGGTAAGAGCATCTCCAATGGTGTTGACTAAATTGGTTGGCTAAAATTATATAAAATATTGATTATGTAAAATTTACTGAACCTGTAAGGCGTTGTGCTCCGATGGTATTGGCTATAATGATTGGCTATTTTTTAAAAATGGTATGTTATTATTATTTCAAGTTGTTATAAATAGAATGCATTATTTTATTATGGTAATAGATGATGTGGAATCTTCTTACAGGTCTCTAGAGGTTCGACAAATATAGCCAACATCACGGGATTAGCTAAATTTTTAGACAACATTAATGTATGGTTGGAGTGGAGAATTTTTTACATATTCTCTATAAATTTTATTTATGGTATTAATTATCCAATTTTACCTAAGGGTTTTGGAGGGTTGGAGATGCTCTAAGGGTGGAAGAAAAAAAAATTGAAGGCATCCAAAATGAGATCACAATTTGAAACAGCAGTCTAAAATTCCGATGAGACCAAAAAGGAAGTGTTTGTCTAACAGTAGAGTATTCAGTCAATTGGGTGCAATTTGCAAACGTGTTAAACTAAGCTAGTCTTCCAACCACCAACTCAAAGCAGAAAAAAGAAGTAACTGAGTGTCCCCAGCCTAACTTTTTTCGAACAAATAACATGTATGCTAATAGTTAAAGCTGGGAAGAAGTCCACAAAGAATCAGAAAATCAGCAAACTACTACAGCTGATATCGAGAAAGAATGTTTCCTAAAAGAAGAAACGGTCAGACATGTGGTTGGGTTTGATCAAAAAGAAATTAAAAAAGAAGGAGTAACTGCAAGGGAAGAATCAAAAGAAGTAGAACCTGGAAAAGCGAGAAAAATTGATAGAAGCAGCACCCTTAGATGAACTAAAATCTACAACCTAAATCTCTTCATCATAATCACTCTGTACAACATCATGATTGGACTAGTCCTGAAAACATGTGATATGTGTGAGTTAACTTGAACTATCTCCAACTCGGTTTCAGAATTCACTCTCCAAGTTGTTGCTGAAAAATAAAGGAAGCAACCATGCTTTTGATAGGTGTAAACAAAGCTTTGCTGATTTGAAAATGGAATGCTTACAATTGATATTAAAAACCAACGATGAGTACATGACTATATAGTCTTCACAGAATCATTCAGATCCCTACAAACCGAGGATATCAAGTCCGAATGTTTCTCTAATTTATTTGATCTGATTTCCTAAACAAAAGCAATTACAACGTTCACACCAAAGACGTTGATTTATTCATAATTAAATAAAATAAACATGTTTAGATTAAATAATTCCAACATACTCCCCCTTAATCTAAACATACTTGAGACTCCTGACTCCCAACAATTCTCTCATTTTCTCGAATTTTGCCATTGCTAGTCCTTTAGTCAATATGTATGCCCTCTGCTCGTTTGTACTGACATGTTTAATGACAATCAACCCCTTCTCGACGCAATCACGAATGAAATGATACCGCATATCAATATGTTTATTCCTTCCATGAAACACTGGGTTTTTAGCTAGGTCCACAGCAGGCCTGTTGTCAATGTACAAGGTGACTGGCCCTGGTTTGATATCCATAATGTGAGTGATATTTCAAATTATACCTAACCGCAAGCGCACGGTGTCTATTTCTAGTACATATGGCAAGCGGGTCGAATCCATAAGAAGACAGGTTCTACTAATTCCTTTTCAGTAATCGCTAATTGTTTCAGGGACAAACGATTATTGGAGAATATTAATTAACTAATTAAACAAGATTAACACTAATTAAACAGATGATAAACAAATTATTTAAAACCTAGGGCAATCAGGTCCACCATGCTTACACAATTGGCTCTTAAGCTAAAGCAATCAATGTGATTCTATAACTAGAGTATGTTAATCTCTTTCAAGCATTAACACTCTCGAAACATTCAACACAATTAACCACTTTTAGTAATTCAATCAATCAGGTAATTAGAGTAAAGTTAATCTCTTCCAAGAATTAACGCTCTCAGAAATCCAATGATGCTTCCGCACTCAAATTCAATTCTGCTAATCGTATGTGTGCCTCTAGTAAGTAAATCTCTCGATCCATACCCCTATTTGCATATAATTAATCCATGATATTGGCCAATTACATAAATTAATGATTAAAACATATCAATCAGAATTAACCATAACCGATCAAACCACTATGAAAATCATGCCAATATTAGTGCAAACATGGCTTCCCTTTAAGCCCTATAAATAACTACTCGCTAATAATTAAACAAGTAAAACAACTAATAAAACAAGAAAACATAATTAAACTAATAAGAACAAATAAAAGATTAAGAGAACAAAACCTTCAAACTTCAATGTTGTCACCCAAAAGAAGAGTCATGGTGTTTCTCTACATCTCCAATTAATAATACTAATCTACTCTAAACTATATTATCTGATCTAATATTACATCCTTAATAATTTGCATCCTTCATAATGTGTCCCAAGATGTGTTTATATAGCCTCTTGATTTAGCCTCTAAGCAATTGCCTTCTTAGAGTTGGAATAGAAGATGACAAGTTTCCAAGCTTGAATAGAAATAAGAATTGCAAGTTCCATGTGTAGATCTGATTCTGGAATGTTCTAGCCGCCCAAAGCAATTACCATACTTATTAGAAGTAGGAAATATAGCAATTTCCTTGTCAAAGTTGAATTTCTGCAGTTCGGCACAAAATACGTTTCCTAAACTGATTCTGTTTTTAAGGAAAATTCGTAGCTGACTTTTCTTCAATATTTCTGGGCTGTTCCATTTGTAATTGGACATCTGAACCACTTTAGAATGATAGAGAATCTCATTAGCTTCGCGTGGACAGTAAGATCGTCCAAAACAGACTTGTAGAACTCAAGATATGGCCAAAACAGTGAATCAGCAATCTGGCAGAATTTTTCAGGGGCAACCTGCGCCCATCAGTCTGTTCTTCGCGCAACCTGCGCCCACCACGCGCAACTTGCTCGTGCAAGACCTGTTCCATGTTGTGGAAAATCTCCCAAGCTTCACGTGGGCAGTAAGATCGCTGAAAACGGACTTCTAGAACTCCAGATATGTCCAAAACAGTGTAGACTGCGCAACCGTCTCAGAAATCCGAATTTTAATCAATTTATTCTCCAAAAACGATAGAAGCATCAACCTTAATCAACATTCTCGTAAATCTGCACAACTAAACAAAACACATCAAAACCACCACAAACTTGAGTCCAAGACAATCAATTTAAGCCGATATGGAACGCTCCAAGTGGATATAAACTCCACTTATCACACCCCCAAACTTAAACCGATGCTTGTCCTCAAGCATAAACAATTACAACTAACTAACTAACTAGTACCACTTCCGTAGGTGATCACGGTTGCATTTGGCATATGCAACAAGCCCTTTAAACCCCTAGGCAACCCTAGTGGACGAGTAAGGTCTCGTGAGGGCCTATAGTGAATGTACCCACAAAATCCATGTAACCTAATGCAATACAATGCATGAATGCAACTAATATGAAAATGCAAATAATCTAGTACTAATATCCTACCATACCTTCAAATCCTCTCATGCCATATCAACTTAAGAATCAAAGTAAATACGCAATGTCTTGGTGTCGAAAGTGCAAGTATTCACATAGTCTACTCAATGAACATGCATAAATTCTCACAAGTCCATGTCAAGTGTAAGAATAAGTTAGTAAACATGCTAAGCCTACAAGAGTACATCTTTGAGACAAAACTCGGGATCTCATACGCAAAAACAAGCAAACACTCACAATCCACTCACAAAAGAATATTCACTCAAGAACAACGGTAAGTGTATCACTCAATTCCAACAAAATCATAAACATGCTTGACATTTGGTATCAATCTAACTCTTAACACAACATACATCAATGAAAATAATCAAAAGGTCTTTATTTGGGTTGTAATGGGGCTAGGGACAAGGTATGTCAAATAAGCCAAAACAGGTGAAGTGTCAAAAGCTAGTAAGAACTATAATAAACCATACACAACACCCTACTTTCCCCCCACACATAATTTTACTATTCTTCTTCCAACAAAAACGCTCGATTAGTCGACTAGAGTAGGATCACAACAAACACAAATATGCTCTCATAATATATATTTTTCCTGTTTTTTTTTCTCTTTTTTCTTTTTTTTTCTTTTTTTTTTCTTCTTTTTTTTTCTTTTTTTTTTCGAGAGCTAGATAAAACAATAATATAAACAATAACAATGATCCCACAATTTTATTACACATGCCGACTATCAAGTAAACAAACCCAATTTCAATATTTCCCCCAAAAGTAAGACCAACAATAAACCCCTCCTTGCACACCTTATTACTCCCTTAAGCACTCTACTAGCCTTTGACAATGTGGGTTCAAATTAATGTAAGGCCAATACAAGAAAAAGGTCTAGGCAAGTAACGTGGTATGTCACCGAAAAATAGGATTAAGCTCAACGGGTTAACTAGTTGATCATGTAAATTTGGTGTGGTAATATGGGAAAATATACGGTTATTCCTAATTGCCTTTATCATTTTAATCGTCAAATAATGTCATGCGTTTCAAGAAAGACCTCAAACAACTGCTAGCAATGCAAACAATCCGTGGACACTCAAGCAAACGAATAACTTGCAATAAATATGCAATATGGCTCAAAATCTCACTTGGTGGAAAAACATACTCAATCCCAAGCAAAAATCTCTCTAATGCACCGACTTGTATTCAAAGCATGCAAACTAAATCAACTTGCACATATTCATGTCCTTCTAATCACTTACAACATTCAATAAGTCTACTAGCATCAGCCTACTAGTGTATGTGTGTGCACAAGAACAAAGCATATCACTTCTCAATCAAAAGCGTCAACAACACAAAATTCCTATCAAGCATGGGTGCAAATGCAACTATTATGGACTCACATGATAATAATACGAACAAACATGCATGAATTACAACTAAAATGCAAACATGATATCCTACATGAACACATAATACAACAACTACTAATCCCTCAAACCACCCCCAAACTTAAAAGATTCATTGTCCGCATTGAATGAAAGTAAATAGGAGGGATAGTAGGAAACATACCTAATCATCGAAACACATGGGTTGCCTCCCACAAAGCGCTTCTTTAACATCAATAGCTTGACCTCCTCAAAAATACTCCGGTAAAGGCGTAATATCCACTTTCTCGATCATAAACTCGCCACCACAAAAAGTATCAAGAACATCTGTGGTTGTCTTTATCCTGCAGAAAGTCTCCAAACAAGCATCAGCAAAATAAAATATGTCATTAATAAGCAATAGAGAATTAAGTGCTTGTGCAGTTTTGGAAAACTTTGTGATAAAACAGCGATAAAATTCAACACCACGAAAATATTGAACTCCCTTGACATAAGGTGGAGGTTCTGGTGGTGGCTTTTCTTCACTCCTCACTTTCACTGGAGTCATTCGGACATCTTGGCTTATCACATCATTGGCTAATAAGACACTTCCATCTTCTCCCTCTTCTCGAGCTTGAAAGGTATGAGCTACTTTGTATGGATCCTCAACCAGAATTTGAGAAATATCATCTTGGACAATATTTGTTATCACATCAACCTTGAAATAAGTGTTCTTGAGCAAAGAAGCCTTGTAAGTAGAGGCTAGATCGAGAGCAAATTTATCAATACATGGTAGCTTAGGCACAGGTTGTGGAAGAGAAACAACAACCATCTCTGTATTGCTTTCCTTTGTAGCCTCATCATCAGTCACATTGTTCTCGGTAACAGCAACATCATTGATCTCGTCATCGGTGGCATGCTCCTTCTCTTTATCAATGGCCTCATCATCAACATACATGGAAAAACTATCATATTCCTGATCGCTTGTGAGATTGATAGCAATCAGGTCCTCTTCGGATCGGATAGATGATGATGGTAAATAGTCGAGCTGCCCTGTAGTAGAAGAGTTAGCCAACTGTGCAATTTGAGATTCAATCGCCAAACTTTGAGTTTCTAATTCTTCAAAACTCTTTAGCAGTTTATTCAAGATATCCCACATCTCATTTGTCTGATCAGCTTGTACATCTACACTGGGTTGAGAAACATGTAGATCTTCTTGTAGAGGAGGATATTGATATTCTTGCTGTGGCGGTTGCTCATATGACTGATAATATTGTTGCTCAAACTGTTGCTGATTATGATATGAAAAATTTTGAGCAACATTGTCCTGGTAGTATAAATCTGGTTGATTCACGCATTCTTGATCAAAAGTGTTTGAATACTGATTGTACCCATATCCTTCTTCAAAAGAACTCATTTGTCCCAACTGAGCACTCTGAGAATTATAGAAATTGTAAGAGCATTCAAAACCATAGTGACCCTGCACACCGTAAATTTGACAGAAGTTGTAAGTTTTAGGGGCCACTTGTGACATCTCATTGATACTCATTGGACGCATAGTGGGCTCTGTAGGGCTGAATGAGGCAATTTCTCGAGTATATGCCTCTACTCGGGAAGAGAGTAGTGCCAAAGTATCAACTTCACCCATAGTAACCTGTAAACACTCAACAAAGCCAAGAAAACGTAAAACCTGCCTCAATTGGAACAAAAGTTCCAATGAGACAATGGAAACAATCTAAACAACTAAATTAAAATCAATAGAAACTCGTTGTCTCCCCGGCAGCGGCGCCAAAAACTTGATATGTCAAATTATACCTAACCGCAAGCGCACGGTGTCTATTTCTAGTACAGATGGCAAGCGGGTCGAATCCATAAGAAGACAGGTTCTACTAATTCCTTTTCAGTTATCGCTAATTGTTTCAGGGACAAACGATTATTGGAGAATATTAATTAACTAATTAAACAAGATTAACACTAATTAAACAGATGATAAACAAATTATTTAAAACCTAGGGCAATCAGGTCCACCATGCTTACACAATTGGCTCTTAAGCTAAAGCAATCAATGTGATCCTATAACTAGAGTATGTTAATCTCTTTCAAGCATTAACACTCTCGAAACATTCAACACAATTAACCACTTTTAGTAATTCAATCAATCAGGTAATTAGAGTAAAGTTAATCTCTTCCAAGAATTAACGCTCTCAGAAATCCAATGATGCTTCCGCACTCAAATTCAATTCTGCTAATCGTATGTGTGCCTCTAGTAAGTAAATCTCTCGATCCATACCCCTATTTGCATATAATTAATCCATGATATTGGCCAATTACACAAATTAATGATTAAAACATATCAATCAGAATTAACCATAACCTATCAAACCACTATGAAAATCATGCCAATATTAGTGCAAACATGGCTTCCCTTTAAGCCCTAGAAATAACTACTCGCTAATAATTAAACAAGTAAAACAACTAATAAAACAAGAAAACATAATTAAACTAATTAGAACAAAGAAAAGATTAAGAGAACAAAACCTTCAAACTTCAATGTTGTCACCCAAAAGAAGAGTCATGGTGTTTCTCTACATCTCCAATTAATAATACTAATCTACTCTAAACTATATTATCTGATCTAATATTACATCCTTAATAATTTGCATCCTTCATAATGTGTCCCAAGATGTGTTTATATAGCCTCTTGATTTAGCCTCTAAGCAATTGCCTTCTTAGAGTTGGAATAGAAGATGACAAGTTTCCAAGCTTGAATAGAAATAAGAATTGCAAGTTCCATGTGTAGATCTGATTCTGGAATGTTCTAGCCGCCCAAAGCAATTACCATACTTATTAGAAGTAGGAAATATAGCAATTTCCTTGTCAAAGTTGAATTTCTGCAGTTCGGCACAAAATACGTTTCCTAAACTGATTTTGTTTTTAAGGAAAATTCGTAGCTGACTTTTCTTCAATATTTCTGGGCCGTTCCAGTTGTAATTGGACATCTGGACCACTTTATAATGATAGAGAATCTCGTTAGCTTCGCGTGGACAGTAAGATCGTCCAAAACAGACTTGTAGAACTCAAGATATGGCCAACACAGTGAATCAGCAATCTGGCAGAATTTTTCAGGGGCAACCTGCGCCCATCAGTCTGTTCTTCGCGCAACCTGCGCCCACCACGCGCAACTTGCTCGTGCAAGACCTGTTCCATGTTGTAGAAAATCTCCTAAGCTTCGCGTGGGCAGTAAGATCGCTGAAAACGGACTTCTAGAACTCCAGATATGTCCAAAACAGTGTAGACTGCGCAACCGTCTCAGAAATCCGAATTTTAATCAATTTATTCTCCAAAAACGATAGAAGCATCAACCTTAATCAACATTCTCGTAAATCTGCACAACTAAACAAAACACATCAAAACCACCACAAACTTGAGTCCAAGACAATCAATTTAAGCCGATATGGAACGCTCCAAGTGGATATAAACTCCACTTATCAGTGACTAAGTACTCGTTGAAGCCAGATTGCTTGGCATGCTGTAGTTGTGGCGGTCATAAATTCTGCTTCACACGACGAGAGTGCAACGCACCGCTGTTTTGAGAGACCCAGGTGATCAAGTTTTCATCAAGATAAAATTCCATACCTCCTATGCTCTTCCTATCATCCATACTACCAGCCAAATCATTGACTGAAAAACCAGATAGAATATAGTTCCCACGACCTTCTGTATAGATCAAGCCATATTGCAAGGTGCCCTTCACATATCGACAAATTCGCTTTATAGCATTCAAGTGGAGTTCAGTAGGTCTTTTCATGTAACGACTGACTAACCCTACTGCATAGGCGATATCAGGTCGTGTATGAACCAAGTACCGCAGTCCACCAACTATGCTTTTGTATTACGTTACAGGCTTGCCATATTTGTCTGCATTGAGTTGTAGTTTATGCTCCATGGGATATTTGACCGGATTGCACTCGCTAATTCCAGCATTTTCATGTACCTTCTTAGCATAAGATGACTGCCTTAGTTTGATGTATCCCTTACCTTGATTAACCTCCAAGCCCAGATAATAAGACAACTTTCCAAGGTCCGACATGTCAAATTCTCTACTCATCTCCCCCTTGAATTTGACAAGGTTGGACAGATTTGTTCTAGTAACTAACAAATCGTCAACGTACATATATACCTACGATCAAAAAGATTCTTTCCCATCCCTTTTCGTGTAAACGGCATGTTCAAATGGGCATTTAATAAAACCCAGCTTCAATAGGCACTGATTCAGTCGAGCATACCATGCCCTTGGGGCTTGACTAGTCAATACAGAGCCTTTAATAATTTGTAGACCTTGTGCTCCTGTCCTTGCTTTACATAACCCTTTGGTTGTGCCACATAAACTTCCTCCTGTATTATGCCATTCAAAAATGCAGATTTAACGTCAAGGTGGTGAACTTCCCAATCATGCTTGGCTGCAAGTGCTAAAAGTAATCGTACTGTTTCCAATCTGGTCACAGGTGTAAACACTTCTTCATAATCGACATCATGCTGTTGCACATAACCCTTTGGCACGAGGCATGCCTTATGTTTGATTACTTTTCCATTGATGTCCTTTTTCACTTTGTATACCCATTTGAGACCTATGGGTTTTTGTCCTTTTGGCAGGTCCGTCAATTCCCAAGTCTGATTTTTCTCTATGGAATTAATTTCTCCATCCATTGCTGCCTTCCAAACGTCCCTCTTTTTGCTTGTTCAAAAGAGACTGGCTCATCTATTCCCATGAGAAGCAGATGTTTAGATTAAATATTTCCAACAGCTTTTACACAAGGCAAGCGTAGTTAATTAAATTTTTTATTAAAGTTGTTGCTTTGAAATGACCCAAGTGGCGTGATGTATCCTAATGATCAGCAACACTTAATAGTAAAATTGCAGAAAAAGTAGTTTTGAAACATACACTACATCATAAATCGTGAGAAGAAGAATTGAAAATTAAAGGCAAAGCAATTGAATTATAGTGGAAGCAGCTCTTCAAATTCATTAACGGAGAAGGACAGACGTTGAAACTTGAAACATCCAGTAATCTAAAGACTGGCAACATAAATCAGCGTCTACATACAGGGAATTTCTCCAACCATTTTATAGGGACAAAATTAATAAACCTCTAGCTCTAGAAAAATCCATTTGGTGAGCCTCTCATCATGATGGAGATGCAAGTCAGGATACAATCATTATTCATAATACAAAAAATTGTAAAAAAGTAGCCTCCAAGTATTTAACAATCTAAAAATATGGTTGCAGATCAAGGATATAATCCGGCCAAAATTTGACAAAACTCAGCATACATTGATTGTTTATGTATGACTTGACTCAACCCAATTGATATGGTTTTCGATCTCAGTCAAAAATTTATGTACAGTACGACTCTATGGCTGGATGTTGCTAAGTCTTTCGCGTGTTGATTCATGTATGATGGGTACAAAGCAGCGAGAACGTCATTTTGAAATTTATAGAAGATTTCAACAAAATAATAGAAACAACACCGGAATTTATATAATAGCATCGGAGATGAGCAAACCCTTTAACTAAAATTTTAAATAACTTACCAAAATTGAAAATTATACATAATATGATAAAAATTCATCACTCCAATGGTACATTTCCCTTATCTAAAATTTTAGTCAATCCTCTATATTTTTTTCAATATTGGTCATATTTGTTGAAGCTCTACAGATCTTAAATTAAATGTCATGTCATTTTTTGACCGTTTTCTTCCAATAATTTGACAAAATAATAATAATATCTTTTTTGAAATTTAGCCAATCAAATTAGCCAATGTCGTTGGAGATGCTCTAAAACTCACCGTGTAAATTTGGTGGAGTAGAATACTTGTCTACGTCTCTCCAGAATCCTAATTGAAGTGAAGAAATCATGGGAGCAGCCTTTGTGTATACCAAAATTGAGTTTATCCGGTAAGATCGAACTTTGTAAACATTTCGTCGCTCTAACAGGCACATATAGTAAACAGATTGGGTTATTTGGGTGAATTTATTTTTCAGAAAAGTTAACTTATTTTAAGAAATAAATTAAGATTTCTAATTTTAATTAAAAAAACATTTTTTTTCTTGCAATTTATGAAATCTCAAACATATATTAAATACTTGTATAATTTTTTTTTTATCAAAATATGAAATTTTTCCAAAAAATAAATTTATAAGAACTTATTTTAAGGTAAGCCAAACATCAATCTTTTATTTCAAATCTCATCACCAGTTGCAAGCCAATCCAAAAACACAATTGGATCAAAAGGTGCACTGGCTATTTTTTGATATGTCATGTTGGAATTTATGGGTGATAGCATAGAGACAACTTAACTATATTTCCCTGTACTTAGTTTTTACTAAGTTAAATGAACATACTGTCACAGTCAGAGTATGTCTTCGTATTCAAATAATTGCTGTCATGTAATAATTGTATGATTTGGGAGAAGTTCACACATTTGTTCAAGCCTCAAGGAATACTTCAAGAAGATAGCAATAATAAAAGTTACTGTGTTCTTGACAGTAAAGTTACAAGAAGACAAATGTTGCAAAGTCACGACAAAGCTACATCTGACATCAACATTGGCTGAAGCAAGAGACAGTGACATTCTCACACTTGACAACAAGTCTGGAGTTCCGACAGCAACATTGGCGGGAGCTCGTACTGTCAACCACTGAATATTCTTTTGACAGCAGACTCTGCGGTTAAGGTTACTGTCACCTTGAATTATTTGAAATGGGCATTTCTCAGTCAAAGCCCGTGACAGGTTACATGTTCAAAAGTTACTGTGTTCTTGACAGTAAAGTTACAAGAAGACAAATGTTGCAAAGTCACGACAAAGCTACATCTGACATCAACATTGGCTGAAGCAAGAGACAGTGACATTCTCACACTTGACAACAAGTCTGGAGTTCCGACAGCAACATTGGCGGGAGCTCGTACTGTCAACCACTGAATATTCTTTTGACAGCAGACTCTGCGGTTAAGGTTACTGTCACCTTGAATTATTTGAAATGGGTATTTCTCAGTCAAAGCCCGTGACAGGTTACATGTTCAAGAAACAGATTTGCTGCAACACACTATCGTTTGTAGCAGACCTGCAAGACTACGACAGAAGCTTAAGAGATTCACAAGATAAGGCTGGTCAATTCGAGGAGTATGTAATATCCACATCTACTAGAATTGTATTAGCTAGAAATAGAAAGAATCTAGGTTGCTTTACTTATAAGGTTTATCCTGTCTGTATAGCAATTTGGGAAAGTCACATGGGTGTGTAAATTGTAATGAGCTGCCACTTGAAAACGACAGCAGCTCAACACCCCATGCGATAGAGACAACATAGTATCTTAGTCTACTTAGATACATCTTAAACCGTGATAAGTGGATTTTATATCCACTTGGAGCGTTCCATATCGGCTTAAATTGATTTACTTGGTCTCAAGTTTGTTGTATTTTTGATGTGTTTTGTGTAGTTGTGCAGAGTTGTAGCTATCGGTTAGTGTTGGTGTTTCTAATCGATATTAGAATGGAATTAAGCATTGGAATGAAGATTGGATACTTGTGTTATGCTACCAAGGAGTTACATGTGTCATGGTATATTGAAGATGTTAGCTAATGCAAAAGAAACGGAGGAGAAAGGAGCAATTTGTGTAAATTTCGGATTTTCTGTGTAGGTTGCGCAGTCTATACTGTTTTGGCCATATCTGGAGTTCTAGAAGTTCATTTTCAGCGATCTTACAGCTCACGCGAAGCCTGGGAGATTTTCTACAATATTGGACAGAAAGCATGGGGCGCTGCGGCCTGGGTAGGGCGCTGCGGCCTGGGTAGGGCGCTGCAGCGCGGGAACCCTTCTGAAAATTATAAAATTTTGTCCTAAAAATCCTGATTTACTGTTTTGGCCATATCTTAAGTTCTACAAGTCCGTTTTGGATGATCTTACTGTCCATGCGAAGATAACGAGATTCTCTATCATTCTAAAGTGGTTTAGATGTCCAAATACAAATAGAACGGCCCAGAAATTCTGAAGAAAAGTCAGCTACGAATTTTCCTTAAAAACAGAATCAGTTTAGGAAACGTATTTTGCAAAAATTCTATTTTAACTCTATTTTGGGGAATTTCTTGCTGGGCAAGGCTCCTAGAGCCTGTAAAAACACATCCAACCCTTGTAATTTGTATCCTTAGGAGAAGAACCATTATATATCAATTACTTAGTTTTATTTGTATCTTTTCATACTTTGTTTATATCATGGTTTCATCAGATCCCATGATGATGAGAGGTTCGATTATGAACTAATTGTTGTCATGGGATTCTAACGGATTTATTTATGGAGCTTTAGTATCTTGATGCTTTAAAGATCTGTGTGATGTATATCTGATATCCTCGTATGGTTATGCGTAATTGTTAGATGTGTAGCTAACATCTAATCTGTTAATCTCTTGTGAAGTGAAAGTGGATCTTGAGATTTAGAACTTTCCAAGCTAGCATTGGTTCATGATTTTTTATCAACATGATTCGTAGTATGAGATGAGAATACTTATATTGCCCTATGTGATCAATGTGGATAACTTGTTCTTCAACCGTTATGTTTTCAAATTCTATAGACATATAGGGTCTAAGCATAATTGGTGTCTATTCATCTTCTATCTCTTTTGTGGGTGTATGTTTAGTTTGGTATACGTATACTGAGAGGTAGCGTGTACTTGTTTCGTGTTATCCGATCAGATATCGTAAACATTGCAGATAGTGATTAAAGGCGTCAGATCTAAGCAAAGTATTTAATGAAGTTAGGATTCCATGTTTTCTCTTACAGTAGTAATTTGATTCCAATTCTCGTTAGTTAGTTAGTTAATTCTTAGCTTGTTAATTTACTTCTTAGTTAGTTTAGTTTATTAAACCAAAAAATTGTTATTTGTCTTAGCAGTGAATAATAATCATACATTGTTGCATAGGTACATCTACTGAATTAAAACCATAACCAGATCTCTGTGGGAACGAACTTGACTTATTCATATATTACTTGTGACCACGTACGCTTGCGTGATTTTGTGTTAACAATTTTTGGCGCCGCTGCCGGGGATCATCGGTGTTTTAGCTTTGGTTTATGTGCTTGTCAATAGTGGTCGTTAGCGTTCACTGACTCGGATTTCTTACTTAGTTAGTTTGTTCGTAGTGTTTCAGGTAATTGTCAGAGAGCATTGCGTTGAAGATGGATTTTCTAAATTACTATGGAGTTCAGCAGGTGGTTAGTTTTTGTGAGCTATGTGCGGGCGCACATGAGACGTATCAGTGCTGGAGCAACCAAGGTGGTATTCAACAACCTCCGCAGCCTTATCAGCAGTATCAAGGTCAACAATATGAAGCACAGCCTTACTATCCTCAGAATATTCTGCAATAGCAGAACCAGAATTTTCTGCAGCAGCATGACCCGTGGCAATCTCAACCTCTGAGTTATGAGGAACAACCATATTTTCAATACCATCCTCAACAGTACCAGCAAGATGTTCCAGATATGTCATATTTCTTTGGTAGTGAAGAGTTTCAACATCAGCAACCTACTCCTAATTTTCATTCAGATGAGGTTGTAACTATGGAGGAGCTTAGGATGCTTGAAAAGAGTAATGAGGAAGGTCTCAAATCTTTGGAGATACTAGTTGCTCGAGCTGTGAGAGGCTTGGAACAAGAGAAATAGCAATTCATACTAGAGGCAATTCCAGAGAATAACGGTGACTTGGAGCAAGGTACTGCATGCATAATTGAGGAAGACAAATTCCAAGGTGAGGTGAGTGTTCACAAGCCATGTGAGGAATTTGATCATGCTAGTGTGGTGGATTATTTGGAAAGGGCACAATTTGAGACAGACACTGATGAGCTGCACAAATTTCAAGAATTGGTATGTGCGTACCAAGAGGCTGATGAACATGGGAAAGATGCAGGTCTTCTACTTGTCTCAGAGTTTAAAGATGGAGGTAGCGCATTAGAGCCAATGGAGGAAGTTCTCTTTGAGGAACCAAAGGCTTCAGCAACTTACAATTACCCTCCTCCATTATATTCAAGCGAAGCCCGCGAATGTGTGTTGTTCTACAAATTGACAGATTTTGGGTCAACAGATGAAGGCATTGGAATAGGACAGAGTTGTTACACGAATAGGCCAAGCGAGGAGAAAGGGCAGAAAGTGTGCCGTCATGATGACGATGAAGTCTCGCGAAGAGATGACCAAGCCAACTATTATCATCCTTAATGGAGGCTTGGACGTAGTCAAGCTAATTGACTCTAAACAAGCGCTTCGTGGGAGGCAACCCACGCTTTTCGGCATTTTTATTTAGGCATGTTTCATACTATCCTTTGTATTGCCTTCCATTGAGTATTCTAAGTTTGGGGGTGGTTTGGGGATAAGTAGTGTGTGGTAGTTATTTATGTCAGTGTGTTCATATAGATATCATGTTTTGCCTAGTAGGTGTAATTCATGCATGTATGTTCGTATTATTTATGTTTGTTTCATGTAGGACATTCTGTTATTTTTGTTTTATTTTACCATATGAGTTCATTTAGTTGCATTTGCATGGCATGCATTTTTTTTATGATCCCTTAGAATGAGCTAATTCTGATTGGTAGGTCGATGTCTAATTGAGTGTGGTAATGATGAATAGAGGGTTGATTTATAGTTCCTAGGAATTGACTTGCAAGTTACGGGAACAAAACTTTTACACAGTCTCATTGTTTGCTTTTGGGCTAGGTTAGGGTCATGCTTGTTTGGTTGTTTTGAGATTTAATCACTTAATTATATTTAGAATTTTCGTTATTCCCTTGATGGCGTAGGAGCACTAAAGTCTAAGTTTGGGGGAAACCAGGGATTTCATTCTAGTTGTAATTATTAATTGTCAATAATGGCTAGGCGTCAAATGGCTAGTAGCCCGCTCATATTTATATGAGTAGTCTAGGGTTGGAAATGAGAAAGGCTCATCCCAGATCGCAGAAAAAAAGAGTCATGTAAATAGTTAAATGTTTAAATGCAAAATTAACCACGAGTGAGCTCTTTAATACTCGAGTAATTAAGTCTGAGGGGACTTAGTCCTAGTAACCTAGAGCCCTTGTGGTTTGGGATTGCTGACCTAACGCTCGCTACATGGGTATTATTGTATAAGCCTTTTGGGGTCTCATTCATTGCACGGTTAAATACGCATGCGTATTATATTATGTGTCGTAGTGTAGTAATAAAGCATGAATTCCTGGCTAACTTGAATGAAGATGGATGTGTTCCTAGGTTATGAAGTGTTTACTGTCTATTCTATTTATAAACTTGTGATTGTCTTGGCGAAGAACATGTATGATTGTGATCTAGTTTAGAAAGTATTTCTGATGAGCATCGCACACACACAAATTTTTGTTCATGTATTGTTAGTATACGGGGACTTAGTCGAGCTCTATTTGGATTTAGTTGCATTCTTTGAGATATTTGCTTGCTAGTTGGTTTTGGTAAGTTTGAAGGGGATCTTTGCATTTTTCATATTAGTTGCATTCATGCATTGCATTGCATTGGATTTTGTGGGTACATTCGCTATAGGCCCTCACGAGACCTTACCCGTCCAATAGGGCTGCCTAGGGGTTTAAAGGGCTTGTTGCATATGCCAAATGCAACCGTGATCACCTACGGAAGTGGTACTAATTAGTTAGTTGTAATTGTTTATGCTTGAGGACAAGCATCGGTTTAAGTTTGGGCCGGGGATCATCGGTGTTTTATTTTTGGTTTATATGTTTATCAATAGTGGTCGTTAGAGTTCACTGACTCGGATTTCTTTTTCTCATCTATTCTTGTAGTTCGTTGGTGTTTCAGGTACTTGTCAGAGAGCATTGACGTTGAAGATGGATTTTCTAACTTACTATGGAGTTCAGCAGGTGGCTAGTGTTTGTGAGCTATGTGCGGGCGCACATGAGACGTATCAGTGCTGGAGCAACCAAGGTGGTATTCAACAGCCTCAGCCATGTGAGCAGTGTTTGGGCATTCATGATCCCTCACAATATTGTTACTACGAAGGAGTTGATCCATACGTCACTTATGAGGAACAACCATATTTTCAATATCATCCTCAACAGTACCAGCAAGATGTTCAAGATATGTCATATGTCTTTGGTAGTGAAGAGTTTCAACATCAGCAACCTATTCCTACTTTTCAGTCAGATGAGGTTGATGATTTGAAGGAGATTAGGAAGGAGATTAGGATGCTTGTAGAGAATCAATAGAAGTCTATCAAATCTATGGGGACACTTGTTGCTCAAGTTTTGAGTGCCTTGAAACAAGAGAATCAACAATTCATGCTAGAGGCAACACCAGAGAATAACGGTGACTTGGAGCAAGGTACTTCATGCTTAATTGAGGAAGACAAATTCCAAGGTGAGGTGAGCATTCGCAAGCCATGTGAGGAATTTGATCATGTTAGGATGGTGGAAGATGTGGAAGGGGCACTATTTGGGACATACACTATTGAGATGCAGAAATTTCAAGAATTGGTATGTGCGTACCAAGAGGCTGAAGAACATGATAAAGATGCAGGTCTTCTACTTGTCTCAAAGTGTGAAGATGGAGGTAGCGCATTAGAGCCAATGGAGGACGTTCTCTTTGAGGAACCAAAGGCTTCAACAACTTACATTTACCCTCCTCCATTATATTCAAGTGAAGCCCGCGAGTATGTGTTGTTCTACAAATTGTCAGATTTTGGTTCAATAGATGAAGGCATTGGAATAGGACATAGTTGTTATACAAATAGGCCAAGCGAGGAGAAAAGGCAGAAAGTGTGCCGCCGTGATGACGATGAAGTCTCGCGAAGAGATGACCAAGCCAACTATTATCATCCTTAATGGAGGCTTGGAAGTAACGTCGGGCTATTGACGTTAAAGAAGCGATTCGTGGGAGGCAACCCACGCTTTTCGACAATTTTATTTAGGTATGTTTTCTACTATCCCTCGTATTTACTTCCATTCAATGCGGACATTGAATATTTCAAGTTTGGGGGTGGTTTGGGGGATAAGTATTGTATATGTAGTTATTTGTGATTATGAGTCATTGTGTTCATGTAGGATTTCATGCTTTGCATATAAGTAGTAGTAAATTATGCATTTATGTTCGTGATATCTACGTTTGTTTCATATAGGACATTCTGTTTTTATGTTCATATATCATGTGAGTTCATAATAGATTGCATTTACACCCATGCTTGATAGGAATTTTGTGTTGTTGACGCTTTTGATTGAGAAGTGATATGCTTTGTTCATGTGCACACACATACACTAGTAAGTTGAAGCTAGTAGACTTATTGAATGTTGTAAGTGATTAGAAGGACATGAATACAAGTCGGTGCGTTAGAGAGATTTTTGCTTGGGATTGAGAATGTTTTTCCACCAAGTGAGTTTTTGAGCCTTATTGCATATTTGTTGCAATTCATTTTCTTACTTGAGTGTTCACGAATTGTTTGCATTGCTAGTAGTTGTTTGAGGTCTTTCTTGAAATGCATGACATTATTTGACGATTAAAATGATAAAGGCATTTATGAATAACCAAATATTTTCCCATATTACCATACCATATTTACATGATCAATTAGTTAACCCGTTGAGCTTAATCCTATTTTTCGGTGACATACCACATTACTTGCCTAGACCTTTTCTTGTATTGGCCTTACATTAATTTGAACCCACATTGTCAAAGGCTAGTAAAGTGCTTGAGGGAGTAATAAGGTGTGCAAGGAGGGGTTTATTTTGGTTATAATTTTGGGGAAAATATTGAAATTGGGTTTGCTTACTTGATAGTCGGCATGTGTAATAAAATTGTGGGATCATTGTTATTGTTTATATTATTGTTTGTGTTATATTTAGCTCTCGAAAAAAAAAAAAAAAAAAAAAAAAAAAAAAAAGAGAAAAAAGAAAACAGAGAAAAAAAAATTATGAGAGCATGTTTGTTTTTTGTTGTGATTCTATTTCAGTCGACTAGTCGAGTGTTTGTTTTAGTAAAGATTATGTGGGGGGAAAATAGGGTGTTGTGTATGATTTATTAAGGAACTTACTAGCTTTTGACACTTCACCTATTTTGGCTTATTTGACATACCTTGTCCCTAGCCCCGTTACAACCCAAATAAAGACCTTTTGATTATCGTCATTGATGTATGTTGTGTTAAGAGTTAGATTGATACCAAATGTCAAGCATGCTTATGATTTTGTTGGAATTGAGTGATACACTTACCCCTGCTCTTGAGTGAATATTCTTTTGTGAGCGGATTGTGAGTGTTTGCTTGTTTTTGCGTATGAGATCCCGAGTTTTGTCTCAAATATGTACTCTTGGAGGCTTAGCATGTTTACTAACTTATTCTTACATTTGACATGGACTTGTGAGAACTTATGCATGTTCATTGAGTAGACTATGTGAATACTTGCACTTTCGACACCAAGACATTGCGTATTTACTTTAATTCTTAAGTTGATATGGCATGAGAGGATTTGAAGGTATGGTAGGATATTAGTATTAGATTATTTGCATTTTCATTTAGTTGCATTCATGCATTGCATTGCATTGGATTTTGTGGGTACATTCGCTATAGGCCCTCACGAGACCTTACTCGTCCACTAGGGCTGCCTAGGGGTTTAAAGGGCTTGTTGCATATGCCAAATGCAACCATGATCACCTATGGAAGTGGTACTAGTTAGATAGCTTGTAATTGTTTATGCTTAAGGACAAGCATCAGTTTAAGTTTGGGGGTGTGATAAATGGATTTTATAACCATTTAGAGCATTCCAAATCGGCTTAAATTGATTGCTTTGGCCTCAAGTTTGTGGTAGTTTTGATGTGTTTTGTTTAATTGTGCAGGGTTGAAGAAATGTCGATTAAAGGTGTGGTTTTCGTCGTTTTTGGGAGTTGATTTACGATATGGAATGAAGAATGGAGACTAATGTCAACTATCAAGAAGTATACAAGTCATTAGGGATTAAAGACGGAAGTTATGCAAAAGGAACGGGAAGAAAAAGCTGAAATATCGAAGAAAAATCAATTTTCGCAGATTGAGGCCGAGCTGAGAGCCCCACTAGCGCACTCAGCGCCATTTACAGCAGATTGGCACGATGCTCTCAGCCTCAACCACGCTCCCGGCGCCGCAATACGCTGGGAAAATTCCAGTTTTGCCCTTTTAACGATTTTGGCCATATCTTGAGTTCTACAACTCCCACAAAAACTTGTTTACACTAAATCACGCAAGCGTACGTGGTCACAAGTAATATATGAATAAGTCGAGTTCGTTTTCACAGAGATCTGGTTATGGTTTCAATTCAGTTCATGCACCTATGCAACAACGTATGGTTTTTATTCACTGCTAAGACAAATAACAAGATTTGGTTTTAATTAACTAAAATTAACTAAGAAGTAAATTAACAAACTAAGAATTAACTAAATAACAAGAATTTAAATCAAATTACTTCTGCAAGAGAAAAATGGGATCCAAACTTCATTAAATACTTTGCTTAGATCTGACGCCTTTAATCACTATATGCAATGGTTATGATATCTGATCTAATAACACGAAACAAGTACACGTTACCTGTCAGTATACGTATACCAAATTACCCATACATCCACAAAAGAGATAGAAGATGAATAGACACCAATTATGCTTAGACCCTATATGTCTATAGAATTTGAAAACATAACGGTTGAAGAACAAGTTATCCATAATGATCACATAGGGCAATATAAGTATTTTCATCTCATACTACGAATCATGTTGATAAATAATCATGAACCTATGCTAGCATGGCAAGTTCTAAATCTCAAGATCCACTTTCACTTCACAAGAGATTAACAGATTAGATGTTAGCTATAAATCTAACAATTAAGCATAACCATACAAGGATATCAGATATACATCACACACAGATCTGTAAAGCATCAAGATACTAAAGCTCCATAAATAAATCCGTTAGAATCCCATGACAACGATTAGTTCATAATTGAACCTCTCGTCATCATGGGATATGATGAAACCATGATACGAACAAAGTATGAAAAAATACAAATAAATCTAAGTAATTGATATGTAATGGTTCTACTCCTAATGATACAAATTACAAGGGTTGGATGTGTTTATATAGGCTCTAGAAGTCTTGTCCACCAAGCAATTTCCTTTTTAGAGTTGGAATAGAAGATTGGCAATTTTCGTTCTTGAATGAGAATAGAATTGCAAATTCCCTGTGTAGATCTGATTCCGGAATGTTCTAGCCGCCCAGAGCAATTACCATACTTATTAGAAGTAGGAATTATAGCAATTTCCTTGTCAAAGTTGAATTTCTGCAGTTCGGCACATAATACGTTTCCTAAACTGATTCGGTTTTTAAGGAAAATTCGTAGCTGACTTTTCTTCAATATTTCTGGGCCGTTCCAGTTGTAAGTGGACATCTGGACCACTTTAGAATGATAGAGAATCTCATTAGCTTCGCGTGGACTGTAAGATCGCCCAAAACGGAGTTGTAGAACTCAAGATATGGCCAAAAACGTAAAAAGGGCAAAATTGGAATTTTCCCAGCGTACCGCGGCGCCGGGAGCGCGGTTGAGGCTGAGAGCATCGTTCCAATCTGCTGTAAATGGCGCTGACTGCGCCAGTGGGGCTCTCAGCTCGGCCTCAATCTGCGAAAATTGATTTTTCTTCGATTTTTTAGCTTTTTCTTCCCGTTCCTTTTGCATAAGCTTCCGTCTTTAATCCCTAATAACTTGTATACTTCTTGATAGTTGACATTAGTCTCCATTCTTCATTCCATGTCATAAATCAACTCACAAAAACGACGAAAACTACACCTTTAATCGACATTTCTTCAACCCTGCACAATTAAACAAAACACATCAAAACTACCACAAACTTGAGGCCAAAGCAATCAATTTAAGCCGATTTGGAATGCTCTAAATGGTTATAAAATCCATTTATCACATCCCCAAACTTAAACCGATGCTTGTCCTCAAGCATAAACAATTACAAGCTATCTAACTAGTACTACTTCCGTAGGTGATCACGGTTGCATTTGGCATATGCAACAAGCCCTTTAAACCCCTAGGCAGCCCTAGTGGACGAGTAAGGTCTCGTGAGGGCCTATAGCGAATGTACCCACAAAATCCAATGCAATGCAATGCATGAATGCAACTAAATGAAAATGCAAATAATCTAATACTAATATCCTACCATACCTTCAAATCCTCTCATGCCATATCAACTTAAGAATCAAAGTAAATACGCAATGTCTTGGTGTCGAAAGTGCAAGTATTCACATAGTCTACTCAATGAACATGCATAAGTTCTCACAAGTCCATGTCAAATGTAAGAATAAGTTAGTAAACATGCTAAGCCTACAAGAGTACATCTTTGAGACAAAACTCGGGATCTCATACGCAAAAACAAGCAAACACTCACAATCCGCTCACAAAAGAATATTCACTCAAGAACAGGGGTAAGTGTATCACTCAATTCCAACAAAATCATAAGCATGCTTGACATTTGGTATCAATCTAACTCTTAACACAACATACATCAATGACGATAATCAAAAGGTCTTTATTTGGGTTGTAACGGGGCTAGGGACAAGGTATGTCAAATAAGCCAAAACAGGTGAAGTGTTAAAAGCTAGTAAGTTCCTTAATAAACCATACACAACACCCTATTTCCCCCTACATAATCTTTACTAAAACAAACACTCGACTAGTCGACTGAAATAGAATCACAACAAAAAACAAACATGCTCTCATAATATTCTTTTCTCTGTTTTCTTTTTTCTCTGTTTTCTTTTTTTTTCGAGAGCTAAATATAACACAAACAATAATATAAACAATAACAATGATCCCACAATTTTATTACACATGCCGACTATCAAGTAAACAAACCCAATTTCAATATTTTCCCCAAAATTATAACCAAAATAAACCCCTCCTTGCACACCTTATTACTCCCTCAAGCACTTTACTAGCCTTTGACAATGTGGGTTCAAATTAATGTAAGGCCAATACAAGAAAAGGTCTAGGCAAGTAATGTGGTATGTCACCGAAAAATAGGATTAAGCTCAACGGGTTAACTAATTGATCATGTAAATATGGTATGGTAATATGGGAAAATATGTGGTTATTCCTAAATGCCTTTATCATTTTAATCGTCAAATAATGTCATGCGTTTCAAGAAAGACCTCAAATAACTGCTAGCAATGCAAACAATCCGTGGACACTCAAGCAAACGAATACATTGCAAATAAATATGCAATAAGGCTCAAAAACTCACTTGGTGGAAAAACATACTCAATCCCAAGCAAAAATCTCTCTAACGCACCGACTTGTATTCAAAGCACGCAAACTAAATCATCTTGCACATATTCATGTCCTTCTAATCACTTACAACATTCAATAAGTCTACTAGCTTCAACTTACTAGTGTATGTGTGTGCACAAGAACAAAGCATATCACTTCTCAATCAAAAGCGTCAACAACACAAAATTCCTATCAAGCATGGGTGCAAATGCAATCTATTATGAACTCACATTATATATGAACATAAAAATAGAATGTCCTATATGAAACAAATGTAGATAACAGGAACATAAATGCATAATTTACTACTACTAATATGCAAGGCATGAAATCCTATATGACCACAATGACTCATAATCACAAATAACTACATATACACTACTTATCCCCCAAACCACCCCCAAACTTGAAATATTCAATGTCCGCATTGAATGGAAGTAAATACGAGGGATAGTAGAAAACATACCTAAATAAAATTGCCGAAAAGCGTGGGTTGCCTCCCACAAAGCGCTTCTTTAATGTCAATAGCTTGACGTTACTTCCAAACCTCCATTAAGGATGATAATAGTTGCCTGGTCATCTCTTCGCGATACTTCATCGTCATCACGGCGGCACACTTTCTGCCCTTTCTCCTCGCTTGGCCTATTTGTATAACAACTATGTCCTATTCCAATGCCTTCATCTGTTGACCCAAAATCTATCAATTTGTAGAACAACACACAATCGCGGGCTTCACTTGAATATAATGGAGGATGGTAAATGTAAGTTGCTGAAGCCTTTGGTTCCTCAAAGAGAACGTCCTCCATTGGCTCTAATGCGCTACCTCCATCTTCACACTTTGAGACAAGTAGAAGACCTGCATCTTTATCATGTTCTTCAGCCTCTTGGTACGCACATACCAATTCTTGAAATTTCTGCATCTCATTAGTGTCTGTCCCAAATAGTGCCCTTTCCACATCTTCCACCATCCTAACATGATCAAATTCCTCACATGGCTTGCGAATGCTCACCTCACCTTGGAATTTGTCTTCCTCAATTAAGCATGAAGTACCTTGCTCCAAGTCATCGTTATTCTCTGGTGTTGCCTCTAGCATGAATTGCTGATTCTCTTGTTCCAAGGCACTCAAAACTTGAGCAACAAGTGTCCCCATAGATTTGATAGACTTCTCATGATTCTCTACAAGCATCCTAATCTCCTTCAAATCATCAACCTCATCTGACTGAAAAGAAGGATTAGGTTGCTGATGTTGAAACTCTTCACTACCAAAGACATATGACATATCTGGAACATCTTGCTGGTACTGTTGAGGATGATATTGAAAATATGGTTGTTCCTCATAAGTGACGTATGGATCAACTCCTTTGTAGTAACAATATTGTGAGGGATCATGAACGCCCAAACACTGCTCACATGGCTGAGGCTGTTAAATACCACCTTGGTTGCTCCAGCACTGATACGTCTCATGTGCGCCCGCACATAGCTCACAAACACTAGCCACCTGCTGAACTCCATAGTAAGTTAGAAAATCCATCTTCAACGTCAATGCTCTCTGACAAGTACCTGAAACACCAATGAACTACAAGAATAGATGAGAAAAAGAAATCCGAGTCAGTGAACTCTAACGACCACTATTGACAAGCACATAAACCAAAAATAAAACACCGATGATCCCCGGCAGCGGCGCCAAAAACTTGTTTACACTAAATCACGCAAGCGTACGTGGTCACAAGTAATATATGAATAAGTCGAGTTCGTTTCCACAGAGATCTGGTTATGGTTTCAATTCAGTTCATGCACCTATGCAACAATGTATGGTTTTTATTCATTGCTAAGACAAATAACAAGATTTGGTTTTAATTAACTAAAATTAACTAAGAAGTAAATTAACAAACTAAGAATTAACTAACTAACAAAAATTTAAATCAATTTACTTCTGCAAGAGAAACATGGGATCCTAACTTCATTAAATACTTTGCTTAGATCTGACGCCTTTAATCACTATATGCAATGGTTATGATATCTAATCGAATAACACGAAACAAGTACACGTTACCTGTCAGCATACGTATACCAAACTACCCATACATCCACAAAAGAGATAGAAGATGAATAGACACCAATTATGCTTAGACCCTATATGTCTATAGAATTTGAAAACATAACGGTTGAAGAGCAAGTTATCCATAATGATCACATAGGGCAATATAAGTATTTTCATCTCATACTACGAATCATGTTGATAAATAATCATGAACCTATGCTAGCATGGCAAGTTCTAAATCTCAAGATCCACTTTCACTTCACAAGAGATTAACAGATTAGATGTTAGCTACGCATCTAACAATTAAGCATAACCATACAAGGATATCAGATATACATCACACACAGATCTGTAAAGCATCAAGATACTAAAGCTCCTTAAATAAATCCGTTAGAATCCCATGACAACGATTAGTTCTTAATTGAATCTCTCGTCATCATGGGATCTGATGAAACCATGATACGAACAAAGTATGAAAAGATACAAATAAATCTAAGTAATTAATATGTAATGTTTCTACTCCTAATGATACAAATTACAAGGGTTAGATGTGTTTATATAGGCTCTAGAAGTCTTGTCCACCAAGCAATTGCCTTTTTAGAGTTGGAATAGAAGATTGGCAATTTCCGTTCTTGAATGAGAATAGAATTGCAAATTCCCTGTGTAGATCTGATTCTGGAATGTTCTAGCCGCCCAGAGCAATTACCATACTTATTAGAAGTAGGAATTATAGCAATTTCGTTGTTAAAGTTAAATTTCTGCAGTTCGGCACATAATACGTTTCCTAAACTGATTCGGTTTTTAAGGAAAATTCGTAGCTGACTTTTCTTCAATATTTCTGGGCCGTTCCAGTTGTAAGTGGACATCTGGACCACTTTAGAATGATAGAGAATCTCGTTAGCTTTGCGTGGACTGTAAGATCACCCAAAACGGAGTTGTAGAACTCAAGATATGGCCAAAATCGTAAAAAGGGCAAAACTGGAATTTTCCCAGCGTACCGCGGCGCCGGGAGCGCGGTTGAGGCTGAGAGCATCGTGCCAATCTGCTGTAAATGGTGCTGAGTGCGCCAGTGGGGCTCTCAGCTCGGCCTCAATCTGTGAAAATTGATTTTTCTTCGATTTTTCAGCTTTTTCTTCCCGTTCCTTTTGCATAACTTCCGTCTTTAATCCCTAATGACTTGTATACTTCTTGATAGTTGACATTAGTCTCCATTCTTCATTCTATAACATAAATCAACTCCCAAAAATGACGGAAACCACACCTTTAATCGACATTTCTTCAACCCTGCACAATTAAACAAAACACATCAAAACTACCACAAACTTGAGGCCAAAGCAATCAATTTAAGCTGATTTGGAATGCTCTAAATGGTTATAAAATCCATTTATCAACATCTTAGATTCTTTTCTATTCATGTACGCACACGAAGCATTTTGTATCTCTTGAGATATCGAAGTTGGAGAAACACTCTCTCCAGGTTGTAGCAACACTTCACACAAAATAAATAAAACATTTATTTTGTGAGAAATCTTGTTTCACTTATTGCTTGCATACATCTACTAATAATCTATAATCTTTATCTTCGTTGTTGATTTAAAGATTCGATTTTATCAGTATTGCATTCAACCCCCACCCTTCTGCAATACTCCGGGACCAACAACTGGTATTAGAGCATCCAGATTGATACACAAATCTGAAGATCATGACGAGTGTTCAGAAGTCAAGTGGAATCAAGATTCCAGTCTTTGATAAAGAGAACTACAATTTCTGGAAAAGAAAGATCTTGTTATTTATCAAAGCTGCCCATCCACTGTATTTGGGAATTCTTGAGAACGGCCCCTTCATACCTCAGAAAGAAGTAGTTGCTGCTACTGAGAATGGTGAAACCATTCCAGCCCATTGGGTTGCAAAGAAGCCTTCAGAGTACATAGAGTCCGAAAAGGAGAAAGTAGTCTTGGATGACTATTTACAACTCATCTTGCTCGACTCACTTACATTAGACAAAGCCATGTGTGGTAATGTCATGGGATGTAGATCTGCAAAAGAGATGTGGAACAAGATAGAGTTGCTGTGTGAAGGAAGTGAAGAAGTTCGCGAGAACCAAAGACAAATCCTTGTATCACAATATGAAGCCTTTATGGCTAAACCAGGCGAAGAACTCACACACATGTTTGAGAGGTTCAGTAAGCTAATAGCTGAGTTACAAATTCATGGGAAGTTCTATGACAGAAAGGAGATTAACATCAAATTTCTGCTCACTCTCCCTGAGCATCTTGAGCACAAAGTAACAGCCATAAGAGGGAAGAAACTTGAGTGATGTCTCTCTTGAAACTCTCTATGGTGTGCTCAAATCATACGAACTCGAGCTTTTTCAAAAGAGAGCTATTCAAACTGGAACCAAAGGAAAGTTAGCAAACATGTCAGGAGCCCTCATAGCTCATGAACCACAAGTAACTTGTCCAAGTGAACCATCACAAAGTTCACAACCAACACAGATGCCATCTTTGAAGATTGAGGAGGTGTTGGATGCCGAGGAGAAGGTGGTTCTGCAGCTGAAAGATGTTGAAGATGAAGACTTCTACACAGTAAAAGAGATTGAAAGCATGGATAATCCAACCATGGCTTATGTGGCTAAGAGATTCAAGAATATCAAGTTCAGAAGGGACAAGTCATACAAGCCACAGGGTCAATCATCTAAGTTCAACAAGGGAAGTTTTTCAAAGGCCACTGGTGGAGCCACAAGAGGAGGATACAAGACAGGGTTGGTGGATAGGTCGAAGTTCAGATGTTACAACTGCAATGAGCTAGGTCATTTTGCTACTGAGTGCAGAAGACCAAGACAGAATCAAGGAAAAGGATCTGGAAATCAGTTTAAGAGAAATCAAGGGAAAGCCTATGTGGCTGAAGGAAAATGCTGGGATGATTTTGAAGATGAAGAAGAAGAGGAGTTTGTGAACTTAGCCCTCATGGCTAAATCTGATGAACTCTGATGAAGAAGCTTCAAGTTCATCAAATTAGGTACCATCCCTAGTCTTAGTTGATATGTCTAAAACTGAGTATAAGCATACCATTGAGAATTTAAGTGCTGAGATGTTTAACATTCATGTTAGTTTATCTGCTGCTCACGAAGAAATTTTTAAGTTAACTAATCAGAATGAAGCTCTCAAATCTGAAAATGAAATGTTGTTGCTAAGAACCAGTCCCCTAGATTCATTAGCTCAAGAGAATGCTAGATTGAAAAATGATATTGTCTGTGCTAAGGAAATAGAAGAATTTCTCATGAGTCAAATTGCAGAAAACGAGTTTAAACTCAAAGCTTTTAGAAACTCTTCTAAGTCAGTCCAGGAATATCATGATAATCACACTGAGAATCAGAAGGTAGGAATAGGTTTCGAGTATGGTAGAAGGCATGGTAAGGCAATTGCTCTTGATGATAGTGATGCTGTCAAACCTCAAATTCTCAAAAGAGTTTCCAATCCGATTTTTAAAAATCTTCAAGCTGATTTTGATGAAACTTCCTTGTTCATCAAACAAGAGCTACTTGATGAAGATGAGTGCATTGACAGCACACTGAGCAAAGGAAAAGATACTGTCAAGTCTCCCATGATAGAAACTCTACCAAGCAATCAGACAGAATGTTCTAAAGTTGCTGACAGCAAGGATGAGACAGAAACTTCAAAAGATACTGTCAAGAGAGAACCCAAGACAGCAACTTTCAAACCTGTTGTAAAGACAGAGGCAAAGAAAGGTACTGTCAAGGGTGGCTCGACAACAACTTCAGAACATACTGTCAAGGAAAATGTCTGCAAGCCTAAGAATAGGAATGGCAAGTTAGGGATTGATAAGAAGAATGGATATAGTCATGTTAAGGATGCCCCTAGGAAGCTTTGCAATAATTGTGGATCATCTCATCATTTAACATTTGTTTGTAAGAAACCCAAACAGGATAAGGTTAATGCGTCCAATGTTGGTGGTATCTTACATAGAACCCCCATTATGCAAAGAAGTATAGATGTCTGTAATAACATTGACTATATGCCATGCAAAATTGTTGTTATGAGTACTTGTTTCAATCTGCCTATTCTGTCTACTGAAAGATGCTCCTACTTAGAAACTGCTGAGACTTCTGTGCCTGCCTACGTTGGTAAAAAGGCAGCTTCCACTAAGAGAAAGACCAAGTCTAACTCTAGAACCAAGTGGACAGCAAAAGAAGTCAAACAGGAGGATTCTAGTGTTGATTTAAATGTGAAGCAGAATGGTATGAACAATGATGCTGTAACTGCAGGACCCAACAGAGTTTGTGTACCAGATGCAAATTAAAATCATCTGTTTTGTAGGGCAAGAAACAGAAGCATGTCATGTGGATCATCGACAGTGGATGCTCCAGGCACATGACTGGTGATATAGCCCTGCTATCATATTTTGTGGAGAAAGCCGGCCCAATCATAACTTTTGGAGACAACAGAAAATGTTACACTGTGGTTGGAAATTGGAAATGTTGTCATTGAAGATATTGCTCTTGTTGATGGATTGAAGCACAACCTACTCATTATCAGCCAGTTCAGTGATAGGGGATTCAAGGTTGATTTTGATATGATGGTTTGTAATATCTATCACAAGAAAGATCGAAGCCTCTCTTTGAAAGGAGTCAGGAAAGGAAGCTTGTTTGTTGCAGACTTAAATTCTGTCAATAAAGACAAGGCTTACTATTTTTACAGTAAAGCATCAGTTGGTGAAAGCATTCTTTGGCACAAGAAGCTCTCACACCTCCATTTCAAGAATATGAATATTCTGATGAAGAAGGATTTGGTGAGAGGACTACCTCAACAGGAATTCTGTCAAGAAGGACTATGTGAGGATTGTCAAATGGGCAAATTGAAAAGATCTGTGCACAAATCAAAGCAAGTGAATACCAACACTGAGCCACTCAAATTAATTCACATGGATTTGTTTGGTCCAGTAAATGTTCAATCTCTTGCAAGAAAGAGATATGCTCTGGTAATGGTGGATGACTACTCAAGGTACACTTGGGTGAAGTTTTTAGAGACTAAGGACGAAGCTGCTCAAGAAATCATTGATCACATAAGAGTTCTTTAAAGAACCCCAAATGCTCAAGTTCAATATCTGAGAAGTGACAATGGTACTGAGTTCAGAAATGCCACATTAGGAAACTTCTGCAAAGAAGAAGGCACTGTCCAACAATTCTCCACTGCCAGGACACCACAACAAAATGGAGTTGTAGAAAGGAAGAACAAAACTCTCATCGAAGCTGCGAGAACTATGTTGAATGATTCTAAATTACCAACATACTTCTGGGCATAAGCTATTAATACGGCTTGCTACACACAGAACAGAACCTTGATCAACAAGACTCATGGAAACACTCCTTACTATCTGTTAATAGGAAAGAAACCTACTATCAAGTACTTTCATGTATTTGGAAGTAAGTGTTTCAAGATGATTGACAACCATGAAAGGAAAGGAAAGTTCGATGCTAAAGCTTATGAAGGCATTTTCATGAGATATGGATTGGAAAGGACTGCCTACAAAGTCTATGTCATTGATCACAAAGTCATTGAAGAAAGTGTGAATGTCACATTTGATGAAACCAAATTCCCAGGACTGCAAGAAGATGGTCAAATGGAGCCTCTTAGATTTGAAAATAAGGGTATTTAAGAAGAAGAAATTGTTGCTGATGAACCTACTGGTATTCAGGATATTGAGTTTGAAAGAAATGCTGTCAACACCAATGATGCTACTCAAACTCCAGCTCAATCTCAAACTGTATCAGCTAATAATCAGAATGAGAATGATTCTGGAGATGTTGAAGAACATGAAGGAGAAAACATCAATGGTGGAGAGTCAACCCCTCAACGAGGAAATGATTAAGCAGATCAAGAAAGAAGCTTGCCCAGAACTACTAAGTGGAACAGAGATCACACTAGTAATCTAATCATTGGTGATCCCACTACTGGTATAAGGACGAGAAGAAATGTTTCTGCTGACAGCATGTTTTCATGTTTCCTATCTCAAACTGGGCCAAAGTCAATTGATGAAGCATTGTTGGATTCAGATTGGGTGATAGCCATGCAAGAGGAGCTAAACCAATTTGAGAGAAACAGTGTATGGAAGCTGGTCCTAGACCCAAAGGGAAGTCAGTAGTTGACACAAAGTGGGTTTTCATAAACAAGTTGGATGAAAGTGGAAATGTGACAAGAAATAAGGCAAGGCTAGTAGCTAAAGGTTATTGTCAACAGGAAGGGATCGATTATGATGAATCATTTGCACTTGTTGCCAGACTTGAAGCTATTCGGATATTTTTAGCCTATGCTGCACATTGTAACTTCAAAGTGTTCCAAATGGATGTCAAAAGTGCCTTTCTTAATGGAGAATTAGAAGAGGAAGTGTATGTTGAACAGCCACCTGGATTCGAGGATGCTGAGTTGTATAACTTTGTCTACAAGCTGTTCAAAGCACTTTCTGGATTGAAGCAAGCCCCTAGAGCTTGGTATGAAACTCTCTCTACATTTCTCATTGAGAATCAATTTACAAGAGGTGTAGTGGATAAGACACTGTTCTACAAGCACCATGGCAAGGACATCATTCTGGTTCAGATTTATGTTGATGACATAATCTTTGGTTCTACAAATGAGAAGCTGTGTGAAAAGTTTTCATCTCTTATGAAGAGCAAGTATGAGATGAGCATGATGGGAGAACTGTCATTTTTCCTAGGTCTACAAATTCATCAAAAGGATGATGGAATCTTCATAAGCCAATCGAAATATGTCAAAGAACTTCTCATAAAGTTCAACATGGAAGATGCATCACCTGCCAAGACACCTATCTCTATCGCAACCAAACTGGATTTGGATCTTAAAGGAAAGAAAGTGGATTCCAATACCTACAGAGGCATGGTGGGATAATTGCTATACCTAACTGCTAGCAGACCAGACATTATGTTTGCTAAATGTCTTTGTGCAAGGTTTTTAGCTGATCCAAAAAATCACACTTAGTAGCAATCAAGAGAATCTTTAGATATCTCAAAGGTACTCCAAACCTAGGCCTTTGGTATCCTAAAGATACTAGATTTGACTTGGTTGGTTATTCGGATTCAGACTACGCTGGATGCAAAATTGACAGGAAAAGTACAACAGGAAGCTGTCAATTTCTTGGTGGAAGATTAGTGTCATGGTTTAGCAAGAAGCAGTACTCTGTATCTACTTCAACTGCAGAAGCTGAATATATTGCAGCTGGAAGTTGCTATGCTCAAATTCTTTGGATGAAAAATCAGCTAATGGATTATGGTTTAGAGTTGTCCAATATTCCTATTTATTATGATAACACTAGTGCCATAGCTATCTCAGACAATCCAGTTCAACACTCCAGGACAAAGCACATTGATATCAGATATCATTTCCTAAGAGAGCATGTTGAAAAGGGAACTGTGAAGCTGATTTATGTTCCAATAGAAAAGCAACTTGCAGATATTTTTACGAAGCCACTAGATGAAGCAACTTTCAACAGGTTGGTAAGTGAATTGGGAATGCTAAATCTGGTATGTTAACCTACTAGTTTTTACATTTTCAATGTGGTTGAAAATTGTAGCTTGTGACCTTAACTTTCAATGTTACTGTCATGAGAAGTTACTGTCCTATGTGCTACTTGTTTACTTGACAGCATGTTTGCTATGACTATGCTAAATTCAAATCGCATGCCTGTTTTAATTGTTGTAATGAGTAGTCACGTGACATTAACTTATTTCATACGTTGCTTAGTGATAAGTATTCGTGTCATTTGAAATGACCCCGGGTATTTGTCAATCTTTTTAATTTAAAAGTTAATTACTTCATTAAAAAGAGGAAGTTGGGAGCTGTAGAGTCACTTATTGTGTTATAAATAAGACCAAGGCTAAACCCTTTGTTCTCACTTAACACACTAAGAACTCTGAAATCAATATGAGTAAGAGGAAGGCAGAAGAAATGTCAACATCAACGGCGCCAGTTGCAAATGAGAAAGTGGAGCCAGAGCCTCCCAGCCTCAAAAGGGAGATGGAGATAGCTGCTACCAACGAGCGGCTTGATCTCTGGGTGGATAAGTTTCATACTTATCTTGAAGAAGAGGGGATCTCTGATCAAAAGGAGATAGAGAAGATCGCGGAAAGGCTGCTGCTAGAAGCTTTTCCCAACTTAAAATAATTTCCAGTTCTTAAGAACTACTTGTATTATTTTAAGTTTTTATTTAATGAAATGACCGTTTTATCTTCTTAGTATTCTTGCATGTCATTCATTATCATCTTCTCATCTGTAGCCATCTACAAATAGTTGTCTGTTTAATTGCTTGTGTGTATGGATGTTTTTGAATGTGTGCTAAAACTAACAAATATGTGCCTAAATTGATTAAAATGCTATTTGGTAATTTTCGCTTAAGCAATAGGCAAAGTCGATTAAAATTCATGACATAAATTATTTCCGCTTAAGTTGCTGTCAATAAGTGAAGATGCTGTCACGATGTGCCTTGACAACAAGTTTCTTAGACGGCACAATGGAAAAAGTCTCTGTCATGAAATTTAAAGGAATTTGTATAAATTGCTTTATGATGATAGCATGTTCATGCGACGATGTTACTGTCAAGCAAAACCTGCTGTCATCCTCTCAAAATTACTAATGAACTTGTTACAGCGCATAGGTTACTATCAAGATTAGTGGATCGAATTAATTGGGATTTTACCTCCACGATTTACAGCCACTAAAAAGTAACTACCCACGACACCACGTGACTGATTAATGGGCTAAGACATAGGTAAAAATCTCTCTCCAAAGCTCAAAGCAAGAAATGGCACCCAAACAATCCTCTTCTCAAACTAACTTTGCTGGTATTCTCACTGCTGGAGATGCTGGTGAAGGATTTAAAGGACTCGTTGATAAGTGCATAATTTTGCATATTTTTATTGCCTATTTATTGTTTGAATTCCTATTTTAATAAATTATTTTGTTGCATTTCAGGAAATTCGAGAAAAAATGAAGAAATGACAAAATAAAGAAATAAATGACAAAAGAAGAAGAAGAAGAAGGACCAAAATAGAAGAAAAAGGAAAGAGAATGGAGGGTGGTGCATATTTTACCAAAACCAAAATGAAAGGCTAGGATTTAGCCAACCTAAAACCAAATGGAAGACCAAGATTAGCCCACACCAACCAAAAACCCTAAAATTTTTCTATAAATAGCTTCCTTCTTCACTTGTAAACACACCATATACCTTAGATCTTAGAATTAGGTTAGTTCTAGTTCACTCCCAAATTATAGTGGTAATTTTTTTTTCCTTGTAAACACTATTTATTTTTATGCAATTTCAAGCTTCATTTTAATACTTGCATCTCTCTTTCATTTTATTTTCCTTGCTCTTTATTTTGTTATTTTCGTAAATTCTCGGATGGATAAAGTAGCGACGCTAACCACACGGGATTGAAAGTATCAATATGAAGAATTTGTTTTCGTAATTTAAATTTTCATTTTTAATATTAGTTATGCCCCTTTAAATCTCCATTTTATTGTGGATCATTTATTTCTAAATCATTGTTTTAGTATAATTATAATTTTTAATTTCGTAATTAGTCTCTTTAATTTCGTATTTAATTTTCAAAAATAAAAAAATTCACAAAAATATTAGTTTTAATTTTTAGTTCGTATTTTCTATCTTGTTTTGTTGGTTAATTCGAAGCTTCAATTTTTTTTACTCCCCTGTTTTTGTTTCCTGTGAATTAAATCAAACCAGTTCCTGTATCTCTCTTCTTCTTCCCTAAACGAATCTCTCTCTCTCTCTCTCTCCCTCTCTCTCTCGTTCTCTATCTCTCCCGAATCTCCCCTCTCCCCTTCATCTTCTCCTTTAATCCCCTTTCTTCAAAACCTCCTTCCCCTCTTCTTCTCCTCACCGAACCCATCTCTCTCTATATCTCCACCAACGAATCTCTCCCAAATCCCCTGTTCTCATTTAAAATACACACAAACACATCCCCTTCTGCCCCTTGCTCTTTTCACCAAGATTGTTGATTTGGAGTATTCGTTTGATGTTGTTTGCTATCGAGTCATTGTCTCCCTAATGATGCTATTAAGTTGTCGAGTTTTGTGATTCCTGGGTTATATCTTTTGCGTGTTACGTAGTTGCAGTACTCAGTTTTAGTTTGAGTTTTGATATTTGTTATCGGTTGTGATCTTACATTGTTGGTTCTTTTTGTAAATGGTGGTCGAATCAGCTGAGTTTCCGAGTCGATGAGCTTCTGGGTCGTATTCAATTGTTGTGGTTTACCGAATTACTGAGTTTGTTGATTTCATGGATTCACAGTTATTGTTAAGATCAATGTTTGTAATATTCGAGTATTGTAAATTTTGTGGCTGTGATGATTGCCGAGTCTGTAATAGTGCCTAGTCTGCTGTTTTATTGTGTTTACTGAATCACTTGAGTTGTTCGAATTGCTGGGCTGAGTTTATGAGTTCTGCGTCTTTGTTTCTGAATCTTACTAAGTCAATTGGTCGAGTAGCTTATGTCAATTGCTATGTATTATTGTGGTTTTGTTCACTTAGTTGTTTAAAATTGCTAGCTGCAGAATTAATGTTAGATTTGTTTGAGTTCCGAATCGTTCCTGGATTCACTGTTCTTCGAGCTTTGTTACTGAGTTTGCGCGCGTGTAGCTGCCGAGTTGCGTTGTTTTACTGAGATGCCAAGTTCGAGCGTTTGTTTTAGTCTGAGCTTCGAAGTCTTGTTTTGATTTTGTAAATCGCCTAGTGCAGTGCAGCCGAGTTAGAATCGTAGTCATATGGTTTCGTTTTGATTTTTTTGTTTGTTTTAATTATTGGCTAGTTCTGTTCATGAAGCAATCTTGTCGAGTTTTTCATAATTTTATGTAAATAAATCCCATTTTTGAAATTAAAATATGGTTTTTGTTATTTTCACTTTTATTCAATTAGTTTAAAATAATTAGTTTTTTTAGTAATTAAATATTGATATCCAATTTTCAAATTAACTTGTTCTAATTCGATTAAATTAATTATCAAGGATTGCGAAATAAATAGTCCCTGTGGATCGAATCTTAAATATTAAAACGATGATCGTGCGCTTGCGATTTTAATTAACATATTTTTAGCACATCACTCGTATCCTTTATCAACAAGTCCTATTTGGGTCATGCTATAACATCTACACCATCCTTGAACCTAGAAAGACTTGAAGAATTCTGGAACACTGCCTATGTTTTAGGAGGTGCAGGTAAAGACACCATTCAATGCAAAATTAAAGGAGTTACTTGTATCCTCACAATCAAAGGCATCAACGAAGCTTTGGAAACTAGACTGCAAGCTAAAGAATCATACAAGGAACTTGCAAGTGATGAAACCCTAAAGAAGTTTTTCTTGAAAATTGGGTATTCTGGTCCTGTTCTTGAAGAGGGTACATCAAAATGGTACTCGACTGGTGAAATGGACAGAAAGCATTTGAGGAAAGAATGAAGCATGATTTTTGATGTCATGGTGAAGGTTTTCTCAACCAAAACCTCTGGATGGAATGGAATTCCCTCCTATATCAAGAAGCTTACTCACTCTCTTGTCCATGGATACAAAGTGGATGTAGGAAAGTTGCTTATGAGTCAACTCAAGTCAGCTCTGAGCAGGAAGGTACATGTTTATCCTCGCTTTCTTACTATGTGTTTGAATTCATTATGTGGTATTGATGATAATGCATCTCTCACTATAGAATGCAATGTTTTGAAAAGAAATACACACACATCACAAAATTCAAATGCAATTATTCCACTCTGTTTCACCAAGCACATGGCTGATCAAGAGCCTCATCTTGATGTAGCACTACCCTCTGGGTATGTTGTCTTCTCCCTTGAGAATGAAGCTGAATTAGACCCAAATTCAGTTAACCCACATTCTACTCCATACATTCCTATCAGATCCTCTAGACAACCAAAGACCACAAAAACAACTTTGCAAGAATCCAAGAAAAGACCCTTGGAAATTGGTGTTGGTAGTTTTTCTGAGAATGTTGAGGGAGAAACTGCACATGATGCAGCAAATAAGGATGTTAGTGAAAGTGAACCCACAGTGGTTCCTCTTGAGCCTAAGAAGAAGAGAGCTAAGAGGGCCAAAGCCACTGTCAGCCACCCCACAGTCTCACAAAAGCTGTGGAGGATAAAAGGGAATCAAACACATCCCTAGGTGCTTCTTCTCAACAAGAAGTATCTATTGAAGCTGGCCTGTCTCCCAAGGCATCCTGTAAAGAGTCATCACAACCTCATGTACTCACTCATGAGGAGCCTACACTTGCAGAAATGCACACAGAGATAGGGCACAGTGAGGATCATGAAACTTCTACTCTTGATGTTCCACAAGTTACCCCTGTGGAACAGCCAAAAATCTCTTCTAAACCATCATCTTCTTTATTCTCTAATCCATCAATTGTTTCTTCTCAACAACCTAGAGAAGGGGACAATCCAATCCCTTCAGGTTTTGATCATCCATCTCAAGTCATGGATGAGCCCCCATCAAGTGGTCCACAAGAACCCATTTCTCAAAGTGAAATGGACACCACTCACTCAAACACTGAGCTAGATCAAGATGATACTCTGCCAGAAAATGAAATAGCCAACATCTTGGTCGAACTCCAAAGAGCAACTGACCTTCAGGAAGTTGCTGTCACAGCCTCAGCTGCTGTCAAAGACACCACAAAAGTTGCTGTCAACCCACCTGTGGACAGTAACATTTTGGGTAAAGATGTTGTCACCTCTACAAAGCTTGATCATGATACTGTAATTGTTGAAGATGCTTCAGATGATGATCAACTAACTATCTCTGCTTTTGAAGGTACAATCTAAACTTTCTACTTCTTCAACTAAAATGCATGCAAGTACTGCTCATACCCATGCATCTAGGATGAGTGAGGGAGTGAAAAGAAAAGGAGAGATAAAAGAAAAGAGAGGTGAGCATAAAAATGAGAGGCAACCAAATGAGCTGGCAAAAGGTGAGGGACTTGAGCATGTCCAGAGTGAACTTGAGGGAACCCCACACACAAAGGCACTAGGCCTTGAGAGTCGTTCTGTGAGGAGTGATGAGATCACTCAGAAAAACAATGAGTGTGTGAGAAACCACATAGACTCCTTGCCCCAATTTCTTCCTTTATATCCAAAAAGGTTGAGAACTGGTGGTCCTTCTAAACAAACTGAATCAAGGTTGAAAACCCTTGAGGGCAGGTGTGCATCCATGGAAGCTAAACTTGATGCTCTGTCCACTATGGTAGCTACTAGTTTTGCTGATATTCAACAAACTCTTCTCTCATTCTCTACCATCCTTAGTGCTGCCAACTCAACTAAGGCGGAGAAAATGGTATATCAGAATGAAGGTAAGGGAGAGAAAGTGGTAAATCAGAATGAAGCAAACCTGGTAGGGAAGGAGAAACAAGGTGGAGCTACAAGTGAGGGGGAGTCAACAAGTGAGGGGGAGCAAGATTTGGAAGAAGAAGATGGAGATGAAAGTGAGGGGGAGCAAGAGAAAGAAGAAAGAAACTTTGGTGAAGAACTAAAGGCAGCAGGAGATGGTGAATTGTTTGAAGGAGAAATAGATGGTGAGGCAGTATTGTTATCCAAGGAAGTGTTGGAGCAATTAAAGGGGACTCAAAAGTCTAAAAGAACAGTATTGCCTCCACTAAAAATCAATGAGCTAAATCTTGAGGAAGTCGAAGCTCCATTCTAGAAGTTGCAGAAGGAATGGAGAGAAAAAGAAATTCAAAATGCTCTGGGTAAAGGCAAAGGCAAAATGCCTGAGTATGTGAACATGTCTACTGGAACTACTTGGTTAGATGGAAGTGAATATGCCCTTGAAGATGCAGAATTGATGATGGTTGATCACATGGAGAGTACCTTGAACAACAAAGGTGAAGAGTTCAGTAAGTTGGTGGATGAATCAATTAGTGAAGCAGGGGGAGCTTTTACAAAATTGGCATCAACACTGAAGAGCAAAGTAATAAGTATCTCTGTGAGAATCTATGACGCCCCCAAATCCGAGGTCAGAGATTCAGGTCGTCACATCACCATCCAACCATATCCTACCTGTATTAACTTTACAACTCAATAATACATCAATCCAGACCTCAATCTTACGTACATACAAGTTAGAGCCTCAGAAACGATAATCAAAAGTAACACTAAATATTACAATTCATCTGTACAATCCGGAATCTTACGCACTTCCACTTATACAACTACACTTGAAGACGAGTCTTATTATTACAGTTGAAAACCTATCAGACTTACTCTGTAGTATTTATCTGGAACTAAATCATCTCGGGGTAAATCTTCTACTCCTCTTCTGCTGGTGCGGAGTTAACTGCCCAAATTCTTCTCTTTCTGAAAAGTTTTTATAAAGCAAGAATGAGCTACATAATGCTCAGCAAGTTCGCCATTTTGAAAAATAATAATGTGGTTTATTTCGAAAACGTTCCCAACTGTATGGGTATATATATCTCAGATTTCAAAACATAATTCGACAATATATATGTCCGAGTTTGAATAAAACATTTATACTCGCTAAGGAGCTTTAAGAATAACATATGAGTCCTTTATAAGGTTCCCATTTCAATATATCTCAGGTTTGAAAATATATACATATTAGTATATCATTTCCGGCAAAATACTCTACAGTTAACATACTGTACAGGGAATGCATTGATGCAAAACCTCTTTCCTTCCATTAGCTTAGAAGGTTTCTCATTCAAAAACATTTCATTCTTTGAAACAATTGCAAGAGTGCACTAACACGTGCCAATCTCTATAGAAAATCTTGCAGTTCTAGATACTGCACGATGTCAATATTTTTCTTATCAAAACCACACTATCGGCAACTTGGCACTTAGGCCCAAGAAGCAGTGTTTGAGTATTTTTCCAAAGTGGAGGATGGGACTGGAAGAAAACATAAAAACCTGACAAGGATTGACGATGATCAGTCGCCACAACCAAGTCCAACAATCCGCGGGTCTTCTCTACTAGTAGAAGGATAGAAACTACATCCGTAACTACCCTTGGGTGAAAACTACATCCGTAATCACCCTCGATGAAAACTACATCCGTAATCATCCTTCGGCAACACCTGGGCCGGAATAATAATTGATGGACCGCCTGGCTCACGGCCGCTTACACATCCCGGGAATCGTTCGTCAACGATTCCCACACCTGCCAGAGTCCCCTTTTTCTTTTCTTTTCAAAAATCATTTTGATAGAAAATTCGAGTAGTTGAAGTTCGACCTCAGTCGACCGATAATTCTTGAAAAACGTACAAAAAGCAAAACCTGACCGGGGGTTTTCGAAAATGTTTTGGGTTCGAAAGAGTTCGAGTTTGAAAACGCTAAAGGTATCTTGGATTAGTTTTGTCTTTAAAATAATGAACGATAATTAATAAATACTATTTTGAGATTTAATATAACAATTAAGAAAATAATTATTTAATTAAAATAAGCTTTTAATCCAAGATAGATATTTTTGAGTATTTTTAACAACGTAAAAATAATAATTACTTAGGTATACGATACTTCCCGAATGACTCTTCGGGTTTTCGCAATTTAATCCCGATACAACAATATACCGCTCCCCGGTCAATAGTATATTTGGACCACTACGACCTCTATTGCTAGAGTCGTTGTCCGAAGAAAACACTTTCATTCTAAGTTCAAGGGTGTACAAACACATATGCATATATCTCAAACTTCAACATAATCTCGTAAGCATAAGCATATAATACGTTTGGAAGCTATAAACACAACAGTGAAAATCCTTATATATAAGTTTTGAAAAGTAAACTTGCATAGGTAAAATCAAGAATATAATATTTTGAAAATAAATACTTAGGGTTGGAAAACTTGCCTTGGTGAGGTTGGGGTGGTCGGCTCGCGAAGTGGAATGGAAATCTATACATAATCAATATTTGTACGTTAGTACCTTAACAACGCTACTTAATCATAAGGTTTTAAAAATCGTAAGACCAACTTAACGACTCCACTTGTGACCACTAACCCTCCTATATGTCCATGTCATCACCCAATTACACTCGTTACTTATCCGACTCCAATTAGTTACCAAACTCAAAACATAACTACGTATCCCTAAAACTATGTTAAACAAACTCCTCACATGATTTTTCACTTGCGCGTACTTCACTCTAACATTTTTGTAAAATTGAAAAATACAAATTTTACTCCAATTCTTCTTGGACAGCCTTCACAACTGTGTAATCTGACTACGCTCAAATTTTCATAATACTAGCATAATTTTTAGGGGTCCTAATGCAGTTCACAAGTCAGCATCACAGTGCAGTTCGGATTCCAGAACCACTCTTCACTAATCAGAGCATAACTCAAAATCTATATATCACCTAGTCATGAACCTTATATTTCTGGAAACTACATTCAAATACCTTTCTAACCATACGTATTGGGTCTTAAGGGGACACGTTTAAGGGGTTCAAAACCCTCCTGAAAGTCAGTACATGCTCCCAGAAATTTTACACAGCACACATTCTTTCTCAAACATTCAAGAACTCACTTTATACATCACATCTATCATCAAAACCTCCAAGACATGACTCTCTAGCATACATGGGGTTATAAACTCTAAGTACAAGCCTTAAAATCCCATCAACAACATAAAACCTCAAGATCTACATCATCCATAACTCATATAACCAAGATATGCACTAAAATGTTTAGATCTAACAATATAAACCATAAACAATCCATGACTAAGAGTGGTTAGAGTTTTATACCTTCTTGAGTATCTAGGAACCTTGGGAGAGCTTTATAATCTCTAAGAACACTTGGATGAGCTCCTACAACCCTTAATCCTTCAAGATCTAAAAGATGAACAAACTTGGTTACTATTCACTCTAACTTCAACAATTAATATCTCAAGATTGGATGGACAAAATGATTTGAAACTCATAGCATACCTTCTCTATAATGTATAGAAGACCTAGTAATTTTGTCTTGATTTGTGAGTGAGGGGAAGTTGAAGAAAAATTCTTCTTCTTCCCTTGGAAGAGCTTAGGCCGAGAGCTCCTTGAATGGAGGGAGAGAGAGAGTTGTTTGGTTGGGGGTTTGAATAATGATATGTATTATTGTGATATATATTGATGTGTGTATGTATTGTGTCACATGTTGACACCCTAGGGTTAGTAGACTAGGCATACACCATGCCTCTTTGTCTCCTAGGATTATGCACCAACTAGTTACTATTCATTGGTTGCTTTTTGCTTTTTGCTTTTCTAGTTTACTTTTCTAACCATCTAGTTACATGATTCTTGCATGTAATATCCTTCCTTGTACTATTATTTCTCCACCAATGCTTGTCACTTAATCCTTATTTCATATCGTATCTTAATTAAACTCCTCGTAATAATATTTTGTCGCGTAGAGATTTCCTTCGTAATTCCTTAAGTACTTAATTGTGTAATTCCCTTAAATATCCGTAACTCCTTGTCTTAGGCTTTTAAAATCTTTTAATACTCTAATAATCTTCAAAGTCCCAAGCTTTTATGTAATTTAATAGAAGTGGATTTCTTGCTTTCAATAACCTTCCTTTTTGCTCACACATCTTATGCCACGAAATTTAATACTCGGAAAATTAAAATCCACTATATGTCATTGGTGGCTCCAAAGTGTCCATCATCCATAATATCATACTTCATTAAATTTTAAAATATTACCAAAAATTAGGATTCTTACAGCCTCCCCTCCTTAAAAGGATTCCGTCCCGGAATCAGGTTGAATACAGTTGGGGGTACTTTTCACGCATTGCGATTTCTAGCTCCCAGGTTGGTTCCTCGACATTCTGGTTCCTCCACAAAACTCTTACTAGTTTGACAACCTTATTCCTCAACACCTGCTCCTTCCTATCCATGATCTCCACGGGTTGTTCCACATAGGTCAAGTCTAGTTGCAGGTTTACCTGGTCATATTCTATGTCGAAAGTCGGTATGATAAGGTCGTAGCATAGACACGTGAAACACATAATGAACTTGCTACAAGCTTGGGGGCAAGGCTAGCTCGTAGGTCCACTTCCCGATATACGCCTCAAAATCTCAAAAGGTCCAATAAACCTCGGACTTAGCTTCCCTTTCTTACCAAACCGCATCAATCCTTTTCAGGGGGATACCTTTAGCATCACGAAGTCTCCCACCTCATACTCCTTTGATATCTCATAAAATTTGACCATTCGAAATAATGGGTTTCGTAAAAACTAATGACTTTTACATGCACTCGTCTGCACCGTAAAGGCGTAATATCAATTCGAAATCTTCATTTAATAATTCGTACATATCGTGATTGCAAAAATTTCTCATCCACCCATAAAATTAATTTTCATCCAGGTTTCGAATATTCACGAAAATTAGGGTTATTGCAGTCTCCTCTCCTTAAAAGGATTCTATCTTAAGAACCTAAGGAAAATAGTTGTGGATACAATTCCAACTTTACCCTTTCCAACTCTCAGGTTGACACTTCAACCCTTTTGTTCTCTCACCTTGGTCTCACCAACGCTTTAATGTTGCTTCTCAACGCATGCTCTCCTCGACCTGTATTCCTTATCGGTTGTTCTATGAATGAAAATTTCTATCCCACTACTTATACGTTCCTCTTCTACCTTGTTCATAGTATTCGTGTTGAGTCTTTGTATCGCTGGCCCATGAATACTTTGTGGTCGTGTTTTATAATCTGAGACAACGTCAATACGCACGGTATTCCTCATATTCCTTGGCTTGATTAGCACGCATGTGTTGCCTCCCGTCAGCCGTTACCACTTGCTATGGATACTGCATAGTCTTCGGTATATGTCGAACCAATTCAGCTACTATATCCCTCGTTCATTGACTTCTTCGTAATGCAAGAAAAGCGAAACTTCTTCTTTCGCAGTATGCTTTACAAGAGACGGACTTGCGTTCGCATGGTGACGATCGTGATAACAACGTTCATTTCATGGACAAGTTTTTATTCTCGACTGCCCCGTGAAATCTAAGGCACGACACTAAATATAAATTCGATCGTCTAGATAATTCTTCGTCCCTGTCCATCAACCACAGGTCAAATTATTACATACGCTCAATCTTCTTTGTTAAATATGCTTGAAAGCACATTCAATATTCGAAGTTTAACCTTAAGTCTTTATCTGGCGTAATCGCTGCAGAAGTTTTATATTGCACCACCATCTCTTCCGTATAGAAATCGATAATCTTCTAAATGGAAAGTCCCTCGTAGGTAAATCACTTGGTTCAACAATTATAAATCAACTAGGGCCATCTCTTGGCTCGGTCTTCGGCGACCTACTTATGAAATCCATTATAATTCTGTCCATGTTCAAGATTTTCTACAGGCGGAATTAATCCACTAGATCTCTATCATTCTGCTTTTGACATGTTGCGTTTGTACTTAATTGCTTGCCAATACAATTCTTTATATCCGTTTGCCAAACATTCTCTTAATTCTCTGTACATCTTTGTCCTTCCCCATAATTTAGTCATTTTCCTCTAACATTATTCTTTATTGTATATACTCTATTTTCTTGGTCAATACTGACTGAATTCCAATTTCGAATAATCCCTTCTATAGGTATCGGCCACCACACTAGCCTTTCCTGGGTAATAACAAATTTCTCCATTATACTCCCTGCTCCCTTTCGTCACCTTCTCTTTCTCATATTTAGTTCTAATATGAAGATATACTTATGGCACTTGTGGAAAAATTTCACACTTTTCTCATAAGGTTAACGTCTCAGTTTTATGCGTGAACGTTATCATAACTAATCCCCGACTCACGGTTAGTATATCCTATCCCGTAACCTTTATGTTGTTTAGAAGTATAGGCTATCATCCCCTTTCTACTACATCAGCACACCTCTTAAACTCTTGAAAGACGCATCATCGTGACTCTCAAAGTCCTCTTTTTATCATCAAGTATAGCTAACAACGAGGTTGTTGCTAATATCTCATTTCATTCCAAAACTTGTTCATTAATCCATAAAGGCTTCTGACTCATTGGTCCACTCAAACGATACTACCATAATTTTATAACGTTTATGTTAGTGTGAAATGCCAACTTTGGCACAGTACAGAGGTCGATCTTGAGTTGGTGAAACCCGCTTTTTAACCTTATCTTTGAAAAACAACTACACGTTTTAACTGGTCAACAATTCCTACATCTCCGGTTAGGGGTATCGATTCTCGATAGTATATGTAAGATGTCATACGCTCGTCCTCTTTCACCACTGGCGCCAATCAGCCTGAGGCCTGCATGCTGCTGCGATTCCCAATAAACTTGATTAGGTGGTAATCTCGAAGGATCATTGGGATATATCCATGCATCCGTTTGCTATTAGGGGCCTTTTAAACTTTATGTCTCTCTATGTGCATCAATCCCTTTAAGATAAGTAAAGCTTCACATTCTTGCCACGATATTTCTTCCTTTCTTGTCCATCTCACTTCCATGTTAGTTTCCTCTAAGGATATGTCTTACATCATAATCGATTTGCATTTCTTGTATCAGGAAAAGGCTTGGTAACTCCAGAATTCATTAATATAACATCCTGACAACGGTTGGTAGGAGCGTACTCCCAACCACCTCATCATTTCTTATAACTTTCCTCACACTAATATTAAAGGTCTTGTGGTATGCCCCGACATGTTATTTCTACTTTAATAATTACTCGGCATAACGCTCTGGCTGCACAATTACAATATTTGGTTTTTGATCTCATATTGGTGCAACGGTTCACAATTGTACCTCCCGTTCACCTTAGAGTAATCACTTTTGAAAGGAATGGTTTTAAAATAACAAGGTCCAATAGATAATTTCAATAAAAATTCCACATTGGATGTTCCAAGAATGTTGATGGTTCCAAATACTAGGAGTCTCGATTTTCGGAGATGTAAGGATGGACAAAAAGAATACAACAAGGTTTATTCCTTCATGTCCTGAAAATTTGGTAATGTGATATCATAGAGAATGTTGCACGAGGGCAATGATTGTTGGATACAAAAGTCATAAAGACGGTCTTTATACAATTCTTACATCTGGGGAATACTTTTCCTCTTGAAAAATAGAGGATCTAAAAAGTCCCATTGATAAAGGTCAACCGATCGAAAGAAATTCTACTATGTGACGATAAAAAATGAAGCAGTTTATCATTCAAGTAATCTATGGTTTTAAATGAATCTTCATTATATGAATGAAAGAACAGAATATTCAAGTGACATAAAGTCTGATACAAAGATGGGTAGAATTCAAGTTGAGTGGACGACCTCACTAGGTTTCAATCAAGTCATTCGTCAAAACTTTCATCATCATACTTTACCACATGCAAAATGCATTGCGGAATTGCTGAATGAATTAAATTGGGAGTTGGACCAGTGAAACAATAACTAGTCCTTTTCAAGAAACACTAGCAACTAGCTAGACAAAATTTGCTAGTTCACCTGTTTGAGACATCACCACTAGCTGGGACAATTAGCTAGGTGTTCTTCACAACATTACAATTTTGACTAGTTAGAACAATCAACTAGTCATTCATATTGACATATCGACTAGCCAGTTTCAATTGGCTAGAACGGAATTTCAACATCGTAGCCACTGAAGAAACTTTAGGCTACTCGGACAACAAATGGAAATAAGAAGTTATTAAGTTTGAAAAAAAGAAAACTATAAAATATGAAGAGAATGTTCTAGGTATCGGAACAATCGATAACCTCTCATCAAATATTACTTATCAGTGAAACGGTCCATCCAAGGGTGCCTCCGTACACATGCTTTATCAGATCTTACAGTAGAATGAAATTCAGAATACTAGTATCAAAATGATATCCTTACTATGATTTCAATGTACGACGCACAATCTCATTTTGAATAGAAGAAAGGATTTATGAGGAATATCTGGATGTTAGATCATCCCTGTTCTCAACAAGTTGATAAATATTTATGGGCTCGACTGAAGAGTGCAAGTATGAAAGAAGTAGTCAAATATCAATATTCTTTTAGGAATATTCATTGATTATTTAGGGAAACAATTGTTGAACATTCCTTGGATAATTGAAAGGAAGTGTAAATAGTCCTGAGCAGAACAAAATAATTATAAACTTCAAATAGAATACTCGGGGATCAAATAGGATACTTTGGATGAGTCCCGGTTTAGAGAAAGTATATCACTGGTGGTTATTCCACAAGTTTGAAGTAGAAAGTTAGAAGGATTACCTGATATAAACTAATCGAGGTAACATGGTTAATGAAAAGTTTAAAATGAAGTAGTGCACCAGCCGGTAGTTACCAAAATAAGTTAATAATCATTCATGCATCTCATTATCACCACTATGAGGGTAACTCCATCTCTTCATCTTCTTAATACAAGACACCAACTAGTGCGTCTCTCAATCTTCATCTTAGAGTCAATTATCGAGTTAGGGTTTCACAAATATATCTATCATCTTCGTGCTTTATCTTGAAGACCAAGCTTCACATCATTCCGGGGACACCTGCTAAGTCCATAGGGTCCTACTTCATGCCTTCCGACAAGAATCACGAGTGGCCAGTTCCCCTGGGAACAGATCAAAGAGATCTCTCAGGGATCTCAGTGCAGTCCATAGGTTTAGTAGCGGGTGTGTGCATGTGAACATATACCAAAAATATTGAGGTCTACAATACATATATACGTAGTCCCTGATAAAATCTTTATCAAAGGATCCCACTCTAGACCCATTGGTCTTTTCTTTTGGTAGACTCTGAGATCACTGTATCGCTCGATGCAACCATATTCAACTTCACTTGAGTCCCTTTGTTAATTCTACTTGTTTGTTCACTAAGTTGAACTACCATGCTTTAGCGTCCGAATCATGCGTGGAATTATCTAGCACGCTCGTCTTATGATAACATTCTCGTATAACACATGTAAAATTCACCATCAAGGGTAATGAAATCCACAACGACATAGTAACCACCTTTCAGGTAAACCCGTTACTTATCGAAAATCGGATCTTATAGCCAAAGTAAAAGACTTTCATTATTCCAAGTACTAAGTACCCTTAATTATGTAAGGAAGTCTAAACTTATCGATTCTTAAATTGCCGCCTCCTTATAGGCAAACTCTGAAGGACTACGGGCAAAAAAATTTATGCCAGCCAAGTCATCCAATCATATTGGCAGTATCGCCTCTTCCTCAACTACTCTTGAGGTTTCACTCCGCTTCCTACATCGTTACATCTGATAAGTCAGGTACGACTCCCAACTCTCAACTCATCATTCTGAAGGCCTCTAAGGACTCTAGCGACCCTAGTATAATACCTCCGGTAAATACTCCAATCCATTCTATTCACCGGTACCTCTCCCGGTAGTCCAATAATAAATTTACTATGATCTCTTATGTCATTCTCCTACTTAGACTTAACTCTCAACACTCTCGTTTCTGAGTACTGTAACTTATCTCTCTGATACCATTTCTGTGACGCCCCCAAATCCGAGGTCAGAGATTCAGGTCGTCACATCACCATCCAACCATATCCTACCTGTATTAACTTTTCAACTCAATAATACATCAATCCAGACCTCAATCTTACGTACATACAAGTTAGAGCCTCAGAAACGATAATCAAAAGTAACACTAAATATTACAATTCATCTGTACAATCCGGAATCTTACGCACTTCCACTTATACAACTACACTTGAAGACGAGTCTTATTATTACAGTTGAAAACCTATCAGACTTACTCTGTAGTATTTATCTGGAACTAAATCATCTCGGGGTAAATCTTCTACTCCTCTTCTGCTGGTGCGGAGTTAACTGCCCAAATTCTTCTCTTTCTGAAAAGTTTTTATAAAGCAAGAATGAGCTACATAATGCTCAGCAAGTTCGCCATTTTGAAAAATAATAATGTGGTTTATTTCGAAAACGTTCCCAACTGTATGGGTATATATATCTCAGATTTCAAAACATAATTCGACAATATATATGTCCGAGTTTGAATAAAACATTTATACTCGCTAAGGAGCTTTAAGAATAACATATGAGTCCTTTATAAGGTTCCCATTTCAATATATCTCAGGTTTGAAAATATATACATATTAGTATATCATTTCCGGCAAAATACTCTACAGTTAACATACTGTACAGGGAATGCATTGATGCAAAACCTCTTTCCTTCCATTAGCTTAGAAGGTTTCTCATTCAAAAACATTTCATTCTTTGAAACAATTGCAAGAGTGCACTAACACGTGCCAATCTCTATAGAAAATCTTGCAATTCTAGATACTGCACGATGTCAATATTTTTCTTATCAAAACCACACTATCGGCAACTTGGCACTTAGGCCCAAGAAGCAGTGTTTGAGTATTTTTCCAAAGTGGAGGATGGGACTGGAAGAAAACATAAAAACCTGACAAGGATTGACGATGATCAGTCGCCACAACCAAGTCCAACAATCCGCGGGTCTTCTCTACTAGTAGAAGGATAGAAACTACATCCGTAACTACCCTTGGGTGAAAACTACATCCGTAATCACCCTCGATGAAAACTACATCCGTAATCATCCTTCGGCAACACCTGGGCCGGAATAATAATTGATGGACCGCCTGGCTCACGGCCGCTTACACATCCCGGGAATCGTTCGTCAACGATTCCCACACCTGCCAGAGTCCCCTTTTTCTTTTCTTTTCAAAAATCATTTTGATAGAAAATTCGAGTAGTTGAAGTTCGACCTCAGTCGACCGATAATTCTTGAAAAACGTACAAAAAGCAAAACCTGACCGGGGGTTTTCGAAAATGTTTTGGGTTCGAAAGAGTTCGAGTTTGAAAACGCTAAAGGTATCTTGGATTAGTTTTGTCTTTAAAATAATGAACGATAATTAATAAATACTATTTTGAGATTTAATATAACAATTAAGAAAATAATTATTTAATTAAAATAAGCTTTTAATCCAAGATAGATATTTTTGAGTATTTTTAACAACGTAAAAATAATAATTACTTAGGTATACGAAACTTCCCGAATGACTCTTCGGGTTTTCGCAATTTAATCCCGATACAACAATATACCGCTCCCCGGTCAATAGTATATTTGGACCACTACGACCTCTATTGCTAGAGTCGTTGTCCGAAGAAAACACTTTCATTCTAAGTTCAAGGGTGTACAAACACATATGCATATATCTCAAACTTCAACATAATCTCGTAAGCATAAGCATATAATACGTTTGGAAGCTATAAACACAACAGTGAAAATCCTTATATATAAGTTTTGAAAAGTAAACTTGCATAGGTAAAATCAAGAATATAATCTTTTGAAAATAAATACTTAGGGTTGGAAAACTTGCCTTGGTGAGGTTGGGGTGGTCGGCTCGCGAAGTGGAATGGAAATCTATACATAATCAATATTTGTACGTTAGTACCTTAACAACGCTACTTAATCATAAGGTTTTAAAAATCGTAAGACCAACTTAACGACTCCACTTGTGACCACTAACCCTCCTATATGTCCATGTCATCACCCAATTACACTCGTTACTTATCCGACTCGAATTAGTTACCAAACTCAAAACATAACTACGTATCCCTAAAACTATGTTAAACAAACTCCTCACATGATTTTTCACTTGCGCGTACTTCACTCTAACATTTTTGTAAAATTGAAAAATACAAATTTTACTCCAATTCTTCTTGGACAGCCTTCACAACTGTGTAATCTGACTACGCTCAAATTTTCATAATACTAGCATAATTTTTAGGGGTCCTAATGCAGTTCACAAGTCAGCATCACAGTGCAGTTCGGATTCCAGAACCACTCTTCACTAATCAGAGCATAACTCAAAATCTATATATCACCTAGTCATGAACCTTATATTTCTGGAAACTACATTCAAATACCTTTCTAACCAAACGTATTGGGTCTTAAGGGGACACGTTTAAGGGGTTCAAAACCCTCCTGAAAGTCAGTACATGCTCCCAGAAATTTTACACAGCACACATTCTTTCTCAAACATTCAAGAACTCACTTTATACATCACATCTATCATCAAAACCTCCAAGACATGACTCTCTAGCATACATGGGGTTATAAACTCTAAGTACAAGCCTTAAAATCCCATCAACAACATAAAACCTCAAGATCTACATCATCCATAACTCATATAACCAAGATATGCACTAAAATGTTTAGATCTAACAATATAAACCATAAACAATCCATGACTAAGAGTGGTTAGAGTTTTATACCTTCTTGAGTATCTAGAAACCTTGGGAGAGCTTTATAATCTCTAAGAACACTTGGATGAGCTCCTACAACCCTTAATCCTTCAAGATCTAAAAGATGAACAAACTTGGTTACTATTCACTCTAACTTCAACAATTAATATCTCAAGATTGGATGGACAAAATGATTTGAAACTCATAGCATACCTTCTCTATAATGTATAGAAGACCTAGTAATTTTGTCTTGATTTGTGAGTGAGGAGAAGTTGAAGAAAAATTCTTCTTCTTCCCTTGGAAGAGCTTAGGCCGAGAGCTCCTTGAATGGAGGGAGAGAGAGAGTTGTTTGGTTGGGGGTTTGAATAATGATATGTATTATTGTGATATATATTGATGTGTGTATGTATTGTGTCACATGTTGACACCCTAGGGTTAGTAGACTAGGCATACACCATGCCTCTTTGTCTCCTAGGATTATGCACCAACTAGTTACTATTCATTGGTTGCTTTTTGCTTTTTGCTTTTCTAGTTTACTTTTCTAACCATCTAGTTACATGATTCTTGCATGTAATATCCTTCCTTGTACTATTATTTCTCCACCAATGCTTGTCACTTAATCCTTATTTCATATCGTATCTTAATTAAACTCCTCGTAATAATATTTTGTCGCGTAGAGATTTCCTTCGTAATTCCTTAAGTACTTAATTGTGTAATTCCCTTAAATATCCGTAACTCCTTGTCTTAGGCTTTTAAAATCTTTTAATACTCTAATAATCTTCAAAGTCCCAAGCTTTTATGTAATTTAATAGAAGTGGATTTCTTGCTTTCAATAACCTTCCTTTTTGCTCACACATCTTATGCCACGAAATTTAATACTCGGAAAATTAAAATCCACTATATGTCATTGGTGGCTCCAAAGTGTCCATCATCCATAATATCATACTTCATTAAATTTTAAAATATTACCAAAAATTAGGATTCTTACAGAATCAACTTGGAAAGAAGGTGGGATGTTCAGGTTTATTTGAAGAACCGTTTGACCATATTCATCACAATGCAACTTTTACAAAGTTTGCATGCTAGAGTACTCCAAGTCCTTGGAACCAGGGTAGTCAGAAATTCAACAACCTTCAATGATAGTGTGATAGTACAAATTAAAAGGATGGTTGAAGACAAACTCCCTGAGATGATTCAAAATCCTTATGGTGTGTGTTTCAGAAGGATCATAAAGACATGAGCAAGAAGGCTGGATTTCTTACCATTGGATAGAGTCTCGGGACTAAGCACTGAAACAATCATGACAGTGCTAAAGAAACTTCTCAAATCCAGTAGCACCAGTGATAAAGTTAAAGCTGTCAAAGATATTCATAGGCTGTTAGCAAAAAGAGATAAGGAAATTAGCTCAATCATAAAGAAGCTGATCTCTGATGCTAATGCCAAGATGGGAGGAAGCTGCTACTATGATGATACTCTGGATGATGATGAGGATGAAATTGGAGGAAGTGGTGAACCTGGAAAAGTCAAGAGTTCGAGGAGAGAAGCATCTGAGAATGTTGCTACACAAACTCAGATGGATGCTACCTAAGAAGAGCAAGAAACTCCCAGTACTGAAAAGAAAAATGCTGTCAATGATAAAGGGGAGTTAGAAATTCTTGAAGCCTTGGAGGCAAGTATCTTAAGACTGGTAGTTGAATGCTTTAATGCTGAAAAAGATACTGTCATTAAGGATACTGTCAGATTGGCTGAAGACACCCAAGTGAAAGATGCTTTCAAGAGCCAAATAGTCGAAGCTGTCAAAGTTGCTGTCATGAAAGATGCTGTCAAGGGTCAACTTGAAGAAACTGTCAAGGTACGAAAGCTTGTCAAGAATTTCTCATCTAATAGAAGAAAGACAAGAGCACGAGCCTATCGTACAACCAAGATAAAAGGGAAGACGGTTGCAGCAGCAAAGAAAAAGAAGCATGGAGCAGTTTTGACAGAGAAGCCCATTAATAAGAGAAACGTAAATAGTTTTGAACTATTGAAAAAGTCAATTGCTGGGAGCATTACATCTATCTCAGTGGAACTAGACCCAGTCAACAAAAAAGTACGCAAGTATGATCTCAAGGACTGTGGAACTACATGTATAAATGTAGAACCAGACTTCACTATGGAGATAGTTTCACATGTGGTAGCCATGCGTGATCTCTCATGTAAAACGGTAAAGGTAAGGAGAAGAATTGATTTCTTCATTTTGGAAAGGATGATCACTCTCATGGAAACAGACCAAGATGTTTCCAGCAGTATCTTAGAGCATGTCAAAGAATACTATGCTCAAAGATATGCTGAATTCTATGAGAAGTATGGTGACTGGAGAGCACATGATGATGCAGACCTTGAAGTCAGTTCTGATGGGGAACCAATGCCTGATGTGGACCTTATAGAAGCACATCGTCCTTTTACAAAGGCTGGCATGGCTGAATATGAAGCAGAACAAGCTTATCAGGCTTCTAAACCTAAATCATCTCAATCTACCAAACCTACCAAACCTGCCACATCTGCCAAACAAAGTGCTGAAGACCTAGAAGCTCAACTGAAGGAAAGCTACAAGAAACTCAACAAGCTATTCAGTGAGGAAGCAGGTTATCAGCCCTGTGTATTGGATAATCCTCTGAGAATCAAGGATGATAAGCAAGAAATTTATGTTGATAGTTTTCACAAATTGAGGACCAGTATACTGAAGGATCTCTACTGGAAAGTTGTTGGATCTGTTCATAAGCTCGAAATTCTAGTTGCTTGGGAACTAAAAGTAATATTTGATCAAAGGAGAGATGAAGATCCAAAGCTAGATAGAAAAAAGAAGAGAATCCTTAAATGCTTTTCCTGGAAGGAGGTTCAAGTTCATCCAAGGAATTCTGAAGTTCAGAACATACACGTATGATTTTGAAACTTGGTTTGATCTAAAAGATGTTGAAGTATTTACTTCTCGAGTGATACAAGGGTACATTGAAGACATTGAAGATGATGCCAGATCACCAGAAGAAAAGGATTTAGTTGAAGACCTCAGAAAAGAAAGACATGAAGCTCTCAGAAGAGAGGGAAAAATCTGAACAATTGGAGACTGCCAAAATCAAGCTAAGTTAAACTCTGATTTGCTCATTCAATAGGAGCAATTGATTTGCAGTTAATTCATAAGCTTCATGTTCTAGATTTTTCTTTAACATTTATCAGATATGGTATTTCATCTATTCTGATCTATGTTAGTTAAGTTGTCAGCACGTTTTGATTGTAAATTTGTTGTTATTATCCATAAAAACAAATTTGGGGAGATTGTTGGGATTTATGGGTGATAGCATAAAGACAACTTAACTATATTTCCCTGTACTTAGTTTTAAATAAGTTGAACATACTGTCACAGCCAGAGTATGTCTTCGTATTCGAATAATTGCTGTCATGTAATAATTGTATGATTTGGGAGAAGTTCATACATTTGTCCAAGCCTCAAGGAATACATCCAGAAGACAGCAAGAATAAAAGTTACTGTCATGTTCTTGACAGTAAAGTTACAAGAAGACAAATGTTGCAAAGTCACGACAAAGCTACATCTGACAGCAACATTGGCTGAAGCAAGAGACAGTGACATTCTCACACTTGACAGCAAGTCTGGAGTTCCGATAGCAACATTGGCGGGAGCTCGTACTATCAACCACTGAATATTCCTTTGACAAAAGACTCTGCGGTTAAGGTTACTGTCACCTTGAATTATTTGAATTGGGTATTTTCCCAGTCAAAGCCCGTGACAGGTTACATGTTCAAGAAACAGATTTGCTGCAACACACTATCGTTTGTAGTAGACCTGCAAGACTACGAAAGAAGCTTAAGAGATTCACAAGAGAAGGCTGGTCAATTCGAGGAGTATGTAATATCCTCATCTACTAGAATTGTATTAGCTAGAAATAGAAAGAATCTAGGTTGCTTTACTTATAAGGTTTATCCTGTCTGTATAGCAATTTCGGAAAGTCACATGGGTGTGCAAATTGTAATGAGCTGCCACTTGAAAATGACAGCAGCTCAACACCCCATGCGATAGAGACAATAAAGTATCTTAGTCTACTTATATACATCTTAGATTCTTTTCTATTCATGTACGCACACGAAGCAATTTGTATCTCTTGAGATATCGAAGCTGAAGAAACACTCTCTCCAGGTTGTAGCAACACTTCACACAAAATAAATAAAACATTTATTTTGTGAGAAATCTTGTTTCACTTATTGCTTGCATACATCTACTGATAATCTATAATCTTTATCTTCGTTGTTGATTTAAAGATTCGATTTTATCAGTATTGCATTCAACCCCCCCTTCTGCAATACTCCGGGACCAACATGTCATAAATTTCATTTCATGTTACAATAGTTTTTTTATATAATCACTATTTTTTATGGTTATTTAATTTTAATACAATTTAATATTTTCAAAACTTATAATATAAATTTTTAATTCAAATATGTTGTTAATGGAATTCGAACATTTTTTTTTGGTAGAGTAATTCAAAAATATAATATTTTAATTACTAGATCCAACAATTCTTAATTATTTACTAATCATCTAAATATCATTATTCGTTGTATTGTTAAACCGCTGAACCAAAAAAAATAATTATACTCATGTTGGTTTACTATAAGCGTACAAATTTTTAATATATTTTATTAATGATATCACGAACAACATTTATATAATTACTATCAAATCATATCATTAAAAAATTTAAGCTTACAAAATTCATGTCTTAAAAAGTTCAATTCAAAATAAAGAAAAAAAATTATATAATATTAAAGAAAATATGATTATTGCACGAAGCTAATATAGTAAAAGACCGTACTAATAGAAAAAAAATTGTGATCTTTAGAATTTCATTGTTTTTATTACTTTTATTATTTGAGCTATACTTTGGACCTGTTTGGCTCAGCTTATTTTAAGTCCTTATGAACTTATTTTCGGATAAAAATTTCATATTTTGATAAAAATTTTTATACAAGTATTTAATATATGTTTGAGATTCTATAAGTTGCAAAAAAAAGTTAGGAATCTCTAACTTTATCTTAAAATAAGTTGACTTATTCTCGAAAAAAATTCCCCCACATACCCCATTTATATTGTTATTTGCACCATAAAATTTAAAGCACAATAAAATTTAAAGTACTATTTAGTATTTGCCTTGCACAATTCTATAGTGTTTTTGTACATGTTTGCAAAAATACTTGAGCACTCAACACAAATGCTTTTAATAGCAGATGACAAAAAGAAATACGTCTAACAACAATGTTGTCTAATTTGTATTTTATTTCTTAGGAAATTTTTATTTTGTACTATAATTAGAACAATTTATCTCCATATTTTGTGTATATCTTTTATAATAGTACTAGAATTAGAACTATTTTGTATATTTTTTATAATAATAGTATTTTATAGGGATTACTTGTCTATATAATAATGAATATGTCACTCCAGCTAGACCTTTTCACGTACGGGAAAGACACATGTCACATTTGATGTTACTAAAGGCACTTCTATTTGTAGAATTAATGATGTTTTTTCTAGACTGTTCCACAATTGTAGGTACGAGAAAGATACATGTCATATTCAATGTTACGAAAGACACTTCTATTTACGGAATTAATGATGCTTTTGCATTGAAGTATAAGATGTGTGATTCAAAATTATGCGAGCTGAGTAAAATTCTAAAATTGTTCAAAAAACATCGGTGAATAGGTAAAAACAAAAACATCCTCATATGGAAAGAAGAGTATTGTTAAGTTTACCATAATAGTTCCTAAAATTCTTTCCAAAGACCAAAATAGTTGCTAAAATTCTTTCCAAATAACACATGTCGTGTTTTTATTAGTGTAATTCAAATTGAAACATACAGGATCCACGTGGGTGATGGCATGTCAATTTTGTAAAGTAAATTCTTCGCATGTTTGAATGTGAAAAATTTGTCAAGTATTATTTTCTTCTTAAATTTGTGATTGAAAAGAAATAAATTGGCCAAAAAACATGCGATTAATGAAGTTTTTTTTTTCCCCAACAATTAATGAAGTTTTAGAAGTCCGCGTTTCAAAATTGAATCTTGCGCCTTAAACAACACTGTCACATTACTCAACTAAGAAAGTATTGGCAGACTTCATATTACCTTAATCCATCATCAATACCATGAGTGTTTGATATGGTATTAATCCACAAGCACCTCTGCGATTATCAACTCCAATTGCGAATGTACTTTACAAGCATTGTACAGTTTTGTTGTCATTATCAAAGTAGTTGCAGTAGAAGAAACATAGTAGACTCTACCCGAACTTCAGAATCCTGACCGTACAAAAATATAACTCGCACAAACTTGGGGGAGGGAGAAGGGGGCCGGGCATTTTCAAATGTGGCCTTCTTTTGGTCAGCACAACAATTTACAAGTCTATAATCATCTTTTCTTTTGACAAAATGAGTCTATAATCATCTTAGCGTAATGTTTTAACACCAAAGTAGCTACCCATTGTGCATATTAAAAAGCCAAAACACTTTACCACATGCCAACTACCAATTAATACATATTTTCCATCCAGCAATTCAACTACATATCAGCAGAACAAAACTAAATTCTGGTACCACTAGTTTAACATACAAGAATAGTTCACATGCCCTTCCTAACCATGGCTTACATCATGTACAACACTAAAAATCTTCATGCATCTACTTGCTGCATCATAGGAATCGAACAATTACATCCCATCGAGAGTTATAACTTTAATGCCTGCAAGGAGAATGGATTGGAATCAGCTTAACAGATAGTGTCTGCACTAGTCATTGTCAAGTTACGAAAACAGTAATCAGAAAGAAGCGCCATAGAGACAGCAATCTATCATGCATCATGGTATATTATAAACTAGTCCTGATAGAAATATCATATTAAACACCAGACAACCAACTTCAAAGTCAGAGATGTCTACTGTAAAAGGATAAAGGACATACCCGTGAAGCCACGGCCCAATTCCCATTAATCCAATCATGATGTGGCCTCAAATCAGATTGTTTAAATTCCATTTCCTCATTAGTTCCCCTGAAATAGACAAAGTACTTTTTGCCTTGCATTGCTTTGGTAATCACACCAACCCACCAACCATCATTGTAAAGAGCATCAACTTCTTGAAGCACTCTAAAATAGTCCACCTCTGCAGTTTCAGGTGGATAGGGTCGTATGTGCTTGATGTTAGCCTTCTCTTTTAAAAGTTCTGTGCCGCCCTCATCTGCTAGACTCTGATACTCGATCATGTATTCATCATTACTTACTTTGTCAAGAATAGTTGCACCAAACCAAGCACCCTGCAATCCATCCTCATCGCTAGTCACTTCAACCAATGTCCCTTTATCAAACTTCTCAAAAAATTTGGAAGGTTTTTCTATATTTGCATTGTCGCCATTCACTTCAACCACTCTCCCATTACTAAGCTTCTCCACCATGCTGGTGAAAGGGACTTCTACATTTGTAGTTGCTGGAATCTGTCGATAATATCAAATATAATGTATAGGCATCATGATCAATAAAAAAGTAAAGACTGGAGATAGTACATCATAAAGGATACATCAACTACTACTCAGGATGGCAAACAGAGACAGAGATAAGGGGGCGCAAGAAGTTGTGACCACACTGCCAAACTCCGGACTTGTATAAAATAAGTATTTATATATTTTTATAAAATTTTGATTCTTATAATTTAAGTGTAAAATTTTAATATTGAAAGTTTGCCCCTCCAAAGTTTGTACATAAAATTTTATGGATATTTGATAGAATTGATGGTATTCTAAACAAAAAGATTCAAATATAGAAAGCAGAAGCAGAGGATACATTTAAGAATTTAAAGCTTTCTGACTTTTCAATTAGTATATATGCACACACACACACACATATAATTTATACATTATTAGTATATAGGATGATAAGAAATCCGCCCCCTCAATGTCTTAATCATGGCGATGGCAATTTGATTTTTTACACTAATAGCTTACGTCCACCTAGGACCCCTGGGATTGCCACAAAGAAATCACTTCACGATCAAGACTAAGCACTTTAAGTTCTCTCAGCAACCTAGGTACAAATAGTTACTTGGAACACTTCAGGGGAGAAAAAAAATAGACAAACACGGTACTAAACATTCATTTGATTGCCCTTACAATATCTACTAAAAGCTTAAAGTTTCAATATGCTCACAGTTCCAATATAAAGAGCATTGGTTCATCACATGCCTCTAGGCAGAAATACACTCTCCGTGTTCAGCAAATACTCACATGTTGAATAAAGCAGAACAAGAACATCTTAAAATTACAATTATCATAGCAGACACAGAAGAAAACTTCACATTGTACACACAAAAAATCTATATGTGTTTGCATGCAGTAGAAACATTACATCAACACAAGACAAACTGACATTAACATAAGACAACTGAAAATCAATTTTGCACTACCAAGAATCATAAAAAACAAGGAGCTTAGAGCCTCTGACCGCATTACCCACATTGTGACTTAGGGAATCTCAAACGGAGCCTTATACTGGTCACTAACAAAGATCCTGTACTAAAGAGTTTGTGCAACATTTATCAGGCCTTTACAACAGTATACACTGTGTAAGCTATAGAATCGACCCATCAAATTGTAACTAAGTGTGCATATACTTTATTAATGTCTTTAATGTTCATCTCCAATTCCCTAATATCATTAGATACAAGAGAAATACTCCCTCTGTCCCTCCCATTTCTTTACACTTTCCTTTTTGGGCCGTCCCACCAATTCTTTACATTACTAAAAATAGTAACTTTTAACAATAAAATACATTATTACATTCACTACTTCACTCTACTTTTTCAACACTTTACACTATTACACCCACTACTTCACTTATTTTAACAATAAAATCACTATTACACCCACTACTTCATATATTTAACAATATTACACCCACTATCCTTGGTCTCCGTGCCCAAACCAAATGTAAAGAATTGACCGGGACGGAGGGAGTATGTTTTAAGATATTCAATTCCCAGTTAAAGCAGAACATAACAGATTACCCCGTTTAGAATCTTAATAAAACAGATTAGCAAGATACGAAAATAAAGCTTAAGATATGCATGCATACAACGGACAAGAAAACATAGATAACTGGCGAATACTATTGAAAAAAGAGAAAAATGCCCGTAAGTACGTATTTAGGAGAATTGCATGAGCACATGGTGTATCTATTTTGATGGCAGAGTTGTAATAATTTGGTCTGAGTTTTGGAATTACAAAAGTACCCCTCGTGTTTAACATAAAGGCCCTGTTTTGGCAATTAGCTGATAGCTGTTTTGACTAGCGGATTGATTAGCTGTTTTGTTTTGACTAGCGGATTGAATTAGTTATTTTGACTAGCGGATTGAATTAGCTGTTTTGAATAAAAGTGTTTGGTAAATAGTTTTTTGAGTAACTTTTTGTGACACATAGCAAACCTCTAATTGAAAAAGCTCCTAAAATGAGCTTTTTCAAAATTAGCTTTTTGATCTCAAACCTCAAACATTCACATTAGATGTTTGATTTGGTCAAACCTCTAATCTACCTCAAACCTCTAATTTCACCCCAAACCTCTAACTTCCAAACACCCCAAAATCCTTTGTCTCCCTAACTTAGGTTAGTAAGCCTATTATGAATTAAGTACGTCCGTCCTTAGAAGCATCAAGCCCATTAAGAAAATTAACATTAGTATCTAATGATTTATGAAACTAAAGATCCTAAAAGGTCGTTAATATCTAGTTTTTTGGTAACGGTCATTTTATAGAGTTAAAAATAAGCATGTTTATGCAACTGTGTAATAAGTAATAACCCAATTTTAGTGAACAATGAAACAATAACATAAAATGAATATGATCAATAAAGAGCCATTTTCTTATAAAACTCGGTTTAACATGGGATGCAGGTCAAAGACAAGTTAAAATTGACATCTAATGAGTACTAAAAACAGAGATCCTGAAATACTTGCAAGTACATTATCTATCTAGACGCACATTACAATCTAAAAAAACACCAAAATGACAAAAACAAGAAAGACCTCCACATTTTACAGAACAATAAAAAAGATCTTATCTTTACAATCGGGGTGTTTGGGCGAACTTTTTTCGGTAATAAGTCAACTTATTTTAAGACAAAGTTAGATATTCCTTTTTTTTTAAAAAAGTTAACTTTTTTTGCAACTTATAGAATCTCAAACATACATTAAATAGTTGTGTAAAAAAATTATCAAAATATAAATTTTTTACCCGAAAATAAGTCCATAATAACTTATAAAAAGCTGATCCAAACAGGCTAAATGTCACACTGGTCACTTAAGTACACATACACATCTCTAACATCAACATTACATACATGCATGTGCTTGTAATTTTAAAGACAAAATTTTTCAAAAAAAAAATAAAATTTAAAATCAATATTCTACAAGCGCAACATCAAAACTTGAACCAAATCTCCCTCCTCCTTCGGTCCTCCAAAAGTAGGTCTCACATTCAATGTCAACACAATATTATACACACCAAAAAAAAAAAAAAAAAAACCTTACAAAAATCAAAATCAAAACATCAAGGACACCTCCTTCTCCTCAACCCCCGCATTTTCTTTTTAATCACCTCAAGCTCAACCCACATTTTCAACATCAACACACACATGCACACATATTCAAATTAACAACAAACCCGAAAAATCAAAAAAATAAAAAAATAACAATAAAAAAATAACCCACATACCTCATCACCATAATCAAGATCAAAACATCTCAAGCACACCTCCTCCCCAAATTTACAACATCAACACACGCATGCACACATATTCAAATTAACAACAAACCCAAACAATCAAAAAATCAAAAAAAAGACATACCTCATTACCATCATCATTCTCCAAAGGAGGGACCCACAATCCCTTAACCCACTCTCTGTGAAGCCTCAACTCCTCCTTAACAAAATCCAACTCCTCTTTAGTTCCTCTAAAGTAGACAGTAAAACGACCATCAGTAACCCTGGTAATAACACCTTCCCACCAACCATCATTATGGAAAGCATCAACTTCTTCACCAAAGCTAAAACCCCGGCTCGTTTCTCGAGGAGCAGGTGGCCTTAACTGCACTACATCCACCTTCTCTCTCAAGGGCTTTGTCTCGTCTCTCTCATTCATCAGTGTGTTGTACTGAATGTATACAGTGTTATTGTTCTTGGCTCTTGATCGACTTATGACTGTTCCTGTATACCATGAGCCTCGAAATTCTGGGTCGTTGCTGCTTATCTCGATCTCTGCGCTTTTCTTGAAGTATGCGTTTATATCAGACATTGTGTGTTTGTGTGTGTGATTTGGGTGTTTTAGGGTTTCGGAGATTGAGAGAGAGTGAGAGACAGAGAGATGGGAGTCCAAGGATTATTAAACTATTGCTTTTTAGGACTACAAAATTTTTCCTTATAGAGAATGTGGACAGGGCTTTTTGAGTGTGGTGTCTTGGCTTTTGTAGTTTTGTGCATCTTTGGTTAATATTAAAAAGAAGTGTTTCGTGTATTAAAAAAAAAGTATTGTTATGAACAACACTAAAAAAAACATAAATTGATAAATGCAGTAATTAATTACTTTATGCAGTAATCGGAAGTTACAATCTTGCCCTCAATTAGGGGTGGCAATTTCCAACCCAACCCGAAACACGACACGAATTCAACCCGTGAAAATACGAATTTGGGTCAACAAATGTTCAACCCGAAACTACCAGGTACAATCAGACACGAACCCGAAACCCAAAAATGACCCGAAAATTAATGAAACCTCTTTTTATAACCTCGCTTTTGAAATACTTTATGTTTAAAATAACTAAATTTAAGTGCAATAAAGTAACTTTCACGTGCAATGGTAGAGACTCACTAGTTGATTTATAATTATTTAATAGTAATAACAATATTTTTTATATGCCATGCCCTTTTTAACATCTCACAATGTGGGTACGGTACATATTATATATTTGAATTGTAACTTTTACATGCAATGAAAGATAAATGAATTATTTTTTCTTAAAATCTCTTCAAAGGCAATCATTCCCAATAAATCGGGATAGAGAGAGTATATATAATATAAGAGTATATTTTCAATCGCTCTAAAAAAGAGTTGATGTAATGAAACCCGAAATGACCCGAAACCCGACACGAACCCGGTAGGTACGGGTTAGGGTTAGGAAAAATCAACCCGACACAACCAGGTACAATCTGACCCGACACGAACCCGACCTAAAACCCGAAATTGCCACCCCTACCTCAATCAATGGAATCTGGATCTACTCTCCTTTTTTTTTCTTTTTTTTTTGTTTGCTTTCTTTTTCCCCTTCTTCACCCTGCTATTTTAGTATTAAAAGAGTGTCTCTGACGTGATCCATTTTAATAAGAATATATTTTTATTTTTTTCCCTTAAAATGTGCCTCGTCAGGGGCACGAGCAGGGACACAGAATGGGACATGATCAATGAGTTTGATTATCAGACTTCAATATCGACTTGCACGTTTTCATTGTTATTAAATGAACTTTCCTTCATTGCATTTTGGAATTCAACCAAAATTATTATATTAAATGAACCCACAACTCTCTCTCTCTCTGCCTTAGCAGGAGCATCTTCTTCTATCTTTTCGAGTAATTAGCCAAAAAAACCAACCAACTTTACACATTTTTGCCATTTAACCAATCAACTATTTTTTTTACAAAGAACCCCAACAAACTTTGCTAAATTGCAAAAATTTGTCCTAAATTTAACCATGGTTAATTATTATTATCTAATGTTTAATTTTTTAATATAAAATTATTATTTTTTACATAATTGCAAACCATTTTGGTGTATTGTTAAACAAATAATTTCATTATAAAACTTCCATTTGACTTTTTTCCCCAAAATTGATAATATTTGTTTTTTTCTCCTAAAATTGATCAATGCAATGAATCCGCACAAATTTCATTTATATTAGTTATTAACAATATTATAATAAAATCATGAAATTTCACGCAACTATTAATTTTAAAAAATTACCGGACAAACTTAGCAAAAGTCATGCATGTCATTGTCCTTTACGTGATTTTTGTCCATATTACATACCTATTTTTCAAATTTATTGAAATCAGAAAATAATTTTAATTATGATAAATCAAATCATTCTTTTTTCTTTGTCATAAAAATAGGGAAGGGTACAAATACTTAAAATATAAATTTTAAAAATATAAAAATACATAAATTAACAATGCAATTGAAAGTTTTTTAATTAAAATTATTAAAATTATTATATTACATTTTAATCTAGTTTAATATTTCATAAATATTGTTTTAGCTATACCTCTCAGCTACGTTGGGGGAGTCCTCTTGAAAGAAGAAAAAGACCAGCAAAAGTCTATCTATTATGTGAGCCAAACTCTAAAAGACGCGAAAACCCGCTATAAAGAATACGAAGCACTGCTAGCGGGTCTGGCCTTAGCAAAAAATCTAGAAGTCAGGAAGATAACCATACACAGCGATTCTCAGCTGGTCGTCAAACAGAAACTGGGGGACTACACGACTAAAGATGAAACTTTGCTAAAATACCAAGCCCGTGTTCAAGATGCCTTGAGAAAATTTGAGGAATTCAAACTTGAGCAAGTGGACCGCTCAGACAACTCCACAGCAGATATGTTATCAAAATTAATATGCGGAGAGGCAACAAGCCCAGACACTGTCTATTTTGTGGTGCCCAATAATCCCAGCATTCAGGAGCAAACTGTGATGAAGATCGACCCGCCGACACAAACATGGATGATCGCTTACGTCCAATACCTAGAGAATGGCACTCTCCTGGAGAAAAATGTGAAAGCCAAATAGATAAGGGCACAGGCAACCAAGTACCTTATGAAAGATGGGGTTCTATAAAAATGGAGTTTCGACTCCCCAATCCTCAAATGGGTGGATGAAGATGAGGCAAACTAATGCATGTAGGAAGTACACAAAGGAATATGCGGTGACCATATGGCTGGAAAAGCCTTAGCCTACAAGATCTTGAGACAAGGTTATTAATGGCTAAAAATGCACAAGACTGTAAGAACTTCGCAAAGAGATGCCACCAAGGTCAACTGTTCAGCAACATGGCAAGAAAATCACCCGCTCTCCAGTCTACAATCCTTTCCCCAATCCTCTTTGCTGTTTGGGGTATCGACATCATGGGCCCTTTTCCAAAAGCCAAAGGAGAACTTCAGTATGTCATGGTGGCCATCGATTACATGACAAAATGGGCCGAAGCAAAAGCATTAAAGAACATTACCCAGGAAGACGCCATCCATTTTTTTCAAGATCATGTTATCACCCGTTTCGGCATTCCAAAAGTGCTGATATTGGACAATGACACAAAATTTGTTGGCTCGAAGTTTACAATGTTTTTTCTGAGCATGTGTTAACACAAAATCATGCAAGCGTACGTGGTCACAAGTAATATAGATATAAGTCAAGTTCGTTCCCACAGAGATCTGGTTTTGGTTTTATTTCAGTTATTGTACCTATGCAACAATGTATGGTTTTACTCATTGCTAAGACAATATCAAAGATTGGGTTTTGATTATCTAAATTAACTAAGAAGCAAATTATCAAACTAAGAATTATTTAACTAATGAGAATTGGAATCGAATTACTTATATGAGAATAAACATGGGATCTTAACTTCATTAAAAACTTCGTTTAGAGATGATTGCTTTAATCAATGCATGTGATGGTTATGATATCTGATCAGACAACACGAAACAAGTATAAGCTACTTCTTAGTATACGAATACCAAACTACTCGTACATCCACAAAAGAGATAGAAGATGAATAAACACCAATTATGCTTAGACCCTATATCTCTATAAGATTTGAAAACATAACGGTTGAAGAAAAAGTTGTCTATTAAGATCACATAAGGCAGCATAATATATCTCTATAACGCTATAAATCATGATGTCAATCATGCATCAACTTATCATATGCTAGCATGGCAAGTTCTAAATCTCAAGATCCACTCTCGCTTCACAAGATATTAACAATCTAGATGTTAGCTACGCATCTAAAACATTAAGCACAACCATACGAGGATATCATGAATTCATCACACACAAATCTTTAAAGCAATCAAACTACTAAACTACAAAGATAAATCCGTTAGAATCCCATGGGATTTGATGAAAACATGATATAAAACAAAGATTGAATGAATATAATAATAATATTGAAGTTGAGTTTAGAAAACAAATCCGAAAACTGGAATCCAAAGTACGTCTAAGAAGAGAATACAAAAGATGAAGTAGATCTAGATCTCCGTTGCTTGTCACGAGCGTTGGTGAATCCTTCTCTACTTTTCTCTCTTGTGTTTCTAACATGTGGTACAAATTACAATGTTAATATGTGTTTAAATAGGCCCTATAAAACTTTTCCAGCAAGAAAATACCCTAATTACATCTTAAATTCGGAATAGAATAAGAAAAACAGAATTTTCCAGAATCACGAAGGCTGCCAGCGCCCAGCCACCGCTGCCAGCGCCCAGCTCCCGCGCTGCCAGCCCCCATCCAGCGCTGCCAGCACCTAGAGTTCTGCCAGGACTGATTTTTCTGTACTTTTCTTCATTTTCGCTCCGTTTTCTTTCCGTTTCTTTTGCATTAGCTGCCGTCTTCAACCCTAAGACACATGAAACTCCACGGTAGCAAAAGAAATCACTCTTAGCTTCATTCCAAGCTAAGAATCCACTCCAAAATCACTGGAAATATCCAACCCTAACCAATAGTTACAATCCTGCACAACTACACAAAACACATAAAAAATACAACAAACTTGAGTCCAAGTAAATCAATTTAAGCCGATATGGAACGCTCCAAGTGGATATAAAATCCACTTATCAGCATGGGATAAAACATAAGAAAGCTTCTGTATGCCACCCGCAAAGCAACGGGCAAGTCGAGGTCACAAACATAATCATAGTAAGAGGCCTAGAGAAACGACTAACCGCATCAAAGTGGAAATGGCCGCAAGAGCTTTCAAATGCTCTATGGAGCTATAGAACCACCGCACGGGTGAATCGCCTTTCAAACTTGCATACGAAACAAAAGCCCTGGCACCCGTCGAGGTCGGTTCACCATCATATCGAGCTGAAAACTTTGAAGAAGATGCAAACAACCAAGGCCTAAGAACAAACCTTGATTTGCTAGATGAAGCGCGGGAAGATGCAGTCGGCCGCATGGTGACTTACAAAGAGAAAACAAAAGAATTCTTCAGCAAGCAGACACGCATCAGAAACTTTAAAGTTGGGTACTTGGTTAACAGAGCAACAAAAGCATCAGATCCAAGGCACACCGCCAAGCTAATGCCAAAATGGGAAGGCCCATACAAGGTCATTCAAGTCATACGACCGGGCTCCTACAAACTAGCAAAGCTAGACGGTACTGAAGTTTACAATACTTGGCATGCAGAAAAGCTAAGGAAGTATTACCAGTAGGCCGCTAGCACCAATCATGTATTAAGCCAATATGAAGGCAATCATCTTTTGTTGTATAATTACCAAATTCAATGAAAAGTGTCGGTTCCTTTCTATTTCTCAATAATGAAGTTTTGTACATCATCAAGATAAATGAAGTAGCATTTTACGTCTCAAAGAGACGGGCAACCATACGGCCTAATGGTCGAGCAACCAAGTAATCAAGCAACCATACGACCTAATGGTCGAGAAACCAAGCAACCATACGGCCTAATGGTCGAGCAACCAAGTAATCAAGCAACCATACGGCCTAATGGTCGAGCAACCAAGTAATCAAGTAACCATACGGCCTAATGGTCGAGCAACCAAGCAACCATACGGCCTAATGGTCGAACAACCAAGCGACCAAGCAACCACACGGCCTAATGGTCGAACAACTAAGCAACTGAGCGACCATACGACCTAATGGTCGAGCAACCAACAAAACAATCACAAAAAACGCGACCTACCGGTCACAAACGTGCGACCTAATGGTTGAAAAACCAACGAGGTGGTCAAACAATTACACAACCAACCAATAAAACAAGCAGAGCAATACGACCGCAAAGAGACCTTATGGTCACAGTGATCAAGCAAACGATCAAAAAGGAAAAATTGCATAACCAAAGCAACTTGCGACAAAAATGAAAATAAGAAGAATGAAATCAGCTCAAAGAAATTTTAAACGAACTACGAAACCTTTCAATTCAACAAAAATTAAATACAAAGCTTGCCATTTCGGTCGTTTTCAACTTTGTCATTACAAATCCACATTAACAGTACTGCCAATCTTAGTTACATATTTCGTGCAAGTCTAATTACAAAAGCTCTAACAAAATACAACCAATATACTCTTGTTTCCAGGTCATCACACGGACGTAAATGCTGAGGATCCAGAAACAGAGCTAAAAGAAGAAAAAGGCAGCTAAGTCCGCATCCATCTCATCTTCAGGAACAACTGGCTCAGCAACAGCTAAATTAGCAGGCAGCTCATCACCTTGGTTAATGAGAGCATCCAACCCGCCCTCAACAACCGCCTTTGGGACATGCTCCCCAAAACTCTCCACAACGACATTGCCTCTTCATGAGCCCGCTCAACCAATGGAGCGGTGGCAAGCGTCAACTACACATTACCCGCCATCTCTGTACCAGCGGACGGGACAGCAGTGAGCGACACAGCAGCAATGGGCGCTTCAACTGGGTCAGCTGATTTTTCTGTGCCTTTGGCTCCAACATCTTCAACAGGGGTGCCCCTAGGCTTCTCCTTCAAATCATCCTTCAGGCTCGACTTCAAAGAATGAATTCGCCTCTTTCTTTCCTTTTCCTTGGACTTGGCCTTGGATAGTTCTTTGGCAATATCCTTGGTCCTAGCGGCAACTGCTCCATTAATTGCTTCTTCATAAGCAACACTCTTCATAAATTTGTTAATAGCCACATCCTCTGTAGGCCGGGACAACAGGTGCCTCTCAGCATCAACAGCTCGATCAGTCTCAAACTTCAACCTGGTATTCAGCTTGACAATCTCCTCATTCGCTGCAGCCAGAGCTCTCTGCAATATGTCCCTCTCATCCTCTAACCCCTTAGCCATTTCACGGTCTTTCTCACAACGGGTAAGCAAAGCCTCTTAATCATTGGAAACTTCACACTTCTATATTTCCACATCCTGCAAGGCCTTAACAGCATTCGCCTTTATAATCTACTTATACTTCAGCTCGTCACTCACCCGTTTCAAATCACCACGCAACTCAGCATTCTGTTGGCGATAATGCTGCCCCGTGGCCATAATTCCCGTATACACGCATTGACTCTACAACACAAGAAAAATAGTTATCTCGTGGCAACGCAACAAAAGCATAATACATGAACAAAAATATATATATATATATAAAGCTCTTACCCGCGCGGCATATTTCTGGCCCAAGGGACACATCTTCTCAAAATCCAAAGCACTAAGCTTTGCATAGTCAGATTGAGCAGTGAAAGTATTGGGAGCAGACTTGAACAAAAACCCATATCCTGGCCTTTGCCCGAAATCATCATCCTCCATCATATCATCACTATCAGAGTAAACCACGACCTCTTCAGAATCAGACTCCGAAGAATCCACAGACAACATGGGAACTCTCTCTCTCTCTCTCTCTCTCTCAGTTTAGAACTACCAGATTCACCGCCAGCTACAACTTTAAGCTTCTTCATAATGGGCATGGCAACCCTGGCTTTCTTCCTACTAGAGCTCTCTCCAACATCAAGTTTTCTTTTCAGTCTTCTCAAGGGAGTAGGGGGACAGGATTCACCTCTTCAAATTTGAAATCATCCTCATCCGCATGGTTACCTGTCCCAGTCACAACATCCTCAACATCAGGAGAGTGCTCTTCAATATTTCCCTTCTAAACACCCTCCACATCTTTGGCGTGGACATCATCTTTCTCCGGGCTATCAAGTGTAATCACAGGAGGTCTCTCTAAAACTTTCTTCAGCGTTCGGACAACACCACCACGCTCAATTCTCTGAATCTGTTCCCTTGCCTCACGGGTCTGAATATCACCATCATCGTCCATCACCAACGTACGTTTCCAGCTAGCAGAGGATTTACTTGCCACGCTAGCTTCAGCACGGGCAACAACACGGCGTACCTCCTCTGAATCATGTAAAAACCCAGTCTCCAGTAGACTACCCCCACTAACAGCCACATCGCCCGCATCCTCCTCCAGGACACCCAAGCCAACACTACCCCCCCCCCCGCAACACCTTCATTCATACCAGGGGTTAGCCCCTCATCGCCACCCAATTCCACCTCCTCGTCCGGCTGTTCAACCACAGGATCACCAAACTCATCAGTTTCAACAACATCCTCGACTACCTTTTTCTTCCTCCGTGATCCAGATGCTTGTCTTCTATGACCCCCACTCCGTACAGCGGGTCTATCATCCGCGACCACGGCCACCCGAGCACTTGAAGGGCGGTTAGGTTTTGCCTTCAAAAAATTCAGATAAAATTCCTGCTCCCTCAGTCCCAGCTGGGGATGTTGCGGTAATTCCCTCTTCTCTGGATCCAACACTGCAAACAAGTGTAAAAACAATTAGAAGAAGCAAAGATGATAAAACAACATTTGAACAGAATATAAATTACTCACAACAATGCCTCTATAAATCCACTGAAGAAAAGAAATTCGTCACATCCCACTTTTTCCCAAGAGCTCGTACCAATCCAACCAACACATTAATTTTGGTATCGCTCAACGAACTTCGATCAACCTTATAATAACACTCAACCTTCTCTTGAAAACTAGGCATATATTCGAGGTCGCCACCCTTTACTCCAATAAATTCCTCTTGCCAACACGGCATGCTGTCAGGAAATTCAAACGACCGATAATCTCCCAACGCCTTTCCAACATGACTCTGGCTCGTGCAAAATACTAACTCATAAAAAAGGTTAGCACCACTAGTTTTCACGTTGAACAAATTGAAGAATGCCTTGAAGGTAGGTTGCTTTTTCTTGGCATTACAGCTAGCAATGAACCACAAAATGCTCCTGATTGAGTTGGGGGTAAACTACAATAGCGGACAACGAAAATGGTAGCTGAACAAATTCGCCAAGAACTTGTGAACAGCAAGCGGAGACCCGCTTTGAGATGTGAAACAGGGATGAAGGTATAACCATCCGCAGGCCGATCATACAATCTTTCCCCCACGGCGGCAGGCCGCCAGGTATAGCCATCCTCAATACGGAACATACGGCTCAGATAATCTTTCCATTCATCATCCTTGAACGTGCTATCTTGGTTCAAGTGCTTGAACCCACCAAACTTTGCGTCCATACTCGCCTTATCGAACTCAGGAAGTGGCACATCCAAACTCCTATATAAACTTTCATAAGTCCAGAAATATTGGTGTTTTTCCCTATCGGGGACGGCGGGAAATGTCAAGTGTTCCCAATCATCCCATTTACCTTCACCCTTCACCAACACGCCACAAAGTACAAATATAAGGTAACCGGTTACATAATTAACAAGCGGCCAGTAAAGTCTCTGACAAAGATCATACCAGTTTTGACAACAACCCGTATCGTTGACTACCGATACATATTCCAAGAACACAAACACAGAAAACCCTAGAATCAAAAACCAAAATATACAATACAAACACATACATACACTTGCATACACCAAGAACACACTTCGATTTAAAATCGATTTTACCCAGAAAAAACACCAAAAAAACCCAACCTGCAGAACCAAAAACAACAAAACCCGAAACAAAAAACAAGACATACAAATCCTAAGAACACCCATAAACAACTGCCATACAAAACATAACACCACACAACATCGATTAACCAACCCATAAAACCTTTATCGGTAAAGACGCAAACAAAAGGCACAAAAACAAGAAAACACCCGACAAAATGAAGATGAAAAAGGCGCAGGTAAACAGAATGGTTAAGATACTCACCGCCATCAAACGAGAATATGATATGTAGACGAAAGAGCGGCTGAATAGCAAGGATTTTAGCAATATCCCGACAACCGGAGCACAAAAGGTGCGATTTTCCGATAACATAAAGAGAGAGAAAAGGAAGAAAAAAGAAGAAAGGAGTGAAAAAGATAATAAAGAAAATAAACAGCTCTCTCTCTCTCTCCTTTTATAGCCGAGTGCGATTACTGAGGAGAATTAACTCCCATTGTCACGTGGCGCCTCCCCATTGGTCCGGGCACACCAACCGTCATAGTACATACTACACAACTACCAAATTTTGAATCATTTCAAAAAATACGAAAAGGCGTGCCTCTTTTCACATCACACGCTACAACGTTGTAGACCTATAAGGCATACTACTTATCTCTCCTCAACACATTAAATGCTATTCCTTCAATTTCTCTCAAATTCCATCATTTATTCACACATGTTCATTCTCTGTCATTTATACAATTAATTCAAATTCTCCTATTTATGTTGACACTTTTACATCTTTATTCACAAACATACAAATAACATAAATCATAGCTCACCCCATCCAACTCCAAGTGCAACCGCCAACACTTGGGGGGCAACCAAATTTCTTTACATCTTTCCAACTCCAAGCGCAAGGGGGCAACCAAATTTCTTTACATATTTCTAATTCCAAGTGCCACCGCCAGCACTTTGGGGGCAACCAAATTTCTTACATCTTTCCAACCCCAAGTGCAGCTGCTAGCACTTGGGGAGCATCCAATTTTTTCTAAATTTCTAACTCCCAAGTGCAGCCGCTAGCACATGGGGGGCATTCAATTTCTTCTAAATTTCTCCCAAGTGCACCCGATAGCACTTGGGGGGCATCCAATTTCTTCTAAATTTCTAACTCCCAAGTGCAGCCGCTAGCACTTGAGGGGCATCCAATTTCCTCTAAATTTCTCCAAAGTGCACCCGCTAGCACTTAGGGGGCATCTAATTTCTCCTAACTTTTTCTAAATCCCAAGTGCAACCGCTAACTCTTGGGGGGCATCCATATTCTCCTAAATTGTTCTAACTCCCAAGTGCAGCCGCTAGTACTTGGGGGCATCCAATTTCTCCTAAATATTTCGAACTCCCAAGTGTAGCCGCTAGCACTTGGCGGGCATCCAATTTTTCCTAAATTTTTTTAACTCCCAAGTGCGACCTCCAGCACTTGGGGGGCAACCACAATTTCTCTTAGAATTTTCTCCCAAGTACAACCGCTAGTACTTGGGAGGTAACCAAATTTCTTCTCAATTTCTAAGCCCCAACTGCAGCCGCTAGCATTTGGACCCTAACCCGTTAAACAGCTTACAAACTACACACGAACCTTATAAATATCCAAACCATACACACAGATATCCATACATACACCGTAAACATACATATATAACTCACACAGAATCCGAACCAATCAAAACCATTAAAACATAAGCAAAAAATATGTGATCAAATAGTGATTTCATTCCATCAAAATAAAAACCCTAGAAGAGGGCAGAGTTCAATAACCAATTACAAATTTTTCAAAAAAAGATTAAATAAACTAAATACATCAAACAAAGAACCCTAGTTTGATCCAACCGACTACCTGGGGCTCCAACCTGCATCGCCGTCATCATCATCATCACCGTGATAGCCACCGCCGGCTCCATACAGCACCACGTTCATGATGCAGAAGCAAATCTCAAGAAACAACTCTGGACCACTCTCGTGAATCTCTCCCAAATCGTTCTTGCTTAGCTCACAAACAGGTTTTTCGTTGAATGTGCAGTTTATCTTATCCAAAGACATCTGTAAAACAAGACAACAATGTTAGTAATCACAAGTGACGAGTTCGTAAGCATCATCAATATAAAACAACAAAATTGACCTCAGAGATTCAAAGAATGAATGAACAAAAATGGCCTGGAGCAGCAACAATCATGACAAAAGGAGATGTATGTTTTTTTTAGCCAAACACGGGCTTTTATAGCCAGGCATATGCTAGAAGCGGTAGAACTGCATGAAATGTTGATACAGTCCCAAAGCCACTCAACCTCGCTTAACGGCAACCCTTGAAAATCCGAGGTAAATTCAAGGGTCTTAATTTAATTACCCCTCGTTACTCACAGTAACATTTAATGACAGTTGACAAAAATCACGACTCCAACCATCTTTTTACTTCACATTGTCCCCCATTTTTAAAAAATAAATGTTTTAAAATAAAAAGAAAACCCACAACAACACAAAAATAGATATTTCAGAAAAAAAAAACATTATCACATTCACTTTTATGAACTCCTTTTTCCTTCGAAAATTCATTTTTTTTAATTTACTTTACTTTTTCACATTTGCAATTTTAAAACTGCCTTGTATAACCTCATCCCTTGAGTCCCATTACAACAAACAAGCACCGTCAAGCATACTCCGCATCCGCCACCAACCGCCCGGGGGCAACCAAAATTTCTGTTGCAGCAAATTTTTCTAACTCCTAAGTGCTGACCGCCAACACTTAGGAGAGCAACCATAAACTCTTCTCTCTAACCCGCCAAGGCTCAATTGGCAGACAAATACTTCAAAAGTCAGCATGTAGGTATCTTCTCCTTTTTCCTCTCCTCCCCCTAACCACTAAAGTAGATAGGGGGAGTGGGGGGCAATGATAGTATACCATATGCCCGCCACCGGTGTGCCTGACACATGTTCGCTGGCCGTGACCATCCTATAAGGAGCGGTCGTGGCCGCCACCTTAGGAATCGATCGAAACACTTAACATTACTTACACTTCATTCTGAAGACATACATGTTTAAATATGATTATCCTACAATATTCTATAGTCACAATATACATATATATGCACATGCACAAAGATTGTACTATTAGGCAGTAGGTGAAGAAAAGTAAAAGTAAGACAGCCAAAGGACACCTAACACCATGCTGCAAGGATTGGCAACTGTAGCACTAGTACTAACTGCTCAACTTTAACCTTACAAAAAGAATAAAGGATTAACTGTTGAGTTAAAGGTCATCCCTCGCACTGTAGCCACAGTGACCGCCACGTGTGCTACAGGGCCTTGGGAGTTGGCCTATAAATACCACTCTCTAGTCACATTTTCACACACACGCAATATTACTACACTCACACAAAAACACTCTTGATTAACTACTACTTACCTGATTATTATTATCATTCCGATCACTGATTCTCACACCGGAGGTACTTGACGACCACCACCTCGGGCAAGCATTGTTTTGCAGACTCCCAACCTAGGTGAAGGCACCGCCGGAACATTGGAGCCAATAGTCAGCCGTGGGAGTTATCAATATTATATCATGACATATAATGTATACAAATCTGGAAGCAAACATATGCACTTGCAATTTTCCCGATCGAGAAGTATAGGTCACATGGATCAACAAAAATGTGCAAAAGCTCTATTTTCCTGTCGAACGCAACATGTAATAGATTTTCTTTTTAGCACTAGAAAACCTCAGCACTACATTAGCAAGTAGAAAATTTAAGGCATGTGGGGGTTAGTGTCATGCTTTCAATCTAAATATAAATTCCTGCTTTATACCAGAAGCACATAGTCTTAAGTGACAGAGCCGACCATGCTTCTACAGGGGAGAGACCTTTATTTTGCTACAAATCATCACTACAAGAAAAGAATCAATAGACATCACCCTTTTAACATCGTTTGCATTGGTGATCGTTGTTAAAGGACTGTTTTTCATCAATTTTATTATATCTGATGTTAAAGTTAGTTTCAGACATCAATTGTTGTTAAAACCGATGTCACAACAACTTTTTTAAAAAAATAAATAAATAACACGTGAATCTTTCCCAGCCCACTTTCCCACTAATATACTTATACTTAGAAACATTTCCCCTTTTCATTTTTTCATTTCCCCGGCCTTCAGACATTTTGTCTCCCGCTCCTCAAACTCACTCACCTTCAAAGTAAGTCAAACTAATTCACTCATGACTCACAAACTCAGTGAAGAACCCTAACTTACAAACCCCCAAATTTAAACTCTAGCTTAAAACCCCCAAATTCAAACCCTTGATTTCAAAACCCATTAGTCGAATCCCAATTAGGTCGAACCCTTAGCTTTCTATTTCTATTAATTATAGAGGAGGATCAAATCCGCTCAAAACCCTTATCTATCTCGAATAATCCGCTCAAATTAGTAAGTATTTTTCTCATTTTTGTTTGAAAATTGAAATTTTGGTTTTTAATTTAAGTTTTTTTTAGCAGTTTGGTTGATTCTTAAGCTGGATATATTTTTAGTGCTTTTCAACTATGTATTATTGCAATTCTATTTTTGCAATTGTCTACTTGTCTTGCCTTCTAAATTTACATTTTGCACCTTTTTTTCTTGCACTTAATTTTGAGGAAATGTACACTACTACAGAAACTGTATTGCATAGCGTTTGTTTTTAAACTTGCATAGCATTTTTAAACGCTATGCAAGTAGCCGCTATGGAAGTGCACGAAGCTTCAATAGCGTTTATTTATACGTTCTGGTAGTACGTTACTTAGAAAGCGGTTATGTAAACACTAAGGAAGTAAGTGTAATTCAAGTAAATGCACTCCAATAACACTTCTATAAACGTTATTGAAGTGAATATTCGTATTATGCTTGCTTACTTGCATAGCTATTCCATAAACGCTATTGTAGTGGGTACGTAGTATTTTAAAATAATGCTATTTCTTTCAGTTCTATATATGCACAATTAAAAATGCTAATTAAAATACATTTTTACCTGTAATTTTAAAAAATATCGTAGACAATAAATCCATAACCAAAAATAAAAATAAAATAGATATAATCATATTACTTGAGTACAATTGAAATAAGGGAAAGATCTATTCATAGTCAAAAGTCTAAATATTTCAAGTTGAGTTTCCAAGGATTTTTGCTTCTAACATACAAAACTACAAAACTACTTGATCTTCAGCAACTTGTTTCTGAGAAACCGATTGTAGAAGTAGCCTGCCCAATTTTTCTGGAAGCTGATCATCTTATCAGGAGGATAGGTCTTCAATTTTGGGGAATGGGTAAACTATTCATCAACAAAATTATAAAAACAATTAGTCATGTGCAAAAATATACTAGCAAAAACATTAAAAATACTAGCAAAAACATTAAAAATACGTACATTAACATCGATTGTTGTTTCATTCCTGCATATTATATCCTCGATAAAGCATCCGACATAATAGGCGCAATATATGCCATCATCCAAAGCCTGCTTCGGGCACTGCAAAACAGAGCATTTCCAACCATCCAAGTTCATTTGGTATAGCATCACTAAGAACACAAATTCTACAACTTTCAAGCAACACTAAGAGTACAAGAACACTACAATTTTGTAGCTATTCGGTACCATCTCTGCACGAATAGTTACTAGTATAGTTTATTATACTACTGCAACTAAGACTAGGAAATAATTTAACCAGCTAGAAGATTCACAATATGTTTCTAGTTTCAACAGGCCTGTTTTTGTATATTAGTTTCAACAGGCCTGTTTTTGTATATTAGTTTCAACAATATGTTTCTGTTTTCACCAGTCCTGTTGTACACCCCTGCTCGTAAATTTGCTGCTCAAAAACGTCTTGTAGATAGTGAGTAGTACCCACCATTTCTAAACTAATATTCGGCATATCAATCTAACATATGGGCTAGCACCTTCATTTGGTATAGCATAAAACAGATGGGGTAGATTTATTAAATCCCAACAACAAAAAGAAAAGCAGAGGCAAAAGTTTAAAAAACAAAATATGAGAAGCCGCTTTGAAAAAAATATTAAGTACCTGTACATTCATCCATGTGAAACTATTAAAAGCTGTCCAGGTATAGCTCTTTTTATTGTGAGTGCGAAAAGTCCTTAGAGCACTATAAAGACATAAAACATAAACACATTATCGGTCATATGCAACTTAAATTATAAACATATAGAGACAATTTAATTTTTACTGACGTTTCTACAAGTGTTTTCACATCCTTGTAGTATGTGTTGTTAGTCATCCGAGCCGGATCCATAAAGTAGATGACCTCTGTTTTTGTATTAATGGCAACAAGTACCCAATGTTTTCTAAAAAAAAAATATTATAGTCAGGGGTAATTGCATAAAATTAACAAAAATATAAATATGCATGTAAAAATATCACTTACGAAACATTGTAAGGCAACAGAAGTAGGTGATCTTTGTTGATATGTCCCAATAAACACTTTGCCAGGGTTGTATCACTATTCTCTACCAAGGGAGACACCATATGCGGGGATACAAAAGAGAATTTGGATGCCAATTCCAAATTTTTTGATAAATAGACCTCATACAAATACCTAAAATTTAAAAAAAAACGACAGATCAGAACTTGGTAGCAAAGTTCTTGGATATGTTAACGTGTAATACAAAGATTTATTTCTAATTAATCATTGCATTGTAACATAGATTATTGACCTCAAACTCTACAAATAAACAGGCAACAGACAGATATTGGTTCATTTATCATGTTGTAACTAATTATCCCAAGACACAAACAACTACCAGAGAACAAAAAAGTAAAACATCTAATATTTGGAAGATTGATATCAATTCTAGATATTACCTAATGTAAAAGCAAAGGCTGGATGAACTCAACCATTGTGCATCCAACACCTCCAAAACATTCTCCTTATTAATGTGTTCAATCCAAGGATTTGCATTCCAATAAACATAATCCATATGAACCTCAACATCAGTGACTTGTTCCAACACTATTGCAACACGAACAATCTCCATAACTCCATCATGATGACAAACATCATCCTTGAGAGGATAACCTAACGGTTTCGAGGACACAACAATGTTTGACTCTACGGTTTTTTCTTTCTGTATGTCATCAGGCTTTTTCTTATGGTTCATACCGTGCTTACGTACACCGTTGTTAACTTTTTCGTTGTTAATGGTTCTTTCCTTTTCCTTGTTAACGGTTCTTGTAGGTGTCTGGCAAAAATAATAAAACATAACAAAAAACAAATTACACAAGCTGATCAAATAATTAACAATAACTACATACCTACACATAAATGTACTTGCCTTATGAACTAAGTATATAACAGAAATAAGAATAAAATGTTTGACCTCAAGATTCAAAGAGACCAATTTGCGTGGCCATGCAAGGAAATACCCAGGAGCTTCACCAATAAGATTGGCCTCGTCACAAGGTACAGGTAGCTTACTGTTGAACTCTGACTTTACGGCCACCTCAAATTGCACCCTGACATATCCCTCTTCTAGTGGGACACCATGAATAATTCTATCATTGAGGTCATTATGCAATATTCCTTGGCCAACATGTCTACGACCAGGGTCCAAATACAAAAGGCAAGGATTTTTCCCCTATCAAAATTAATTACTATTTAATTATCACCATATAAACAAACTCTGTGTACGATCAACGTAGTTAAGATTTATCCAGAAAACAAAAATGGCAGAGAAAATGTGATTTATCCATGTTCCTTTTTTAATTAAGTTGTTTACATAAGTATGCTGCAAACATGATATGACAATATAGAGCAGAGAGTATGCATGAAAAAATATACCTGAGGTAGGTCTTCACCAGAAGCAATATTATGATCATCATGTTCCCAATTATCAAGATTTTCCATGTTGAAATTATCCATATGACTTGATCCACCGGAATGCACCCCCGGAGAATAGCCCTTGCGTTTTAATTCCATGATTTCATTTTTCAAATAAGAAATATCATTTTTCAACTTTGTCATTTCGCTCGTAGATGATACTGTCTGCAATGATGTCTTTGTTACACCCCATCCAACACCTCTCACTCGTCCAGGATACTCAGCAGGTATTAATCGCTTAAGCAAATCATCAGGTCCAATAGTAGTTAGCTCTTCTTCTGTCAAGTGATCTGACATGACCATCTGATAAAAAATAAATCAATTGCAAATTCAATAGTAGTTAGCTCTTCTTCTATCAAGTGAATATATACTGATTATATCATTGATTATATGAATTGGAATTTTTTCTGCATATATCTCAAACCATTAAGTTTTAACCATTAGCTAAAATTGAAACGAATTCATCACAAGTACAGAGAAATTTAAATGATAAAAAAGCCGAGCTGGTTTTTGTCTGATCAGGCTTTGGGCCCTCCATATATTTGTTCACTACAGATCATATTGGTTGTTAATCTATATCAACTTTATTGCAAGTAACCTTATGTCATAACAGCCAGTAATCTATTGTTGAACTTCATTTCTTTATCTTCTTGAAGACCAATTAATCATGAAATTAGATCTGACGCAAATTGGCAAGTTTTCTTATCTGTCAACTATCACATCTTAAGACATATAAGAGGCCAATACAGGTTCTCTAATCCCTGTAAGACTTGAAGAGGAGTCAATGAGTTAGGGACAAGGAAAAGTCAGACTATACTATCATTAGCAAAAACTGTGCAACTCTTCCAGTAACTTCCATTCTTCCATGTCCATGTAGAGACACAATAGCTATTTGCTTAAAGGGCCATAAATTAAAAGGATTGAAAGATAACAGGGGAAAGTATGAGATTTAGAAACAAAATTAATGTAATTTCTTATGTATCACTTGTGTACCTATATCTAGACAAAGAAACAATCAGGATACTTATTCCTAGGTACAGAAATATTTGTGCAAGTTAGGAGAAACTGCAAATTATAAATTATTCATCAGAATTAGCACCGACCTATAAACTAACACAGGATTTTAAGCCTAAGCAATCACCAAAAAATAAGTCATCATACCATCAAACAAAAATTATCAACATAAAAATTATGATAGTTGATAATTTTCGAAATTTATTAGCAGCGCGCATGCACAGTAGTAGTAGATTTACCGAAAATATAGCATTCAAAAGAATACAGGAGCTAGGGACTTGCATATGCAGGGCGACCAGTTCATTAGCATGTGAGTAGATTGATGATAATTGTTGTGTACGCATGTGAGATCAAGTGTTGAAAATATTTGGTATATCTCAATTTTAAATCAGGTAAATGTCTAATCTAATCTAAAATTTTACAAGAGCTTATGCATTGAGAATGCTTTCAAACTAGAACATTTTGAATTATCATATAAAAGGCAAAACGTAGCTTTCAACCTGATCAGGTCGTGACTGATAGATTTTATATGTGCTACTTAGGTGATTGCCTACACTGGACATGAGATGAAATGATGTATAAGTCGAAAGAATAATTATTACCACTTCCTCAAGAAGTTTCAATGTAGCAGGATCATCGACTACACCGTTCTTGTTACGCCTACCGTACTCCCACACATCTAGTCGACTGACAACATAGTCTTTTACACCCTGTTTAACTTTTTCTTGCATCTGTATACAAAGTTCAGTTGCAATTAACATTGTTATTTACTTGTAATTAACAGTAACTAACAGAATATGTTCTTTCTATTCAGTTAAGTTAATTAAACTCACAATTATCTCTCTAATTCGCGCGTAGCCAAGACAAGCCTTCCTGTATCGCGCCTCCATTTTTTGTGCTTGCTCTTTATTCCTTTTACTTTTTTCCTGCAATATTATTGTGTTTGTCTTTGTTAGTCAAGTACAAGATTTATGCCAAGTAAAAAGATTAAATAGACATAATCATTACAAAATGACTTAAAAAATACCTTAAATTCTTCTTTCCTTGCCTGTTCGACAAACTCTTTCCAGTAAGGCGTCACCGAGGAAAAGCTTGCGTACTCTGCTGGTGGCTCCGTAGAGAAGTTACCATTATCATCAACAGCAAGACTCCTCAGTCTCCCTCTAAACTGTCTGTGAAGCTCACCAGCACGTTTTTTGATATTTTTCAGATGTTCATCACCAATCCCATGAAAAGTTTCCTGCACAATTGGTATACAATTATGTTCGACAATTGCACTCTTTCACAATTTAGCCACTGGTTTACTCTGATTTGGTTCTGATTTAGCCACTTCTGTAGTAGATAGGTCTGATACCTTTATTTCATCGCACAGAGCTTGTTTAATAGGAAGCCACTCTTTTTTGCGCCAATCATCACATGTGATTGGTATATTCCATCTTGCATAATTGCCAATAAAAAATGCAAGTTTTGATGACTCTTCGCCAATTGGTTGTCCCCGATCATTCCATTCAACCTAAAACAATATTTAAATTTTTAAATCTAAAAGCATGTGTTAAATAAATCTTTATATGCATGTTTTGTCAGTTTATCTTATTACCGTCCGCACTAGCCCCTTACTCCTAGCTTTCTTTACTTTCAACATGTTAACTATCCCTCGCTTCCCGATTTTTTCTGTGACACCAGATTCATCCGTGCCATCTGTCCCACATGTCTTTTTGGACGAAGAAACCATAATCCTGAAATAAACACGCACAACAATTAATACATGAAAATCTAACAATTTGCTATCGGGAATTTGTAAAGCAATTACATTACTACAGAAAGTATCACAAATCACAGCTTACAATGCTGTACAACTCAAATACACTATAGCTTCAGTACATAAGACCTCAAACATCTTGCGATCTCACTGGAACTAATTTACCCAGGGAATCTAATACAATAAGTTTACAATATCATGTTAATACAAGTTTATAGACGAAAATAAACACAACAGTTAAGACAAATCAATTCTGAGAGACAAGTTTACATACATTTCTTAGATTTGCTTTTCCTTTTGCGTTTTTTATTAGGCTTTGATCTTTCGTGCCCATGCACATTATAAAATTCCGGATTCACATATTCACCCTCGTCATGATCATTTCTAGAATAAAAATATTCAAAATCATCATTGTTCGTGAAGCTCGTGGGAATATTCACTCCAACAAAAGGATCATCTACATTATCCACATCTTCGTCTACACCATCACTAACTTGATAGCTATTGTTGAGCTTGTTTGACAGGACAACAATGGACCACTTCTTATCAACGGGATCAGTAACATAGAAAACCTGTTGGGCTTGTGTTGCCATTATGAACGAATCATCTTTGTAACCAACCTTGGAAAGATCAACTCGTATGAATCCGGACTCTTCAACATGTACACCACCAACATTATTAACCCAAAGGCAATCAAACACAGGCACTCTGAACCCAACATAGTCAAGCTCCCAAATATTTGAAATCCTTCCAAAGTATGTCGTGTCTGCCAAAACTGGATCTGTGTCATTACTTGATTGGTGCAGTGCCGTCGCTGTTATTGAAACTCCACTATTCTGCATTGTGCTTGTTGAATCATGTTCTTGTGTGTAGAAAGTGTATCCATTTATGAGATAACATTTGTAAGAATACACAAAGGGATCGGGACCTCTTGACAACCACTTAACTCTATCTGAAATTGATTCATTGTTTTGCATCAACTCATTTGATACATAACTTTTGAACCAACCAACAAATGTGCGATTGTGCTCAACTTCAATCCAATTAGCACCTTTTCCTGGATGTTCAGCTATGATAGATTTCTTATGCAAATCTACAAAGGGAACAACATCAACAGTGTTGTGTAGAACACAAAGCTGGTGCACTCGATGCCGTTGTGCACTATCGATCTGAACTTTTTGACCTCCGGTTACACCTTCACCATGAAGCCTACCACTATGACGATCAATTGGCAAACCAATAGCTTCAACATTTGGGATAAATTCTGACCAAAACTCTATTGCTTCTTCTATTAAATAGCGTTCAGCGATGCAACCCTCTGGTCGATATCTGTTCATCACATATGCTTTTAAAATTTTTAAATATCGCTCAACTGGATACATCCATCTCATACGAGCAGGACCACACATCCTAGTCTCATAAATCAAGTGCACAGTTAGATGAATCATAATGTCGAAGAAGGCTGGTGAAAAATACATCTCAACCTCACAAAGTGTCTCAACAATTTGTCTTTGTAGATATGACAACCTTCTTGGGTCAATTACTTTGCTACTCATTGATTTAAAGAACCAACATAACTTTGTGATCGTTATACGTACCTTTTCTGGCAAAATCGAACGAATAGCAATTGGAAGCAAATTCTCCATGATGACATGACAATCATGTGATTTTAAACCTTTTAACTTTAAATCACTCAATGATACAAGATTCTTGATGTTGGATGAGTATCCTTCTGGCACCTTAACAGAATGAAGTGATTGTAGTAGAACTCTCTTCTCATCCTTGGAGAGAGTATGGGCAGCAGGAGGTAAATATGGTGTTGATTTGCCTGGTATATTCACAGGAGCTAGTTCGTCTCTTATTCCCATCTCCACCAAATCCATCCGTACATTGTGACCATCTTTAGTTTTACCCGGAATACTAAGCATGGTATTAATTAGGCTGTCAAAAACATTTTTCTGCACATGCATGAGATCAATAAAATGTCTAACGTAAAGGTCCTTCCAATAGCTCAACTCAAAGAAGATTGAACGCTTCTTCCAACCCTTAGTGGGAACATCCTTGGCAAATTTCTTACCAAATTGTATGTTTAGATTTTCAACTTCTTTAAACACTTCATCACCTGATCTTATAGGAGGAGCACCTCGTTCTTCCACTTCACCATTGAATGCTAATGGCATATTTCTGTAACGATGGTCTGAGGGCAACCACCGCCTATGCCCCATATAAACACATTTATTGGAATGTTTCAATCGGATATGATCGATCTGCTCACCACATAATGGACAAGCATAATATCCTTTTACACTATATCCAGAAATATTGCCGTAAGCAGGAAAATCACTTATTGCTCCGAATAACATGGCCTTCAACCTAAACTGATCTTTCCTATATCCATCAAGTACTTCAATACCCTCTTCCCAAAGTAGTTTCAGGTCCTCGATTAAAGGTTCCAAGTATACATCAATGTCATTACCATGCTGTATAGGACCAGATATAAGGATAGACATCACCATATACTTGCGCTTCATGCAAAGCCACGGTGCCAAGTTATAGATCATCAGAATCACAGGCCATGTACTATGAGAACTACTTTGAAGACCGTGTGGATTCATCCCATCTGTTGAAAGTGCTAGACGGAGATTCCTTGGTTCCTTCCCGAAATCCTTATGCATATCATCAAAAGTCTTCCACTGAGGTGAGTCAGCAGGGTGTCTCAACATCCCATCTTTAACTCTCCCATCATGATGCCATGTCAAATTTTTAGCATCTTCTACACTAGAATACAATCGTCGAAGTCTGGGTATAAGTGGAAAATACCACATGACCTTGGCCGGAGAATTGCCATTCTTGTAACGTTCTAAATCACACTTCGGACATTTATCCAACTCTGCGTACTCCTTTCGATATAAAATACAATCATTAGGGCAAGCATGAATCCTATTATGTACTAACCCAATGGATTTGAGCATTTTTTTAGCCTCATAGGTTCTACGAGGGAGGACATTGCCTTCTGGCAAGAGTTCACTAACAACTGTGAGCATCTCTGTGAAGAACACATCAGAAACTTGATGCCCAACTTTTAAGTTATATAAAGTCAACACAGCTGATAATTTATAAAACTTGGTGCACCCAGGCCATAATGGTAAAGCACAATCATCCTTCAACCTCTCGTTCATATCAGGATGATCGTGTAAGTCTTCATTGAGCACGTTCGGAATATCATTTTTATCACCAAAATTACTACCATCGTTGTCGACCACAAAATTACTATCCCCTTTATCTATAAATGCATAGTTTGAATATAAATTACTTGTACTACGTTCTCCTTTCTTTTCACCATGATATGTCCAACATGTATACGTTTTATCAATACCGTGGATTCTCAAGTGTTCCATCAAATTGGCCAACCCATCAACTTCAACAACATTCAGACATTTTTGACATGGACACAAGATGAACCTGGTATCTTTTACATGTTTTTCTACATATTTACAAAACTCCGTCACACCTTTCTTATATTCTTCTGACATGCGGTCGGCTTTTACCCATTTACGATCCATTGTAGCACCAAAAAATATTAATGTTAATTCTACAATTCAACTAGGAAGGATCCCTTCAAGTTCTTTCTCGTATGGGAACTTCTCTTTCCTCTGAAACAGAATTAATGGCAGCAAAATATAAGCAAAAACAGAAAACATAATTTTATTTTTATTGTTGATTGAATTGTTTTAGTTACAACTTATTACATCTATAATTATTTTGTAGCATTCCTGCATTGAATATTATAGCATTATCAATACAGCACCCATGTGTATAGTTTTATATATATATATATATATATATATATATATATATATTCTGCATTGTATTATTTATGACAACTGAGATATTGCATTTACTGCTATATAAACCACCTATATCTACCTGACTTTTTATGTGTTCTACTTAACAATTAAGGCAGAAAAGAAATGGTTCAAAGAATTAAAAGACATAGTTTGTGCAAATAAATTATGGTTAATTTCTTTTGACCATTATTATTGCATTATTACGGGCAGATTGCTAAATTTTCAAGTAAGTAGTCATTTGTACTTTAACTGATAATTCTTTTTTTTTTTGCAGGGCAGATTGCTAAATTTTCATGTCCTCACAAAATTGTACACTGGATTCTTGCATCACAAAATTTACATCTATAATTATTTTGTAGCATTCCTGCATTGTATATTCTGGCATTATCAATACAGCACCCATGTGTATAGTTTTATGTATATTATTTATGTATAAATTAGTTAGTGACAACTGAGATAATGCATTTACTACCATATAAACCACCTATATCTAGCTGAATTTTCCTGTGTTCTACTTAACACAGGTCATAGGTTTCATTCACAGGTCAGAAAAGCATCTAATTTGATCTTTCACACATAAGCTTCTCAAATTAAGCACTGTGCACATCTCATCACTACTTCACAAGTTTCTCCAAAAATAAACCGGATATTACAGTTGTAACTTGTAAGAACACATTCCAAACAATCACTAACTAATTAGCTTAATTTTTTATTTGACTAAACTAAAGGATATAACTTACAATGTAATGAACACAGTAATATTAAGACACATAGAGCAACGCTCTGTTAGGGTTACTAATGACAATGAGAACGGCCCAAAAAATTGTGCTTAATAATGGGTTAAGGAGGTTAAGGATATAACTACTACTTCTATTAGTAATAAAAGGAGGTTAAGGATTCGGTGGAGGCATGTGGACTACGTATATAAATTTTATGTTAAAGTTTATAAGAAAATAAATTGATAACAAGGGTAGTTTCCCAGAGCAGGACCTCATTTGTTTTGATGGCCTTAACACTGCAATAAGGTAGGAACCCTAATGGTTGTATTCATTTTCTTGGCCATCTGGCCTGGACCAAGACCAGTCCATCTCTGCAGTCTAAAACAAAACAATACAGATACCGTGTCCAGAACTCCCTAACGAACTCAGCCAACAAATAAATTGATAAACCAAAATAAAGTTGAAAGGAAAAGATAAAGAAGGTCCTTATTGTGAAGCGGAAAAAATAAAGAGAAGTGCTGTTGGGGTGAGATGGCCAATGCAGGAAAGGAAAATATAGTGAGTTTGCAAATAGGAAAATAAATGCTAGGAGCTTAACAATCCAAAGTTGGATCAAAAGAAAAGCCTAAAGAAAAACCCATTATCAAGCACAAGAAAATCTACACTACAGACATATTCATTGACCTAGAATCTTTAATGCCAGAATCTTGAGTTTTCTTTAATGCCAAAATCTTGAATTTTAGTATTTCTTGAATTTTTTTGTTTTAGTCTGGTAAACATAAATTATAAGATAAAGGTTTGACCTATCTATAACTGCTTTAATATTTCGTTGCAAAATATTAAAACTGAATGAACACACTCAAAAAAATCTTTATGTACTCAATCATTACACGTACATATGTCTTTATACTATTTACAAATAATCATAGCAGATACACTTCAAACTCAGAATAAAACTAACATTCTTAATAGCACTTACAAATATTATTCTAAACATAATACACAAATTACTAATCATATACCCCATTCCTTAATCATTAACAGTCAACATGTTAAACTAATTATTACTTGGCAATTCACAACACAACTTAATACTAACAATTAGTATAATTTCCAATTAATATGCTTTATAGACTAATAAAACCAAATCCTCTAGTACAGATACATAACACATATTTTCTTCCCAAAACCTTTCGAACTACACCATTTCTATAAACTTAATAACCCCGAAAATTCAATTAATGGTTAAACCTTACTAATGCAGCCAGATTTATTCATAACTAACACATACATTAATCAACTAACATGAATCAAGATTCATTAATTCGTACCAATTGAACAATGTCTCACAGCTACATATATTTACAAAATGTTTTAAAGCTTTGTACTGAACACGGATAGCCAAACATACACTCATCAAATATCATCATCAAACAGCAACAATCAGAAACCAAAATTAACCCACTGATGAGGAATTCACTATACACGCAAACAATCATCAGTACAGGGGAGGGGAATTCACTTTGCAAGACGATACAAGGAAGCACACACTCACGCCACGGAAGCAGTAATACAATTAATTAAAAAGAAATTAATACCTAGCTAATTAATATCCAACTACACACATAATACCTAATTTGTTATGCATCAAATACACATATAATACCTAATTTGAACCAAAAAAAACAAAATACCTAATTTGTTATGCAGCAAATACACACATAATACCTAATTTGGAGAGAAATCGTTGATGAAGTAGTAATTTGTTCCCCTTTTCGTTGATGAAATCGTTGATAAAATCGTAACCCAGTAGAGAGTAACCCAGTAGTAATCGCGCGCTGATGATGAAAGGCCGAGAGACCCTATAGCTGATACTCTGTATTAATTGAAATATTGGGGAAGTTATACGTTTTTTTTTACCAAATAAAGTTATACGTTTTTACTTTAATCTGGATATATAATAATAAAATGATATTAAAATTACTAGGGATACATATACTACAATAACGTTTCTTCATGCACTATGGAAGTATCAATAATTAAAAAATAAATAAAACAAAATTACTTGAAATACATTACCTTACATAGCGTTTAAATACACGCTATAGTAGTATACACTTCCATAGCGTTTGGGCGATAAACGCTATCGTAGCATTTTTCCTTTACTATTTTTATTTTTCTTATTTTCTATAATTACTTGCATAACGTTTATTATAAAAAACGTTATGGTAGTGGTCTACTTACATAGCGTATAACAAAAACGCTATTGAAGTACCATCATCCAAGCTCAAATTTGTAGTAGTGGTAGGTTCTGTGTTCTATCAATATACTTGGTTGATTGGAATTTTATGATTATTTTATGATTTGATTTCTATAAGCTTTGAATAATTTTTGTTAGTACTCTATTATCTAAAATCACAGTTTTTTACTCCAAAACAATGAAACAAACAGGCCCAACAGTTCACTTTTTTGCAATGCAAATAGTAGACTTAATGGATTGATGTAATTTGTTGTCCGTTTGTTTTATTAATGCCATTGTTCTACTAATACATTCTAATGCAAATAGTAAACTTAATGGATTGATGTAAAGTTTTTAGAGGTTGAGGGTTCAATACTCACTACTAAAAATGAATTGGAATCTAAATTGTATTAAGTTACCAGATTGCCATACCTTAGCCTATGCAGCGTTATTAGTCTATTATTTAGGTACAGTATTAGTACAATATATTAAGTTTTTGCATAGATCACCCCTGCTCCCTTTGATCTCAAGAAAGAAGAAAAACAGCACTGGGCATGTCTTTTCTAATTGCAGATTTTATCCGAGTTTAAAGATTGAAAACACACTCTGTTTCACCGAGGTCAAGGTAAGTCTATGTATGAATTATGATTCCATGAAATTTATGAGTACGCCACCAAAATATCTTTCTAAAATTTTAATTTCCTACTTTAGCCTGGATATAGAACCATTGTGGCAGACTGCAACTTATCACATGGTGTGGTAGCTACCGTACCAAGCATAATATGATAGTAAGCAGAAATACTTGTTCAAACTGTTCCTACAGACTTCATGCTACTCTTGTTAATTATGACACCAAGGTTTTAGTACTATTGCATTTTAATCTTTGTTATGCTTCCTTTTTCACTTATAGGTCCACTATTACTTATCTTTTAAAAAGTTCACCTCCGATGTTGTATTTCTTTTTACAGGGAATGATTGTAGCTCGACTAGATGATATACATACATCATCTTGCATTATCACTCCACGGGAAGTGGAGTATGTCTTAATTTCCTTCTCTTTAACTTTCATGTACTTTCTAATATCTTACTGCAAGTTGTTTGTTTTCTTTTTCAGCATTTTGCTAAACGGAAAAGGTGTTCTAGTAAGGAATAATACTTCCATGGTTAGTATAGAGATCAGTGAAATATATTTTTAAATACTTCCATATGGGAGGTACAATGCTCATCTTGTGTAAATGTTACAATACTAGCTATATCGGGGGTTGAAAATTATGCTTTATTATATGTAGTTAAATCCTGATATGGTTCCAGAACTTGAAAAGGCAGGTCTATTGTTCCAAACTTCCAATTATGTGTTTAACGAACCAGTAGATTTTCTAAAGGTTAAAGCCCTATAATAGTAATCCAAGTCAATGCACATCCTGTTCTCTTAACAGTGTATATATTAATTCTGTCCCGGTCTCAGTTCCTGAACCTGGTCATTTTAGTGAAGGAAGTGAATGATAATATTACATGCCACATGTTACAAATTACTGATAGATGCAAACATGTATCTGAGGTATTTAGAAAGATAGAGGTAGTATTTATGTTATTGTATAATTTGTGCCCACAATTTTCTTATAGTACAGTGTCAACAAAACAGGGCTTATAGCAGCAGCATGTGGACAACTAGACATTCTCATAAGGAAGAGTGAGACAAGAATTAGTGGTTTTATCGGTAGGAATGGTACCTCAACAATTACAACGTACCAAAATGGACATTCCCTGAAGCACGCAAATAACTTATATCACAAATATGCAAACTAGAGGAACCAACACTTAAGAACAGTAACAAGGGTAAATTTAACAATATCAAATTCAAGAGCTCTGAACATGCTTATTATGGCTGTACAAATTTGACCCCATTAGTTGACTCTGTACATAGCCGATTTCCCATCATCTATGTTTTATATTTTGCAAGTAAATTACAAAAGATTACTACGTGAGTACTGCAAATATGAAAAGTTGTATGACAGATTGCGTTATCGATATATATCTGTTACATTTCAATAATATAACTTATAGTATTGGTATTGTTTACTGTAGGTAGCGTTATACGTTGAACAAATGACTTGATTATAATGCAGTAGTTAACATTACCAACTTAATGCAATTTTTATATCCGTCAAGGCGTTTTGTAAAAGCTGTCACATTCATTACATGTATTGTGCTTCCTCATTTTGAATTATGATACTCTGCACTCGCAAATCAATTACTTTGCTACTATTTGAATCGAAGGGGGATTTATATGATTTGTGGTATGTTGAGAATTGCTTTATTACTGCATCGTATGGGTATCATGGAATAAGAAATGCCACATGTATTTCTATCTTTTTTACTCTCTGTAATGTTGTTAGTTTATTACTAGTGTTGATATATGCAGATATTGGAATTTGGAAGTGGTTAATAGCATGAAAGATTTGATTGATTACAGCCGAGAAAGTGGGACTGGACCTATGGGTAAGCTCTTACTATCCAATAGCAAGATCTTAATCTAGTAGATACCTTACACACAAAAGAAATAATTATGTTTTACATGATTCCTAATTTACCAAACAATGGATGGTTAATAGCAAACTAGCAGCACAATCATTCTTCGTAGATACTTCAGCACTTCTAAGCAACTTTATCGGCTTTATAAAGTATAGACATTGGAATTTTTTTTGCGGGTCTATTACGGATTCTTGCCTGTATGAACCCCAACTACCCAAACATCTGCTGTGTAGTGGGGGCATATAATATCAGTTACCTAGAATTCCTATTTTTTCCCCCATGGTGTTCTTATAATTTATTCGACTAGTGTTGCACTTTATTTCCAGAAAATTGCAGGAGCCACACATTGAACAAGCTGCAGTAGTCCAACTTTGTTTGTGATTTGCATTTGATCTGTATTGAATGCTCAACTTGCTTACACTTATTAATTTTTCCCCAGAGAGCTTGGCCAATTTTCCTCGGAGAAAAAAATAATTCACCAGGATCTCTTGCTCAGACCCAACAACCTGAGCAACAACTTCAACAGCAGCAGCAGACAGTTGCACAGAGCTCTAACAACGAGGACTCTGTCCAAACTACTGCAATGCAATTGGCTTCTAACAATAACGGTATACAGAGTGTAAACAACAATCTGAATTCAGCACCTTGTTCAATAATTCACCTTTTATTGTGAACTTGAGAATATATTAGTAGTTGGGGTAGTTTATGTAGTTGTGAATATGGAGTTTGTTGTAACTTTGGTGAATGTGGATGGTTTTGGTTATTGGTGTAGTAGATTGTTAATGAATTATGCTTTTGGGTGAATGTTTTGTGTTGCTAACTTTGGTGGTATATAAGTCTATTTGAACGTGCAGTGCTGATTTTGTTAATTTTTTTGGGCAGATAATTATGCAAATATAACACATCATATTCTTATTGAAGAAACGATGTTAAAACAAAGAACATACATCACTTTTGAAAGCAGAACTGAAACAGACATCAATTTGAGTCTTTAACACATCTTCTAAAAACTGTTGTCTAATTTGGCAATTTTATGGAGCTGTTTTACATAAGAATCGATGTGGTATACCATTTACAACATCAGTTCTCTATTTAAAACCGATGTGGTATATCATTTACAACATCGGTTGTCTATCTAAAACCGATGTAGTACATGAGTTGATGAGTGGAGACATCGGTTCTTTTCTTGAAACTGATGTTGTCAACATCTATTTACATCGGTTTAAAAATGATGTAATAAGTCTTTTTTAACATCGGCCCAAAACCGATGTAAAAAACATGGACTTTTAACTACACCCACCTAGATATCGGTTTTAAAACTTTTTATATCAGCCCAGAACTGATGTCTATTGACTTTTTTCCGGTAGTGCATTCTCAGACAACATGGGGTAATTCAAGTCTTGCCTCTTGAAATAATGAGGTCGATATTGGAGATTTCGTCATTATAATCTTATACGATCATTAAATGTGGGAGAATTTTCTGGAAATTTGGTATTACAAGGTTAGCTTTTATTTAAGAACTCAAACTAGATTTCCAGTCATGATATGCTTCGTATGAAGATGGTCTTTAGCGTTTGCCGTTTAAGAACAGCAGAACAGACCTCTCAGTGAGTATGAGAGCCAAATTTAGGGACAGTAAAACAGACCTCTTAGCAATTACAGGAGCCAAGTACGCAGCTGTGATGTTTGTCAGAATAGAACCAGTAGTTGCAGTTGGAAGAACGATCTTTAATCGAGAAATAGTAGGTGGGATGTATTCTGCAGTACCTTACGAGAGCTAAATATTTTCTCTATTAATATTAGAGTATCTAATTAATACAGTTCGTGCAAACTTTATTAACAAAAATAGTTATGTTCAAAGCAGGTATTGGTGTCGAAACAACTTGCTATACTCTTATAGTACATGCAGTGGTGTTCTTTGTATGGACAGCTGCAAAACTTCTCTGATGTTGAGAACACCAATAAAAATGCCAGATATATATATATATCATGTGGTACAGTCACAGAGGACCATTATGATTTGATCCAAATTACATAGGCCGGATGGTTGTACTTTTGGTTGGTTTCACCATCATTTTTGCATTTTTATATGCTCACTGCCTAAAAACATTGAACTTCTAAACAAGGTAGATGGACTGAAGGGCCTTGTGGAGCGGATTCAGAGCACTAAAAGATGAATGTATCCCACTTTCTATTTATTTTAAAGCACGAGCAGGTCTGGACATGGTGCACTGAGCCACTGATGCAGGAATTTTGTAAAAGACACTCTATTTCGCTACTTTAGAGTGTCATAGTGGTTACTTTATCAATACAAATACAATCAGAGTACGATTTAAGGTGCAGGCCAACAATTGTGCTCAATTCAGTAACTACTAATTCATATAGTATCCAATTCTTTGATAATCAAACTGTTGTTGGAGGAATTTCGTAACAACACGAAATCGGAGGGTTGCTGGAATAATAGAGCGATTGTGTATGAATATGTGGTTGTTTTTAGGGGATTTAGGGTTTATGAAAAATAGGGGCTGGACTTGGCAGGTGTCTCGATTTGTCTCGTGTATCGTATTCCATATCGTACCAAGATGCCTGCGTACCTATGTTTATATAGGATCAAGCCCCACGCAGTTCTGTGAATTAATTGGGCTTATCCCTTAGAGACTTTAGGGATAAGTTACGTTAATGTGGGTAATGATTGATTTTATCTGATTTAATCTTATCGTTGTGATATCTTCCTGATTTGAAGAATATCGTTTGGAGATATTTTCCGTTATTAATTGATTGAGATTGATTCTTTCCTCATTTCATGGAGAGGATAAAACTTAGCGATTAAGTAATAATTATTAATCTGAATTAATAATTAATAGATATTAGAAATTTGGGAGATTATTAGACATGCCAAAATTATGGCATAATAACTAGCCCCCAGTTCTTCGATGTAGCTTGCTGCAGTGGAGAACTAAGAATTCTTCAAGCTTCCAAATTTCTTCAATCACTGAAACAGCTGAAAATAGATGATTAGAAAAACACTTAGAGCACCACTGTGCTCGTTAGGCGTATGTGGATGCAAGTATGATAGCATGCGATGACCACTATAAGATATATATTTGCCAAGGTTTTCAAATGTGCGAGCATAAATAATTCGTTTGAAATCCTTTGCGATCCTTGTTGTCTAGTTAGGACCTTGGCACTTGTATATATCCCGAATTGGCGTACACGCTTTTCAAGTGTCTGATGCAACCACATAAGGATGTGTCTGGCGGAGTCTTCAGTATGAGATGTAGATATAATTCTGGTGAACTTTGCACGTGTCCCTCGACGGGCTAGCTGTGCATGTCTTAAAGATATTGTAGATAGTGTGCATAGGGATGCCTCCACCCATGCGACCTTGAGAGATCTGGCCATGGGCCTTCAATAATCCAGATGGTGCTGCACTGCACTTTACTAAGCATGTAGCATTGCGAGATTTATAGCTTGTCCAGGCTACCCTACTTGACAATTTAGTTCGCAAGTTTGAAAATATTTTTGACATATATGTACTATCGCGACGATATATGAAAAACATTTTACAAATCCAAATGCAATAATAAATATGCTCCTTTTAAGAGTGTCGCGATATTTATTCTCTTCGAAAATAATGCTCCTTTTTTGTAGAAAATCTTTTACAAAATTATGTGTCTCGCATATGAATATTTTCTTTGAAACATGCAGCTCGTACGGGATTGTAAAATAAATCCACAATCAATCGGCATAATTATCTGCAATTCATCAATATAAATATCTCGTACGATATTTTCTAAATCGCAATAATTTTACAAGCATAAAAATATATTGCTCGCACGAATTTTAAATAATAAATATTTTTTCTGAAAAAAAAATATTTTTAAAAACGTGATATATGCATGCATGGCATAATATAATTAATTATTGCAAGAAATTTATCGAAAAAGGGAAGAAAAAACTTATCTTTTTTAAAAGCCGCTGCCTTTTATTTTTCTCGTCATCCAGTGGCGTTCGGTGACTTAATTTTGTTGTGCGCACTGCGCCGTGTTGCGGTGTTGGTCATCTCCTTTTTTTGTGCAGAGTGAGTGTATGGCTACGTGAACTTTCATAATCTTTTTACAATTTTATTGCGGGTCCCACTGAATTGATTTTGTGTCCATTTTTTTCCTTTCTTCCTTTTTGTTGTGATAGACCGTGTGTGCTCCTGTGACTGTGTATGTTTCGCATGAGCCTCTTCCAATTTTGCTTCTCTTTTCATGCTAACTGAGTACCACCAGTGTCACCATCTTTTTTTTCCTTTTTTTTTGCCGCTTTGCCATTTTTTTCTTCTTTTCCTTTGGTACATGTCCTCCACCACCGTAGGTCCTTTTTTTATATTTTCATCCATGCTGGGCGCTGCGCCGCTCCCAAAAATCCAATAGCTGTGCCGCTCCCAAAAATCCAATAGCTTTATTTTTTTTTCCCCGATGTATGTATCGATCAAAACCCGAAATCCCCCAGTATGGATTGATATTCGTTTGTCCTCCACAAACGAAAATTGCCCTCCTTCTAGCGCCAAATGTTGTTGGAGGAATTTCGTAACAACACGAAATTGGAGGGTTGCTGGAATAATAGAGCGATTGTGTATGAATATGTGGTTGTTTTTAGGGGATTTAGGATTTATGAAAAATAGGGGCTGGACTTGGCAGGTGTCTCGATTTGTCTCGTGTATCGGATTCCATATCGTACCAAGATGCCTGCGTACCTATGTTTATATAGGATCAAGCCCCCACGCAGTTCTGTGAATTAATTGGGCTTATCCCTTAGAGACTTTAGGGATAAGTTACGTTAATGTGGGTAATGATTGATTTTATCTGATTTAATCTTATCGTTGTGATATCTTCCTGATTTGAAGAATATCGTTTGGAGATATTTTCCGTTATTAATTGATTGAGATTGATTCTTTCCTCATTTCATGGAGAGGATAAAACTTAGCGGTTAAGTAATAATTATTAATCTGAATTAATAATTAATAGATTGTTGTACAAAAAATTCACACAACACCCCGAGAAATCCTCGCCGTAAGAATAATGATTATCCTTGGTTTTCGGATACAAAACTGGTTAAACAGCTGGTAAGAAACAAGACAGCTGAACCTAATAATGGTGTATAGTGTTTAAAGGGCTGGATTAGCAAGGTCACTGGACAACAATGGCAAAGATCTCCGGCCAAATATGCCCAGAATATGATTACCCAGGGTACACGTGCCTTGTGTATAGAAAAATAAAAACCGAACCCCTTGCTAATTGCCTACATATCCTATTTATAGGAATCAAGCCCTAATGTAGTTCTTTTAGGTTAGGAATCCTTTCCTTGTCCATTAAGCCACGAAAATGATAGAGTTTCATCCTTCCTCCAGTGTTTATCTCGAAGTGTTTGTGTAGAAATATGCCTTATCCTTTATTCAGCTGGTCATTTAGTAGAGTCCTGTTCGGAGTAGGAATCCGAAACCCACTCCTATAATAACTCTATACATATATCACAAATATATAATAATTATCATATTATAGACGTGTCCCTCCATGAAATAGACTGTTAAAAGGACTCAATTTACGCCTCCTAAAACTTAGGAGGTAATCCTTATCCATTCGAATCTGCAGAGGTGGAGCCTGTGAGTACACCTGAACCTGCGCAGCTTCCCTAAAAAGCGAACCTCCACCTCTAGAGCTTCCCTCTAGAGGTACATCTCCCTTCTTCCTGCAAACTTGTTCCTACCTTCTAAACACCCTATCAGGCCTTCAACATCCATGGGCCCAAAACTAAGCCCATTACAAATTTTGGGCACAACAACTACCCCCGGTTCCTTGTAGCTATAAAATACACATGGAACCTTACCATCTCTCCTCAGATTCAGCTTCACTTTTTACGTCCAGCTCCAGCATATCATCCCAATACTTCTCTCTTTTTATAAACTCGCCATAATCACCGAAAGTCTCAGGAATTCTGTTAATTCCTTCTATAAGCAAAATCTACAATTTTTCCTTTGTCAAAGAGTTCAAAAAATAATTCCTTTTTTTTTATCTTATCCTCAACCAATTAATCCTTTTATACAAAAAACTCATTTTCTACCAAAATTAAATAAGTTATTTCCCAAATAAATTCTCAACACAATTCCAAAAAGGAACAAAAAACTCCACTAATTTAAATCATACCGGAACTCCACATACCTCCTCGAAAACCGTGTCCTCCATTCACATAGCTTCCACCGTTTCATGTTCCAAGGCAACAATAACTCTTTTCACTTCATATTTCTCTTTTATACGCTACTCCTTTTTTTATATATATTCACATCCTCTCATCCTCTTTTCCTTTTCTTTTACCTCAAAAACACATTCTCTCCCAAAATCCCATCGGTTCATCTTCTCACGGGAAGCTCCAATCAGGCGAACCAGTCCGGCAACACTTCTCCGGCTCCAGTCACTCTAAACCTTCCAACTATCCTCAAGGTATGATTCCCTTTACACCTTTCACTGAATTGATTTACCACTGTTTTCTTAATTGCATGCCTCTAATTAGTACTGATTTGAGCTTGTATATATTCATTTAGATACACACACCATTATCACTATCACGTGAATCGCTCTGTTATGTTGTTTGCCTTCTAAATCGTTATTAGACCAAGTATTCTCCTTCTATGACCATGATATTTCCTAGAATCCAAATCGTACTGATCTTTGTTCGTAAACCCACTAATATTATATGTTTTCATAAAAATCCATGTGTAATCCTCTTTTTCCAGAAACCAATTATTGTTTGTTGTTATAATGCATGTACCAATCCTTGTTTTTAACTAAACTTGTATAAGTAATGTATGCATCATATATGAATACCCAATTTAAGAAGAACAGTTAAGATTCCTTGATAGGCGTACCTGTGCCCAGCTAGCTGTTTAGACAAACCTGGCCTTTCATTGTTCCCCAATCGCTTGTATGTGCTTATCCACACACACCTGTTAAAACACCTCACTTGGGAAACTCACTGATCACCTCCTCATCCTACTTCACTTTGTGCAGATGTCTGGTAGATCAGCTGCAGCTAGCTCCCAGCATTCTACCTCTGAGGAGATGACCCACTCCCCAGAACTTCCTAACACAGACCAGCTTCCCTTTGACCCAAATTTCAGAATTAACCCATCTTTCACCATAAGTACCAGGACCCGTTCCAAGGTCAAACTAATCGATCACTCAAAAACTCATTCTTTAAGCACCAACCTTTTTTCCCATAAAACCAAAGATACTCGTCCTGCTATCCTTATAGCCTCTTCAGATGAACAAATGTCATTAGAATCAACAACACCAAACCTTCCTCAAGAATCTACTGCTGATGAAGCTTCCTCCATGAAAGCTACCCCCTCACATACTACCTCTGCAATTCTTCCCAAAACAGACTCCTTAACAGATGACTTAGAAAATAGTACTTTGGAAAAACCTCTTGCCACCTTGTCCTGTGAGAATTTGAGTACCTCCATGACTGCTTCCTTGCTAAAGAAACTGACCCAATCACACCATATAGGTTGCTCCTTGGTTGTTCCCTCTCCCGAAGAAAGATGCCATAGGTTCGACATGTTCGAGCCTGGACAATCATTACCTCAAGCTGTTTTGTCAGCTCAATTTTTTAGACTAGGGTTATCTCTGCCCTTACACCCCTTCATCCAAGAGATTCTTGAACTTTATGACATGGCACCCATTCAACTTACCATCAACTCATATCGCATGGCGATGTGTATGTATATTCTATACCACAATGAATTTGGTAAGACCCTTTCTGCTCGAGAGCTAGGATATTTTTACCAGCTAAAACCAACTGGAAGAAATTCAGGTTTCTATTATTTGGCTACCTGGAGTGTCCATGAAGGCCAGTGTTTCAAAAGTTGCAAGAGAGGAATGAACGACTGGCTCAAACAGTTTCTTTACTGCTACGATTGCCCCCAATTAAGAACAGATTTCAATCTTTCACCAAACATTCCTGCCAAGACCACTTTAAGAGGTCTAGCTCTCCAACATGCTGTAAAAGCATTGAACCTATCAACTGAATTGGGAAATGGCCTCAGCCTATTAACTCGTGATAACCTCATGAGTTGTAATTTCATACCCGGGAGAGGTACCCTAGCTCCAACTAGCTGCACTTGTTTGTTACCTCATCCATATCATTCATATACATTTTTATAACAGTTTGATTCTTTTTTGTTTCATAGTTTACGATTTACTAACCATCATTCATATTGCTTAAATCTTACGGACATGGCTTCAGGAATTTCTTCTTCCATTAAGAAGTCAACCAAATATGAAGAGATGTTTGAAGATGATGAAGAGACAGTCACCCCCATTGCAACCACTCCAATTTCAAAAATCAAAGCTCATTCTCCACTCCTGGAAAAATCATCCACCTCTTCGAAGAGGAAACTACCCCCACCTGCCACAGAACGAACTCACGCCCCTGGCTCCCGTTCAACTAAGAGAACCAGAATGTCATCTTCTCTAGAGATTGAAAGTTTCAGTCCTCATATGCAATATTTCTTTCAGATGACAGGGAATCAGATCCCCGAAGAAGTCGTAACTGCCTGGGACAAGATGTCACTAGCTGAGGGTGCAAAAGCTACCCTCCAAGCCAATTCCCAGAGTCTTTTCCATTACCTCAAACAAGGTGAGAAAATTGTGGAGACAGCTAGAGGCGACCAGAAGCTTGCTGAAGAGGTGAAACAACTTAAGTCATCCATCATGGTCAAGGACGATGAGAAGAAGAAATGCCTTGATGCCAATAAGAAACTCAAAACTGCTGAAACTAAGTTGCTAAAGGAACGTGATCAGCTATCCAACTCTGTTGCCATCCTAGATGCAGAAAAAGAAGAATTGGTTTCTTCTTATGCCAAACAGATTCATGAGCTAGAGCTAAAGATGGAAGCTATGAATACTCAATTTGCCCAGGAAAGGTCCGTCCAGAAGGAGAAAAGGAAGAAAGCCTATGATGTTGGCTATAACGCAGCTGTCAATGACTATATTGAATCCACCTATCTCAATTTTCCTGATCTTGATTGGTCCCAGCCAGGTGAAGATGCTGTAAAAGCTGTAGAGGACATTAAGGAGAAAGAAGCTGCTGCAGCCATGGTGGATCCTGTTGATCCTACTGACAAGGAGAAAGAGGTGGAGGTTCCCTCAAAAGAGACAGCTGAAGCTAAAGCAGATGCCTCTAACACAGCTGCTCTTATTCCTTCTGCTCCAACGACCCAGGTATCTCCTGAAACTCCTACTCCTTAATCCTTTTATTATTGAAGAATCTTCCTACCCCTGCGTGGGTTTAAACCTTTTAAATTATTTTGAACGACCTTGGTGGCCATTAACTTTGAATTTATGAGGTCGTGGGCTCCTCGTACTGCCTCACAAGATGTAACTCATAACTTTGGTTTCCCTTAACTATGCACCTTGTTTTTCCATATATTATTATACTGTCCGTATGAAATTACCATGCTAAGCACAAGCATTCCAGTGACAAGGCACACGCCTAAGCCAGGATGCGAGCTGTTCACTTGTAACCAAATGAGCTTCATAAAAGTGTTAAGCTCATCACGAATTTTTGGTAATAAAAAGTTTAAAGCCAAGTATACCGATTTGCTTAAAGCCATTTAAGCTACTCCCTATTTCCAAAACTAATAATCGTCTTTTTCAATATGTACACCATGAAGCTTCCCTTAACATGATTTAATACGTTAGGTGATCATAATAGTTTAACACCCAACCAATCCTTCTCCCCTATATAAAATGTCCCATTTAATATACCACAAGATCCTCATGAATGAATTATCCTTAAATAATCAGACACACTAATGTGTAGGGTTCCAAAATAAGGCAGAGCTTCCCATTTGCTCGCACCTAGCCTTTCCACATAGAAAATCATCATATGGCCAATGTCATGGTTCCCATATGACTTTATTCATTTCATAAAAAGAATCCATAAAACCATTTACCAGAAATATAAACGTAATATGCCTCATATGTGAGCTTCACTTTTTCAGCCAGCTGAAGCTCATTGCCGAATTTTTTTTTTTATACAAGTTATTCCATTTCATGTAGCCTGCATTCTGGCTCCTACACGATATATCCTTATCCCTTGGCTCTTCATGCGCCCAGATTCCCTGGGATCCACATGAACCTGATAGTATATTCCCAAAACAGCTTCCATATTGAGACCTCCTCACAGGTGGGCCACTTTTGCGAACCTTTTCCCGTAAGGTTCTTTATATACCATAATCCATTCCAAAATACATTGCCTTAGTAAAAAAAAAAAAATTTTACTTCCTAAGATCATGCAAATGACTAGAAGGAGATGATATAACCTACTACCCCCCAAGTTCTTTAACATTATAACAATTATGATGAAGAACTTAAATTCACATATTCATGCATGCAATTCCATACTTATTCCATAAAGTACACAAGGGAACACAACATAACTTTTAAAACAGAACACGTTATAAGAAAGCAACAACTTTACTAGCCTCATAGAAGCAAAATTCATGATATTTCCTATCGGTGAGGTGTATATGCACTACCCCCCGAGCATAGCAAGACAAAATCACGTCATCTACTTGTCCTAAAGATGGCAGCTAGAACTAATAAACTACCTTTATTAATCCTATACCTGAAAGAGGTCTACTTGAAAATATTACCTGAAAAACACACCTACTGATAATATTTTCTCAAATGTTCGGCATTCCATGCCCTAGGAATCAGCTTCCCATCCAAATCAGTTAAATGATAAGTACCTTCCCAAAGAACAGTCTTTACACGATATGGTCCTTCCCAATTGGCTCCAAACGCACCATGACCAGGTACCCTCATATTGGGTAGCACCCTCCTCAAAACCAAATCACCCACCTTTAACGGGCGAGCTCGAACCTTCTTATCGAAGTACTTTCGCGTACGCTGCTGATATGCAGCCAGCTTCAGTTGTGAATTCATACGTACCTCTTCAAACAGATCCAGGTACAAACGATGATTCACCTCATTATCCTCAGGATTATAATTTTCCCTTCTAAATGAACCAGCTCCAATTTCGACAGGCACCATGGCTTCACATCCATACGCTAAGGTGAATGGAGATTCACCTGTTGTCGTTCTTGGAGTGGTATTATAGGACCACAACACCATTGGAAGCTCCTCTGGCCAGCTTCCCTTTCGTTCCTCCAACTTGGCCTTCAAAGTATGTTTTATTATCTTGTTCACAGCTTCTGTCTGACCATTACTCTGGGGGTGACAAACAACTGAGAACCCCTTCTGGGGGTGACAAACCTCGCATCTCCTTGCTATCAAACTGCTTCCCATTGTCCGAAATGAGCTTATAAGGTACTCCATACCTACAAACTATGGCTCGAAACACAAATTCCTTCAACTTGGCAGCAGTTATGGTAGCCAAAGGTTCTGCTTCAGCCCACTTTGTGAAGTAATCTACTGCAACGACCGCGTATTTTACTCCGCCTTTTCCTTTGGGAAGCTCCCCAATTAAATCTATCCCCCAAACTGCAAAGGGCCAAGGGCTAGTGAGAGGCTTAAGAAGTGCAGCTGGGTTGGAACCTAGCTTTGCGAACCTCTGACAGCGGTCACACGCTCGAGTGTACTTGTGAGCATCACCTTGCAAAGTTGGCCAATAATACCCTTGACGGAGTATTTTGTGTGCCAAAGAGGTTCCAAATCCCTTCATGCACTTCACGCATGATATACTCACATTCATCTCCAGAAATACACCTTAGCAATGGCTTATTAAAACCCCTCTTATACAGGATTCCTTCATAAATTACATACCTTGCCACTTTATATTTCAACTTTCGAGCTTCATCCTTATCTGAAGGCAAAACTCCTTGAGTGATATACTCCACAATTGGGGTCATCCAATGATCCTCCACCGTAGCTTCCACATTCAAAACCTCAACTTTTGAAATACTTCGCTGAATCTGAACCTCTAAAGGAATAACTCCCAGTAAGGTAGCTTCCCTTTGAGAGCCTAGCTTAGCCAGTGCATCTGCATTAGCATTTTCCGTTCTAGGAATCTGCTCCAAATTTACCTCCTTAAATCTCCTTATCAATTCCTGTGCATACCTCATGTATAAGTCAGTGCGAGGGCCTCGAGCCTGAAACCCTCCTCTAACATGCCAAACCACCAACATTGAATCACTAAAGATGGTCAAATTTTCCACCCTCATTTCCAAAGCTAGCTTCAAACCGGCAATCAGTGCCTCATACTCGGCATCATTATTTGTTGCATAGAATGAAAAATGGATAGCACTCTGCAGCTTGTGCCCCTCAGGGCTTACCAAAACTATGCCAGCACCTGCTCCATTAGAGTTAACTGCCCCATCCACATACAAAGTCCACCACGGGGCGCAATTTTCCGTAGGTACCTCTACCACAGGTAGCTCACCGACAGGTACACATTCGTCTCCACCTACCTCGAATGAGGGAGGAAATTCCAACAGAAAATCAGTCAACGCTTGCCCCTTTATTGCAGACCTTGGCTTGTATTCAACATCAAACTGTCCCAATTCATTAGCCCATTTCATCAACCTTCCGGAAGCTTCCGGTTTATGCAACACCTGCCTTAGTGGGAAACTGGTTCGTACCTCAACCTTGTAAGACTGAAAGTAAGGCCGAAGCTTTCTCGAAGCCAGAATTAATGCATAAGCCAACTTTTCCATGTTAGTATACCGAACCTCTGCATCCAATAATCTATTGCTTACATAATACACCGGAAGTTGCACTTTTCCTTCCTCTCGAACCAACACCGCGCTGATGGAATACTCAGAAACTGCTAGATAAAGTATCAGAACCTCCCCATCAACCGGCTTTGAGAGGAGCGGGGGACTACCCAGCTGTTCCTTCAGCTTCCCGAAAGCAGCTTCGCATTCAGCCGTCCACTCAAAGTTCTTTCCCTTCTTAATTGCCGAAAAGAATTCTTTACACCTGTCCGAAGATTTTGAGACGAACCTGTTTAAAGCTGCAACTCTTCCTGTCAATGACTGAACCTCCTTAACATTCCTGGGTGACCTCATCTCTAACAAAGCTTTGATCTTTGCAGGGTTAGCTTCAATACCCCGATGATTAACCATGAATCCGAGAAATTTTCCGGATTCTACCCCAAACACACATTTCTGAGGGTTGAGCTTCATCCTATATTTCCTTAAGATGTCAAACATTTCTGCCAAGTGCGACACATGATCAGCTGCTTCTTTTGATTTTACCAACATGTCGTCCACATATACTTCCATCGTTCTCCCAATTTGATCCTTGAACATCATGTTTACCAAACGCTGATAGGTAGCTCCCGCATTGATTAGACCAAAAGGCATCCCAATGTAGCAATATAACCCTCTGTCTGTTATAAAGGAGGTGTGTTCCTGGTCCAGGCCAAACATAGGAATCTGATTATATCCAGAATATGCATCCATAAAACTCAGCAGAGCATGCCCAGCAGTTGCGTCTACCAGCTGGTCAATACGAGGAAGCGGGAAGCTATCCTTTGGGCACGCCTTATTCAATTCTATGAAGTCCACACAAGTACGCCATTTTCCATTAGGCTTTTTTACCAACACCGGGTTTGTCAACCACATAGGGTAAAAAGATTCTTTCACCAGACCAGCCGCCAATAATCTGTCCACCTCTTCTCTCAAAGCAGAAGCTCTTTCGCCACCTATGGCCCTTCTTTTCTACCTTACAGTTTTTGCCTCTGGATCAATATTAAGACGATGACACATTACCTTTGGGTCTATCCCAATCATATCTGAATGATTCCAAGCAAATACATCCACATTCTTTCTAAGGAAATCCATTAGAGCTTCCCGCATATTTGGACTCAGCTGTTTTCCAACTTTTAGCTCTTTACTAGCATCAGTGGTATCCACCATAATAGATATAGTGTCTCTTGCAGCACCAGCTTTTTCTTTGGACTCGGACATCCTAGGATCCAAATCAATTTCCACCAGGTTCCCTTTTTTCTCCACCTGACCAAGTTCAGGTACCTCTGCCTGCAACTGCTCCGACATTTCCACATCTTCAAAGTCACTATCATTGACTTCTTCTACGATACCCTCAACGAAATCATCATCACCATTTTTATTTTTCAATTGAGGTGCCTCCAGCATGAGCACCTCCCTTCTAGCACCTTCCCCCAAAAATGAAGCTACATCCACGTAAGGGTCTTCATCTGGATGTTTCACAATCATAATCGCATTGCATGATTCCTTCTCACACACCCTTCCTTTCGGTTGGGAGTACTCTCCAGTCAAAGTGTTTGAGGGTCCAAGATAATGATAGCAGTTGTCGGTTGTTCCACCATCTACCAACAACAAATGCTTTGAGGCCTGCTCAGCAGTACGCAGGGCCTTACCGTAGCATTCCCGTGAATCTGACTGACATCCTCGTAAGCACCCAATCCCATTAGGAGTTGGGAATTTCATTAAGAGGTGGTAGATAGAAGTCACCACGCGCATCTCTTTCAAGAAAGGCCTACCCATGATAGCATTATAAGATATATCCTCATTCACAACCATAAACTCTGCCACCTGAGTGGCCACATAAGGTTCACTCCCCATCCTGATCGGGAGCTTCACTCGTCCCACAATCTGAACTGGACCTCCAGTAAAACCATACAAATCATTGTAAGAGAGGAACATCTCCTTATCCAAGAGTCCCATTTTCTGATAGGTGTCATAAGCTATTATATTGCATGAGCTCCCATTATCCACCAAAATCTGATGCACATTCATTCCCCCAATGGAGAATGTCACCACCAAGGCATCATTATGAGCGTGATGCACGTGTTTAGCATCCTCCTCGGTAAAGGTGATGTCTACAGTTTCCCCCTTGAACATCTTTGGGGGTCTTTCAGCCAGATGGAAAACATTAGTAAGGGGAGCTCCCCTAGCCTCACGGGCAAAATTTTTCATAGAGTTCCTACTTGTGCCTCCAATGTAGGGACCCCCTATTATGGTGCGAATGATATTTGCCCTTGCTGTACGGTCAGGTACCGTCCTTTCTGCCTCCTTTCTTTCTTTCTCATCTTTATACTTTTTCGCCTCTTGAGCCACAAACTCTGTGAGGTATCCCTTCCTGATTAAATCCTCTACATGATCTTTCAAGTGACGACAGTCTCGTGCCCGTTTGCATCATGAAATGCACAGTATTTCCCTAGATCCTTTCTTCCAGGTGGACCAATATGGGTCAGCTTCCTAAACATTACGGCTTTGTCCCCAACCTTAAACACGTGCTCAAGAGGTGCCGCTAACGGGGTATACTCTGAATACTTATTATAGTTCTTCAAAGGTGGTGGCTTATATTCCACAGACCTCCTTGAACCAGTTGCGTTCACGGTTAGAGGTGCTATCCTTTCATTTCGACCAGCTTCCCTTTCAGTGGAAACTGAAGCTCTGTTATAAGAGGCACGCCTGTCCACATTCCTTCTTCGGGGACTATATGACCTGCTTCTTTTTCTCCCACTCCAACCAGCTGAGTTGTTATATTTCCTTAACTTAGCCATAGACTCTTCGACCACTTTATGAGCTTCAGCTCGTGCATAAAAATCAGCTAGCGTGACAGGTTCCTCCTTCTGAAGTTCCTTCCAGAAATCACTTCCAGGCCAAATCCCGGCTATTAAGAAATTTTTATACGTCTCGTCTGTAGCCTTTCTCACTTTTGGCACCTCCGCATTGAAACGTTTAAAATATTCTCTCAAAGTTTCCTTCTCCCCTTGTTTAATATTCGCTAGAGTATTTGCAGGAGGTGCAAATGCAACTGTAGCACGAAACTGAGTGACAAAAAGCTCACTCATTTGCCTCCAGGAACGAATAGAATTAGATGGCAATCTTTTGAACCACTGATGGGCATTGTCCCTCAGGGTAGCTGCTAACAGCCGGCACTTTGTACGATCCCTGACTTGATAAACCTCCATCTCAGTACTAAAGCGACTGAGGTATTCCACGGGATCCGAGGTGCCATCAAATTTCAAGTGCCCTACTCCTCTATACCTGGATGGAAGGGGTGAATCCCGCACCTTCTTTGTGAAAGGTGAAGCTACAGCTAGGCCCGATGTCGACCTCTTCTCCGCCTTAATCTTTTCCAGGGCTTTCCTCAGATCGGCCACCTTATAATTTGTGTCCTCTCCATCAGAAAGGTAACCATCACTCTCATCTGTTTCTTCATTCGAATCTTCACCCTGCTTATGAGCTGAACTGTTCCGGGAGCTGGAGCTGTCATCATTCCTGACTGCTGACTGGAGCTTCGCAGATCTGGACCTCCTATCATAAGTCCGTTCTTCTCCTGGAGACTTTTCCTTCCTATAGCTCTTAGAACCCTTTGACTGGGACTTGTCAAGGTTATCATTTCCATTTACCTTTTCCTTAGTCCCAATCAGAACATGCCGTAAATCTTTGTTGTTGAGCTTCTTCCCCACTCGGTCGAACACGCTCACACTCTTAGTTGGAGAATCCCTAGGGCCTTCCTTCCAATCCACATTCTCCTGGTCTGTTTCAACACCAGAAAAACTATTTTTTCGAGCCTCTCCTTCAGGCTCTCCTTCATTTTCAAAATCAAGGTTTATGGGTGTCACCTCTCGACGCCTAGCATGTCTTTCCGAGGACTTATGTTTTCTTTGTCCTTTTTTCTTTCGCGATGATTTCTTTTCCAACTGGTCAATCCTGCCATCCATGGCTTGAAGATGGTTGAGGATATCTCTAGCAGTCACTTCACCATCAGTATTGGCATCACGCCTACCGCTCTCGCCGCCCGGCGTTCGAACGGATTCAGAACTTTCCGACATTAATTCACTAACAGATTTTAGCTTCTCCCCTCCTTCTAGCGCCAAAAATGTTGTACAAAAAATTCACACAACACCCCGAGAAAGCCTCGCCGTAAGAATAGTGATTATCCTTGGTTTTCGGATACAAAACTGGTTAAACAGCTGGTAAGAAACAGGACAGCTGAACCTAATAATGGTGTATAGTGTTTAAAGGGCTGGATTAGCAAGGTCACTGGACAACAATGGCAAAGATCTCTGGCCAAATATGCCCAGAATATGATTACCCAGGGTACACGTGTGATGTATTAAATTACGTCTAACCGCAAGCGTACGGTATCAATTGTAGTAGATACTAGCAAATACGGGTCGAATCCTCAAGGAGACAGTTTCAGTTTCAATTCAATTGCTATCAATTGTTTCTAGTCACAACGATTGTTTTGGAATTTTATTAACTACTAAAGCAAATTTAACAAAGTTTTAAATCAATTAATTAAAGGATCTAGGGCAATTCAGGTTCACCATGCTTACACCAAACAAATCACAAAAATATAGCTTTTCAATGGGATTAAGTAATTAAAGCAATGGTTAATCTTTCTCAAGCATTAACACTCTCAGAATATCTAATGATGTTTTCACACTCACCTTCAATTCTGCTAATTGTATGTAAGCCTCTAGTAGTAAAATCTTTCGATCTATTACTCCTATTGCAATCAATTAATCCGTGATATTGCGCAATTACACAAATTAAGAATTATAACATATCAATCAGAATTACTCTTTACCCATCAATCTACTAATCAAATTAAGCCCAAATCATGGTGCAAACATGGCTCCCCTTAATACCCTAGAATTAAACTACTCACTCATGGTAAAAGTAAAAGCAATAAGAATAATGAAAGAAGCCATAATAAACATGTAATTAATAAAAAGGAGATAAGAAATACCTTAAACCTTTGAATAACGAAGAACAATAAAGATCCAAATTAATCCAAGTGCTTACAAGGGAAGAGATGAAGAGAGAAAAACCAAAACCCTAGCTTATGTAAAAAACGTCTGTATATGTCTATATCCCTCTATATCACGTTTTCTCTTCCTTTTATAATAAAACCCCTTAATAAAATCTGATATCTATCTCCTAATAAAAGTATTTTTAATATCCTAATCAATTTACAAAAAGATATCCATAATTGAATAGGATTTTCTTGTAAAATTCGTCACTAATTTTGCTCCTCTGTTTCTGGGCTCTTCCAGTTGGATTTTGCTTACTGGACCACCTCTGAATTAAAGATAATTCCCTAAGCTTCGCGTGGACAGTAAGATCGTCAAATTCTGACTTCTGGAACTCAAGATATGGCCCAAACAGTGCAGGCAGCCCGTATAGCCCAATATTACGAATTTTCTCCTATTTTATCTCCAAAATAGCTCTTTTTGCTCCAAATACTTCCAAATCATGAATTCTTTATTTCCTACAATAAAACAATAAAATCTATTAAATAAAAATCCAAATCAATGCAAAACACAATAAATATGAGAATAAAATCATCTAAAATATATATAAAAATATACTCTATCAAACATCCCCACACTTAGCATTTGCACGTCCTCGGGCAAATAAGTGAAATAAAAACTAAGTCCTAACAAACATCACTTTCGTAGATGACACGATTGCATTGAGCATATGCAACAAGCCGTTAAACCCCTAGGCAGCCCTAGTAGGACGAGTGTTGTCTCGTGAGGGTTTATAGTGAATGTACCCACAAAATTCATCTAACCATGCAAAAGATCAATGCCAACACAACACCACACACACAAGTCCTCTCATGCCACATCAACTTAAGAATCAAAGTAAACATACGATGTCTTGGTGTCGAAAGTGCAAGTATTCACGTAGTCTACTCAACCAACATGCAGAAGGTCATAAAAATTCATGTCAAGTGTAAAAATCGTTGGTAATCATGCTAAGCCCACAAGAAATACATCTTTAAGTCTAAACCCGGGATCTCCTATGCCAAAACAAGTAATAACTCACCTTTCACTCAAAAACGAATATTCACTCAAGAACAAGGTTAAGTGTACCACTCAATTCCAACAAAATCATAAACACAACTTGACACTCGCAATCAATCTCACTCTCAACACAACATACATCACTGATGACAATCAAAAGGTCTTTATTCGGGTTGTAGCGTGGGCTAGGGACCAGGTATGTCAAGTAAAGCTAAAACAGGTTAAATGTCAAAAGCTAGTACCCAACAATATAATTCATTCCATTCTCTTTCTACTAAAACCACAAATACTTCCCCACACTTGGATTTTTCAATAACCCTTACATAATAACTTGACTAGTCGAATGAATAAGGATCATACAAACATAAGAATGCTCTCAAATTTATTTTTTATTTTTTTTTTTCTATTTTTTTTTCTTTTTTTTTTCTTTTTTTTTTCAAGAGAGCTAAGGAATAAGCACAATGATCCATAGATATTTTTATGAATTTCGACTAGCAAGCATCAACCAAAATCAATATTCCCCAATGGTATGATCATCAATAACCCCCCCTTTTATGAACACCTTATTACTCCCTTAAGCACGATACTAGCCTTTGACAATTTAGGTTCAAATTCAATGTAAGGCCAATAGAATAAAAAGGATAATGGCAAGTAATGTAGTGTGTCACCGAAAGAATAGGATTAGGCTCAAAGGGTTAACTAATTGATCATGTATAAATGGTTTGGATATATAGGAAACACGAGGTTAAACCTAAGTGCCTTTATCATCTCATCATCAAGTAATATCATGCATTTCAAGAAAGATCTCAAGTAAGTGCTAGCAATGTAAACAACATGTGGACACTCAAGCAAACGAAAAATCATGCAAAAGATATGCATATAGGCTCAAAACTCACTTGGTGTGACAAAACATAATCAATCCCAGGTAACAAGACTCTCTAACGCACCTACTTGTACTCAAAGCATGAAAACCAAGTCATCTTGCACATATTCATGTCATTCTAATCACTTACAACATCCAATTAAGTCTACCAGCTTCAACTTGCTAGTGTAAGTGTGTGCACAAGAACAAAGCACGTCACTTCTCATACAAAAGCGTCAAGAACACAAGAATTCTACGCATGCATGGGTGTATCAAGCAAAATACAACAACTAATCAAATTGCATGGCTAGAATTATTTTTGGTATTTTTAATTTTTTAATTTTTTTTTTGATTTTTTTTTTTTTAAACAAGTAATACACTACGTTGAGAACACCTCCCCACACTTAAGCGGTTCATTGTCCCCAATGAACTAATGAACAAGATACAAAACTATAACTAAAAACAAAATAAAACTACACTAAAAAGAAAAGAAAGAAAACTCCCCTGGAATCAAGGTGTCGGGTGTGAAAACCATCCCTCATTCGCTTAGGAGCCACCCACTCACCAACAACCACCAAGAAATTTCCTGCAAAAAACACCAAGCAATATCACTCCAAAAATACCCAATTAACAAGAATAATACAAAATCCCCAATTTACAAGAACACAAATTCGTAATAAAAAATAAAATAGAGAAGAGATATCCCAACTACGAATCAAAGAGGTGAACTTGCAATTAATTCCTCCTTAGAATTGAATTTTTAGAGATTTAAAGAAAATAGAAGAGGAATTGGATTTGTATGTACAGGTGGGTATATAATAATAATAATAATAATAATAATAATAATAATAATAATAATAATAATAATAATAATAAATAATAAATAATAATAATTAATAATTAATAATAATTATAATAATAATAATAATAATAATAATAAATAATAATAATAAGAATTAATAAGAATTAATAATAATAAAATAAGAATTAGAATAGATATAGGTTTAGAATTTTTGGTGGAGAGATGGGAGGTTTTGGAATTGAAATAGAAAAAGAATTAGGTGTAAAGGGGGAGTATAAATAGAAAGGGGGGTGAAAAGAATATATATATTTTTTTATATGTACAACACGACAAACAGCAACTGAAACACACGGCAAAATTTCTTTGACAATGTCTGTCCACGCGCAGCCTGCACGCAAGTGAAGCAAACCGCGCCATCAACAGACACGCATGCGCAAGTTGCGCATCACCCGCGCAACCTGCCCCTCCTCCAGTAACGCAGGCGCAGCCTGCGTTACATAGCCGCAGCCTGCGTTACATAGCCGCAAACTGCCCCACTTGCAGAAACGCAGGGGCAACCTGCGTTACTGACCTGCAAATTGCTCAAAAAACGATTTTTTTTTTTTTTTTTTTCACAACAACACTCATTTTTTTTTCTCTCTTTTTTTTTCAACAAGGCTTGGGTTGCCTCCCAAGAAGCGCTTTTGTTTAACGTCGTTGGCTCGACTCAGCTGGTTCAGATCTCCGTTGAGGGATTGTCGAGATAAATCGCTTCCATCTCTCCTACGAATGCACCATCCACGTATAATTTAAGGCGTTGACCATTGACCTTAAATTTTGTTCCGTCTCGTCCCATAACTTCAATAGCACCATAAAATTTGACATCGGTGACAGTAAAAGGTCCGGACCATCTTGATTTTAGCTTCCCTAGAAAAAGTCGAAGTCTGGAATTGAACAACAACACCTTGTCACCAACCTGAAAATCTCTCCTCTGAATCATCTTATCATGCATCTTCTTCGTTCTCTCCTTGTAAATCCGAGAATTGTCATAAGCATCAAATCGAAGCTCATCTAACTCATTAAGTTGAAGAAGTTTCGCTTGCCCCGCAGCCTTCAAATCCATGTTGAGTTCTTTGATAGCCCAAAAAGCGCGATGTTCCAACTCCACTGGCAAGTGACATGCTTTACCATAGATCAACCGATAAGGAGTGGTTCCTATAGGTGTTTTGTATGCCGTCCGATAAGCCCACAAAGCATCATCTAACTTCAAGTACCAATCTTTCCTTGACTTTGCCACCATCTTCTCCAAAATGTTCTTAATTTGGCGATTAGAAACCTCCACTTGGCCGCTTGTTTGAGGGTGATATGCAAGAGCAACCTTGTGAGTAACGCCATATTTCTTCAACAAAGTTTCAAACTGTCGATGACGGAAATGAGAACCACCATCACTTATCACTGTTCTAGGAACTCCAAATCGAGGGAAGATAATATTCTTGAAAAGCTTCATAACCACCTTGGAATCATTGGTTACTGATCCAACTGCTTCAACCCACTTGGACACATAATCGACAACAACTAAGATGTATCTCATTCCACAAGAACTCGGGAAAGGTCCCATAAAATCAACACCCCATACGTCAAATATCTCGACTTCAAGAATACCGGTTTGAGGCATCTCATGGCGTTTAGAAATATTACCCATTCTTTGACATGCATCACACGCCAAACAGAAAGCACGAGCATCCTTAAATAAAGACGGCCAAAAGAACCCGGATTGAAGTACCTTAGCAGCAGTTTTTGAAGGACCATGGTGGCCTCCACATGCGAGAGAATGACAATGCTTGAGAATGTCATGTACTTCGAACTCAGGGACACATCTACGAAAAATTCCATCAGCACACTTGCGATACAAGAAAGGGTCATCCCAAAAATATTGTTTAGCATCATGATAAAACCTCTTTCTTTGCTGATAAGTCAATTCTGGAGGGTGAGATCCACTAACACAGAAATTTGCAAAATCTGCATACCATGGAGTTTGAGTAGCAACCGAAAACAAGTGATCATCTGGAAAAGAATCGTCAATAAGAGTGTTTGACGCAATATCAGATTTGAAACGCAACCGTGAAAGATGATCCGCAACCACATTCTCAGCACCCTTCTTGTCTTTGATTTCCAAGTCAAATTCTTGGAGTAACAGAATCCAACGAATAAGCCTTGGCTTTGCTTCCTTCTTCGCCAACAGATATTTGAGTGCTGAATGATCAGTGTGAACAATGACTTTTGAGCCAATGAGATAGGATCGGAATTTGTCAAGAGCGTATACCACAGCTAGAAGTTCCTTCTCAGTCGTAGCATAATTAACTTGAGCTTCATCCAAGGTTTTACTTGCATAGTAGATGGCGTGCAATACCTTGTCTTTCCTTTGACCGAGAACTGCTCCAACTGCATAATCACTTGCATCACACATGATTTCAAATGGAAGATTCCAATCTGGAGATTGAATGATTGGTGCACTTATCAAGGCTTCCTTAATCCTGTTAAAAGACTCCAAACAAGCGTCAGTAAACACAAAGGTGGCATCCTTAAGCAACAATTGAGTGAGGGGTTTTGCAATTTTTGAAAAATCTTTTATAAAACGACGATAAAAACCCGCATGACCAAGGAAACTCCTCACTCCCTTGACATTAACAGGAGGAGGAAGTTTCTCAATCACCTCAATTTTTGCTTTGTCAACCTGGATGCCACGTTCAGAAATCAAATGACCAAGTACCACTCCTTCATTGACCATGAAGTGGCACTTTTCCCAATTCAAAACCAAATTCACCTCTTCACAACGTTTAAGCACTTTAGAAAGATTATGCAGACATACATCAAAATCAGACCCATAAACACTGAAATCATCCATAAATACTTCCATGATAGACTCTATGAAATCAGAAAATATAGCAGTCATGCAACGCTGAAAAGTAGCAGGGGCATTACACAAACCAAAAGGCACTCTACGATATGCAAAGGTACCATATGGGCAAGTAAATGTAGTCTTTTCTTGGTCATCAGGATGTATAGGGATCTGAAAGAACCATGAATATCCGTCTAAATAGCAAAAGTACTTATGCTTAGCAAGTCTTTCTAACATCTGATCAATGAAAGGGAGAGGATAATGATATTTTCTAGTAGCAGTGTTTAACTTACGGTAATCAATGCACATTTGCCAACCGGTGACAATTCGAGTGGGAATTAATTCATCTTTATCATTCTTAATTACCGTTGTTCCTCCTTTCTTAGGGACTACCTGAACTGGGCTTACCCATTTAGAATCAGAAATTGGGTAAATGATGCCCGCATCTAACAATTTCAAAACTTCTTTTTTAACAACCTCTTGCATGTTAGGGTTCAAGCGACGTTGTCCCTGTATGCAAGGCTTATGGTCATCATCTAAGTGAATTCTATGCATGCAAAAGTCTGGGCTAATCCCCGTAAGATCATCAATACTATACCCAATAGCTTTTCTATGCGCACGCAAAACAGTAAGAAGTTTAAAAACCTGGCTATCATCAAGACTAGAGCTAACAATCACAGGACAAGTCTTTTCATCATCAAGAAACACATATTTAAGATTAGATGGCAAAGACTTTAACTCTAATTTGTTTACCTGAGGTTCACCACAAGAAGTGACAGTGTTGGTTACCTCACAATTCGGATCAGCTGCACCATCCAATTCAAGAATCAATGAATCGACTTCAGCATGTCCTTCTCCTTCTGAAGCTTCAAGCATGAGCACTGCTTCCAATGCATCATTCAATAGAATCTGAGGCGTCTCATCTTGGACAATTCTATCTATAACATCAATCTTGCAGCAAGTATTCTCAAGCAAAGGGGATTTAAGAGCAGAGGTTAGAGTAAAAGTAATTTTATCATCACCAACACTCAATGTGAGAGTCCCACTTTTAACATCAATAACAGCACCTGCAGTACAAAGAAATGGTCTACCTAAAATAATAGGTATCTGACTATCCTCTTCCATATCTAGAACAACAAAGTCTACAGGAATATAGAATTTTCCAACCCTAACAGGCACATCCTCTAAAATTCCAAGGGGATATTTTATCGAACGGTCTGCCATTTGCAAAGTCATCTGTGTACATTTTAATTCTCCCATATTTAGTTTTTGAAAAACCGAGAGAGGCATGACTGAGACACTAGCGCCTAAATCACATAAAGCTTTATCAATGAACAATGCACCTAAATGACACGGGATTGAAAAACTACCAGGATCTTTAAGCTTAGGTGGAGACTTATTTTGTAAAACAGCACTACACTCTTCAGTAAAAGCTACTGTCTCTACCTCACCAAAAGACCTTTTCTTAGTGAGAATATCCTTAAGAAACTTTGCATATGATGGAACTTGAGAAATTAAATCAGTGAAAGGAACTGTTACCTCAAGATTCTTGACAAGTGTCATGAACTTACCAAACTGCTGGTCCACCTTAGTTCTGTTCATCCTGCTAGGGAATGGGAGCTTTGGCACAAATGGTGGAGGAGTAACTGCAGTCTTCTCTTTGTCATTTTTCTTGCTTTCCTCAGTTTCATCTTCGTTTGTATCTTCAACAACTTTCTCTACCTTGTCTTTCTTAGAATCCTCTTTTTCTTTCTCAGTAGGAACATCATCAGTAGGCATTGGAGGAGCATCATATGTACGACCACTCCTAAGAGCAATGGCATTCACATTTTCCTTTGGCTGAGTTGATTGTGCTGGTAGAGAGCCTTGTTGCCTTGTAGATGAAGAACTAGCCATTTGAACAATCTGAGTTTCCAACATCTTGTTATGAATCTCCATCTGGTTCATCTTTCTGTTGGTATCATCCATACTCTTTTGCATTTGTAACAATATCTTCATCATGTCACCTTGATTATCAGCCTGTGCAGCTTGATTTGCTTGAGGAGCATAATTCTGAGGAGGCCTTTGGAATCCAGGGGGATTCATAGGTCCTTGCGGAGGCCTATACTGCTGCTGTGGAGGAGGCTGGTACGACTGCTGATATTGCTGCTGATTAGGAACAATTGAATTCTGAGTGTTATTATTCCTATATGAGAAGTTCGGATGATCTTTCCAACCAGGATTGTAAGTGTTGGAGTATGGATTGTACTGCTGCCTCTGTTGGAAAACATTTGCTTGCTCCATCTGAAAATTATGTGAATTTTGAGCATTGTATTGGCAATCATTACCATAGTGGCCTTGGATGCCACAGACTTCACAAACAGGATTATTCATAGGAGCCATGGATGACAATGCATTGATACTCATAGGTTGAGTAGAGGGCTGAGATGTCTTCAATGAGTGGATCTCCTGAGTCAATGCAGCGAGTTGAGATGATAATAAAGAATAAGCATCCACTTCAAGTTTACCCCCTTTCTTGGTTGCTCTCGGATTACTGAAGTGATTGGCAGCCAAATTTGAAAGAAAAGCATGTGCATCATCAACTCCTTTATCCAGAAATACACCACCTGCAGCGTTATCAACCATACCTTTTGTCTCAGGATCAAGACCATTGTAGAAGCGTTTAAGCAGAAACCACTTCTCAAGACCATGGTGAGGGCATGCACGTTGATAATCCTTGAATCTGTCCCAAGCATCCCGAAGAGATTCACCATAATCTTGCTTAAAACCCATCATCTTGTCGATCAAGTCGTCGGTTCTGTTAGGAGGGAAGAACTCAGTTAAGAAGGCTTGAGCAATCTCATCCCACTTGGTCAATTCAATATCGTTCAACCACTTTTGAGCTTTATCACGAAGAGAGAAACCGAACAACATGACTTTCAACTGGTCTGGAGTGACTCCCTGATGTTTAATTGTAGAACAGAGCTGTTGAAACCGTTGCAGATGATTTGTAGGGTCTTCAGAGGCAAGCCCAGCAAATTGATTCTGTTGGATCATAGTGAGCAAAGCAGGCTTGATCTCGAAATTTGCTGCTTGAATTGCTGGCATAGCAAGGCCAGTAGGTACCCCACTCGGAGAGGGCTGTGAGTAATTCTTCAAAGATTTGGGGGGAAGGTCTGCCATCTCAATCTTTGGTTCAGATATCTTTTGCTGCTTCTCTTTCCTTTGTAAATCTATGTGTTGTTGACAAGTAATTCCAGAATCTGGACTAAGAGGAGTTGTATCCTCTTTCGCTTGATCTTCTTTCGTTTGAGACCTGGTCCTGGGCATCAACAACTAAACAAGGAAAAGCAGTAAGATCGGTCTCAGTTGGAACAAGAGTTCCAAAGAGACAAGAGAAACAATCTAAAACAATCAAACTAAAATTAGAGAAACTAGGCGTCTCCCCGGCAGCGGCGCCAAAAACTTGGTGTATTAAATTACGTCTAACCGCAAGCGTACGGTATCAATTGTAGTAGATACTAGCAAATACGGGTCGAATCCTCAAGGAGACAGTTTCAGTTTCAATTCAATTGCTATCAATTGTTTCTAGTCACAACGATTGTTTTGGAATTTTATTAACTACTAAAGCAAATTTAACAAAGTTTTAAATCAATTAATTAAAGGATTTTGGGCAATTCAGGTTCACCATGCTTACACCAAACAAATCACAAAAATATAGCTTTTCAATGGGATTAAGTAATTAAAGCAATGGTTAATCTTTCTCAAGCATTAACACTCTCAGAATATCTAATGATGTTTTCACACTCACCTTCAATTCTGCTAATTGTATGTAAGCCTCTAGTAGTAAAATCTTTCGATCTATTACTCCTATTGCAATCAATTAATCCGTGATATTGCGCAATTACACAAATTAAGAATTATAACATATCAATCAGAATTACTCTTTACCCATCAATCTACTAATCAAATTAAGCCCAAATCATGGTGCAAACATGGCTCCCCTTAATACCCTAGAATTAAACTACTCACTCATGGTAAAAGTAAAAGCAATAAGAATAATGAAAGAAGCCATAATAAACATGTAATTAATAAAAAGGAGATAAGAAATACCTTAAACCTTTGAATAACGAAGAACAATAAAGATCCAAATTAATCCAAGTGCTTACAAAGGAAGAGATGAAGAGAGAAAAACCAAAACCCTAGCTTATGTAAAAAACGTCTATATATGTCTATATCCCTCTATATCACGTTTTCTCTTCCTTTTATAATAAAACCCCTTAATAAAATCTGATATCTATCTCCTAATAAAAGTATTTTTAATATCCTAATCAATTTACAAAAAGATATCCATAATTGAATAGGATTTTCTTGTAAAATTCGTCACTAATTTTGCTCCTCTGTTTCTGGGCTCTTCCAGTTGGATTTTGCTTACTGGACCACCTCTGAATTAAAGATAATTCCCTAAGCTTCGCGTGGACAGTAAGATCGTCAAATTCTAACTTCTGGAACTCAAGATATGGCTCAAACAGTGCAGGCAGCCCGTATAGCCCAATATTACGAATTTTCTCCTATTTTATCTCCAAAATAGCTCTTTTTGCTCCAAATACTTCCAAATCATGAATTCTTTATTTCCTACAATAAAACAATAAAATCTATTAAATAAAAATCCAAATCAATGCAAAACACAATAAATATGAGAATAAAATCATCTAAAATATATATAAAAATATACTCTATCAACGTGCCTTGTGTATAGAAAAGTAAAAACCAAACCCCTTGTTAATTGCCTACATATCCTATTTATAGGAATCAAGCCCTAATGTAGTTCTTTTAGGTTAGGAATCCTTTCCTTGTCCATTAAGCCACAAAAATGATAGAGTTTCATCCTTCCTCCAGTGTTTATCTCGAAGTGTTTGTGTAGAAATATGCCTTATCCTTTATTCAGCTGGGCATTTAGTAGAGTCATGTTCGGAGTAGGAATCTGAAACCCACTCTTATAATAACTCTATACATATATCACAAATATATAATAATTATGACGTGTCCCTCCATGAAATAGACTGTTAAAAGGACTCAATTTACGCCTCCTAAAACTTAGGAGGTAATCCTTATCCATTCGAATCTGCAGAGGTGGAGCCTGTGAGTACACCTGAACCTGCGCAGCTTCCCTAAAAAGCGAACCTCCACCTCTAGAGCTTCCCTCTAGAGGTACACCTCCCTTCTTCCTGCAAACTTGTTCCTACCTTCTAAACACCCTATCAGGCCTTCAACATCCATGGGCCCAAAATTAAGCCCATTACAAATTTTGGGCACAACATAGATATTAGAAATTTTGGAGATTATTAGACATGCCAAAATTATGGCATAACACAAACAATTTCATTTTATATACATATAGTATCCAATTCTTTGAAATTCAAACAATTTCATTTTTAGATATTGAAGTTACATTATTTAATGTGCAGCATAAAACTAAATTAGTATTCAAAAAAATTTCAAGTTGAGAATGAAATATATAAGCAATAGTTAGGGCTACAGGTTGGAAACTTTTTAATTAGCTTGAAGCATTTAAAATTTGAACATGAATATTGGCAATATTGTCCTACAAATCCTCATCAACCTGACTTCTTCGGTCGGTATATTGGGGGGATTTACATGTTTGATTAGTACTGTTAAACCTCGTTAAAGTAATACGATTGGGATCGGGAAAAAATATTACTTTATCGAGTTTATTACTTTATCGAGAGTAAAAATACATTGTCTCCATTATGTCGGGACCGGAAAAAAATATTACTATAACGAGGTTATTACTTTATCGATTATTACTTCATCGAGGTTCAACTGTATTGTTTTCAGATATAATTTAAAGTAACTTGGCCCTTTTTTTTTTTACATATGACAACAATATAGATTTCTAAAAAAAAAAACCACATCAATATTAATATATAACTTATTTGCATGATTCTATCAATCTATTGTAATCCACACCAACAAAATTGTGAAAGTCACAATCACCAGTATAAGCAATTGCTATATATTCTACATTCATTACATCACGGGGGATCTATAAACTATTTCAGCAGCTCTTAGGTATACTTATTGTTTTCTACTCAGATCCACGGGTTTGCTTAGTCTAATAACATTGTACCAGTATGTTAGCACAAATAATAGTGTTCAAATTCTATCTGTATTTAGAGTGATTTTTTATTATTAGCTGTACAGGAATATGAGACGTGATCACTTACATGGTGACTCATTCTCCCTACACAAGGATTTGAGACCTGGCAGCAAATCGAGAGCACCGCTTCCGGCCAGATTTACTAAGTCCACAAACACATATATCAAGAAGTTCGTAATCTTCATCCCAGAACAGGAGTGAAGCTCTTTCCGGATTCTCCAAGAGCATTTTGGATGTTAAAAATCCGGCAATTGTCCAAGTTTGATACAGCCGAGATTGTTTTCCAATAAACTTCCCATTTCTTGTATCGTAATATTCAGGCCAATGGTCTGCAGGCAGCTTTTTCTCTGCTAAGTCAACAGCTTTCCAAGCTAGTTCTGTTCTTCCCATCTTGATGCATGCTAGAGTGAACTGGAAGGCAAAGATATATAAAATTCTGGACGTTATAAAATTTTAAAGTGTGCAATTATAATTTCTTCTCTCCAATTACATTTTCAAGAAACTCCCTACTATTTGATGCTAGGACTAGAGCTCAGTAAGGTCAACTTCTCTGCTTCTATTAGGAGGCAAACTCTACCAGTTCTAAAAGAAGCATGCTCATTTAACAAGAGCTGAAAGTCTTTCACTGGTCTCATTTCTTTTATTACTGTATTAAGTTACCAGCCAGTGTTTCAGCTCACTATGAAAATAAATAAAAGGTCATTTCCCAGAGGGTATATCATTTCTAAAGGCAACCCAATTAAGCCTCTTAACCAAAATCCACCTTTCAGTAACAGATTGATAACTATCAAATTCTTTTTTTTAATTTATAAGTTTCTCCTCAATTAAAAAATAAATTTTAACAAACAATAATTGATTTTAATCAATTATTGACGGGAAGGAAAGGAAGTTTTTGATTTACCTTAATTAGTAAGTATGGACAATGTTTTCAGGACTGGTCGATTAAGAAATGTGACCAATATAAATGAGATGGAAGACGTACTAGATTACAACATGAATTAGGAATATATGGTCGTACTGAGTGCACAAGACTCAGCAGTCAGCAGTACAGACTACAGAAGTTCCTGATATAGGAAGCTTTACCCATGTTTATTATCATAAAGAGGCCATCTCTAGGGGTTCGGAATGGATATGTGCAGATTGATAAGTGTACGACAATTTTTAGCATTCATAAAAAAAATATTCATTAAAGTTTACCTGCCATAGAAGTGTGGGCCATGATCCACCATTATGATATGACCAAGGTCTGCAAAGGTCAACAATATTGAGGTATTAGCAAGAATGAAACAGCGAAGTGATAATATTTTTGTTACAAATCTGCAGTAGCTGCATTTTTATTGTTTTTGCAAAATAAACACAAACAATATAAAGATTAAAGAGTTGATCAAACTCACGTATTTTTGGGGTCACTACCAGTGATGATGCGCCATTCTTCAAATTCCAATGCAGGATAACATATCTTCATAGGCATATGCCCAACAAGATCATCCCATTTGGCGTCAATCATGTTTAGAATAGAATTATTCTGTTTTGGAGTTCCCAGAGATGAAACAATGGACCACAAATTTCCGAGAGTGAAGAACCTAAAATCCATGTGAGCTGGTTGTAGATTGCCAATTAAATAACCACCTTCCTCAGGAATCCAATCCATTAGCCAATTAGGAATTTGCTCAGGGTAAATGTTAAATTTATTGGTAGCAGTTGTGGAATATTCCTCTGTCTTATACCGGTAAATCTCATTAATTTTCTTAATGTCTACCCAGTAATATTCTCTGATATGAAATGACAATGCGCTAAGTCTGTTATTTATGGCTCTCACCAAATTCTTGGATCCATCATCTAAAGGAAGCATTTCTCGAGAGCACCTTAAAGCTGAGTAGAATAAGGACTGCAGATAAAAAAATTGGATAACATAAATAAGCAAATAGTATAGGATGTCTTAGGAAAAAAAATGGTATAGGATGATGCCTGAAGCAGAACTGGAACAGGCATCTATATCGTTGTAACTACTTCAGAGTTGTAGAGTGTAGACACAGGGTACTTACAGTCTAATACACGTCATATATAAAGCATATATAATGCATTATTCAAGTGAGCTATGAGCACCAATAAGGCTAGGAAATAATGCAAGACAACATGTTAATTATGAATTTTTAGCATAGAATATTCATAATCAAGACAAAAAGGTCAAATAAGCTAGTTCGATATTTATAATTGAAAAAATATTAGTTATTTTAGGAATAGTGGTGGTTAGTACCTAGGGGTGTACACACAATCCGCTCAACCGAATTAACCACTCGCACCCCTCACAACCAAACCGCAATTTGCGGATAATCGCTAAATGTGGGTTCGTTGCGGATGAAATTTTTAATAATTGCATATTTGCGGTTTGGTTGCCGTTTTATATATTCAAAAATCTTAAAATCCAATTTAGCAAAGAAAAAATTTTTAAATCTGAACCACAACCGCAAACCGTAATATATAATAAATTATATTTTTATACAATATAATTTGTTAAGTTAAACATATAAATATACATATATATATGGGTCACGCTCTATGGAGAACCACGCTAAATTGAGAACCTGAGAATTCTAATAAGTTCAGTAACGGAACTGTAAGTTCGACAGCGGAATTTTAAGTTCAGCAACAGAATGTTTGTTGAAAAAAGTAAGTTCAGTCGCAGAACATTTGTAGAAAAAGCAAGTTCGGTTGTAGAACTTTTAATGTCATGTGCAAAATTTTAAAAAAAACAAGTTCAATTGTAGAAATTTTAATTTCATGTGCATAACTTTGAAATTCAATAGCAGAATACTATTTTTTTATTACGAACAAAATAGGTTCTACAGTAGGATCCAATGGTTCTCCGGTTCTCTTTTAGATAGTGGTTCTCATTTGAATCAATCCCTATATATATATATATATTTCTAGTTTATAAATTATATTACTTTATGTAATTCCTATAGCCCGTTTTTATGTTCTAGCTTCTGCACTTTTTCTGCAATACCTTTGGACTACTGGAAGTGGACAAAATTTTACTTAAACTTCTTGTTGTGATGTTTTGTATTTGAGTATCAATTGCTCATAACTCATGGATCTTTACTTTAATCTCAAAATTGATAATTTGGACCAAATATGTGTAATAATTTATATAATTTAAATTTATTACTTTTAATTTATTGTCATATTTGTAATAGGCAGTTGAACTGCAAACCGAACCGTATCAACAGCAATTTCGTGGTTGGAATTGATGTTGTTAACCCATTTGTTTATATGATATATATGTATCTAGATATCTGTAGATAGAGATAGAACTTTCCTCCAGTTTACTATCACAAGATATAACATTTTATAAACAGTTTAAAAGAAGTGTCCCCAAAAAAAGGCCCATCACAAAAAAAATAATATTCCAAGTTTAAACAGAACAATAATATCCAATCTATAAAGAGCATCCTACTACCCAAAAGAAATATTATTCATACAAGTAAACTCTATAAGTGTAGAGTGGATTTAGCATTTACCAAAACCAAAAAATCCATTACTGCATGTACCTGGATTGGGGTCTAAATTTAAGAAATATAGTTCTTAATACACTGGACCAGATGATGTGTAAAGTGTAGTATCTAGAAAAGCTGCAGCATCTCTACTTGATAGGAATAAAAAGCTAGGAGATAGTAAAAACCACAACTACGAAGAAAAGTAAATGAACTACTGTATTACAGATTCAATTTGTGGTGTACAACTACACTACTACAGTTTCTCGTAAGCTCTGAAAAACACAGGCTAAGTTTCTACACGTAATCCCTGAAATGCTCAAGTGTAATAGCGAGGGAGCCTCGTGTTAATGGTCAGTTATATGCCACATGTGGTAAATGTAAGAATCCAGTTATGAGACATCATCAAATTTTAAAATTTTAAAGGGGTTTTATATCAAGCTGCCCACTCATTTCACAAAAAAATAGCAAGTAACTACCCAATCTCCATGGCGACTCATACAAACCACTAAAGTGATAAAATATATCATTCTGTTAAATTTATTTCAAAAATTTGACAATTAACACTAAAAATGTGATGTCGTCTCATGCTCGGATGGCACATAAGGGATATTTGGAGATTTGACTAATTAGGTAGGACATGACCGCTAATTTTCTTTATATATCATACTTGTATTTATACTAGTATATTAGGGTTCATCCTAAGATTTCATATTTTTCAATCGTTTGCATATAATTCTCCCTTTTACGTGATTGTAATGCATGTGTTTTGTCATAACAACGTATTTACTTTTTGTTTTTTATCAATAGTGTGTTATTTAATTATTTTTTATTTTTTCTCTTTTTCTAGGTAGTCTGTCCAGTTAGTACACTAGTTGTCAATCCAAAATCTTAACGTTAACCGTCAATCTTTAATCAAAGTGATATATTTTGATACTTTAGTGGTCTAAACAAATCACCGTGGAGATTGGGTAGCTACTTGATATGTTTTTGTGAGATGGGTGGGTAGTTTGATGTAAAACCCAATTTTAAAGTGGGAAGCATCACAGTATCTACAGAACAAGACTTGATCATTACGATCAAGCTCTATATAAAATGACAACTCAACTCACCTGAATTTCAAGGGGGTGACCATGAATACCCATCCTTCGATCTATCATGCAGGACCCATCAGTTACTAACAAAGAAGGAAACATATCAAACCCATCAGACAAACATAGATTTAAAATCAGCTTTATGCCTGTCTGGACATCCACCCTTTCTTGTAATGCATAGTCACCAGTAATTTTCCCATAAGCTCTAAGCAAAATAATCCACCACAACCCTGTAAAAATCAGTTTTAAAAACAAATTTTAATACTTTGACCCACTAGAATATTAAAGATACATCATGACTATTGAGTTATTATCTTTACTAGCTTATAGCCCGTGCAAAGCACGGGTTACTTTTAATTTTTTATAAATTTTATATAGTGTAATATAATATTATAAATATTAATTTTAATATGTTATTAGAAAAATTTGAACTTTACATTAATTTATAATATTAAATATAAATTAATCCATTTTTCGCTTATTATAATATAGTATATTATTTGTAACATTAATTAATAAAATTATAAGTAATAATAATAATAGTTATTTAATAAATGACATGTATTGTTTAAAATAATAATATAAAATCTTAAGATAAATTTGTTGTTGACGGGATTCGAACCTTGCATCAGAGATTTAAATATATAATATTTGTTATATAGAATATTTCTTATTATTAGATCTAACGATTATCATCTGTTTACTAAATATCTAACGGTCACTATTCTTTTAAGGCTTGGTTGAACCAAACAACCAAACTACCAATTATACCCTGGTTTGCTTATTATATATTACTTATTAGTATAGATAAGTGAAAAGTGATAGGTGATGCATGTTACTAATCAAAGTAAAAAAGAAAAGAAGTATTAATGAAACGATCAAGATCGAAGACAAACTGCACATTCGAGGCCTTTAACTCACCCTTACAAGTTTAAAATATTAAGCTAGCACTTTCTCTTTTTATTATGATTTATGATGCTCTCGAAAAATGAAAGAGCAATTTATATAAACACACATACATATATTTCAATACACTTTGTATTCCTTATTGAAGTATTCTCTGTTGGAGCTACACGCCAACAAAGTAAACGTACCAGAGTCAACAGGTGCAACACGGCCAATAGCCGACTCCCCAAAATCTGGGTCTAAGACTTCTTCATACTTGTTCTCATCAATAGGCACAGTTCTAACTTTGAAACTTGCAGGCATCAGCCCCTGCCCAGGACTGTAGCAGTCCACTGTTTTCTCCCAACTCTGGGTATAAAAAACAAGGGACTCATTAAGAATACAGGAAGGTTATGATCTAAATGTCTCTACACAACCATTGACGCATATGGTAAAATAATACAATATTGTCAACACAACAGAACCGCCGCTTGTTCTGCAGAATAAAAAGGGAATAAATATGCACAGATTCAAAAAGCTATTACAGCATCATGAAAAATCAACATATACTTAACAGTTAACACTTAATCAGTGGTTCTAATTAAAATGCAAGCTCAGCATACTTTGAATAATAAAATTAAAATCAAATTTCTTTGCTAAAACTGGGGGGGGGGGGGGGGTATTAATAGCTGAATCACTTATGCACAAAAATGTCCAATTCGACTTAAATTGTCTCAGGCCATAGATATTGCAGCCTAATTGGACTCACATACGGTAATGTTAGTTGCACCTATATGATTCTTTTATAGCTAACAGCCTTCTTACAGCCCAGTTACAATAAAAAATAAAAAGTAGAGGATTTCCAGTTCCATAACATGTTTCATTTGCATAGTATTGCTTTTGAGTTAACAATACTAGACATATTGTCATAATGCGTTTAAAGATAGATATAGACTGGGATTAACAAACTGACCACAATATAATTAGCAAAGTTTCAAATTTACCATCGATAAATTCGGGCTCTCAACTTGGACACTATTAAGTTGGAGGGATCTCAAATTGGTCACTTTTAAGTCGGTAGTAAGCTAACAAAATCTCAAATTTACCACCAAAAATCAATAATTTATCTAAAAAGTGGCCAATTTGAGACCTTGACTTAATCGATGGTAAATTTAATACTTTGCTAATTATATGGTAGGTAACTTGATACTTATCCTAATGCTTATGTAAAAAACTTCAGATTATTGGAACCGAAGACAAACATGTAATTTAATGCTAAGGTAAGTAAGCTCAACCACAAGTAAGAGAAAACAATGTCAATATGTGCAGTTTGCTAGGATAAAAAGTACCAGATATTTCCTAATAAACCATAACAGTTGTCTACAACTCGCACAATGCTAATACATCTGAATTAGCATCACAATAACATGGAAGTGATTCCGTAGTACAAAATTTCCAATCTAGGTCGTATAAACAACCAGGCCCGGCTCAATGATTCAAGATGCCCTGTGCCAAATGTAAAAATTGGGCCCTCAGCTCCCAGGAGGAATTTTTTATTTATTATTAATAATATATATTCAGGGACCTATTGTAATCATAGAGTATTTTAGAGTGGACTTTGTAAAGCAACATCCGGTTATAAAACATTGTTTTTTACCCAACATTGTTTATAAAACATTGCTTTTTATGCAACTTTCGTGAAGTACCGACAGTAAAGCAAAATAAAGAAAAAAAAATAACGCAAAAGTAACTCAGAAATAATATTTTATAGCATATGCAGTGTCATCTTCTTCTTCGGAGTAGCCAACTGCAATGTCATCTTCTTCGGAACAACCGGAAATCGCAGGTTCATAGCCAGAAAAAATGGGGCCTAAATTAATTCGGGGCCCCTAAATATTTGGGACCCTGTGCTGAGGGGCCGTTTGCACCGGCTAATCACCGGCCCTGTAAACAACATACACAATCCAATACTATTGCTGTAAATTTATGCAATCAATAGATTCTGAGACCCATATACAGGCACGGGTGTGTGTGCAAGGGCAAAAACACACATCGTGTCTAGATATTTATAAGAGCATCTTATTACCTGCAGCTGCAATGTATGAAGGAGAAAGTTCCTAACAATCTCCCCTTCCCCTTTAAGCAAAAAAGCAAGTGCAGACGGAACAAAATCCCTAATAAACACCTGATCATAATTCAACGGTAACTTCTCACCAGGATCATTCGCAGCCAAAGTTCCCACAGGACTCCCACAATACGAAACAACCGCTTCCCTCAACAACTTCCAAGCCTCCTTCTCAGCCTCTGACTCCACTCTACCACTACTCACCACTACCTCACCCTCATCGAAATTCACCGAAACCCCATCATCATTCTTCCCCTCCACCTCAAAAGCAACCTTATTTTCCTCATCTCTACCAACCACATTCTCATCCTTATCAATAACATCCACTAAAGGCTTCACATTCAATCCACCTTGCACATAAATCCTCTCAAAACTATTCTCATTCACTCGAGTTTCGACACTTGTCGAATTACACCTACTACTCCCTAAACCTCTAGAAATCAAACCAACCAAGATCCTAGATTCATGAACACAACTGGTCCCAATATTTGAGTTCTTGATTTCATTAAACCCCAAAACCCCAGATGGGTACCTATGAAAGTTTCGATTCTGACCCAAATTTGATGAAATTTTGCTAACTACATGATCAAATCTTGTAAAAGATGTGAAATTAAAACAACCCATGTTCTTACCATGAAAGAGAATTCTAGAACAGGGTCCCATAGTTGAGGAAACCAAGTGATTCTTGAAAATGTTTTAATCTTATTGAGTTCAACAAGATAAAATTATAGATACAGAAATACTGTGTGTATGTATATATAGAGAATATAAGGTTGGATTGTAGGTTAATTTTAAGTTGAGATTTTGTGGTGACTTGGTGAACAAATCTTCAAAGTTTTGGCGGTTGACCTTCTGTATGGAGATCATTTAAGGAAAGACTTCTGCCATTATATTTTTTTTGTTTTTTTTAAAACTTGACATTATTATTTTCTATTCTACATTATTTTGTAATGAAATTTTTATTATTATCATCCATATATAATTTCTTTTTCTTTTTAAAAATTTTGATATATATATATATAGGTCATTATATATATTTATTTATTTCTCATTGTTTTATTACCCTAGTAGAGTAGTAGTCCTGCCAACAAAATAAAAACCATACAAATGTAATAGGAGTAATATCAACGCGGGATGGTCCACTGGCGAATCCGAGCGTGGAATGGTCAAATTCATAGAAGTAAAATTCGCGTCAAGACCCGACATTTAAATATCTCAAACTTTCAAATCCATCTCTATAAATTCAATTTTTCTGTACAAGAAGAGTACCGCTGTTCTAAAAATTGGTGATTAATCATGATTAATTATTAATTAATTTCTGTTCCATAGGTTATCGAACTGATTAATAATCCGATTATTTAATTAATTATTTCGATTAATTCCCAAATATCCAATTAATTCCGGATTAATTGCCTCTACCTATTAAGTCTAATTCCCGCTTTTTACAACACTGAACTAGACATATGCTAAACAATGGTCCAATCACAATATCAGGACTTCAATAAAAATAAGATTGGAAGGATACGTAACTTGATTTATCAGTAAGATAAATAAGACAATAAAATAAAAGAATAGATTTATTCACTTACTTTAGTTACATTCTTTTAAATTTATTCACTATATATAGGATTCCTGTATAATATTTTGGGGTACGAATAAAATTATCGGTTCTTTTTTATTGATCATTTTTTAGGAGAGTAGCCTTCTCGAACAGGCCAAGTAATGTACATGTAATTTAGGACTCTAAAAATTGGTTCCCCCTCAATGTGAATCTATTAGAGAAGAAGAAGATGAGAACCTAAATGTGCAGTTATTAACCCTCAAATCGAAGATGGTGATGACTGATGTGTTGAAGATGATATGTTGAAGATGACACGGAGGAGGATGTTGAAGGCCTAGTTGTCTTGGCAGCAACTGTTGAAGATCTAGCTAGTTGCATGGAAGAATAAAAATCAAACCAAACCAAACGTACCTCAAAGTGGTGTCTCGGAAGGGTAGATGGCTGTTTCCGAGAGGACCCCGACCTAGTACATAATTACAAATACATAATACATAATAAAAATCTAATACAAACTATAATAGGGAGGCTGTTTCCGAGAGGACCCCCGGCCTAGTACAGAATTATAAATACAGAATGAAAATCTAATACAAACTAGGAAACTCACGCATACGCAGGAGTCGAACTCCTGACCTCCTTCAAATGAGGCCAGTGGCTCAACCACTTCACTATTTTTGTTCTTTTGTTTTATGTTTAAGGTTATGCTTATCCTAAACGAAAAATTAAATATTTATTCCAAATGCAGTAAGAGTAAATGGCTATGTACATATACATAAAAATGTTTGTTCCTTACATGGTGGGACTCAAAATTTGTTATAGTATTAATAGAGATAAAATTAAAAAGGATATAGTTTTATGTTAACATTTAACTATCTAAAAATAGTTTAGATTAGTATCTAACCAAAGGAACCCCTTTGGTTAGGTTTTTTAGGTTTTTAATAGAGGTTTTAGTAAGAGAAAAGAAAAATGGTAATGTGTTGTGGCTGAAAAAGGTAACCGTCCATGATATAATTGGAAAAAGAGATTGTTGTGGAATAAAAACGAGGGTTTGATATTGCGGCTAGGTTTTGCGTGTATTTAATGATAGGGTTGGTGAGCTTCGAGCTTTAATGGCTGTTCTTGTTGTCGGGGACTAACTCGGTCCTAACAAGATGCCTACGTATCTCTGTATTGTTAGAGAATCAAGCCAACGTAGTTCTAAGTTGAGGGGTCTGACCCTTTATATAGGCTGAGAAGCCCAAGAATTATGGTAGGAGTCAGAGACTTGGTGGGCAAGCCACCGCCTTGAGGAAGGTTCTAGACCCCTTCCTTGTAGGAATCAGTTTCCTTGTTGAAGTAGGTGCCTTGGAGGCTAAGTCAGGCAGGAGCAATATCCTTATTTGACTTATATTTCCCAGCTGTAAATTAGCCATGAATATTAATTACGAAATTAATATTTAACTAGGGTTTTTGGGCCATCTAGTGGGCCCCACGTTTGGACCATACTAGGTCTAATTAATGCAACATTAAATGTGTCTTTAGGGCTTACTTTTAGCCCATATCATTTGCCCCCCAACTTCTAGGAAAACTGATCAGGTTTTCCTTGAAGTTTTAACGGCCTTTTTCGAGACTCGGGTCAGGGTTCATTCTTTTACACTAGTGTTTCACGAGTATTGTCTTAATGTAAAGCGTGGAGCGACCGACGCGTTTACGACAATGTTAATTTGATGCTAATCGGCACGAATCATCTTTAAACGATGTTAAACGACGCTAAACGGCATTAAACGGTGCTAAACTGCACTGAACGACGCTAAACGGCGCTAGCAGGGGTCCGGGGGTGGCAGCCCCCGGGCGGGGTCCAAGGGGCGGCAGCCCCTGGTGGGGTCCAAGGGGCAGAGCCCCTGGCTGGGGTCGAGCTCGAAATTTTGCAAACCCGAGCTCAAATTCGAGCTCAAACTGCCTTAAGGTCGCATCCATTTTTCTTACTTACTAAGTCATTTTCGACCTGGAAATTTCGAGCAGAAATTAGTTCATTTTCGAGCTCAAAAACGAACTCAAACGGGGGCCAAGTCGTGGCTTATTTTCAGGATTTTCAGTGTTTTTCCGACCTCGAATGGACGAGCTCAGATGGTGTTGAAACGACCTCGAATCGGGAGTGAGGTCGAGAGATATTTCTATTCTCTCTAGTTCGTTTTTGACTAGGATGCAACGAGCTAAGCGTAAGCTTTTTCTATGCCCAGGTCGCACGTTACAAGCCCTATTCGTAGTTCAACTACGAGCTCGATGCTTCGACCTCAAATCAATATAACCACGACCTCATATCTTAGGCCGTTTACGACCTCAACCCAGGGCTTTAATCAACTTCTTGGTCGTTTGAACGAGTTCGAAAACATGTTGCAAAACGAGGTCGTTGGTCTCGACCTCAGACAACTTCGTTTGGGACCTTTGGGCCTTTCCTCTGTTTCGGGCCTTAGACTCATCAGAGTTTGGGGCCTTTCCTCGTAAACCCAATCCGCATATTTGGGAGTCCCAATTGATTTTGACTTGGGCCTTAACAGGCCTTATTGTGTTGGGCCCTTTAGAGTCTAATTTGCGCTGATGGCCCACAAAGGTTTCTAGTATCCGTGCGTATGTTTGAGTGACCATCAGGGCTTAATCCTTAACCCGAAACCTTGAATTCATTAATGGTTGTTGGTTATCAACAACCTTTCATTCTAGGATGTGGGATTTGCGATGAAGTTATTTTGTTCTTGCCCCCCTCGTTTCCAAATAAGGGGGTCTTGCCTATTAGTTTTTCTATTCAAGGAATTCCCCGGTTTTCATCACCTGGCTTCAGTTCTAGAATTTTTTGGTTGGTCTTTGATTCTTGATTTTGAGTCAAGGACCTTAAATTTCCTACCTTGTTTGTAGGACCTTGCCTTGGTTTGAATTTAGCCACTAGTTCCTGATTTTTAGGCCTTGAATTCAAACAACCAGCTTAATTTGAGGCAAACGGCCTTGTTGGCCATCAAGGCGAATGCGTATCTCAATGCTCTCACTGACAGTTTCGTGCCTCCAAGGCATTATCATGGAGCCAACCAGTCTCAAGATGAGCTTTGATGGGGGTCTGTCTAGCAACTTCCAACGTCGATGGGCACCAACAATTTGCGCTCTATAGTGGGGTCTCCAAGACCTGATAGTAAACACTTCTAGTGTAATTCTCGATTTCAGACGAGACGAATTTGGACAAGTCATCGGCCGTTATACAAGTTGGTATTCCTCGAATCATACCATACCAACTGTGATTTTACAATTTTCAGATATTTCAACATCGTTTCATCTTTGGCTTTTAGAGCTCTACTCACTTGGGCTATCACCAGCCTTGAGTCTCCATAGACTTTAAGATTTTTGGCCCTCATGGCTAAAGACGAGCCTAGTCCGTCTTTCGAGGCTTTATACTCTGCCTCGTTATTGGTTGTCGAAAAATATTCAACTTCAAGGCACATTCAATCGCGAAGCCATCAGGGCTCTGTAGGACTATACCAGCACCACTTGATTTTGTTTTTGATGCCCTATCAAAATAGAGCACCCAATGTTTCTCCTAAACTTTATAAGTTCTCTCCCTCTTGGGGTGTCTCATCTTGCCCTTACTGGGGTGTTGTGCCTTCCTGCCCCCCGACTTCTTGGTTGTCAATGGTATATTCAACTAAGAAGTCAACGAGTACCTGTACTTTAATTGCAATTCGAGGATTGTACGCGATATCAAATTATCTGAGTTCTATCGCCCACTTAGCTAGCCTTCGGGTTATGCAATATGTTTCTCAGTTGCTGGTCCGTCAGGATTTCAATCTTATGTGCCTGGAAGTACGATCGTAGCTTCCTCAAGGCTGTTACCAATGCCAAAGCAAACTTCTTAATGGGAGAATAATTTAACTCAGCTGCATGCAACATCTTGCTCACATAGTAGATAGGCTTCTGAACCTTGTTATCCTTTCGAATGAGGATGGCACTCAATGCTTGTTCAGATATTTCAATGTTGGCATTCTGGATTGAGGGTCCAAAATTTCAGATTGGTTTTCAAGCTTTGACTTGAAGTTTCAACCATTGGATCTTATCTGGAGGTTCATGACCCCTTCAAGTTTGGCCTTCATAGCTATCCCATGGCCTTCATGGCTAATAACTCGTGTTCCTTATCCTAGGATTCGAGGTTGACGTTTACATGTTCATCGTTGGTGTTCATATGTCGACTACCAAGTATTCACGACCTTTCTTTTGGATCGATGTCAAACTAAAGGTCTTTAGGATCCCTTACTTGACTTCATGTCTTTCACGGCTTGTCTCGAATCTTAGTTCTGATTTCAGGGTTTTCAAACCTATCTTTGCTTCTTGTTTTTTATCCGGGGTCCTTCAAGGACTTAAACTCTTAGTAACTCTCGACCTTTCAGGGTTTTTATTTATGCGTTTGTTTGTTTCCATTCATGTATTTTTTTATTTTCGGTACTTGGTCATCTTTGACTTACACACATCAGGTGTTAGGTACATAAATAAAATCACATAATCAATGAATGGAAAACAAACTTGCATTAATAACTTGAGATGGGTTCAACCCTTACATAGAATACTACTGTCCTACTCGGAGCAACATGCTCTGCGATGGTTTCATCGAACCTTATTTCTACTTCTACTAGATAAAATATGAAGCTAAAAGCTACTAGGATAATTTGAACCCATCGGGGCTTTGCAAGACTAGGCTTGCACCACTTGATTTTATTTTTGATGCTCCAATAAAATAGAGCACTCACTACTCCTTCTGGTCACCTCAAAGTTCACTTACAGCTTGGGGTACAATCTCCTGCCCCTCGATTTCTTGGTTGCCAATGATGCATTCAACCACGAAGTCAGTTGACGCCTTAGCCTTAATGGCTGTCCGAGGTTTATGTGTGATGTCCTCTACTGGCCTTTCTTGATGTTCCTTATCACTACAAACGTCCATGTCTTCAATCGGAAGGACCTGCCCCCCGACTCCATCAGGCCTTAACGCGGCTACATAACAGCTCCTAGCCATTTTCTGGTCACCTTTTTGTTCTCCTACACCATTCCTGGTTGGAAACTTGATCTTCATGTGATAGGTTGAGGCCACAGCCTTAAAAGCATGGAGTCCAGTCCTCCCGAGGATGGCATTGTAGGTGGAAGACGCTTTGATAACCAAAAAGTTCAGCATCTGAGTGGCCTCTGTTGGCTTCTGTCCGATGGTGACGGGCAACAGAATAGTTCCCTCAACTTTAGACTCTACTCCGCTGAATCCATATATAGGCATGTTAGATAGGGTCAACTGAGAGTCGTTGTATCCCATTTTCACGAATGCATCATAGAACAAAATGTCCACTGAAGCTCCATTGTCTATCAAGACTCGCTTCACCTCTGAATTCCCAATCATGGGTGTTATGACCAGCGGGTCATCGTGGGGGAACTTCACCCCTTCAAGGTCTGAATCATCAAATTCGATTGTTACTTCGGTTTTTGCACGCTTTGGTGTCTCTCCGACAATATGCATCACTTCTCGGGCATAAGCCTTCCGAGAGTTCCTAGTCGTCCCGGCCGCAGTCGGGCCTCCTGAGATCATGTTGATCACTGGCCCTCGGGGCTGTGGGGTGCGATCCCGATCGTCGTCGTTCCTATCATACTCTCTTCTCTGATTCCCACGATCTTCACCCTTAGTGAAGTGGCCCAACTTCCCTTTACGGATCAAGAACTCGATCTCATCTTTGAGTTGCTTACAATCATCAGTGTCATGCCCTACATCCTTGTGGAATCTGCAATACTGATTTTTGTTCCTTTTTGTGGGATCACCCCTGAGTGGCTTCGGCCATCGGAAATCCTTATCCTTCTCAATGTCCAATAGGATTCGACTCCTGGGAGTGTTCAACCTTGCATACTCAGTGAACCTTGGTCCTTGGCTCTTCTTAGGGGCAGAGTCGGAGTCCTCACTAGTTCGGGGATACTTGTCCCTAGCATCATATTCCTGGTCATCATACTCCTGGTCTTGCTTTCGCTTCTTGGAGTTCCCGTTGCCTCCATTGCCCAACGTGGCTTCCTTCTTCATGCTATCCTCAGCCTTAATGTACTTATCAGCCCTTCGTTGGAGCTCATCCATGCTTTCAGAGGGGTGTTTTGCCAATGACCTCTTAAAAAAGAGATCCGTGGTTCCGTGCTGCAAGGCTACCATAGCCACCTTATTTTCCAAATCAGTGATGTTCAGGGTCTCCTTAGTGAATCGCTTGACATAATCCCTCAGGTTCTCGTTCTTTTCCTGCACTACATACATAAGGGATGCAGAGCTTTTCTCATGGATTCTTCCGCTAATGAATTGACTGACAAAAGCGGTACTCAATTCCTTGAAAGAGCTAATTGAGTTTGGAGGTAAACGACTATACCAGCATTGCGCCATGCCCGACAGGGTTTGGGGAAACGCCCTACACTTAAGGGCGTCGTTAGCAGGCTGCAGTAACAATGCGCTTGTAAACGTTCTCACATCAGTTGCGGGATCCCCCGTTCCATCATAAGCTTTGATTGTGGGCATCTTAAACTTTCGGGAGATATGCGCGTTCATCACCTCTTCAGTGAATGGAGGGGTTGGATCATCAAGATCTCCTTGTAGCATCAGGTCTTTGGGGTTACTCTTGGGGAGTTCCACCCTTGTAGTCCCTCTGGTTGGGGCTTCAACCCTTCGGCGTCTCCTTGAAGACCTTTCCAAATCTATGAAGGGAATCCCTCCTGAAGTCGGAGGAGGTCGAGTCTGATTAGATCGGGCTTGTTCTCTGGCCATGTCTTCCTTTAATCTTAAGATCTCGGCTTCATAAGCCTTAATCCTCTCAGTAGTTGTTGAAGGGAGTCCATCGTGGGTAGTTTGAGTTCTTCCTCGAGGTTCTTTACTTGCACGTCGCCTCCTTGGAGCTTCATCACGTTCGTAATCATTGTCAGAAGATGACTCATCCGTATAAGGACCAGAAAAATCGTTATAATCTCGATCTCGAATATACAGGGCATGACCACTTGATCCAGCTCCTTGGGTAGGAGGGTAGTTAGGCAGCCCGTACATCGGATTGGTACTTATGGGGAGATCCGTAGTGTGGATCTGAACTCCTCGTGGAGGGTTGTTGGGATCTACAATCAAGGAAGAAATCCCCACATGGAGGGGGTTAGTTCCCGGATTTGTGTGGACGATCGGAGGTAGCGTACTCTCAACATGGGAAGTCGTCCCTAGGGGTTGAGAAACTTGATATGGAACGATAGTCCCGGATGTTGGGGGTACTTGTTCAGTGATGGGCGGAGCAGAGCTAAGAGGTAGAGCCTCGGTTGCGATTGGCTCTGTTATTTCTGGTGTCCTTCGTGTGTTAACCATGGTTGATGTTGTCTTCCCACAGACGGCGCCAAATGTTGTGGAATAAAAACGAGGGTTTGATATTGCGGCTAGGTTTTGCGTGTATTTAATGATAGGGTTGGTGAGCTTCAAGCTTTAATGGCTGTTCTTGTTGTCGGGGACTAACTCGGTCCTAACAAGATGCCTACGTATCTCTGTATTGTTAGAGAATCAAGCCAACGTAGTTCTAAGTTGAGGGGTCTGACTCTTTATATAGGCTGAGAAGCCCAAGAATTATGGTAGGAGTCAGAGACTTGGTGGGCAAGCCACCGCCTTGAGGAAGGTTCTAGACCCCTTCCTTGTAGGAATCAGTTTCCTTGTTGAAGTAGGTGCCTTGGAGGCTAAGTCAGGCAGGAGCAATATCCTTATTTGACTTATATTTCCCAGCTGTAAATTAGCCATGAATATTAATTACGAAATTAATATTTAACTAGGGTTTTTGGGCCATCTAGTGTGCCCCACGTTTGGACCATACTAGGTCTAATTAATGCAACATTAAATGTGTCTTTAGGGCTTACTTTTAGCCCATATCAGAGATATTTTAGTTAGATAAAATAGAAAAGGTAACGTGTTTTGACTGAAAAGGGTAATTGATTAGTTAATAGTATTATAATATTATTATGTTATTTTATTAAAAAAAATTGCTCATAGTATTTTTAAAAAGGGGAAATTTTAGTTAGATGAAATGTAAAAGATATTCTATTTTACCTGAAAAAGGAAATTATTTAGTTATTGAAAAATAAAAAAGGTAATAAGTTTAACCTGAAAAAGGAAATTGATTACTAAAGGAGAAATTTTAGTTAGATAAAAATATAAAAAATATTGTATTTTACCTAAAAAAAAGAAATTATTTAGTTCTTGAAAAATAGAAAAGATGACATGTGCAACCTGAAAAAGGAAATTAATTAGTTAGTAGTTCTGTAATTGAGTAAGGGTAAATAAGTAAAATCAACGGGTACCGTACCGTCGAACCGACCGACCAAACTTTTAATGTTTCGGTTTTTATATAATAGTATAGATTGGGGTTTTTATATCAATATTTATGATATTTTTTAACGTAGTTAGTTTTAGTGACTAATTTAGTTGTTTTAATTTTTCAGGTTCTTTAAAATTACAGGATTGAAGGTGGTATTACCTAAATGTTTGGGGACACGGTGCGAGTTGATCAAGGAGAGGTTAAAGTTCTATAAGTTATTTAATGGAATTTTGGATGGTTGGAAAAAGAAGACATAAGAAGGAAGGAGGACATCGGTGTATGAACCAGTTTTACAACTAATATTGATGGTGGCAGGGATTCTCTATAGTTACAAGGAGTCACCAATTTTTATTCCAATCTCTATGTTAACGATGTATTTTTGTAGGGCATTCTTTTCCCCTGAGTTTTTGTCCTATGGGGTTTTACTCTTGCTGGGTTTTAATGAGGCCTTATTTGGTGGTTTTTCTATTCAGATATTAAAGTTATATTGTCTAAGCGTCCGGAAGCAACTTGCGTGTTTTTCGGTTAGATGATAAACTTTCTTGAATAAAAGAAACTCTTTCTTTGATTATACGGATATTGTACTTTGATATAATTCATTAATTAAAAAGTTATTTCTGAAAAAAAAAAAAAAAGTTATGCTTATCCTGTTCAGCTGAGTTTAAGCCTTCCGTATTGGGTTGGATTTTGGATTGGGTTTAAGGCTTTTGTATTGGGCTGGATTTTTATTTTAAGTTGGTTTTTTGTGGTTGGAGGTGGTAGATCAAGCCAATTAGGTAGTTTTCATATTTAGAGGGCAGAGTGTGTTGGGTTTCAGTTAGTAAGAATTATTATCTTGATTATTAATATTAGGCGATTAGCTTTGCTTTCCAAAAAAAACTGAAGAGAAGGGATACTATTCCGTAATTGAACCGTCCGTGATATAATTGGAAAAAGAGAGATTTTAGTTAGAGAAAGAGAGAAAATGTAACATGTTTTGGCTGAAAAGTGTAGTTACCAGTGATATAATTGGAAAAAAAGATATTTTAGTTAGAGAAAAGAGAAAAAGTAAGTCCTCAGTTTGTAAAATAAACAAAAAAAGTAAATTTAACTAGAAAAGATGGAAAATATGATACGTTTTAGTTGAAAAGGTAATCAATTAATTATTAATATTCTAATATTATTATTTTAATTTTATTAAATAGAACCGTCCGTGATATAATTGGAAATATAATTGGAAAGAGGGAGATTTTAGTTAGAGAAAAGAGAAAATATAATGTGTTTTGGCTGAAAAAGGTAATTGTTCGTGATATAATTGGAAAAAAAAAAGATTTTAGTTAGAGAAAAGAGAAAAGGTAACGTGTTTTGCCTGAAAAAGGTAATTAAATAGTCAATATTAATTATAATATGTTATCTTAATAAACAAAATTGCTCGTAACGTTTTGAAAAAGGAGATTTTTTTTTTGAATAATTGGGCTTATAGCCTTACAATTGAGTATCTATTCTAAGAAAATTCTCGGGGTGAACCAGATAAAATGTAAAAGATATTTTACTTTACTTGAAAAAGCAAATTATTTAGTTTTGAAAAATTGAAAAGGTAATATGTTTAACCTGAAAAATAAAATTGATTAGTGAAGGAGAAATTTTAATTAGATAAAATATAAAAAATATTGTATTTTACTTGAAAAAAAATTAATCAATTAGTGCAAAATAGAAAAGATAATATGTTCAACTTAAAATTAAAAAGAAACTAGTCGATAAAGCCGCGCTTCGCGGCGGCGTTACAATATTTTTAAAAAAGTTCAATAAATATATGTTATATTATAATATTAATATTAAATTTTAATAATTAAATAATCTTCTCTAATTAATCGATTTCTTGTTAAACATGATTTTTTCGATTGAGCCGCTCTCTCGTTAAAACCGAAATCCAAACTTTAACATATATTATAAAGACTTATATAATAATTTTTATCCATAAAATTGAACCGTAAAAATAAAAAAACAATTATGACATCAGTATCAAATTCTAATAGCTAATATAATCTTTTATAGAGAGTCGTCATCCCGTTGAATACGTTTCGAGCCGCTCTTATTTGGAATCGAAATTCTAATTTTTATATTCTTTAAACTTACATCTTCCGCATGAGAATGTCATTATATTAAGTTAACATATCAAAAAAAAATTAAATACGAAGACTTTTCGTTACGGGAATAATATTAAATTTATGAATATATTTTTCTAATGCAAGTATAATTAACTTGTATAAAAAATTTAAAATAAAGGATTTTTAAGAAAAAAATATATAGTTGCAAAAAAGTATATAAGATGTCTCCACCGTCCTCGTATTCTAATTCAAATAAAACATTTTATTATATGTATTCCTTATCTATTCAAACATTTTTTTTATGGTTTTTTCTATTGAACAGCTTTCTCGTTAAACACGGTTGTTACTATTGATCTGCTTTCACGTTAAAATCAAAAACCTAACTTTTACATATATCACTTGTATGATAATGTTTATCCATAAAAATTAAATCCTAAAAATAAAATAAAATTTATAATGCCAATATGATATTTTAATAGTTAACATAATCTTTTATAGTGAGTCGTCTTCCCGTTAAATATGTTTCGAGCCGCCCTCATTTGGGATCGAAATTTCAACTTCATTACATATTATTGATAATACTTATTTTACACAACAACTTACTCCTTAAAATAAAAACCTAAAAAATAGAGCGAAATCCAATTTATACTTATTCTAGATTCTCTAAAAATTATGGGGTTTTAGAAAATGAAAACACATCTTATTTTCTCTTTATATTATAGATACTCTTGTATTTATTTAGAATTCCTACATGGCATTGTTCTTTTATTATGTTAATACATAAATTATTTTCTTTTTAAAAAACGATGACTTTTTTATGACAATAGTATTGGATTTATGAATAAATTTTCCTAATAGAAGTATAATTAACTTTTATAAAAAATATAATGTAAGAAGATCATACTTTCTATAAAATATTTAATTATATGTCTACTCTATATATTCAAACACCTATTCTACTTCTAATAAAACTTTTATTTATATGGTTTTTCTATAAATTCGAACTCTTACTCTCTATAAATTCGAACTCCTATTCTACTTCCAATAGAACTTTTAATCATATGCGTTATAAAAACTTATTCGACTTTCAATAGAACTTCTAATCATATGTCTTTCCTATAAATTCGAATTATTCTCCTCTATAACTTCGAACACCTATTCTACTTCTAATATGTTAAATAATATTTATTTTTACTTATAATAGAATTTTTATTTATATTTTTTTTCTATAAATTCGAATTCTTATTCTCTATAAATTCGAACTCCTATTCTACTTCCAATAGAACTTTTAATCATATGTATTATAAATACTTATGCTACTTGCCATAGAACTTCTAATCATATGTCTTCCCTAGAAATTCGAACTCTTCTCCTCTACAAATTTGAACACTTATTCTACTTCTAATATGTTAAATGATATTTTTACATTTATTAGTGTTTAAAATTCTAAAATTCTGGAAATTTAGAAAAATAGATTGATACGATCTTAGAGCGTCACCTAAGCTCCAGCGTATCCTCCTTTATATTGATACATTGATGATGATTTTTGTTCAGAAAAGTGAGAAATCGTGAAAAGGTGATTATATCATGATTGTTAAATTAATTTTTTTGCAGAATAAAACCAATAAAAAATTACTAAATTGCAAATTTTGATTGCGATCGCGAAGATGATAAGATGAATTAAGTTCGGTCACTATTCAACAATGTAATCTAAAATTGATATAACATACGAATATATAAATAGTAAAGTTATAGGAGAATTCTATTAAAAAAAGAATGAGAGAACCAAACATTCAAAACTATATTCTAAATATTTGTATATGTCTTTCCTATAAATTCGAAATTTTCTACCCTATAAATTTAAACACTTATTCTACTTCTAATATGTTAAATGATATTTTTACATTTATTAGTGTTTAAAATTCTAAAATTCTGGAAATTTAGAAAAATAGATTGATACGATCTTAGAGCGCCACCTAACTCCCGCGTATCCTCCTTTATATATATACTAGTTGAAAAAGCCGCGCTTCGCGGCGGCATTACAATATTTTTTAAAAAATTCAATACATTTACATTATATTATAATATTAATATTAAATTTTAATAATTAAATAATCTTCTCTAATGAATCGTACGATTTTTTTGATTGAGCCGCTCTCTCGTTAAAACCGAAATTTCAACTTTAACATATATTATAAAGACTTGTATAATAATTTTTATCCATAAAATCGAATCGTAAAAATAAAAAGGAAAATATTATGACGGTAGTATCAAATTCTAATAGTTAATACAATCTTTTCTATTGAGCCGTCTTCCCGTTAAATACGTTTTGAGCCGCTCTCATTTGGAACCGAAATTCTAACTTCATTATATAAAGAGAGTCAATTCCAATTTTTACATTCTTTCAACTTTCTAATATTTATGGAGTTTTAAGAGATAAAAATACATCTTATATTTTCTGTATATTACATATATTCTTGTATTTATTTACAGTTTCCGCATGGGAATGTCTTTTTGTTGTGTTAAAATATCAAAAACAAAATATGAAGAATTTTCGTTACGGGAATAATATTTTTATGGATATATTTTCTAATGCCAATATAAGTAACTTGAATAAAAAAATTAAAATAAAGAGGGATTTCTAAGAAAAAAGATATATAGTTTTAAAATATCGTATAAGACATCATCATGCACCATTCTCGTATTCTACTTCCAATTAAACATTTTATTTTATGTATTCCTCATATATTCAAACTCCTTTTTACGATCTTCTCTAATGAACCGCTTTCTCGTTAAACATGATTATTACTATTGATCCGCTCTTTCGTTAATACCAAAAACCTAATTTTTACATATATCACTTGTATGATAATGTTTATCCATAAAAATCAAATCCTAAAAATAAAATAAAATTTATAACATCATTATGATATTTTAATAGCTAATATAATCTTTTATAATGAGCCGTCTCTTACCGTTAAACACGTTTCGAGCCGCTCTCATTTGGGATTGAAATTTCAACTTCATTACATATTATTAATGATACTTATCTTACACAACTACTTTTTTCATTAAAATCAAAACCTAAAAAATAGAATGAATTCCAATTTATACTTTCTAAAATTTATGGATATTTAGAAATGAAAACACATCTTATTTTCTCTTTATATTATAGATAGTCCTGTATTTATAAAGGATTCCTGCATGAGAGTGTTCTTTTATTATGTTAACACGTCAATTCTTTTCTTTTTAAATACGATGACTTTTTTTATGACAATAGTATTGGATTTACGAACCTATTCTACTTTTAATAGAACTTTTATTTATATGTTTTGTCTATAAATTCGAACTCTTATTCTTTATAAATTCGAACTCCTGTTTTACTTCCAATAGAACTTTTAATCATATGCGTTATTAATACTTATTCTACTTCCAATAGAACTTCTAATCATATGTATTCCCTATAAATTCGAACTTTTCTCCTCTATAAATTTGAACACCTATTCTATTTCTAATATGTTAAATGACATTTTTCTACTTCTAATAGAACTTTTATTTATATATTTTTTCTATATATTCGAACTGTATCCTACTTCCAATAGAACTTTTAATCATATGCATTATAAATACTTATTATACTTACAATAGAACTTCTAATCATAATGTCTTCCCTATAAATTCGAACTCCTCTCCTCTATAAATTCGAACACCTATTCTATTTCTAATATGTTAAATGAAAATTTTCTGCTTCTAATAGAACTTTTATTTATATGTTTTTTCTATTAATTCGAACTCTTATATTCTATAAATTCGAACTCCTATTCTACTTCCAATAGGACTTTTAATCATATGCATTATAAATACTTATTCTACTTACAATAGAACTTCTAATCATATGTCTTCCCTATAAATTCGAACTCTTCTCCTCTATAAATTCGAACACCTATTCTATTTCTAATATGTTAAATGATAATTTTCTGCTTCTAATAGAACTTTTATTTATATGTTTTTTTCTATAAATTCGAACTCTTATTCTATATAAATTCGAACTCCTATTCTACTTCCAATAGAACTTTTAATCATATGTATTATAAATACTTATTCTACTTCCAATAGAACTTCTAATCATATGTCTTCCCTATAAATTCGAACTCATCTTCTCTATAAATTCGAACACCTATTCTACTTCTAATATGTTAAATGATATTTTTACATTTATTAATGTTTAAAATTCTAAAATTCTAAAAAATTAATTCGAACTCTTCTCCTTTATAAATTCAAACACATATTCTATTTCTAATATGTTAATTGATAATTTTCTACTTCTAGTAGAACTTTTATTTATATGTTTTTTCTATAAATTCGAACTCTTATTCTACTTCCAATAGAACTTTTAATCATATGCATTATAAATACTTATTCTACTTCCAATAGAACTTTTAATCATAAGTCTTCCCTATAAATTCGAACTCTTCTCCTCTATAAATTCGAACACATATTCTACTTCTAATATATTAAATGATATTTTTACATTTATTAGTGTTTAAAATTCTAAAATTCTAGAAAATTAGAAAAATAGATTGAGACGCTTTTGGAACGCCACCTAAACTTCCGTGTATCCTCCTTTATATATATATACTAGTCGATAAAGCCGCGCTTCGCGGCGGCGTTACAATATTTTAAAAAAAATTCAATATATTTATGTTATATTATAATATTAATATTTATATTATAATAATTAAATAATTTTCTCCAATGAATCGATTTCTTGTTAAACACGATTCTTTTGATTGAACCGCTCTCTCTTTAAAATCGAAATTCCAAATTTAACATGTATTATAATGACTTATATAATAATTTGTATCCATAAAATTGAACCGTAAGAACCGTAAGAATTAAAAAATATATATATATGACATCAGTATCAAATTCTAATAGTAAATACAATCTTTTCTAGTGAGCCGTCTTCCCGTTAAATACGTTTCGAACATTGAAAATACATCTTAAATTTTCTGTATATTATAGTTATTCATGTATTTATTTACAGCTTCCGCATGCGAATGTCTTTCTGTTATGTTAACATTTAAAAAAAAATTAATAAATACGAAGACTTTCATGACGGGAATAATATTAAATTTATGGATTTATTTTTCTAATGCAAGTATAATTAATATAAAAAAGTTAAAATAAAGGATTTCTAGGAAAAAAGATATATAATTTAAAAAAAAATCGTATAAAACGTCTCCATCGTCCTCATATTCTACTTCCAATAAAACATTTTATTTTATTTATTCCTAATATATATATATATATATTCAAACATCTTTTATATGGTCTTCTCTAATGACCTGCTTTCTCATTGAACACGGTTATTGCTCTTGATTCGCTCTCTCGTTAAGACCAGAAACCTAACTTTTACATATATCACTTGTATGATAATATTTATCAATAAAAATAAAATCCTAAAAATAAATAAAATTCATAACATCAATATGCATGATAATTTAATAGTTATACAATCTTTTACAGTGAACCGTCATCCCGTTAAACACGTTTCGAGCCGCTCTCGTTTGGGATCAAAATTCCAACTTCATTACATATTATTGATGATTCTTATCTTACACAATAACTTTTTTCCTTAAAATCAAAACTTAAAAATAGGGTGAATTCCAATTTATATTTTCTATAGACTTTCTAAAATTTATGGAGTTTCATCCTATTTTCTTTTTATATTATAGATATTCATGTATTTATTTAGGATTACTCCGCATGAGAATGTTCTTTTATTATGTTAACACATCAATTCTTTTCTTTTTAAATATGATGAATTTTTTTTATGACAATAGTATTGGATTTATGAATAAATTTTCCCATAATTAACTAATATAAAAAGTATAATTTAAGAAGATCGTACTTTCTATAAAATATTTAATTATATGTCTGCTCCATATATTCAAACACCTATTTTACTTCTAATAGAACTTTTATTTATACGTTTTTTCTATAAAATTGAACTCCTATTCTACTTCTAATAGAACTTTTAATCATATGCCTTACAAATACTTATTCTACTTTCAATAGAACTTCTAATCATATAATTTAAGAAGATCGTACTTTCTATAAAATATTTAATTATATGTCCGCTCTATCTATTCAAATACCTATTCTACTTCTAATAGAACTTTTATTTATATGTTTTTTCTATAAATTCGAACTTTTATTCATTATAAATTCGAACTCCTATTCTACTTCCAATAGAACTTTTAATCTTTTAATCATATGCCATATAAAATTATAAATACTTATTCTACTTCCAATAGAACTTCTAATCATATGTCTTCTCTATAAATTCGAACTCTTCTTCCCTATAAATTCGAACACCTATTCTACTTCTAATATATTAAATAATATTTTTATATTTATTAGTGTTTAAACTTCAAAAATTCTAGAAAATTAGAAAAATAGATTGAGACGATCTTAGAGCGCCACCTAAACTCCCGCGTACCCTCCTTTATATATATATATATATATATATATATATATATATATATATATATATATATATTGATGATTGATTGATATATTGATGATTGATTAGTTAATAGGATAGAAATCTTTGTTGCCTATGTTACGTGCAATTGTGCAAATGTTACATACCTAAAGCTAATTCGAAAATTTCTAACATGTAGCCTTAGCTATTATTAGTTTAGTACTTGCGTCTTTCAGTCTACTGTTATGCAAAATCACGCAAGCGCACGTTGTCACAAGTAATATATGATTAAATCAAGTTCGTTCCCACAGAGATCTAGAATGGTGTTCAATTCAGTAAATATGCCTATGCAACAATGTATGGTTTTTATCCACTGCTAAGACAAATAACAAATTGTATTTTTACTAACTTCTAAATTAAACTAAGATGCAAAATTATAAAACTAAGAATTAAATTAACTAATAAGAATAGAAATCGAGTTACTTATGAGAATTAAAACATGGAACCCTAGTTTCATCATCTACTTCACTTAGAGTTGCAGCCTTTAATTAAAACATGCGATGGTTATGATATCTGATCGGATAACACGAAACAAGTATACGCTACCTGTCAGCATACGCATACCAAACTAAACATACATCCACAAAAGAGATAGAAGATGAATAGACACCAATTATGCTTAGACCCTATATGTCTATAGAATTTGAAAACATAACGGTTGAAGCACAAGTTATCCATAAAGATCACACAGGGCAGTATAAGTATTTTCATCTCACACCACAATCATATTGATAACAATTATGAACCTATGCTAGCATGGCAAGTTCTAAATCTCAAGATCCACTTTCACTTCACAAGAGATTAACAATTCAATTTAGATGTTAGCTACGCATCCAAAAGCATTAAGATTAACCATACGAGGATATCAGTATTCACCACACATAAATCTTTAAGGCATGCAAACTACTAAGCTACATAGATAAATCCACTAGGATCCCATGACAACGATTAGCCCATAATTGAACCGTTCATCATCGTGGGATTTGATGAAAACATGATAAATAACAAGATATGAATAAAAGAAGCAATTATATTAATAAAAAAGAGTTTAAGAAAAACAAATCTAGAACAAAGGATGAAGTAGATCTAGATCCGTTGCTTGTCACGAGCGTTGAACCCTTCTCTCCTTATCTCCCTTGCAGATCTAAGCTGGTTACAATAATAAAACTATGATAATCTGTATATCTATTACAATGGTAGGATGTGTTTAAATAGGCTCTAAAAGTCTTGCCCAACAAGAAAATACCCAAAATAGAGTTAAAACAGAATTTCTGCAAGAGACGTTTCCTAAACTGATTCTGTTTTCTAGGGAAATTCGTAGCTGACTTTTCTTCTGTTTTCCAGAGTTGTTCCAGACGTAATTGGGCTTCTGGACTACCTTAGAATGATAGAGAATCTCGTTATCTTCGCGTGGACTGCTTACGGGCTGAAAACAGACTTATAGAACTCAAGATATGGCCCAAACAGTGAATCTCACGCGTGCAGCCCAATAAATCCGAATTTTAATAAATTAAATCTCCAAAAACGACAAAAACATCCACCATAATCATCATCCTTGTAAATCTGCACAACTAAATAAAACACATCAAAACTACAAGAAACTTGAGCCCAAGACAATCAATTTAAGCCGATTTAGAATGCTCCAAATGGATATAAAATCCATTTATCACACCCCCAAACTTAAACCGATGCTTGTCCTCAAGCATAAACAATTACAACTAACTAACTAACTAGTACCACTTCCGTAGGTGATCACGGTTGCATTTGGCATATGCAACAAGCCCTTTAAACCCCTAGGCAGCCCTAGTGGACGAGTAAGGTCTCGTGAGGGCCTATAGCGAATGTACCCACAAAATCCATTTAACCTAATGCAATGCATGAATGCAACTAATATGAAAATGCAATTAATATAATCTACCATACCTTCAAATCCTCTCATGCCATATCAACTTAAGAATCAAAGTAAATACGCAATGTCTTGGTGTCGAAAGTGCAAGTATTCACATAGTCTACTCAATGAACATGCATAAGTTCTCACAAGCCCATGTCAAGTGTAAGAATAAGTTAGTAAACATGCTAAGCTTACAAGAGCACATCTTTGAGACAACACTCGGGATCTCATACGCAAGAACAAGCAAACACTCACAATCCACTCACAAAAGAATATTCACTCAAGAACAAGGGTAAGTGTATCACTCAATTCCAACAAAATCATAAACACGCTTGACATTTGGTATCAATCTAACTCTTAACACAACATACATCAATGACGATAATCAAAAGGTCTTTATTTGGGTTGTAACGGGGCTAGGGACAAGGTATGTCAAATAAGCCAAAACAGGTGAAGTGTCAAAAGCTAGTAAGTACCATAATACATCATATACAACACCATATTTTCCCCCCACATAATTTTTACTAAAAACAAACACTCGACTAGTCGACTGAAATAGGATCGCAACAAACACAAACATGCTCTCATAATATTTTTTTTTTTCTTTTCTCTTTTTTTTTCATTTTTTTTCTTTTTTTTTCTTTTTTTTTTTTTTTTCTCGAGAGCTAAATAGAACACAAACAATAATATAAACAATAACAATGATCCCATAATTTTATTACATATGCCGACTATCAAGTAAACAAACCCAATTTCAATATTTCCCCCAAAAGTAAGACCAACAATAACCCCTCCTTGCACACCTTATTACTCCCTTAAGCACTCTACTAGCCTTTGACAATGTAGGTTCAAATTAATGTAAGGCCAATACAAGAAAAAGGTCTAGGCAAGTAATGTGGTATGTCACCGAAAAAATAGGATTAAGCTCAACGGGTTAACTAATTGATCATGTAAACATGGTGTGGTAATATGGGAAAATATGTGGTTATTCCTAAACGCCTTTATCATTTTAATCGTCAAATAATGTCATGCGTTTCAAGAAAGACCTCAAACAACTGCTAGCAATGCAAACAATCCGTGGACACTCAATCAAACGAATAAATTGCAACAAATATGCAATAAGGCTCAAAATCTCACTTGGTGGAAAAACATACTCAATCCCAAGCAAACATCTCTCTAACGCACCAACTTGTATTCAAAGCATGCAAACTAAATCATCTTGCACATATTCATGTCCTTCTAATCACTTACAACATTCAATAAGTCTACTAGCTTCAACTTACTAGTGTATGTGTGTGCACAAGAACAAAGCATATCACTTCTCAAACAAAAGCGTCAACAACACAAAATTCCTATCAAGCATGGGTGCAAATGCAAACTATTATGAACTCACATGATATACGAAAATAAAAACAGAATGTCCTATATGAACAAACGTAGATAACACAAACAATAATGCATAATTTACTACTACTAATATGCAAAGCATGAAATCCTACATGAACAAATAATACAACAACAACTACTAATCCCTCAAACCACCCCCAAACTTAAAATATTCAATGTCCTCATTGAATGGAAGTAAATACAAGGGATAGTAGAAAACATACCTGCAATGCCTCATCCTCGAATGAATCATGCGGGAGACGAAAATTTTAGAACACTAGCACCACCTCTCCCACGCTTAGGAGCCATAAGAATCAATACCCAACTCACAAGAAGCTCCACCAATAATTACCAAGCAATATCACACCACTAATAGCCCAAATTCCAAGAATAATACAAAATCCCAATTTACAAGAACACAAATTCGTAATAAGAATAAAATTAGAGAAAAAGATTTACCCAACACGAATCAAAGAGGTGAACTTGCAATTAATTCCTCTCTAGAATTGAATTTTTAAAGAAGTAGAAAAGGAATTGGATTTGTATGTATAGGTGGGTATATAATAATAATAATAATAATAATAATAATAATAATAATAATACATACTAAATAATAATAATAATAATAATAATATATAAAAATAAATATGAATAATAATAATAAGAATAATAATAAATAAAAATAAAAAATAATAATAATAAGTAAGAATTAGAATAGAAATAGGTTTAGAATTTTGAAGAAAAGATGGGGGGTTTTGGAATTGATATTGGAAAAGAATTAGAATTTAAGGTGGAGAAAAGAATTAGAAAAGGGGTAGGAATTGATTTAGGAGATGAATTGAATTTAATATATAAAAACATATTAACACACGTACAAAATAACTAACTAGTACCATGGTTGTAAAAATCGGTAATCGGTATAAATCGGTTGAGGTACCGATTTAAGATTAATCGGGTAATCGGGGATTAATCGGAAGGATTAATCGGAGTATAAATCGGATATTATAATAATAATTAATATATTAGTCTAATTTACAATTAAACTAATTATTTTAAATAAATTCATAGGATTAATCGGATTTCAAAAATCGAATCGGTGAGTTACCTTACAGAGGATTAATCGGGGATTAATCAGCTAAATCGGGGATTTTTAGAACAATGACTAGTACTATATATTAACTAAACTAGTACTACTATATATAACTAACCTGTTACAATTTGGCGCATGGTGCATGGTCAGGCGCTTCACGCGCGGCCAGTTTCTGTTCATCCGGGCGCTTCATGCGCGTACTGGCGCTTCATGCGCGGGCGGTTCCTGTTCAGATTTTTTTTTTTTTTTTTTTTTTTCAACACTCAAATTTTTTTTTTTTTTTTCTACACTAATGCAATGGGTTGCCTCCCACCAAGCGCTTCTTTAACGTCAATAGCTTGACGTTACTTCCTCAAATCATGGAGGTTTCAAAAGAATAACCGAACCATCTTCAACAGACAAACCACTCATACGAATGCTGACATCTTGGTTGCTTACTTTCCACAAATTTCTTTCATCAGACTTCAACCTAATTTTACTTCCCAACGACCAAATCTTTTTCTTTTTCTTCTTCACTCCTCTAAGGTGCTTCTCCGACTCAACCGGCTGAACAAAAATTTCTTCTTCCTTATCATCGACTTTCCACCGTCGTAACACGTTATCATGCCCTTCTTCAAAAATCACTAGCTCATTATTCAAAAGGACATACCTCAAATGTGGTGGAAGTTTTCCAAGCTTTACACTCGAAAGATCATGCACCGAAGAACTGTCCAATTTCTCGCTCAGCAACTGATCAAACTTCTGTCTCTGACCCGTATCAACTACATCCACACTGCGACATTCTTCATCCTCTGTCGGAAATTTCATTGCCCTGAACACATTAAAGGTGACACTCTGATCTTGCACCCTCATTGTAAGCTCTCCTTTTTGCACATCAATCAAAGTCTTTCCTGTAGCCAAGAACGGTCTTCCCAAGATTATGGGAATCTTCTTGTCTTCCTCAAAATCCAAGATAACAAAATCAGCAGGGAAGATGAGCTTATCAACCTTTACCAAAACATCCTCTACTATACCCCTCGGATAAGTGATAGATCGATCAGCCAACTGCAAAGAGATGTTAGTTGGCTTTGGCTCCGGTAGACCAAGTTGCTTGAAAACAGACAAGGGCATAAGATTAATGCTAGCTCCCAAATCACATAAACATTTGCTGAAAGAAAGGTTGCCAATAGTGCATGGAATAGTAAAACTTCCCGGATCTTTCAGTTTAGGAGGCAATTTCTGTTGCAGAACAGCACTACACTCCTCCGTCAATGCCACTGTTTCAAAATCTTCCAACCTTCTCTTCCGTGACAAAATATCCTTCATGAACTTAGCATATCTTGGCATCTGCTCCAATGCTTCAACAAAAGGAATGTTAATAGACAGTTTCTTGAAGGCATCCATAAACTTTTGAAACTGTTTCTCTTGACTTTTCTTCAAACGTCCAGGAAATGGCGGAGGTGGATAGATCTGATTATTCATTGAAGATTGCTCCGGAGTAGACTTTTCAACAGGTTTCTTGCTCTTCTCACCAACAAGCTGATCAGCCACTAAATCAGACTTCTCAATTTCTGGCACTGCAGATTTTTCAACCTGCTGATTCTGAACATCTTCATCTTCTTCAGTTGCTGATTTAGGATCACTCGTGACTTTTCCGGATCTCAAAGTAACTGCATTGACCTGTTCCTTACTTTCCCTCCTACCTGGATTTACCTCCGTATCACTAGGAAGAGTTCCTTGTTGCATATTTACCAAGACACTTGTAATCTGCCCCAACTGGGTTTCCAAAACTTTCTGGCCAGCTTGTAGGTTCTTTACCACTATCCACATCTCATCAGATTTATCATTAGAAGATTGCCCCATATGAGTCTGAGGTTGTTGCTGCTGAAATCCCGGAGGTTGATATGGTTGCCTTGGAGCATACTGCTGCTGATAGCCTTGATTGTACGGCTTCGCTTGCTGATAAGACTGTTGAGTATTTTGATTGTTGCTCCAGCTGAAGTTAGGATGATTCCGATTATTAGGCTGATAAGTGGCTGGAACTGGTGCAGCAGGTCTCTGAAAATTACTCACGAACTGTGCTGATTCAGAAGAGATAGCACACTGATTCGTCTCATGTGCGCCCGCACATAACTCACAAACACTAGCAACCTGCTGAACTCCATAATTAGCAAGAGAATCCACCTTCATAGCAAGAGCTTTTAACTGAGCCGTAATCATTGCAGCTGTATCTACTTCCAAAATTCCTGCTGCCTTGCCTTGAGATAGCCTTTGGGTTGGATTTTGATATTCATTAGCAGCCATCATCTCAATAAGATCATAAGCTTCATCATAACTCTTCGCCCAAAGAGCTCCACCTGATGCTGCATCTATCAAAGGCCTAGATTGTGCTCCCAACCCATTGTAGAACCCATTAATAACCATCCAATCAGGCATGCCATGATGAGGACACTTCCGTAGCATCTCCTTGTAGCGTTCCCAAGCCTCACACAATGACTCACCAGATTGCTGTTGGAATTGAGTCAACTGATTCCTTAATGCTGCAGTTTTCGCCATAGGGAAGAATTTAGTAAGGAACTTCTGAGCAAGATCTTCCCATGTAGTAATGGAACCAGGTGGTAAAGAGTGTAGCCAGCTCTTAGCCTTATCCCTCAGAGAGAATGGGAAAAGCCTCAACCTGATAGCATCATCCGTCACACCATTACATTTGAAAGTGTCACAGATTTCGATAAAGTCCCGAACATGCATGTTGGCATCCTCCGTAGGGGCTCCCCCAAACTGAACTGAATTCTGCACCATCTGAATTGTGCCAGACTTGATCTCAAAATTGTTTGCTGGAATAGCTGGCCTAACAATGCTAGACTGAATATCATTGAGTTTCTGCTGAGAATACTCCCTCAAAGCCTTAGCTGCTGCTGCATCTGCCATCGCTACTGTAGTTTCAGCTTCCTCTTCCTTATTCTCTAAGTTCTCTACAAGATCGTCTTCCGCCAGTTCTTGCTTTCGAGCTTGTAAGCGAGTTCGCATACAAACTTAAGTACCTGAAACACCACGAAACAAACAAACTAAGTAAGAATCCGAGTCAGTGAACGCTAACGACCACTGATGACAAGCACATAAACTAAAATAAAAACACCGATGATCCCCGGCAGCGGCGCCAAAAACTTGTTATGCAAAATCACGCAAGCGCACGTTGTCACAAGTAATATATGATTAAATCAAGTTCGTTCCCACAGAGATCTAGAATGGTGTTCAATTCAGTAAATATGCCTATGCAACAATGTATGGTTTTTATCCACTGCTAAGACAAATAACAAATTGTATTTTTACTAACTTCTAAATTAAACTAAGATGCAAAATTATAAAACTAAGAATTAAATTAACTAATAAGAATAGAAATCGAGTTACTTATGAGAATTAAAACATGGAACCCTAGTTTCATCATCTACTTCACTTAGAGTTGCAGCCTTTAATTAAAACATGCGATGGTTATGATATCTGATCGGATAACACGAAACAAGTATACGCTACCTGTCAGCATACGCATACCAAACTAAACATACATCCACAAAAGAGATAGAAGATGAATAGACACCAATTATGCTTAGACCCTATATGTCTATAGAATTTGAAAACATAACGGTTGAAGCACAAGTTATCCATAAAGATCACACAGGGCAGTATAAGTATTTTCATCTCACACCACAATCATATTGATAACAATTATGAACCTATGCTAGCATGGCAAGTTCTAAATCTCAAGATCCACTTTCACTTCACAAGAGATTAACAATTCAATTTAGATGTTAGCTACGCATCCAAAAGCATTAAGATTAACCATACGAGGATATCAGTATTCACCACACATAAATCTTTAAGGCATGCAAACTACTAAGCTACATAGATAAATCCACTAGGATCCCATGACAACGATTAGCCCATAATTGAACCGTTCATCATCGTGGGATTTGATGAAAACATGATAAATAACAAGATATGAATAAAAGAAGCAATTATATTAATAAACAAGAGTTTAAGAAAAACAAATCTAGAACAAAGGATGAAGTAGATCTAGATCCGTTGCTTGTCACGAGCGTTGAACCCTTCTCTCCTTATCTCCCTTGCAGATCTAAGCTGGTTACAATAATAAAACTATGATAATCTGTATATCTATTACAATGGTAGGATGTGTTTAAATAGGCTCTAAAAGTCTTGCCCAACAAGAAAATACCCAAAATAGAGTTAAAACAGAATTTCTGCAAAAGACGTTTCCTAAACTGATTCTGTTTTCTAGGGAAATTCGTAGCTGACTTTTCTTCTGTTTTCCAGAGTTGTTCCAGACGTAATTGGGCTTCTGGACTACCTTAGAATGATAGAGAATCTCGTTATCTTCGCGTGGACTGCTTACGGGCTGAAAACAGACTTATAGAACTCAAGATATGGCCCAAACAGTGAATCTCACGCGTGCAGCCCAATAAATCCGAATTTTAATAAATTAAATCTCCAAAAACGACAAAAACATCCACCATAATCATCATCCTTGTAAATCTGCACAACTAAACAAAACACATCAAAACTACAAGAAACTTGAGCCCAAGACAATCAATTTAAGCCGATTTAGAATGCTCCAAATGGATATAAAATCCATTTATCACAAGTAATCACGCAAGCGCACGTTGTCACAAGTAATATATGATTAAATCAAGTTCGTTCCCACAGAGATCTAGAATGGTGTTCAATTCAGTAAATATGCCTATGCAACAATGTATGGTTTTTATCCACTGCTAAGACAAATAACAAATTGTATTTTTACTAACTTCTAAATTAAACTAAGATGCAAAATTATAAAACTATGAATTAAATTAACTAATAAGAATAGAAATCGAGTTACTTATGAGAATTAAAACATGGAACCCTAGTTTCATCATCTACTTCACTTAGAGTTGCAGCCTTTAATTAAAACATGCGATGGTTATGATATCTGATCGGATAACACGAAACAAGTATACGCTACCTGTCAGCATACGCATACCAAACTAAACATACATCCACAAAAGAGATAGAAGATGAATAGACACCAATTATGCTTAGACCCTATATGTCTATAGAATTTGAAAACATAACGGTTGAAGCACAAGTTATCCATAAAGATCACACAGGGCAGTATAAGTATTTTCATCTCACACCACAATCATATTGATAACAATTATGAACCTATGCTAGCATGGCAAGTTCTAAATCTCAAGATCCACTTTCACTTCACAAGAGATTAACAATTCAATTTAGATGTTAGCTACGCATCCAAAAGCATTAAGATTAACCATACGAGGATATCAGTATTCACCACACATAAATCTTTAAGGCATGCAAACTACTAAGCTACATAGATAAATCCACTAGGATCCCATGACAACGATTAACCCATAATTGAACCGTTCATCATCGTGGGATTTGATGAAAACATGATAAATAACAAGATATGAATAAAAGAAGCAATTATATTAATAAACAAGAGTTTAAGAAAAACAAATCTAGAACAAAGGATGAAGTAGATCTAGATCCGTTGCTTGTCACGAGCGTTGAACCCTTCTCTCCTTATCTCCCTTGCAGATCTAAGCTGGTTACAATAATAAAACTATGATAATCTGTATATCTATTACAATGGTAGGATGTGTTTAAATAGGCTCTAAAAGTCTTGCCCAACAAGAAAATACCCAAAATAGAGTTAAAACAGAATTTCTGCAAAAGACGTTTCCTAAACTGATTCTGTTTTCTAGGGAAATTCGTAGCTGACTTTTCTTCTGTTTTCCAGAGTTGTTCCAGACGTAATTGGGCTTCTGGACTACCTTAGAATGATAGAGAATCTCGTTATCTTCGCGTGGACTGCTTACGGGCTGAAAACAGACTTATAGAACTCAAGATATGGCCCAAACAGTGAATCTCACGCGTGCAGCCCAATAAATCCGAATTTTAATAAATTAAATCTCCAAAAACGACAAAAACATCCACCATAATCATCATCCTTGTAAATCTGCACAACTAAACAAAACACATCAAAACTACAAGAAACTTGAGCCCAAGACAATCAATTTAAGCCGATTTAGAATGCTCCAAATGGATATAAAATCCATTTATCATCTACCCTTAGAACTTCTTTTTATGTTTCACATAAAAAATGTAACTTTAATAGATTTTTTTATTTATTTCAAAGGATTGGAAACTAATACAACTATAGATATGTGAATATTTCAAAAAAAAAAACTATAGATATGTGAAAAACCGCGCTTGCTGGTAAACGACTACAGTGGCAAATGATTCGGAATTTTTTCTCACAGGTCACAACCTACAAACTTCGCGTAAAGCTCTAATGATGAAAGATTCGGAGACCGTTTGGCTAAGTTTAAAATTATTACTTATGACTTAAAGTTGCTTAAAATGATAAGTGAAAAGTAAAAATTTTAAGTTAATATTTGTTTGACTAATTTTATATTATGAGTGACTTATGAATAATTAAAAATGTAAACATAAAAATAAACTTGACTTATTGTTAATTTGAATGATGATATTAACTTTTATCATATAAAATCAAAACAAAAAAATAAGTCATTCAAAAAAGTACCTCCTACCAACTTCTGACTTTAAGTCAGTTTCTGACTAAAGTCAGCTTAAAGTCATTTCAGACAAACAGACATTTTCTGGCGTAAAGCCAAAAATGACTTTAAGCCACAGACAATAAGCTCCGCCAAACGAGCTGTCAAACATTCTATATCGTAAAGGAACTTTAGACCTAGGGTAGGGGTTTAAATGAGTTAAACCGTTAGTGAGTTACTCAAACTCGATTTATTGAATATTTAAATCCGTTCAGATAATAATCGAACTGATCTCGAACTATTTGAATACTTTATCGAGCCGAGCTCGAGCTTTAAATTACTCGGCTCGTAAAGTTCACGAGCCTAATCGAGCCTTTATTATTTTTAATTTTTTTATATTATACATATATTTTTTATATAAATAGTTAATATTTTCATATAATTTATATATTTAATTTAGTCGAACTCGACCCGAACTCGACCCGAACCGTTCATATTCGTATCGACTCGAACTTTCAATATAAAAAAATTATATTCGAGCTTTCAAGCCGAACTCGAACATATCGACTTGAACCGAACTCGAGCCAAACCGTTCATATTTGAGTTTTTGTCATACTCGATAAAATCGATTCGAGCTTTCAAGCCGAACTCGAACATATCGAAATTTCTACGAGCCGAGTTTCGAGCTTGAAATGGGAGGTTCGATTGAACTCGAATCCAAATCCAAACCCAAATTTTTTAATTAAGCTTGAATTCGAACCTGACAGGATTCGACTTGGCTCGGCTCGATATTAGACCACAGTCAGGCATTAGCAAAAACCTGCATAGATAAACTGTTTAAGAAAGCTGCAAAGTATTCTGCAAATTTAGTGTAATATACGTGATTTTTAAACAACAACAACAACAACAACAATAATAATAATAATAATAATAATAATAATAATAATAATAATAATAATAATAATAATAATAATAATAATAAAACAAAAATTATGATTTATATTATTATGCATTTACTAGTTATATAAGACTTAGTAGAAAATTTTCTTTAATAATTGAATTTTGATATTATTTAAACTATTAGAATTCTATTAATAATAGGAGAGAGTAACCTATATTACCCATATTATGTCAGACGAGAGGCATAACAAAAGCAACCCCTAAAATAGGTTTTTAGGAGAGATAGACAGCAGCCGCACATTAATAAAAATCTGATGAAATCGGAAAAGCAAGAGGGAGAACCTTGAATCAAGGTCATAGGATCACTTCATCATTTATTTGTAAGCTACTACTCCCTTTTCTTTATTAATTTGTAATACAATACTATGCACTACCGTAAGTTTATATGTCTGTGTCTCATATATAACATGAACAAAGTGACCATGATTATATTATATTAATCTATGTCAAAGGATTTATATGTTAATTTGATTATTAAGTTTTTACCGTGTACTTGTGTATTATTAATAGTTTTAGACTTTAGTACCTGCTGGTTCTTTGCTTTACGAATATAATATAAAAAAAAACCAAGTCGTCATTGAATCACTAATACATACATATGGTGTTAATGATTTTTTATCAATATGCGTGTACCGGTAGTCTTGCAGTACTACTAGTGAGGTTATAGAATTCTAAGGTTTTCAGATTGTTGCACGGAGAAACCAAGTTCTATTTTATAATCTACATAAATATACTATGCATTTTCTTATCCATATATGTTGCTTATATGGTTTGTTAAATTAGTACATCAATTACTTTGTTTTCTGGTTTACGTATAATATAATCATCATTATCGAAAGTGTTTCAGTAAAAATATTATTTTATTAATTTGGTTATGTTTGGTTAATTGTATTTTATAATTAAACCAAGTGAGTCATATAACTTAGTGTCATCATCTGCACCGAAAAGAATATATTATAAATAATAAATTATTATATTTTATATGTAGATCACAGATCGGAGATTTAGAAGATCGTTTGCGAATTTCGTTAGTATTTTAGTTGCTATTTTCGAGGTACGGATTCTCTCTCCTTTTATTCAGCGCTATTCTTAATTCTAAATTTTTATATCTGATTTGTTTTACCCTCAAATCTGTTTGTTTTACCCTCAAATCTGTTTACTCTGTTTATATTTGATTTGACTGTTTTGATTCTGAAAAATATTTTAAAAGAAATCTATTTTGAAAAATATTTGATTACCTGTTCTGCGATTTTTTTAAAAAAAATTATGTATTGAAATATTTGTTCCGAAATGTTTAAAATATCTGTTTGGAAATATTTGAAATATCTGTTTTACGTGATTTAAAAGATTTTGTGAAATATTTATTTTGAACCCTTAGCGATATAGGGTATACCGAGTTAACCAGCTGTAGGGGTATTACAGCCATGTCATTGCGGCACCAGTGACATGACACTTCCGTGGCAGTGTGATTGGTCACGGCGTATCCTTCTGATAGCTCAGGTGGCGAGCTTTTGCGCATTTTGATATTTGTTTCAGGATACGTGGGTGCACCCAGATTTGATTTGATTTGTGATTTGATTTGGCGGTGACGTGTATATGCCGTACACGTTATCCGGTTTGTTGCACACATTAGGTACCCTATGATGTGTGTATTTGTATCTGTTCTGTTATGCTCTCGGTATGAAATATCCTAACCCCTCGTTGCTTCAGCCATGCATATTTTAAAATAAATGTTTTATTATAACTGTCAAATATACTTATCTGTTTTTCTGTTTTATAAATTGTATTCCAAATCCGTACTGGGCGTTTGGCTCATGCCGTATTCTTTTTCTGGCAGGTGCTTAGGGGGATCTGGGATTGTGTGATGGAGAGCTACCCTTATTCCATTGATTAGGACTTATGGACTTCTAGCGTTATTTAGACTTGAACACTTATTTAGAGATTTTAGTTTTTCATATTTATTGGCTTAAACTGTAATTTGGAGTATTAATATTATTTGGAGGTTATTAGACTATTTAATCATTATTTAGAGATTGGTTTTAGTGCTCTGTTTGCAGATTTATGGATTATGCGTAATATCTCCTCTCATTTTAGGAAGGGGGTGTTACAAAGATGGTATCAGAGCTTAGGTTCTTTCTTGTAGAAAACCTATTTAGGTTGACCTGTGAGTTTGGGTAGACGTTAGGATGGGTTCAATGTTTTAAAAATTCTTTCAGTTTTATTCATTTGAGAACTATTTTACTTTTATGATATTTTTAAACTACTTCGACCCATCTCTTTGTTGTGAACTTTATTCAAATATGTTTATACACAAATTCCTTTCATAGGAGTGATTTTTTTTCTTTTTTGTTAATCGATTATGGTTCCACTCGGTTTATCATTTCTTTGTCATCATTTCAATACCTTTGAGTTTTGTCCTTGTTAGTGAGGAGTCTTACATCTTTAGAGGTCCTAAAATAAATCTTACTATTATTTAGTATTAAGAGTGTTAGATAATTGTAAGAGTGTGTTACTTTTGAGGATAATGCTTTATTTATCAATCGTTAAGTATAGTTTGGTTGAGTATAATTTGTGCAACAATTGATTCGTAAGGAAAATAAATGATCTTTGAAGACACAGACATATTAGAATCTATTTAATAGCAGCCTTAACTCATTGGAGTCTTGAAAATTTTGTTAGTTTTACTAGAGATAAAAGCTTTAGATAAGAATTGTGTTAACTTTAAATTTTACTCGAGCATAAGATGATACTAGTTTAGATTGTAATTTTGTAAACCATGTATAGGTCTGTGACGTGTGGGTTGACTTTCATGTAGATTGTTAGTACATGTGATAATTAATATCTCTTGAGTACTACCATTATCTTCTTATTAATTTCAGTAATTTATTTTAAATTTTGAATAATATTTCTATTTGTTTCGTGTTTGTGAGACATTCTTACATATTGAATTATCGATAGAAAAAGATCTATTGTGCATTTTTGTTTGATTATTCCAATTAAGTAAACTTTAACTCTTATAGAATACAAATCTTTGGTATTTTTTTTATTTTCTTCATCTATTTGTAATAATTCCGAATCTGCTTATTTTTATTATTCTCATACTCATATATGTTTTAGTAGTTAACTTGTACTCCCTCCGTCCCGGTCGATTGTTAACATTTCAAAATAGAGTGTTTGGCACACATTTTAAGATAGATTTTAAGGATAGTTCCATAATTTATTTTTGAAATTTTCTTTTTTTTGTATAAAAATAGAACAATTCTATTTTTATACAAAAAAAGAAAATTTTAAAAATAAGTTATGGAACTATCCTTAAAATTCACCTTAAAATGCGTGCCAAAAAGTAACAAAAAAGTGTTAAGATTTGGAAGGGACGGAGGGAGTAAGATTATAGTATATTCACACTATTTTGATACTAGTAGCCTCCATTTATTTTTACTAATAGTAAAGTTTTTCTCATTTTATTCAATTATGCCTAAAACACTCATTCTATTTTTTTAATTTAATTATTTTATTTTGGGGACGCTCAAAATAAATAATTAAATGAAATGATATTATTAATTTTAGGGACGCCTAGAATTAGTAATTCAATAAAGGAATGTAAGTGTTATGTATTCTAAGAATTTTTATTAAAAAAAAACAAGTATCAAGGTATTTGGAAGTATTTGTATTGTATGTTATTTAGCTGCCGTCATTTGGCATCCCAAATATGTTTTAAAAACTTATAAATCGTTTTAAGTTTCAGTTGTAATTTTTTTTTCTTTCTTAGTATAAAGAATTATTCAAAGACCAATAACTTTAGTTTATATGCTTTAACATCGAATTCTTTTCTTACTATGCAAATGAACATTGATTTTTTTTAATGTTCTAATTGAATGTATCTAATAAAATGTTGAAGTGTAATAATTTTACAAGTTCGGCAGGACGTGGATGGGATTAAGTTATTTATAATAATATATGTTGTATGCAAGTTATTTAATGCTCAGTGTTGTGCTTTAAAATATAATTATGTTTGGAATTACTAGTTGTGTTTTTCCCGTATATTTGTTTCATATTATATGCTTGTGCATCTAATCCATATAGTTTACACGTGTTGACTGTTTTAAGTTAAGTTAAATATTATTTATATTTTATTTACAATATATGATGATTTAATTTATTTCAGTCTGGTTATATTTTATTATGATTGGGTCTCATAATCAACACAAGGATAGTGAACATGTAGAGACACATATGTTGTTAATTTTGATAATTAAAATAAATTAATATCACTAGTTAGCCTTAAATTAAGAGTTGTATTGTGTATTTATTCGTACTAGCCACCAGGAGATAAGAAAAAAAAAACATATATTCTATAATTTTTGTCAAGTTCAAAAAAAAACGTTACATATTTCGTAATTATGTGCTACGCTTAATTGACGCACTTAATTAATTATTTTCTCGCCTACTGTCTTTTAGTGTTTATACATGCTTATTAAGTTGATGGCTCTGTGTTTTTACAATAAATCAAGTTATTTGATATTCATACTGTCATACAAAATTTTTTATCATTGATGTGTGCAACGTGCATTGATTAATTTAAGTCGTGTGAGACTAGATTGTTACTAATTTAATTAAGCTATTATATTTGTTGCGTGAGGTTGTTTTATAAAATTATTGATCATAACTATATGTCAAATTTCCAATACTAAAGATGTTAATTTAAGTAATTTGTTAATTTTTTTTATAGTTAATATTAAGGTATGCTTAGATTTATGTATAAGAGTACTCAATCGAAGTTTACTTTTAGTAGTCAAAACGTGAGTATTATTTGTTCTACCACTGAATACTTTTATGAATTATTTGAACACAACATTCATTATTTGAGGTATCTAGACACTAAGTTACAACCCAATTATTTAATTAATTACAAAGTATTTAAGAGACTTTCTTGTTTAAACTCTATTCCTTATTTGATATCTGCTTACATTTATGTGGGTGGATGGTTGGGGCTTATTTGAAGTATATATTTATTTATTTATATTGTTATTAGGTTGTATATTACGTAAGTTGACTTTATTATGCTAATCTTATTAGTGTCTTTAATTGTACTTAAAGAATGTGTTAATTAACTATATAATATAATATAATATAAGCAGTGATTAACGATGTGTTGTACAATGGGTTCAAGAACATTATAAAAAAAATATGACTATTTCAATAATTAAATTGATATGTATGAAATTTTTTTTACGTTATGTGTGTATTAATTGTCGTGTTCAATTTGGATGTGCGTTTGTCAACACGTATTTAATGGTTACTAGTAGCAAAGGCTTAGGAGATTTAATAATTTATCTCGAAGACATGACTCATATAAATTGTTTATATTAACTGCAATTATCTGCAATAGCAGTCTTGCATGCAAGAAGTAGGAAACGAGTATAATTTCTTATAGGTTAAAATCATGATTAAAGTTATCACAAAATGCATAAATATTCTATATCGGTTATATGAGATTTTAATTGTCATTCTTGTTCATTGGAAATTTTTCAACACTCGTTAGACATTTTATAAATTCAGGAGGAAGTCGAAGTTTTCTTAATTTGAAAAGAACGAATCATTCTTTTTGTCAAACTTTATGTGGAAGAATCATTAAGCAAGAAGAATGTATTCATAAAAAAAAATAAAAAATGATCGCACTTATGTGATTCAGGTACGAGGTTTAGTTTCCTTTGATTCCGGGGACGGAATCCTTTTTAAGGGGGTATATATGTAATATACGTGATTTTTAAACAATAATAATAATAATAATAATAATAATAATAATAATAATAATAATAATAATAATAATAATAATAATAATAATAATAAAACAAAAATTATGATTTATATTATTATGCATTTACTAGTTATATAAGACTTAGTAGAAAATTTTCTTTAATAATTGAATTTTGATATTATTTAAACTATTAGAATTCTATTAATAATAGGAGAGAGTAACCTATATTACCCATATTATGTCAGACGAGAGGTATAACAAAAGCAACCCCTAAAATAGGTTTTTAGGAGAGATAGACAGCAGCCGCACATTAATAAAAATCTGATGAAATCGGAAAAGCAAGAGGGAGAACCTTGAATCAAGGTCATAGGATCACTTCATCATTTATTTGTAAGCTACTACTCCCTTTTCTTTATTAATTTGTAATACAATACTATGCACTACCGTAAGTTTATATGTCTGTGTCTCATATATAACATGAACAAAGTGACCATGATTATAAGTTTCGACGTCAGATCACTGTCCTATCCTGTTGGAGTTGTTTAAAGCTACTGTTGTAATTTCTGTGAAAAGTTTTCGTTTTGAAAACGCTTGGCTTCGTGAGCCTATGTGCCAGCAGATTGTTGAAGAGGTATGGAATAATAATGCAGGTAAAACGCTATATGAGAAGCTAGATGAATGTTCAGATATTTTATCAAAATGGGGCCAAGAGATTACAGGAAGTTTCAAGAACCGAATTCATTTATGCAAAAAAGTGATAAAAGCTATGAAGGGTAAAAGGGATAGTAGTTCAGTAGAGAGGTTGAAAGAAGAGCGAAAGAAGTTAGCAGAGGTTTATGCTCAACAAGAGGTTTTTTGGCGCCAGAGGTCGAAGCAACTTTGGCTTAAAGAGGGTGATCAAAACACGAAGTACTTTCATGCAGCGATGAAGAACAGACGTGCAGTTAATCAGATTAGAAGCCTCAGAGATGCTGAAGGGCAAGTAAAGGAGTGGAGTTCAGGCTTGGATTATGTTATGACAGATTATTTCTCAACATTATTTAAAGCCTCTAATACAGAGTGGAGCGAAGTAGTCCAATGCATTGACAAAAAAATTACAAACGAGCAGAATGCTTTGCTGTTAAGACCTGTGGAGGACATCGAAGTTAAAGAGGCGTTGTTTCACATGCACCCAGACAAGAGTCCAGGGCCAGACGGTATGACACCAGGTTTTTATCAAAAATTCTGGAAGTTTGTTGGTAATGACATAGTGAACGTTGTCAAGCATTTCTTTCAGAGTGGACGAGTAGACACTCAGCTTATTGGCACCAATATAGCTCTCATTCCGAAGAAAAGAAATCCTCAAGTAATGACTGACCTACGACCTATATCACTTTGTAATGTGGTCTATAAGGTCATTTCGAAGGTATTGGCGAACAGGGTCAAGGAAATTATTGATTTGGTCATATCAGACACTCAAAGTGCATTCATCCCAGGGCGACTTATTACAGATAATATAATGATAGCCCATGAGCTAATGCATTTCATGAAGAGAAAGAACAAAGGAAAACAAGGGTGGATGGCTTTAAAAATAGACATGAGCAAGGCTTATGACCGTGTTGAGTGGGGATTCTTGGCTGCAGTTTTAGCTAAAATGGGTTTTGATCAGAAAATAATACAGCTTTTCATGGCATGTATTTCATCGGTTTCTTATCAAATATCTCATGCTGGAAGAGTATTTGGTTCAATCGTCCCTTCTCGAGGTATCAGGCAAGGAGATCCTATTTCTTCTTATCTTTTTTTGATCTGTATTGAAGGTCTTACTGCACTAATTCGAAACTATGAAAGAAGAGGTTTGCTTCATGGAATTAAGGTGGCTCGTTCAGCTCCCTCCGTTTCACATATGTTTTTTGCAGATGATTGCTATATTTTCTGCAAAGCTAAAGTAGAGTGTGCTGATCATATTCTAAAAATGCTAAAAGTCTTTGAAACAGCCTCAGGCCAACAGATGAATGTTGACAAGTCATCTGTACTGTTTAGTAGAAATGTTGGTGTTGGGTTAAAGCAGGAGTTATGCAATCAGCTGGGCTTTTTCGAGGCAGGGGATAATAATATGTACTTGGGTCTCCCGAGTTTCTTGAACAGGAAAAAGTCAGTTGCTTTTGGCTATATAAAAGAGAGGATGCAGGAGAGGTTGCAAGGATGGGACAAAAAGAAGTTATCAAGAGGGGGCAAAGAAATCTTGATCAAGTCAGTTGCACAAACTTTACCTAGCTACACAATGAGCGTTTTCCTTCTCCCCATTGAAGTTTGCAAAGATTTAGAAAGGGCCATGTGTAAGTTTTGGTGGAAGACAAATTCAAACAAAGACAGGGCAATTCATTGGATGTCTTGGGAAAGAATGAGTCCGAGGAAAGTTGATGGAGGAATGGGCTTTCGTAATATCAGAGATTTCAATCTTGCTTTGTTAGGAAAGCAGGCGTGGAGACTGATAGTTCATCCTGAAAAGTTGGTGTCAAAAATTTTTAAAGCTCGATATTATCCATCAGACTCTTTTTTGACAGCTAAGTTAGGTAGCAATCCAAGCTACATTTGGAGAAGCATTTTGGAAACCCAAGATATGATCAAGCAAGGTATCTCATGCAAGGTAGGTAATGGCCAGTCAATCTCCATTCTGAACATTCCTTGGTTGCCAGATGCTCAGGATCCTTATATTCATTCTCATAGTGAAGCCTTTGTTAATCAATCAGTTTCCTCGCTCATGGTCACTGGAGAACGGGCTTGGGACATAGAGCTAATTGCTGATATGTTTATACATCGTGATGCAGAGCTTATTTTGTCTATCCCTTTAGGCAATGAAAACGCAGATAGCTGGTATTGGAGGTTTGATAAAATGGGGGAATACTCGGTGAAAAGTGCCTATTTGATGATTCAGAATTCAAGGAGTAGTGGTCGAAGAGAGGACAATTCAGGTTTCTGGAGAAAGTTGTGGAACCTGAAGATTCCTGCTAAAATAAAAAACTTTTTATGGCGTGCAGTAAATAATTGTTTGCCTACAAGAGACTTACTGCGTGTCAAACAAGTTCCAGTGACCAATATGTGCCCCACGTGCAATATTGATTCAGAATCAACATTACATTCTCTGGTTTTATGTCCGTTTGCAACAAGTTGTTGGGATAAAGCAGCTCTTCCACCAATTACAGGAGTGTTTAATTCTTTTGTCGAATGGCTTCAGTTGGTGTTCGATCAGAGGAGTTTGGAAGAGATTCACGTTTCAGTCATGCTGTGTTGGATGCTGTGGAAGAATCGAAACGAATTAGTGTGGAATCAGAAATGTTTGGATGTTTCATATGTTTTAGCTACGGCATTATCTGTCCTTAACCAGTGGAGATTTGTTCAAGATAAACAATTTGACAACTTCTTGGGCTTTCTAAATCAAGAAGATGGTCGCGAACAATGGCAACTTCCAAGTCTGAATAGAGTTAAGGTTAATACCGATGCTGCAATATTTGAGAATCCGAGCAGGTTCAGCTGTGCATTAGTCGTTAGGGATCATGGAGGTAACCTGGTTGAGGCTAAGTCCAAATGCTGTCAAGGACGAGCATCTCCAGAGCTTGCAGAGGCAGTAGGAATTCGAGAGGCCCTCAGTTGGGTGAAGGAGGAAGGAAAAAGAGATGTTATTGTAGAAACAGATTGTTTGGTGTTGGTGCAGTGGATCCGCAGCTCATATATTGCTCGTTCTTATGTAGGAAGGGTTGTAGACGAGTGCAGGAGACTTCTAATGGGTTTACAAAATCAAAACGTAATGTTAAGGTTCGTTAAACGGTCTGCGAATGGCGTAGCTCACTACTTAGCGAGATATAGCTCTTCAATAGCTGATCGTAGGTGGGGGATGGAGAATGTCCATTCTGAATTTCAAAATGTTTTATGTAATGATTTGAAGTAATATAAGTTCCTTCTTTTGGTGGCAAAAAAAAAATCTATGTCAAAGGATTTATATGTTAATTTGATTATTAAGTTTTTACCGTGTACTTGTGTATTATTAATAGTTTTAGACTTTAGTACCTGCTGGTTCTTTGCTTTACGAATATAATATAAAAAAAAAAACCAAGTCGTCATTGAATCACTAATACATACATATGGTGTTAATGATTTTTTATCAATATGCGTGTACCGGTAGTCTTGCAGTACTACTAGTGAGGTTATAGAATTCTAAGGTTTTCAGATTGTTGCACGGAGAAACCAAGTTCTATTTTATAATCTACATAAATATACTATGCATTTTCTTATCCATATATGATGCTTATATGGTTTGTTAAATTAGTACATCAATTACTTTGTTTTCTGGTTTACGTATAATATAATCATCATTATCGAAAGTGTTTCAGTAAAAATATTATTTTATTAATTTGGTTATGTTTGGTTAATTGTATTTTATAATTAAACCAAGTGAGTCATATAACTTAGTGTCATCATCTGCACCGAAAAGAATATATTATAAATAATAAATTATTATATTTTATATGTAGATCACAGATCGGAGATTTAGAAGATCGTTTGCGAATTTCGTTAGTATTTTAGTTGCTATTTTCGAGGTACGGATTCTCTCTCCTTTTATTCAGCGCTATTCTTAATTCTAAATTTTTATATCTGATTTGTTTTACCCTCAAATCTGTTTGTTTTACCCTCAAATCTGTTTACTCTGTTTATATCTGATTTGACTGTTTTGATTCTGAAAAATATTTTAAAAGAAATCTATTTTGAAAAATATTTGATTACCTGTTCTGCGATTTTTAAAAAAAAAATTATGTATTGAAATATTTGTTCGGAAATGTTTAAAATATCTGTTTGGAAATATTTGAAATATCTGTTTTACGTGATTTAAAAGATTTTGTGAAATATTTATTTTGAACCCTTAGCGATATAGGGTATACCGAGTTAACCAGCTGTAGGGGTATTACAGCCATGTCATTGCGGCACCAGTGACATGACACTTCCGTGGCAGTGTGATTGGTCACGGCGTATCCTTCTGATAGCTCAGGTGGCGAGCTTTTGCGCATTTTGATATTTGTTTCAGGATACGTGGGTGCACCCAGATTTGATTTGATTTGTGATTTGATTTGGCGGTGACGTGTATATGCCGTACACGTTATCCGGTTTGTTGCACACATTAGGTACCCTATGATGTGTGTATTTGTATCTGTTCTGTTCTGCTCTCGGTATGAAATATCCTAACCCCTCGTTGCTTCAGCCTTGCATATTTTAAAATAAATGTTTTATTATAACTGTCAAATATACTTATCTGTTTTTCTGGTTTATAAATTGTATTCCAAATCCGTACTGGGCGTTTGGCTCATGCCGTATTCTTTTTCTAGCAGGTGCTTAGGGGGATCTGGGATTGTGTGATGGAGAGCTACCCTTATTCCATTGATTAGGACTTATGGACTTCTAGCGTTATTTAGACTTGAACACTTATTTAGAGATTTTAGTTTTTCATATTTATTGGCTTAAACTGTAATTTGGAGTATTAATATTATTTGGAGGTTATTAGACTATTTAATCATTATTTAGAGATTGGTTTTAGTGCTCTGTTTGCAGATTTATGGATTATGCGTAATATCTCCTCTCATTTTAGGAAGGGGGTGTTACATTTAGCAACATATGTGACAAGTGGAATGACACTGCATACTAGGAGTTGGCATGAAAGTTTCGACTACATAATTTTGGATAAGAAATTAGCAGCAAGCAATCCTATTTACAGAAATTATAAATTTAACAGTTGAGGTTCTGTTTATTTATTGGAAAATAACTATGACATTATTAGCTGAAAAATATTCAATGGAGACGAACATTAAGGTTCTGTTTCTTTATTGGAAAATATTTTCCAGAAAAAATTTCTATGAATTTTCAAGTGTTTCTGGAAAACATTTTCCAGATTTTTCTGTATTTGTGGTTTAATTTTTTTTTCAAAAGAGTAAAATTCCTTTAACAAAAATGATGACATTTTGGAAAATGACTTCCACTTCTCAATTTAGGAAAACTTTTTCCAAAATGAACATTTTTACATTTTTTTTTCCAAAAAGTTTATTCCCAGAAATTTTTTTTGGAAGATGTTTTTCGAAAAAAATTTTGAAGAATTTTTCCTGAAAACTTCTTTTCCGGGGAATTTTTTATACTATAGCTAGTCACATTTGGGTGTCCAAATCGCAACGCCCTTTAAGATGATCTTCTGGCAGGGTCGAAAGTGAAATATTCTTTTACTAAATGGTTCAGCAAGACAACAATTGGAGGAAACAACAAAGAATAACACGAACAAAAATAATTAAAGATACTTTCAGATTATATAACTACTATTGCAATCGTATAAAAATTAAAAAGACATTAATCCAAAAGAGGCGACCTAAAAAATATTTTGAAAACTCTATAAAAGCAAACAAGATATTTGGACTCCCAGTGCTGATTTCCCGTCTTTCAAAAGCGGTAACATATCTCTCTGATTTTGATTCTGTCCTGGAAGATATTATGTCTCTCAGCTGTTCTTTTAATTCTGTTAGCTGGTCTCATGTTAGAAGAGAAGGAAATGTAGTGGCTCACCATTTAGCTAGAATATTGCCCTTTGGAGTAGAACAAGTCTGGAACAATCACTGTCCCAGAGAGATTCTTTCTCATGTACACAATGATATGTTGGCTCTTGTTTAATGCAATGTCTTGGCTTTCAAAAAAAAAAAAAAAATATTTGGACCATCAATAAAGGAAAATGGGTGGGGGCCCATGAGATCAAGTCAGTTTAAACGATTAAACGATCGGGTTTTTAACCAATCTGACCAATTTGTCTTGGCAGTTAACATTAAGGATTAAACGATTAAACGATTAAGGATTAATTTTTGCCATGTGGTAGATTTTTATTGGATGATTTATGTGAATACATGGGGCACATAATTTTTTGCAAGTGGGATACAATCTTGAGCCAATTAAAAACTACCACATAACACCTTAACCATAGCCCTAAGGGCTGTGGTTAACATTTTCCAATATAAAATGGTAGAAAGAAATTTTATTTCTTTTATGTTGTGTTTGGTTGGGGACTTGGGGTGAATGAAATTGGAGGGAATGGAATGTAATTTAAATAATAATATAGTTAAATGTTTAAAAATTTCATTTCTTACATCATTCCATTCCTAACACCTAAGCTAAAATCATTTCTTGAAAAGGATTGATCCATTCTTCCTCCAACCTACTTTCTTCCCAAATCCTATCATACAAAATTTGCACCAACTCATTTTTTTTAAAATCTTACCTTTCATGTTCACTGTGTTCCTTTAATTTTTATTCAATCCATTTCATTCCATTCCATTCTCCCCAACAAAACACAACCTTAGTGTCAGGCTTGGAAAATTAAAGAACATTAAACATAGGTGCAAAATCTTTCTGGGAAATTTGAGAGCCATAGTTTTATACTCTCTCCGTCCCTATTTAGTAGTCCGAGAAAAAAATTTGTCCCTAAATAGTTGTCTCTTTTCATATTTCTATGCATGTTTTTCAAGTTTTTCCAAAATTACCTCTACTCTTCTATTTCCAATGTCTGACTTTATAATTAATTATACATTCAAAAGTTATTATTTAATGCAATAAGTAGGGGCAACTATGGAAACAAAATATGACATTAAATATTTCTTAAGATGTGTGTTTTTTTCAAAATGGATTACTAATTAGGGACGGAGGGAGTAGTATTTTATACTTGTGCCTACTTTGCCCAAAAAAAATTAATAAATCGAAGCGAGCTAGAATGATATGGCTTCCTTACAATATCAAGATGACTTCACACCTTATTAGAGCAAGTCCAATGCTAGATGCTAAATTGCTATTGCTATTGCTATAATATAGAATCAAAAAGTGAATTTTGGTGCTAAAATAAAACTCACCCTCCAAAGCTAGTTCTATAACTAGTTTCAAATTCAACCAACTCTTTTAACTTTTACCCAACTCTTTTAACTTTTATTGAATATTCTCAATAAACTCATCTTATTCTAGTTAAATGATGATGTGGCATGGATGCATAAATGCATCCTTGGTTTCAAATTTAGCACCAATGATGCATAATATAGCAATAGCACCAAGGATGCATCCAACTATAGCACCCCTTTGGAGATGAGTTTTTTAACATTTGGTGCTATAATATAGCAATAGCACCAAGGATAGCATTGCATTGGACTTGCTCTTAGGCATAGAATTATACGGCCTTTCTACAACACCAAGATGACTTTAATTACACCTTATCAGGCATGTTCAAATTGGGATATTTATCATGGTTCTAAAAATTCCCGATTTAATCGATTAATCCCCTATTAATCCTTTGTAAGGTAATCAATCGATTCGATTTTTGAAATCTGATTAATCCTATCAATCAATATATTCCTAATGTCTGCTAGTATTGCATTTTGAAAATTATTGCTTTCATCCTTCATTTTTTTAATCTTTCTTATTTCTTTGATGTACTTTTTTGTCATTACACAGGAAAATTACTGCTTTTATCCTTTATTTTTTTAATCTTCTTTATTTCTTTGAGGTCCCTTTTTGTCATTACACAACATTTGGAGCGACCCAATTTAGATTGAATCGACCCAAATCTAAATCTATACTATTTTTTTATCATTACACAACATTTGGATCGACCCAATTGATTGGCCCAAATCTAAACCTCTACTATTATCCTTCATATTTTTATTAATAATATAATTAATGATAATTAGCTGATGTTTACTTATAATTTATATGATATTACCTTTTAAAAATTACTAAAATATCGTATCTTCGAATCAATTTTTTTTCTCTCTAATCAGCATTTGGAGCGATCCAATTGGATCAACCCAAATCTAAACCTCTACTATTATCCTTCATTTTTTATTAATAATATAATTAATGATAATTAGCTGATTGCCTTTTTCAATTAAAATATGCTTACTTATAATTGATGATATTACCTTTTATAAATACCTAAAATATCATATCTTTCAATCAATAATTTTTTTTTCTCTAATTAAAACACGTTGTAAGAACCCAGAATTTTGATAGAATTAAAACTTTTCTTTTGTATCAATGTAAAAGTGAATAGTGGTTATGACTGCGATGTAACGACTATTTATTGAATGAATGAGATGGATTTAGATTCAAATATTTATATGTCATGAAGAATGCTTTTGGTTGATAGCATAGATAAGAATAATCTATCTCCTAGGGATATAAGTTATATTAATTCCAAATAGGAAGATTATTTTTATGTCATCCAAATCAATATCTGTTATTAGTCCAGTGGTTCCGTAAAAGGGTTAAGGAACGCCCGAAAGAGGACCAGGGCATTTTTATTAATTATAAGGAATAAAAGAAAGAATAAAGTATGAATAGTGTTTTTGAGTGAAACAAGAATATAATTGGACGACGCTATATAGGAGTATTCAGAACGGATTTCGGAGTTCGTATTCATGATCCAGGGGCGAAATAAGTGTATGTAAACGATACCGGATTCAGAAAAATAGCACTTTTATTTTCTCCGAGATTTCCCTAGACACTGTAAGACCTAGGGATTTATTAAAGGGATTTAAGGAATTTAAATTCGAGAAGTATTAAGAAAGGTGGAGAATGGTATTATAATTATTAAGAAGGTTTCTGGTAAAACCCTAACTAGAAATCCTTGGGATATTCCTACGAACGATCAATCAAATTGAGCAATAACCGGACAAAAAGAGCAAGCAGGAAGGCAAGGTGCATGCATGTGGTATTAGAAAATATCTAAGTAACCAAGTGATGACTCAAGCAACTAGCATACTTAGGAATCAAACTAGTACTTAGAAATCAAACCAATGCTTAGCTTATAACCATCCAATGATCAACACATGGCTTGCAAAATACATCATTCCTTGCATCATCACTTTATTAAAGCAACACAAGGTGAGATATTATCTAAAACTCATCCACTTTATGCATTATTGATCAAAGAAACCAAGCAAAAATATCAAACTCTCTCCACCAACACCATTCGAATTTTTGGCTATTTCCAAGAGCAAAATCCCACTTCCAACCATCACTTGATCTTGTAATTTTTATGGTGAGTCCTATAATTCATATAAATGATCTCCAAGAAATCTTATCTTCAATATCCTCTTTTTCCATTTTCAAATAAATCATCCAAGAGGAGGATGAATAGTGTTCTTAAGAACTAACCTTTGATTTTCATGTTTCTTTTGATTGATTTAGCAAGCTTAAGCACTTCTAAGGATCATGAAAAGCTTAGTAAGGCTAGATCATACTCCAAGGAAGGTATAATACTTGAAAACCCTAGATCTAATTTGAGTTTTAACCATGTTCTTGATGGATCTAGCTTAGTTATGATTATGTTCATGTTATAAGCATGCTTAGTTAATTATTTAGTGATTTAAGGAGCATGATGATTATTATGGTAAAGCATGATGTTCTTGGGCTTGTTGAGATGAGAATCATGTATAAATGATGTATGGGTGCCCGGTGTGGTTTGGCTTGATTGTTGCGAATTTTAGAACGTTCGATTTATAGCCGTTATAATGCCGAAATTTCGTTAACCTTAAGAAACTGAGCATCACAGTTGATAAAACTCACTGTCCAGTTTCGTATTTTGCCATGACAAGCTAGATTATGTTATAAGCTTCGTTTTGATTTAAAGTTCGTATGAAATGGACTTACGGTTTAGGAGTTATGATTAAATTCGTAAAAGTGGTTCGAAACAGTACACGAAAGTTCGTAACTGAAATTGAATTCCCTTAACACTTCAAAATCAGTGGCGAATCTTGATAATTAAATAATAGAGATAAAAAAGGAAGGTGTGGGAGAAAACCACATGTCAAATGGATCGTTTTCCGATTTTATAAAAATGTTCGAATCAAGGTAAAACGCGAACTAACCTCTAAAAGCATGCTTGGTTATGACTTTGGTAAATGACTTAGAAAACGGGCGATAAAACTCGTAGTACAATCTTGATTCGTAAATGATCGACCTTAAAACTTACATGGCTTAAGTATGTATCAAGTGTGGGTATGATGACATGTCATAATAACGAACAAATGTCGAATCGCATCGGTGATAAAAAGAGTTACACTAAGAGGTGTATAACGAGATAATTCGAAAACGTGTTTCGACTTAAGTAGAGTGTATACTTAACCTTTTTAATATGTTAAGTGATTAATCCCGAACACCTTGGCTATCTATAGATCGCCAGGCTGAACCGGGGCAAGCTACCACTACCTCGACCCGCACTCGATTTCCAGGCAAGTTCAAATCCTTTTTAAAAGGCTGTTGTTATGAATATATATATATATATATATATATATATATATATATATATATATATATATATGCTTTCTGTTATACATATGCCATTGCATGCATGCCTACTTTCAAAGTCGTATTGATATACTTGTTCCCTGATTTAAATGTTGGCTTATAAGCTAGATAGTTAATATATCAGTTATAAGCCGAATATTGTTAAGACCCTTAATGCGAAGGGCAGTTGAATCTCATTCCTTGATTATAGACCTGGGGTCGGTATTTCTTGATATTTTGATATTATTTTCAGAGGAAAATATTTAAGTAAACATTTTCTATTTATTATCTGGTAAATATTATTGGAATATTCCTTTGAGATAATTTGATAAATATTATTTTGAATATTCAGTCGTTATTTATTTACTCGATGAATATTTACTTTAATATTCATCTAAAGTTGATTTAATATTCAAAGATTATTTCGAACCCTTATTTAAGTTATTTACTCAGTGAATATTATGTCGCATATTCATTCGAGTTTTACTCAATTGATAAGTATTATTAATCTGAATATTCACTACTTATTCAGTGAATATTATCTCGAATATTCATTCAAACTCCAGATATTTTATAAATATCGTTTTGAACATTGATCCGAACTCAAGTTATTCTATGAATATTATCTGGAATATTCATGTGAACTTCACTTAGTTGACGACCATTATTTCCAATATTCGTTTAAAGTCGATTCGATTATCGAATATTGTTTCGAATATTCATTTAGTAATTATTCCTTCAATCGGCATTATTAATCGAATATTCACTAATTGTTCAGTGAGTATTATTTGAATATTCATTCGAATTTTAATTATCTGATAAGTATTATTAATTTGAATATTCACTATTTGTTCAGTGAATATTATTTCGAATATTCATTCGAGCTCTATTTATCTGAGAAGTACTGCTTATTTAAATATTTATTAGTTACTCAAGGATTATTTCGAATAATATCTTATATTAGAATTACTCCTTCAATACGTTGACTTAATAAATATTCTTGGGAATATTTATTTACTTCTTCTAACTCGCTTTAAAAATAAATTACTTCATTTAGATATCATCTTCGACCTTCAAATATTATGTAAACTATTTCAGAACCTAATTATTAGTATTATATTATCAAGGAAGGTCTCAGCGACTCCGTTCTTCATGCAATTTTATTATAAGGGAACCTTACTTGAGAAATGTTATTTACCTTGTGACTACCCGGTCATAGTTTGTTGAAACTATTCTTTTCACTCGCAACTTGGTTGCTGTTTATCTATTAAATCTTGTGTACCCACTCATTATTCGAGGGGTAAGAATGTTGGAACAAGTTGGTATCCATTAACAAGCAATAGCTTGGGAAATATTGGTGAATTTTCCTTTCCAACTAGATACGACTACCTTGTGGATTCTTATCAACAAGTATCATACTTGGGGAAAAGGGGAACGAACTTTACGTTTCACCATGATGGATGTTAAATGAACTAGGAGACGCGTAAGTGGCCGAGTGGCGCTGGTCCAGCAATAGCCCAACCGTTGGCTGAGGAGTTCCAGAGGTTGGTAGACAAGTAAATCCGTCGGAGCTACCTTCTACATGTAGAGAACGACTGATGAGATGCATGACATACGACTGATCATCGTAAACGTCAGGGCATCTGGCGTGGCAATGCTCTCGTATTAGTTCATCTTTCAAGATTGGAAATCTTCTGCAACACCATCTGTGTTGGCAGTGTTGAAACATGTTGAAAACTGGAATTGCACTATTTTCCTGCAAGTTCCTCTTTTATGAAAATGATGCTATTTTGCTTATCTTGATATAGCAGATATTTCCACAGAATTTATATACTTTGAGTTACCTTGTAACTTCATCCTTTATATTGATTTGGCACTCTTTTCATTAATGCATGGCATATGCTTTCAAGATATACTTTTGAACTGTCATATATATATCACTATGCAGTTATATTATTGTTGGTGGGCTATTGCTCACCCTTGCTTATTTATTATGTCACAACAACAGCTAGGACTGATGGCCCGCGTCAGGCGCACTCGGCGCAAGCAGGTTACCCGCCCAGCAGAACTACCCGCTGATATCATTGTCGCCATTGCTGAGGTAGCATAGATCAACAGCTTTTGGGTTACCAGCTTAATTATATGTATAATTAATCCTAATCAACTGCAAGAACTTTTAAACTTATGTTGTTACTCCTTTTGGATTGTAATAAATTTTATTCATAAATCCGTAATGTGAGACTTATTTCAATTTCATCTCTAGGACTATAACTGTGTGTGTGTGAGTGGATATTATTGTGGGGTCACAGCATGTTACTTATTATTTTTCGATTCAAGTCAAGTGAAATACAAGGATAATGAGACCACAACGACCCGATCCCTGACCCCGGATCTGGGGGTGTCACACACGTTGACTTTTAATTTAAAACATAATATTGCAATAATTAATACATACCCAAAAATATGACATCGTATCTTCTAAGCACTAACAAAAATATAATAAAAATTCGTATACAACGAATAATATCCGTTAGATTTTTAGTTAAAAATTAGAATTGTTAGATCTAATGATTAAATATATTACATGATTAAATTTAGTTACTAAATGCATAAAAAAATATGACATCATATCTTCTAACCACTAACAAAATATAATAAAAATTCGTATACAACGAATAATATCCGTTAGATTTTTAGTTAAAAATTAGAACAGTTAGATCTAATGATTAAATATATTACATGAATAAATTTATTTACTAAATTTCAAGGTTCGAATTTTTATAAATACCTAAAATATCATATCTTCTAATCAATAATTTCTTTCTCTCTAATTAAAACACGTTGACTTTTAATTTAAAACATAATATTGCAATAATTAATACATACACAAAAATATGACATCATATCTTCTAACCACTAACAAAATATAATAAAAATTCGTACACAACGAATAATATCCGTTAGATTTTTAGTTAAAAATTAGAACTGTTAGATCTAATGATTAAATATATTACATGATTAAATTTATTTACTAAATGCATTAAATGCATACCCAAAAATATGACATCATATCTTCTAACCACTAACAAAATATAATAAAAATTTGTATACAACGAATAATATCAGTTAGATTTTTAGTTAAAAATTAAAATTATTAAATCTAATGATTAAATATATTACATGATAAATTTATTTACTAAAATTTCAAGGTTCAAATTTTTATAAATACCTAAAATATCATATCTTTCAATCAATAATTTATTCTCTCTAATTAAAACATGTTTACTTTTAATTTAAAACATAATATTGAAATAATTAATACATACCCAAAAATATGACATCATATTTTCTAACCACTAATAAAATCTATACTATATTATAAAAGCCGAAACATTAAAAGTTTGGTCGGTCGATCGGTACGGTACCTATTAATTTTACTTATTTACCCTTACTCAAATAAAATCCATCATACTAACTAATTAATTTGTTTTTTCAGGTTAAACATATTATCTTCTCTATTTTTCAATAAATAAATAATTTCCCTTTTCAGGTAAATTCAATATCTTTTATATTTTATCTAACTAAAATTTCCATCCTACTTACTAATTAATTTTCCTTTTCAGGTTAAACATATTATCTTTTCTATTTTTCAAAAACTAAATAATTTCCTTTTTCAAGTAAAATACAATATTTTTTATATTTTATCTAACTAAAATTTCTCCTTTATTAATCAATTTCCTTTTTCAGGTTAAACATATTACCTTTTCTATTTTTCAATAGCTAAATAATTTCCTTCTTAGGTAAAATAAAATATCTTCTACATTTTATCTAACAAAAATTTCTCCTTTTTTAAAAACTACGATCAATTTTGTATAATAAAATAACATACTTATATTATAATTAGTATTAACTAATCAATTACCTTTTTGAGCCAAAATACGTTACCTTTTCTCTTTTCTCTAACTAAAATCTCTCTTTTTCCAATTGTATCATGGACGGTTACCTTTTTTCAAACACGTTACATTTTTTCCTTTCTCTTACGAAAATCTCTCTTTTACCAATTATATCACGGGTGATTCTATTTAATAAAAATAAAATAATAATATTATAGTACTAATAATTAACTGATTACCTTTTCAACTAAAACGTATCATCTTTTATATTTTTTCTAATTAAATTCCCTTTTTTTCTAGAAATTTCACGGGCAACATTAATTTCTCATTTTCTAAAAACTATGAGCAATTTTATTTAGTAAAATAAAATAATTAAATTATAATTACCATAAACTAATCAATTACCTTTTTCACATAAATTATATCATCTTTTTAATTTTCAGTTTACCTTTCTATTTTTTAAAACTAGAACTGTTAGATCTAATGATTAAATATATTACATGATGAAATTTATTTACTAAATGCATTAAATGCATACCCAAAAATATGATATCATATCTTCTAACCACTAACAAAATATAATAAAAATTTGTATACAACGAATAATATCAGTTAGATTTTTAGTTAAAAATTAGAATTGTTAGATCTAATGATTAAATATATTACATGATTAAATTTATTTACTAAAATTTCAAGGTTCAAATCCATTATATCTATTATAGGCCAACAAGTGACTTATGTTCACATACATGACCACTACACCATATCAATTTTTTGGTACCTTTTTGAAAATCATCGATCACATGTAAAAAAAACTCGCATCCTATAATTTTTTACTATTTTTTAAGATTTATTTAAGTTAAAACTATCAAAATTTCAACCCTTTCAAAAACTTACAAATTTATTATGGATTTTCATGTTATTTAGTACATCTCTAAACTACTCACTTCATACATATCATTTTAATGATATGTAATATTATATAATAATATATAATGTAATTTATGTTATTTAACATAAAATGACCATTCCACATCTATACTGTTATATTAAAATCGAAACATTAAAAGTTTTGGCGGTTTGGTTTTCTGTACGGTTATCCAAATTATTAAATTAAATTGTAATATAATTAATGGTAATTAATTGATTGTCTTTTTCACGTCTAATTTTAGTTGAAGATATTATTTTTTATAAATACCTAAAAAATCAGTTGTATGTCTTCCAATCATTAATATTTCTTTTTTTAATTAAAACACGTTACCTTTAAATTTAAAACTAATCTTGCAATCACACCATATATTCCAGCTATTAATAAAATATATTAAAAATAGGTAAATCAATTTTCAATCAAATATATACAAATCTTGATACATTAGTTTGACAATATTATGTTAATCTAATTCGTTGACAAATGTTGGATAAGTTATAATTAAAATTTAAAAAACTTTCGGTTGACACAATGACATTTAAAGTATATATATATATAAGATTATTGTATGAGAGATATGGCAATTAAATTTTTTTATATCTAATTAGCTCATAATCATAATAGTGATAATTTTATAAGAATGTGTGTATGTAAAATTATCATAGTTAAAATGCAGGTGTTGCATTACACGACCATCATTCTATTAACAATAATTTCACTTCTAAAATTTTAAGATAGATTTGCTTTAATAACTACAAAAGAAAATTATTATTGAAAAAAAATTATCCTGGAATTAGAATGATAGTTTTATGAAATTATAATACAATAATTGTTTATCTATATTATGATTATGCCATGAAAACAAGATATACATTCACGTGATACACAAGACAATATCTACCATCAAATTAGGACATATTATAAAATATAATATAAGATCCATATAAGACATCCCTCTAATACCTTAAGGTTTTAGATGAGTTGGTTACTTAACATGGTATCAGAGCTCAGGCACGCAGAGTTCCCAGGTTCGACTCTCCGCGACCCCCAATATTCTCAATATTTAATATGGACACGAAGGCAAGTTATGCTCCAAAGTCCGTGATCCACTCTTCAACCCAAAAATGGGCTTCGAGTGAGGGGGAGTGATAATATATAATATAAGATCCATATAAGACCTCCCTCTAACACCTTAAGGTTTTAGATGAGTTGGTTACTTAACAACATATGATGCAGAATATACGGAAACAAGACATGGCTCCTTGGCCTTATCAAGGAAATTGAATTTATGACCTCTAAATACAAATGGATTTAAATTCATAATACAAATTATGTCTTTTTTAGTTTTTGTTTATATCATATTTATATTAACTTAATATATTAAATTTATTTAATATGCGATTATTGAGATTTAATGCATTTACCTAAAATTGTTGTTAACAAAAATTGCTACTGTGAAAAATTAAAGTTTTTCCTAAAACAGTTTTTTTTTACAAAAAATATTGTTGAAAAATTGCTTGTAGATTTACTAAGCTGTTTTGAACCAAATTTTCTTAAAAACACTGTTGGTGCGGTCTAAAACATATACCAAACAGACCCTTAATATGATTGATACTAGATATTTTATATATATATATATATATATATATATATATATATATATAATTAGAATTAATTGATATGTTAAATTCAGACTCTATACAGAAACACGACATGATTCTTTGGCCTTATCAAGGAAATTGAATTTATGACCTCTATACAAACGGAGTTAAATTCATAATCACTTAATAAATTATGTCTTTTTTTTTTTGTTTTTGCTTATATCCTATTTTATATTAACTTATTATATTAAATTTATTTAATATGTGATTATTGAGATTTGATGCCTTTACCTAAAATTGTTGTCAACAAAAATTGCTACTGTGAAAAATTAAAGTTTTTCCTAAAACAGTTTTTTTTATAAAAAATTGCTTTTAGATTTACTAAGCTGTTTTAAACCAAATTTTCTTTAAAAAGACCGTTGTTGCGGTTTAAAACATCAATACCATACAAACCCTTAATATGATTGATACTAGGTATAATATATATCTATATAAAAAAAATTAGAATTAGCTTTTGGTACTATTTTGAACAAAATGTGCCCCATCTATCATTTTTTGTGTCTCTACTTACTTTAAAAAAATTCTACTTATTAGAAAAGATGTTCCCCTAAATTACATCTTCTCGGTACCCATTTATTAGCATGAGCGACTTAATCTCAGGATTGGTTCTGTATGATATTTAAACTTTAGAATTCATTAATATTTCAAAATTTGAACGGTTACCAATTGTTTTTCTTAAATAAATCGAAGCACATGAAATAGATTGACAAGAAAATATGATCGATTATTTGTAAAAAGAAATTGTACGAATTATAATGTGGCCCGTGCTTTGCACGGGCTATCATGCTAGTTTTTATGAATACCTAAAATATCATATCTTTCAATCAATAATTTCTTCTCTCTAATTAAAACACGTTGACTTTTAATTTAAAACATAATATTGCAATAATTAATACATACCCAAAAATATGACATCACATCTTCTAACCACTAACAAAATCTATATACTATCTATATACTATATTATAAAGGACGAAACATTAAAAGTTTTGGTACGATACGGTATAGTACTTACCTTATTTAATTAATTTACTTTATTATCCTTAATTATTTAACTTAGTTATAAAAAATCAAAGCACAATCTTTTCTCAAAATATTATACGCAACTTTTCCCAACACTTCTCATAAATAATAGTAACTAACCAATAACCTTTTTTCAACTATTACCTATTCTAACTTTTCTAACTAAAATCTCTTTCTTTCCAAAAATATATATGGTCGTTCTAATTAATGAAATAAACTAATAATCTTATAATTACTAATATCTAATTACCTTTCCCAGCTAAAAGGTAATATCTTTTTAATATTTTCTAACTAAAATATCTCAATTTCTTCTAAGTAATATCTCAGCTATTACTTTTTCTAACTTTTCTAACTAAAATATTATCTTTCCAAAAATATAGTCGTTCTAATTAATGAAATAAATTAATTATATTATAATTATTAATAACTAATTGATTACCTTTTTCAGCTAAAAGGTAATATCCATTACCTTTTTCGGCTATTACATTTTCTAACTAAAATCTCTTATTTCCAAAAATTTGGTCTTTCTAATTAATTAATAAACTACTAATATTATAATTACAAATAACTAATTACCTTTCCCAGCTAAAAGATAATATCTTTTCTATATTTTCTAACTAAAATATCGCATTTTTTTAAAAATAATAACTAACCAATTACCTTTTTCAGCTATTACCTTTTCTAATTAATATATCTTCTTTATATATCTATACTTTATTATAGGTACGATACTTACCTATTTTACTTAATTATAAACTTTCTAACTTTTCTAATTAAAATATATTCTTTCCAAAAATATGGTCGTTCTAATTAATGAAAAAAACTAATAATGTTATAATTACTAATAACTAATTGATTATTTTTCCCAGCTAAAAGGTAATAAAATCTCTTCTTTCCAAAAATATGGTCGTTCTAATTAATGAAATAAACTAATAATATTATAATTACTAATAACTAACTGATTATCTTTTACAACTAAAAGGTAATATCTTTTTTATATTTTCTAACTAAAATATCTCATTGTTAAACTTGATTTTTTACTTAATTATCCTTACTTAAATATTTATTATTGGTAAAAAAATACTATATCTATACTATTATATAAAACCCGAAACATTAAAAGTTTGGTTGGTACTACACCTGTTGAATTTACTTATTTACCCTTACCTAATTACAAATAAAATCCATCATACTAACTAATCAATTTCCTTTTTTAGGTTAAACATATTATATATTCTATATTTCAATAATCAATTTCATTTTTCAGGTTAAACATATTATCTATTCTATTTTTAAATAACTAAATAATTTCTTTTCTCAAGTAAAATACAGTATCTTTAATATTTTATCTAACTAAAATTTCTCCTTCAATAATCAATTTTCTTTTTTAGGTTGAACATATTAATTACCTTTTCTATTTTTCAATAACTAAATAATTTCTTTTTTCATGTAAAATACAATATCTTTTATATTTTATCTAACTAAATTTCTCCTTTTTTAAAAACACTAAGAGCAATTTTGTTTAATAAAATAATATAATTATATTATAATTACTATTAACTAATCAATTACCTTTTTCAGCCAAAACACGTTACCTTTTCTCTTTTCTCTAACTAAAATCTCTCTTTTCCAATTATATCATGGGCGGCTACCTTTTTAAACCTTTTCTCTAGCTAAAATCTCGCTTTTTCCAATTATATCACGTGCATTTCTATTTAATGAAAATAAAATAATAATATCATAACATTAATAATTAACTAGATTGCCTTTTCAGCTAAAACGTATCATCTTTTCTATTTTTTCTAATCAAATTTTTTATTCTAGGAAAATCACGGGTAACATTAATTTCTCATTTTATAAAAAAACTACGTGCAATTTTATTTAATAAAATAAGATAATTAAATTATAATTACTATAAACTAATGAATTACCTTTTTTTACCTAAAACATGTCACCTTTTTAATTTTAACATTACTTTTTATATTTTATCTAACTAAAAACTCTTTTTTCCAATTATATCAATGGCGGTTTTATTTAAGAAAATAAATAATAATATTATAATATTAATAATTAACTGATTACCATTTTCAGCTCAAACATATCATTTCTTTTATATTTTCTAACTAAAATCCCACTTTTTCTAGAAATATCACGGGAAACATTAATATCTCCTTTTCTAAAAACATTACCAGCAATTTTATTTAGTAAACTAACATAATTAAATCATAATTACAATAAAAAAATCAATTACCCTTTTCACCTAAAACATTTTACCTTTTAAATTTTCTCTAACTAAGACCTATCTTTTTCCAATTATATCACGGGTATTCTATTTAATAAAATATAATTATAATTTAATAATTACTAATAATTAACATACTAATTACCTTTTTCAACTAAGACCTACCATCTTTTCTATATTTTCTAACTAAAATCCCTCCTTTTATAGAAATATCACGGATAACATTTATATAATTATTATCAAATCATCTCATTTAAAAATTTAAACCTCCAAAATTCATGTTTTAAAAAAATTAATTCAAATTAATGAAAAATTCATATAATATTAAAACAAATCCGTGCATCGCACGGGTTTTAAGCTAGTATAATAAAAATTCGTATACAACGAATAATATCCGTTACATTTTTAGTTAAAAATTAGAACTATTAGATCTAATGATTAAATATATTACATGATTAAATTTATTTACTAATTGCATACCCAAAAATATGACATCATATCTTCTAACCACTAACAAAAATATAATAAAAATTCGTATACAACGAATAATATCCGTTAGATTTTTAGTAAAAATTGGAACTGTTAGATCTAATGATTAAATATGTTACATGATTAAATTTATTTACTAAAATTTCAAGGTACTATTATCCTTCATTTTCTTAATCTTCTTTATTTCTTTGATGCCCCTTTTTACCATTACACAGCATTTGGAGCGACCCAATTTAGATTGGATCGACCCAAATCTAAACATATACTATTTTTTGTCATTACACAATATTTGGAGTAACCAAATTGGATCGACCCAAATCTAAACCTCTACTATTATCCTTTATTTTTTTATCTTTCTTTATTTCTTTGATTCTCCTTTTTGTCATTACTCAAATCTATCTCTGTCATTTTTCACCTTCAAGTCCAAGCCGCTCAAATCTTCACACTGTTGGATTTTGATGCATGTTTGCACTTTTCAGATTTAAAAGTTGGGTTTTTCACCAAATTATTTTTCACTAAATTAACATCTCAACCCCCTGAAGTAGGGTTAAGGTATGTGTATTAGACCTCTGTACGGGTCATTTATGTTTGATTCCGGTTTTTAGTTTGGCCATAAGAGTTAAGTTTTTATTGATTTCACAGTATTAAAAATTATACAGGATAATATTTGTTTGGTTTTGATTTTGGTTTGGAATTTAAGAATTAAAGTTTTAATGAATTATCAGATGTTATAATAATATACAGGACACCAGAAATGTACCTTTAAAATATTTGCTTGGCCTTTCAGTTTTCGATTTTACATGTCATAAGAACAAAGGTAGTTGGAAAGATTACCAGTTAATAACATTGACAGAGTACAGACCATGTTATTTGTAAATAATCTTGGGACTCAATTTGATACTTATAGACATTATTTTGTTTTCAAGCAAGTTTATGTTCTTTATGGATTTGTTGAACTTAAGGTTCATGGGGTAGACATGCTACGTACCAGAAGGTCTTATGGAATAGCATACTTTTTATCGGATGTCTCCGAAGAGACTATGAAATAGCATACTTAGAAGGTCAGACCCACGTCCGAAAGATGGTCCACATGATGATCAAGCTAAAGAAGTATTGAAGTAATTAACAAGCCTGAACCACATAAGCAACTTCCATTTTATAGGTATTGTTTATCATAACGTGGGTAATGGGTTTATGTATTCCCATTAATTTTATTTTTGGTCACCCCTCTAAGTTGATCACAAAAAAATTAACAACCCATCAAAATAAGTAGTTTAAAAATATATTCAAATTCAAATTATTATATTCGTTTCAATAAGAACATACTTTTAATATAATAAAGTCAATAAAATAAAAATTCAACAATTTCAGAAAGCGAGAGCCATGGTGAAAGACCTTAATTTGAACATAAACTATAAATCTACTAGAATATTTATATGATATTTTGGCTTGCTTATTTAATTGTATAATTGACTTATTTTTAATAAAAGAATCTATATTAATAATATATATACACTGTATTTTCATACTTGAATTTACTAATACAGTTTAATGGTCACGCTCTGGTGAGAATGAGAACAGTGAGAACACACATATTCACTACATTTCAAGCTATTTTAAAGGGCCCCGCTAGGGGCATCTTCACAAAAAAGTCTTATAATTCTACCTTCTATCCATTCATAAAAAAAAAATTAACAAAAAAAAAAAATTAAAATGAGAACAGTGAGAACACACATATTCGCCACATTTCAAGCTATTTTAAAGGGCCTCGCGAGGGGCATCTTCAAACAAAAGTCTTATAATTCTACAATATATCCATTCATAAAAAAAATTAACAAAAAAAATTAAAAATTTCTTGAAATATGATCTTATTGTTCTCCAACATTTACATATTATATTAACTATGAGGTCTCATAGTTAATATAATATGTTCTTGATATTATATGAGGTTTAATGTTTTGGAGCCATTGGGGGTGAAGGGATTATCATTTCCGCATTTGAATAATGAAGACAATTTATTATTATTTTCAATTAGAGAACAATATTTGTAAAAAATATTTATTACTTTTATTGCAGATTTTGATGGATTAAATAAATTTTCAACATTGTTAAAATAGAATTGTATGCTACTTTTTTATATAAATTTTATCATATCATTATTTTATTAAATACTTATATAACTGTATATAATATATTTCTAAGAATTGATTATTTATATAATTGCATACAATATCTTTTTAAGAAATCAATCAAATTTGTTAAATTTTTGGTATTGTCAATTTAAATTAAATAAGATGTTTTAAGAAATCAATCAAATTTGTTAAATTTTTGGTATTATCATTTTGAATTAAATAAGATGTCGTGTACGAAGTACGGGCAAAATGCCAGTTATTATAATATCCGATAAATACTCCGATTAATCCATATGATTAATCCCCGATTATCCGATTAATCTTAAATCGGTACCTCAACCGATTTATACCGATTACCAATTTTTACGACCATAATATTTATTGAATATATGCCGGAAAAATAATATCATCCATCATTTGAAATAAAATTTACTATTAACTAATGATCCCTAAATTTACTATCCGATTTCAAAAACGTAAGTAGCTACTACCATACCAGTTGCAATATGGATAATAAAAAATTTTAGAATTTCATTTTTGATGAACGAGTGAATAGTAAAATGATCAAAATTTAATATATAAAAAGTAAGAAACAGGTGATCTTTAGGACCCTTGGACAAGTTAACCAATCTTCTTCATGCCATTAAAATTCCATATGTTAAGGACTTGATCTAGGGACTAGGCTACAATGGGGTTAGAGATGACCATGACCCCGTTTAAAGTTGTCATTATGTTGAGTCATATGTAGTACATTTTAATTTTTTTAATTTTTAGTTATATTATAATATAATAACATTTTTTTGTCCCTACACAATGTAATATAATATAATAACATTTTTAATTTTTCAAACTGATCGTTGGGAGATGGAGAAAAATGTGGTGAAATTAGATTTTAAAAAAATATCACCGATTGACGGGAAAAATCAAATTAAAAACCGAGGGGATTAGGTGGGATTGTGTGTGTGAGGGTGTATTTGATTAGTGTGTGGGTGCCCCTGGCGGGGCCATTGATTATAATACATCCAATGGTTAGGATTAGTACCTTAGTTTTCTTCAAAAAAAGAGTTCTCTTTTGATCATTTGCCTATATATATATATATATATATATATATATATATATATATATATATATTTCTCTTTTGAGCATTTGCCTATATTATATATATATATATAGAGGGCTGCTCAAATGAGACCCCTCTTATAATGAGATCCTCTCTTATAATTAGCGATGTCAATTTGTCCCGACCCGTTCCGATTGGGTCTAACCGAACCCGAAATTTTGGATATGGATATGGATTTGGGTTTGGGATTTATTTTTAGACCCGAATAAATTTTGGGTCGGGTTTGGGTTTTGTCCAAACCGAACTGAACTGAACCGGACCCAAAACCCGAAAATTGAACCGAATCCATCTTAAACCCGGATCCGATCCGAAGTACAAATATACATACATACATACATACATACATATATATATATATATATATATATATATATATATATATATATATATATATATACTAGCTTATAGCCCATGCAAAGCACGAATTAGTTTAATTTTTTTTAGTTTTCTTATAATATAGTATAATATAATAAATATTAATTTTAATATATTATTTCAAATTACTTTTAAATTGTTTTACTTTGTTTATAGTGTAGTGATATTATTAATGTTAATTTTACCATGTTGTTAGCTACTATGTTGTTAGCGGGATTTGAACCTTGGATCTTGTATAAAACAATTTTTAGTATTATATATAAATTAATATGTTAGCGGGAATCGAATCTCAGATCTTTGTATATAATAATTTTTAGTATTGTTATATCTAACAGTCATGTGTTATTATTATTTTAATAATAATTTATGTGGGCTACATATTAATAATCAATTATATTTAGCTATTTATTTATTGGGTTAAATAAAGTGATCAAATAAAGAGCCCAATTAGATTTTAATTATTGTATGGATTAAATGAGTGAATACCCTCTTGGCCCAATTTAATTATAACGGGAGATTTTATTGAGCAGGTAGAATATAGATAGGGATGGGAACGGGTCGGGTTCGGCTCGGGTTTTGCAAAATTCAAATCCAAATCCAAATATTTTCGGGTTTCGGGTTTCGGGTTTCGGATCGTATCGGGTTTCGGATCCAAAACTCAATATCCAAATCCAAATCCGTCGGGTTTCGGATCGGATCGGGTTTTTTTCGGGTATTCAAAATTAAAAATAGTGTAAATAAGTTGCTTAACAAAAAAATAAAAAAAAATTGTGTAAGTAAGTTAAAAAATACCGCTACATCCATGACAATTTATTTTCTCGATCTTTCCATATCTTATGTCTCAAAGATATGTGTATGTATAATACGTATTTATAATATACATTTATATATAGTATATATATATATATATATATATATATATATATATAGTAAAGTTCTATGGAGTACTGTTTTAATTGGAGTACTTGGAGTACATATACGTTCTGCATTCAAAATTTTGCAAACTTTATTATTTTGCAAAGCTTATTACATGAATATCATTATTTCATTGAAAATCTTGAAAATTTTGTATGTTTTGCTAATAAAATATTGCAAAACGAATTGTTCTGCGAAACACATTTGTGTTGCAAAACATATATGTTCCGATTGCAAAACATAAAAAAATTTCAAGATGAACATATTGCAAAATATACATGATTTTCAAGATTATCAATGACATTATGATATTCATGTAACAAGCATTGCAAAATACTAAATTTTAAAATATTTTGATTGCAGAACGTATATGTACTCCAAGTACTCGTACTCCATAGAACTTTACTCAAATATATATATATATATATATATATATATATATATACACACACATATATATATAAATAGTGTATGTATAATATGTATTTATAATATATAAAATATAATAAATAAAAGTCGGGTATTTTTCGGGTTTCGGGTTCGGCTCGGGTTTTGATCGGGTTTCGGATCGGGTTTCATGAAATCCATATCCATATCCAAAATCTTTCGGGTTTAAAATTTAAATCCATATCCAAATCCAAAATATCGGGTTCGGATCGGATAAAAAATCGGATTTCGAATCGGGTATCCGTCGGATCGGATTTTTTTCCCATCCCTAAATATAGAGGGTTATAGTCCCCGATATATCAAGTTCACAGACACAGTCATATTTTTCCCATAAGAATATCACTACTTTGGAAAAACAAAAGAGTACTTGGTTGAGGAAGACAATATCACCGCCTAAGGACATCTCTAACACTACGAAATCATGAATACATGTACGCTTCCGTTTAATGATTTAATCTTGATAATTGAATATAATGTTGCGATTCTTATCTCTATTTTAGAGAATCTAAGTGTTATTAGAATTAAGTTTCTAAAAATTGGCATCAGAACCCCTTCATATTTGATTATCGGGTATTCGATCAACATTTTTTTCATGATATCTCATATTCTCTGGCTTGGTACTTGATTCGTACACTTTGTTAAAGATCATGTGTACAGTGCGTTGGTTTAATTATTGGTTTGATTACACTGCCTTATTTATGTATACTGTAATTTTGAACCAACCTTGTTACCTTATTGTGTTAGTTAATCATATTTTATGATATGTCATGTGATGGATGGTTAAGGCTTATCAATCTTATATCGTTGTAATGTACATATGTTTACACGTATATGTTCATTGTGACCATCAAGTTATGTGTGCTGCTATCTCTTCCTTAATCAAGTTATAAGAGTTAAGTGGTCATGGATTAATGTGCCCATTTTCTTGGTACATAAATGATATTATGGAATTGCATTATTTTTGAGGTCATGTTACTATTATATTTGTGGTTGCAGTAACTTGTATACCTTTTTTTTTATATGACCCTGAATACAGAGCTGATTGTCAATTAGAGTTCTTGACATTCATGTAAATTTGTGGTTTAAATTTATTTATTGGCAATTTATATTAATTTATTTATTTAAGTGGTCTAATATTTTGGAATTAATTGATTGAAGCAATATGTTGCCATAGTAACCTCTTTTGTGTAGATTAATTAATTAAAAAAATATTATTATAATGTTTGAATATTTAATTTTATGCAAATTTTATCGGCCCAAAGGAAGGTATAATTTGGTCAAAATTAAAATATTCTTGTGATAGTAAGTATGCAACAATATTCAGTTTTTTCATGTGAATAATACGTCGGTCCAAAGAAAGGCGTATTATTTGACAGAAATTTATTGTTAATACTTGATTATTGCATTGAGAGTACCACTTGCAAATTGATTTTTCTGTCCAAAGACTAAAATTCAGTGTTGCATTAGGTATCTTGTGATGGTGTTGCCAATATTTAATTTATCACAAATATTTGGTTTTGAGCATTTTTTGTGTATTTGTTTTCTATTTCAGTTACTGCTAATGTTAACTCTGCTTCTGCTCAATTGAGTATGATTCCAATGTTGAATGGGACAAACTATGTCACATGGAAAGAGAATGTTGAAATCGTTCTTGGGTGCATGGATCTTGACCTTGCGCTAAGGAAAAAGCAACATGTTCCAACTACGGCTGATCCGAAACGGATCAAGTTGAGAAATGGGAACGCTCTAATCGCATGTGTCTGGCGATCATGAAGCGGACGATTCCAACTGGTTTTCGGGGCTCTATTGCTGAGAGCACAAACGTCAAGAAGTTCCTCTTTGAAATTGAGCAATATTTTGCTAAGAATGAGAAAGCGGAGACGAGTAATCTTCTGTCAAAACTCGTGACCATGAAGTATAAGGGAAAGGGGAACATAAGGGAGTACATCATTGGGATGTCTAATCTTGCTGGCAAACTTAAGGAACTCAAGTTGGAACTTTCGGATGAGTTACTTGTTCACTTGGTTCTTATTTCACTCCCTCCTCAATTTGGTCATTTTGTGGTGAGTTACAACACTCAGAAGGAAAAATGGACTCTTAATGAGCTCATTTCACACTGTGTGCAAGAGGAGGAGAGGGTATTGCGAGACAAGACTGAAAGTGCTCACTTGGCATCTAGCTCTCATGATAAGAAGAGAAAGAGAGGTAAGGATAATGCAAGTGGAAAATCCAAGCAGTCTCAAAAGAAGCAGGATAAGGGACCAACCTGCTACTTTTGTAAGAAGGCTGGACAAATGAAGAAAGAGTGTGTCAAATATGCTGCTTGGCGTGTGAAGAAGGGTAAGACTTCTCTCTTTGTTTGTTCTGAAGTTAATTTAGCTTCTGTACCTAAGGATACTTGGTGGGTAGATTCTGGTGCTACTACTCACATAAGTGTATCAATGCAGGGTTGCCTATGGAGCCGACCGCCAATTGTTGCTGAAAGATTCATCTATGTGGGTGATGGCAATAAAGTTCCAGTTGATGCTATTGGAACATTTAGATTATTATTTAAAACTGGTGTTTATTTGGATTTATTTGAGACTTTTGTTGCACCGTCTTTTAGACAGAACCTTATTTCTATTTTCTATTTGGACAAATTTGGCTACACTTGTTCCTTTGGAAATAATAAAGTTAGTTTCTCTTTAAATTCAAATTTGGTTGGCACTGGTTCTTTAATTGATAATCTTTATACGCTTGATACTGTTACTTTTAATAATGAGATTTTGCACTCTAGTGAAAGAGGTACGAAGCGTAAGTTAACTGAGAATTTTGCTTGTGGCACAAGTGCTTACGTCACATCTCTAAACAGGGAATTCAACGACTTGTGGATGATAGAATTTTTGATCCCTTAGATTTAAGTGATTTTCAGGTTTGCATAGAATGCATTAAGGAAAAACAAACAAACTCTAGAAAGTTAGGTGCCAATAGAGCAATGAGTGTCTTAGAACTGATTCATACCGATATTTGTGGACCATTCCCTACGGCCTCATGGATCGGTCAGCGGTATTTTATCACGTTCATAGATGATTACTCAAATAGATGATTACTCATGGTATGGTTACCTATACGATACATGAGAAGTCCCAAGCTTTGGACGTGTTTAAAGTATATAAAGCTGAAGTTGAGCTTCAGTTGAAGAGTAAAATACTAGTTGTCAGGTCTGATCGTGGTGGTGAATACTACGGCAGATATGATGGATCAGGTGAGTAACGTCCAGGACCCTTTGCTAACTTCCTAAAGGAGTGTGGAATTGTCCCTCAGTACACCATGCCAGGCAAACCTAATATGAACGGTGTTGCTGAGAGGCGAAACCGTACTCTTAAAGATATGGTGAGAAGTATGATAAGTCATTCTTCTTTACCTGAGGCACTTTGGGGAGATGCACTAAAGACTGCAATTTATATCCTTAATAGGGTTCCAACAAAAGTAGTGGCCGAAACCCCTTACAAACTTTGGACTAAGAAAATGCCTAGCATTAAGCATTGTCATGTTTGGGGTTGTCCAGCTGAGGTAAGGCCATATAGGCCGAATGAAAAGAAATTGGACTCTAGGATGGTCAGTTGCTACTTTATTGGATATCCGGAGCGTACTCGCGGTTTTAAATTTTATGATCCCACTACTAGATCCTTCTTTAAGACTGATAATGCAAGATTTTTTGAGGAAGTTGATTTTGGGAGGGAAGGTATAGGTAAAAGTATTGTCTTTGAAGAAGATAGTCATGATTCTATTCATGACATTGCTGAAAACAATGATCAGATTATCGTACATATCATTGCTCAAGGCCCTCCGGTTCAAGACAACACTGACATTCCCCATGAGGAACCAATTCAGCAAAATCAACAACCTCTTGAATCACAAGAAGTGCCATTAAGGAGATCCACTAGAGAGCGGAAAAGTGCAATTCTAGATGATTATATTGTTTTTCTACAAGAACATGAAGATGGAATTGGCATTGGAGAAGATGACCCTATTAATCTTCAACAAGCCATGCAGAGTCCTAATTCTCAAAAGTGGGTTGATGCCATGAATGAAGAGATGCAATCTATAAAAGACAACGACGTTTGGGATCTTGTCGAGTTACCTAAAGGATCAAAACCTATTGATTGCAAATGGGTATTTAAAACCAAAAGGGATTCGAAGGGTAACATCGAAAGATATAAGGCTCGTCTAGTCGCAAAAGGATTCACTCAAAAGAAAGGTATCGATTACAATGAGACTTTCTCTCCAGTTTCCTCGAAAGACTCATTTAGAATTTTTATGGCACTTGTGGCTCATTATGACCTAGAGCTACATCAGATGGACGTAAAAACGGAGTTTCTCAATGGTAACATTGGTGAGACAATTTATATAGTGCAACCAGAAAACTTTGTCTCTGTAGATCTAAAGACTATAGTTTGCAGGTTAAAGAAGTCCATCTATGGCCTCAAGCAGGCTTCACGTGAATGGTATAACAAGTTTCATCATGTTATCACATCATCTGGTTTCGAAGTGAACTTGGTGGAATATTGTGTATATCACAAGTTCAGTGGGAGCAAATTTATCTTTCTTCTCTTATACATTGATGACATCTTACTTGCCACTAATGATATAGGCTTATTGCACGATACCAAGAAATTTCTCACTAGTCAATTTGAGATGAAGGACCTTGGTAACACCTCTTTTGTATAGGAATTCAAATACATCGAGACCGCTCTCGAGGTATCATTGGATTATCACAAAGGAGCTATATCGAAAAGATCCTGGAAAGGTATGGCATGAAAGATTGTGCAGGAATAGACACCCGTGTCTAAGGGAGACAAATTTAGTCTCAAACATTGTCCCAAGAATGAACTTGAGATAAAGGAAATGCAAAGGATACCATATGCCTCGGCTATGGGAAGTCTAATGTATGATCAAGTTTGTACTCGCCCTGACATAGCATTCATTGTTGGAATGTTGGGAAGATATTTGATTAATCCGGGAATGGAATAATGGAAAGCAGTCAAGCGAGTCCTACGGTATTTGAAGAAAACAAAAGACTATATGCTCACATATAGGAAGTCAGATCATCTCGAAGTCATTGGATATTTCTGATTTTGGAGGATGCATAGATAAAAGAAAATCTACTTCGGGCTATGTTTATCTGCTAGCTGGTGGAGCGATTTCATGGAGGTCTGCCAAACAGACGCTCATAGCTTCATCCATCATGGCTACAGAATATATAGCATGTTTTGAGGCATCCAATCAAGCATTATGGCTGCGAAATTTTGTCACTGGTTTGCGTGTTCTTGATGGTGTTGAAAGACCATTAAAGATATTTTGTGATAATAAATCAGTAGTGGAATATTCAAACAACAATAGGAGCACTACGGAAGCAAAACATATAGATATAAAGTTCTTAGTTGTTAAAAAAAAGATACAGAGTGGACAGATTTCGATAAGACACATTGGGACCAACTCCATAATTGCGGATCCACTCACTAAGGCTTTAGCACCTAAGGTTTTTCACGAGCATACTGCTCATATGGGTGTTACCTTGTGTGATATTTTGGTTTAGCGGGAGTTTGTATTTTTGGTGTTTTATGTTATAAACATTGAGTTATTTATGTTCTGCAGAATACAGTTGATGGATTTAATTTAATTAAATGTCACTCTACTTTTGTTCAATTTTCTTATTGTGGTTTAACATTGTGTTGAGAAAATTGGAATCAATCTCATTAGAGATTGGCTAAGGACTAGTTGGAAATAGGCATTATATATAGAACACATTGTATGTAATTTCCATGTCACTCATCCATGCTTTAATTCATGTCGTTGAATATATTTGTGTGGTGACCACGGAAGGTTTAGTCACATTATAATAGTGACGAATGCCGCCAGAATCTCATACTCATATAGTTGACGGACCGAATTGTTTTAGTAAAATCTAAAGGATAATGAATATTATAAGGTTGCGCACTAAAGATTATGTATAATTGATTTCGATTAATGTGCAGCCCAAGTGGGAGATTGTTAATATTATTTTAATAATAATTTATATGGGCTACATATTAATAATCAATTATATTTAGCTATTTATTTTATTGGGTTAAATAAAGTGATCAAATAAAGAGCCCAATTAGATTTTAATTATTGTATGGATTAAATGAGTGAATACCCACTTGGCCCAATTTAATTATAATGGGAGATTTTATTGAGCAGGTAGAATACAGAGGGTTATAGTCCCCGATATATCAAGTACACAGACAGTCATATTTTTCCCATCAGAATATCACTACTTTGGAAAAACAAAAGAGTACTTGGTTGAGGAAGACAATATCACCGCCTAAGGACATCTCTAACACTACGAAATCATGGATACAGGTACGCTTCCGCTTAATGATTTAATCTTGATAGTTGAATATGATGTTGCGATCCTTGTCTCTATTTTAGAGAATCTAAGTGTTATTAGAATTAAGTTTCTAACATCATGATCTATTTGAGTTGAAGATCTAACGGTTGTGGAGGAGGGATAACCAAAATGAGGGGATAACCAAACTACAAATTATACCCCATTTTGCTTATTATAATATACTAGCTTATAGCCCGTGCAAAGCACGGGTTACTTTTAACTTTTTATAATTTATTTATAATATAATATAATTTTATAAATATAAATTTAAATATGTTATCGATTCGAACCTTACATTTTATATATAATAATTTTTAGTATTAAATATAAATTAATATGTTATTGGCGGGAATCGAACCTTGAACCTCTACATATAAGAATTTTTAAAAGAATTTTTAGTATTGTTATATCTAACGGTCATGATCTACTTGAGTTGCTGATCTAACGGTGATAAAATGAGGGATAACCAAAAATGGAGATAACCAAAAAAGGGGTAACCAACTACAAATTATATCCCCTTTTGCTTATTATAATATTTGATTTGTTTTATATTATAAATAATTGAAAATTAAATAATTAGAGTGAAAACCAAAACTTAGGAGAAAACCAAAACTTTCAATGTTTCGGCTTTAATATATTAGTATAGATATATATAGTATAGTTGATTTTATTATTTATTTTAATAATTAGGATAACCAAACCGACAAACTTTCAATCTTTCGATTTTAATATAGTAGTATAGATACGTATTTTAATTAGAAAAGGCAATCGGCTGCTTAACATTAATTTTATTATTTTTTATTTATTAATTAAGATAACTATACCTAAACCAAATCGATAAAATTTTCAATGTTTCAACTTTAATATAGTAACTGCCTTCTAAACCATGCAATGCACGGATTTCTTGTATTATGTTATAAATTTTATTTAATATTACAATTATGTTTTTATATAATCATTATTTTTAATAATTTTTTTAATTTTAATTTAATATAATTTAATATACTCATGTTTACAGATTATACTAATGTTTCCTTATTATAAACAACATATATGATTTTTTATATATTTTATTAATAATTGAAAAATATGGTGTGATATTTTCGGGCTATATTTTTCTTGAAATTATGGTGTGATATTTTTGGGTATATATTAATGATTGTAAGATTTGTTTTAAATTAAAAAGGTAACGTGTTTTAATTCGAAAGAAAATATTAATGATCGGTTTTTAGGTATTTATAAAAGGTAATATCTTCAACTAAAATTAAATGTGAAAAAGGCAATCGACTAATTAACTTTAATTTTATTATGTTAATGTGAAAAAGACAATCGACTAATTACCATTAATTATATTATGTTATTATTTATTTTAGGTGTTATATTATTCTTGAAAATTATGGTGTAATATTTTCGGGTATATATTAATGATTGTAAGATTTGTTTTAAATTAAAATGGTAACATGTTTTAATTTGAAAGGAAATATTAATGATTGATTGATGTTTATAGGTATTTATAAAGGATAATATCTTCACCTAAAAGTATATGTGAAAAAGGCAATCGACTAATTATCATTAATTTTATTATGTTAATGTGAAAAGGCAATCGACTAATTACCATTAATTTTATTATGTCAATCAACTAATTACCATTAATTATATTTTGTTATTATTTATTATAGGTGTTATATTTTTCTTGAAAATTGTTGTGTGATATTTTCGGGTATATATTTTAGGTATTTATAAAAGGTATATCTTCGACTAAAAGTAAATGTGGAAAAGGTAATCTACTAATTACTATTAATTATATTATGTTATTATTTATTTTAGGTGTATTTATTTTTCTTTATAATGAAGGGAAAATAAATAAATTCATGAAGTACCAAAAAATAGGTACCAAAAAACAGGTAACAAAAAACATGTACCAAAAAACGGGTACCAAAACTTTTAATGTTTCGGCTTTTATATAATAGTATAGATTTGTGTGTAATATAGTGTAATATTATGTATATAATAATATGTTTGTAATTATTTAATTTTAATAGTCTAATTATTTTAATGCTATTAATTTAAGCCGCATTCAACTTAAGATTACTACATACTTTCTCGTAATCTCGTAAATAGTATTTTTTTCATTCATAAACTTTTAAGAGACTTATCTTGTAAAACTAGACCTGGCAATTTGACACGTGACACGTGAACACGACACGAAACGACACGAAAAATACGGTTTTGGGTTTTTATTTTTGGTACACGAAACACGAAAGTACACGAACACGAAATTACACGAAATATTTAGTGTCGGATATGGGTTTTCATTTCGGGTACACGAAAGTGCACGAAAGTACACGAAATAAAGATGTTTATAATTTACTAGTTATAGATTTTATGTATATATTAATATTATTTTTGTGTAAAAATATTATTTTTATAAAGATATATATATTTTACACAAAAAATATACATATTTACAAGTTTTTATAGAGTTGTATTTAAATTTATATATAGCAATGTAAAATATTTTATGCATATTTCATATGAATATAATATTTACGAACAAATTTTAATTAAATTTTATTTTTAATTTTATATAATATATACACGAAACACGACACGAAACGACACGAATTCATTTCGGGTGGATACGGGTTTCACATTCAAGTACACGAATTCATTTCGGGTGGATATGAGTTTCATCTTCAAGTACACGAAACACGAAAGTACACGAAACGAAAGTACACGACACGACACGATTGCCAGGTCTATATAAAGCATTCAAGTCAATTTTTGATATATAAATGTTATAATTTAAGAGACATATTTTTACTATTCATCTTTTAATTATATATATTTGGATGATGCATGAGCTAAATTAGAATTTACATTTTCCTTGACATTTGATTAAATATAGTGTTCTAGTTGATAAATTATTGTTTCAAAAAAACATGATGATAAATAATTGTATAAATAAATTGAGACCCGATTAAAACCCGAATCGAACCGAAACCCAACAGATCAGGTATGGTTCTAGGAATCCTGGTTTCAATCGGGTTAAGGTCCGGATCTGGGTCCAACATATATATTTGGATCCGGATTTGGTTTTCACAAAACCCGAACCGACCGACCCGATTGCCATCCCTACTTATAATGAGTCCCCCTCATATTTCTTGTATTCTAGAGGGTCCCGCCAAGGGCATCCAATACAAAAAAGTCTTATAATTCTACCCTCTATCCATTTATGAAAAGAAAAAAAAATTGAAAAAAATGATGACGTGGCAGCAGTTTTTTTTATTTTTTTAAATTTTTTTTGATGAATGAATAGAGGGTATAATTATAAGACTTTTTTCGTATTGGATGTCCCTGGCGGGGTCCATTAGAATAGATAAAATATGAGGGGGACTCGTTATAAGAGAGGGCCTCATTATAAGAAGGGTCTCATTTGAGCACCTCCCTATATATATATATAAGCCATTGCTTAAAGAAGAATACCCTTATATAAAAAATAATCAAGAACACTATAAAACTCATTATAAAAGCTCATATAAAATTAATTTTAATAACAATTAAATTTTGATTATGAATAATAATAGAATGTAATATTAATTAACAACTATTTGAGATTAAAAACAACTAATTTCATTGTTATAAAAATAAATGTAGGATTCTATCATAAATTCTATGATATTTGATTTTCAAATTTTAGATGAGATTATTTATATGAAATAGGCCCCGCCAGGGGCACCTATTTTAAATTTAGTGATTCTAATTTTAACAATCTATTTTTTTCAAAAAATTATGTGTTTTGATGATGTTCTTCTTTGTTCCTTATATAAAGTATTTTTTATGGAGTGCAACTCATATATATATAGGCCTTTGTTCCATACAGAACACCCTTAAATAAAGAACAATAAAGAACACCAATCTCTACCATTCAATTAAAATAACAAAACGGATGCTCAGGATTAAAACATAATTATAACTAAATTCTGACTGAATTCTATCTCTCTCTATTTCGCGCGAATCTCTCTCTCTCTCTCAGTCTTTCTCTTTGTCTTTGTATCTCTTTCGTACTAGTGATCTGTCTCGTTTTATCGATCTCCTCTTGTCTTTCAGCGATCCCTTTCCTCCTTTTTTATCGATTTCACCGTCTTTGCTTGCGTTTATCGATGTTTTGCTGGTGTTTATCGATCTTCTTTGCACAGACTACTTGTTTATCACCTCTTTTTTGTTTATCGATCAACAACAATTAAGCTGATTTTATCAATTTTCCCGTGATGTGTTCTACTTAGAATAATGCTTTGTTGCTTACTGCGGACTCAATGCTAATGACATGAATGAATGCTTGTCAGGTTCAATGGTTCATAAGTTTCTAGTTTACATTGATTTTTAGGATTTTAAGGTATTCTGCAGTTTGATTCCATGTTAGATTCTACCCTCTATGTTATGAATGATTTCCATTTTTCAATTTCGTTTTGGTATAAGATTCTTTTTAAGTGATTCTGTGCTTGATTCTGTTTAATGAGTTTTGATTTGAGTGGCTTTGTTATTGCATTTGTGTTACACTAATTTGTTGTCTTTGTTACTTTTGATTCTATAATCGATTCCATATTAGTTTGAATTGTAGATTCTGTATAATAAGGTTACTTGTTTTTGGTATAAGATTCTGTATAATAAGCTTGATTCTATGCTAGATTCTGTATTATGTTGTGAAAATTCAGTTGTACTTATGTTTTATGTATTTTTGAGAATTTTTATATATTGATTCTATGTTAGATTCTACCTTAATTGTCCATCTGTCTTTTGAATAATAATGATTCTCAACTTGATTCTACATTTATAGTTTTGATTCTCAGATATGTATTTGTGTGTTAGTTGTCTTGAATTGTGTTTGATCACTTTCTAAGTTTTACACTTTTGATTTTACTTGAGATTCTACTCTTATTATTACATTGTTTTATGTTAGTTTTAAGTGGTTTGAATTAGTTTTAAGTGTGGTTTTAAGTTCAGAGTACGTCGTGAACTTGTTTTGTGACAGCCTTGATAAGATTTGAATTGTAATTTAAGGCACAAAGGAACTCAAGGTAGTCCTGAACATCTGCATCATGAACAAGTCCTGGGTCAAGGGCTGTTGTAGGAGCGACATGTCCTGCCCCATAATCAAATGGTGTTGATTGCAATCCATAAATAATGAAATGCTAATTCCAGAGGTTGTTAGAAGGAATCAGAAGCTGGACAAGTTGCGCTAGTTTTGATCTGGACGAGGTAATGGAGAGGGAAATGAGCAAATGGACTGCTTTTGATGTAAAAGCTTTTGAAACTGGTTTTGATTCTATACTCTGTATACTAGCAGTTGTGTATCATGTGATTTCGATTTTTGTGCAGATTTTTTGAATTGTTCATAGTTTGATTCTACACTGGATTATACCTTCTCTATTTTTTGAATTCTGTTTAGTTTCTCAATGTTTTTTAACATTTATTGAAGTTATGTGATTTTGATGTTTTTTTTTTTATCATTTATTGAAGTTTTGTAATTTTGATTCTATATTAGATTCCATACTCTCAACACTAGCAGCTGCATTCCATGTAGTATTTTTGGATTTAATTTTAGTTCACTTCAAGTTCTTGATCTTAGGTTTAGTTCAATTGTTGGGAGTATTCCACAGTCATTTGGTAGTATGTATAGGCTTAGTTATCTCTGTTTGTCTGGAAATTCTTTAATTGGAAATGCACCTGCTTCGTTAGACCAATTATCGGCATGGTTAGTTATTGATCTTTCGGATAATTTGTTGACAGGAACAATTCCTTTTGGTTTACCATCTTCTAGTAAGGTTACTAAGATGGACCTTTCTTCGAATTTCTTATCCGGGCCTATTCCGCCTGGTTTTGGTTCTTTTTTAGGTCTAGAGTTCTTGTATTTGTCTAATAATAGTCTTACTGGTTCTATTCCTGCCCAGTTGGGTAATTTGTCTAAGTTGGTTGAACTTGACCTTGGGTTTAATAATAGTCTTCTGGAACAAAACCTGTTGCATGTAAAAACTCAAGTGGATTGTGGCGATTGTGTGTCGGCCTCTGGATAGTCTTAATAGTCAGAAATCAATTGCTCTTTATATCAGTTGGAAACTAGTCTAGTCCAGGCTTCTTATATATACAAGTACAACTGCTTGAAACATACTTGGCATCCCCTCTTTTTACTTTTTGCAAGATCATATAAAGCCACCCTTGAAATCTGTACTCTATCAAGATCTTATCACTCCTTGAAGTATGCATGGAACTCAAGTTGTCAAATCTATTTTCCAGATCCTTGGTGGTTGCTGCAACTTATTAGCGGGCATAATTTTCAAATTTTGAACTCTTATTTTAGGCTCTTTTTTGCATTTAAATCCTTTTTCTAACCTTATGTCTTGAAGTCTATAGGGAAGTCATATTTATGAACCTCTTCGAATATAATATTAGTACTTGTCTAGTAAACTATGATTTGAGCAGCAGATGACATGATTCTACAAACACGATGGTCTCCAGAATTCACAATTTTGTAGTGGAGCATCTCAACAACCTTGTACTAGTAAGTCTCCGGATACCAAAATCCACACACCACTATACACAGTATCCTCATGCAATGAGTCCTATAACATAGGAGTATGTCATTACACGAGCCTACAACAGTAAATTATGACATAGAAGCATAAAAATGGTTACCAATTTTGTGCACAATTCTTTTGCCAATATCAACAACTTTTGCAAAACAAAGCTAGTATAGATTCATTAAAGAAACATAGATGCTAAATAACTACAAATATATAAAATTTAAAACCTTACAAACAAATATAGCCCAAACTAATTTGTAACTTGTGTTAGCTCTTGTAATTATGGAACATAATAAATAATTTTAATAATCATTAATTGCATTAGTTTTACAAAGTAACAAGCATATACACTTCAGAAAACACTAACTAATTACTATTTAAAAATTACAATGTGTGGCTAAAACAGTACTGCCCACTTGTCCAGTACCCACCACTACTCCAGACTGACAGACACTTTCCTGGAGCTTCAAATTCTTTCTAAATCCTACTATGTTCCAAGAAAGTTATCAATAATACTGGAGCAGCAAGAGTCCACAACAGAACCCCATAACAGCAAGAGTTCTTGCTTTTTCTGCCAAGAAAATACGGAGAGCGATCGGTGTTCATCACAACAAATACAATGTCTGTTAGAAAATAAGATGTAACATACAACATCTAACACTGCAGGTATATATACAAGCAAACTTGTATGCTCCATGTTGAAAAAAAATGAGAGCTCCAAAAAGTGTCCACACTAGTAAACACAACCTTCTAGTTGACCCCCTGAACTGGTGCCCACACTAGGGACACTTGATGATGCTGCCGGATGATTGTTTGCAGCAGGTGGTATAGGACCCTGAGGACCACCCAAAGGCCTGTTACTCATTATCCCCCAGAGTATGCCAAAGGATATTGAACTCCAGTCACCGTCGGATAAGCAGAACCCAGATAACCTGCTCGTGTCAAGGAATAATTTCTTGGGGCCATTCTAGGGGAGAATTCAGGTGTGGATCCACGCACTGCACTTCCCTGGTTGACTGATGATAGCATATTATGGAATGCATTTTGATTCTGCAATGGTGGCAGGCGATGCGGCATTGGTCTATAAGTTCAAGAAGCCTGCTAAGACAACAAATGTTCATCAAATTGCACTTCAAATTATTGACAATATCGACACGACCAACCAAGAAAGCAACAATGAAAACATGGGGCACTGGAAAGAGTTACCGACATTTTGAAATGTATTTTATGGTCCATGGACAAGGACCTATCAGCTACCTTAGTACACTGTATTAAAACAGGACTTGGGAAAAAATGGAATTACACATTTCTCCTCTCTCTCCGCTTTTATCCCCCCTTTAACAAGATGAATAATTACAAAATTTTCCTTTATTAACAAAATGTTTCCAGTAAACTAAAAGCATATGTTTGTTTGTAACTTGTACTGTATATATTATAATCGTACATCCTCTTCCAATGACTATTAGTATTATGATTATTAATCATTGTAAAAATGTCATTTAATGTTGTGGATACATAACATGTGTGGAATCAACTTAAGCAATCAGATATAGTGCTCTATTTTTGGGATCATCACCTTTAATGGGTATGTTTTGGTTTGGCACTACCCAGGATAAAGGCTTAATAGCCTCTTGAATTGGCATATCATAAGGATTGCAATCCAACTCTGAAATTCCACTTGAAATCACAACAAAAAGAAATTAATTCATTAGTTTCAAGCTTAACCAAACACTTGAACATAAAATCCAAAAAATAATACACTTCGAAAATATAATCTGATCATACACTACGAGTCGATAAAAAAGAACTAATTACAAATTTACAATGATATTTGCATGTGTGTGTGTACCTGTAATCTAGAGAAGGGAGGATGAACATATCTTGACTATCCATAGTTGTGGAATTGTTCTCTTCTTCTTCCCCTGCACTAAGTCACCAACTTCAGAAAATCAAATCAAATTTTACACTTAACTGACATGTGACAAATAATTTTTTTTTGTTCAGAATATCCATAAGGATACACCGTCCTAATCTGACTTTCTAACAGATTGGACATGAAAGTATATTTTGGGATCTCAAAATTGACAAAATAGAATATCAAAACTCTATAAACCGGTACTTGATAGATGCAATCTAGTATTCAAAGTTTCAAAATAACATTCAGTAAAAAATATTTGTTTTTCATTGTTAAACCACTCATCTCTTCCTCCCAAAAAACAATGCCAACATCAGTATTAAAAAGACAATTTCACACAAGGACCTATGACCTACATGATGACACAACTCAAGACACAATCTAGTGTATTAGTACGAAGACATGACATCTATTTTATAAACATGGAATCTGACATAGAATCTCATATATACTCTAAAATTAACAAAAATTATATTTTATGCTCTTAGCACTTGGGCACATGAATATAATATAACATAAAATCTCAAAAAAAATCTAAAACTAAAAATAATTGAGTTTTGTACACCTAACATTTAATCACAAAAAATGCATCTAACATAGAATCTCGTAGAGACTCTAAATTTAACAAAAACTAGGGTTCTTACACGGTTAAAACTTTGGCAAAAAACAAACTTGGAAATTTATAATTTTGTTTCAAACCACCAATTTCCTACAAATACTTCAAATAATAATACTAATGTAACTGACAGATACACACAAAGGGTCGACCTCAAAGGGTGGGGCATATTTTGGATTTTGACATGTAGAAAAATAAAGTATCTAAGTTTTTACAATCTTAAATGACCATCTTTAAACAAACAGTATGGATGGTGGTATATGTTCCTTCTTATTTGTTCCTTCTTATTCAGTGAGAGGAACGTTGAGGTTGCTCAGAAATTAGAATTTTATCCAGATTTTAGCCCGATACAGCTCTTAGTGCCTAGGTTGATTCTAAATCTGCCTTGGTTTCAGGGATGATGAAGCCTCGGGGATGACAACAAAAACAAGGTTCTGAAGCTAAGCCTAGTGATAACTAAAGAGTTGCTCGCTAACTAAATGATCCTTCATTGCTCGACAATGATCTAAATACAATAAATATACATTAAATGTGAGTTGTTGAGATCCTGAATAGACAACAAATGTTGTCTCCAATGAGAATACTTAAGCAAAAAAAGTATAATTTAACATAGAATCTCAAAAAATCTCCGAAATTAACAACGATCAAGTTCATCAACGCCGTTGTCGTCGATTTCTTCATCTGTTAGAAGGCCCCGCAGGGGCACCAAAAGATTATATTATTATAACAAAATCTCATGTATCTTTCTAAATTTAATAAAAAGATTATAGGTTATAGTTTAATTCAACTATCTTTTATGCCTCTAAATTTATCTAAATTTAATTCAAAATCTCCGCTGCCTAGGGTACATACACACAATCAATTTATTTATTTTATCTGAGACAACATTATTATAGATGTTAAAGCATATTTATATATACTACTACTATATATCTCTATTATATGACTATGAAAACCTAATAATGTGTATGTTGTATATCATAAGTATGGAATCTAGTATAGAATCTGATGTAGACTATAAAATTAACAACTAAGTTTCACACCCCTAGCACTTGGACATAAATAACATCCAACATAAAATTTCACTTGGACATAATATTTAAATCTAAAATGATTGAAACTAAAAATTATAATTTAGTGCAGCATGTTTCCGATGGATAAGTTTAATCCTTAAGTATGAATATTGGAACTAGTGCCTATAAGGCTGTACGTTGAGAACATCCTCCTCCCCACCCGGGCACCATTGGGGTCACAAAAGACCAGGAGTTGTCATGACATGACTATATTTATAATGAACAAAATGAAGTGAATCACATTTAAAGTAAACCTATAATACGCTAGGCGGGGTCTAATATGAGCATTTTCTCCAGCAAATTTACAGCACCAGGAGACTTATTAGTTATTACCATTAGTCTAAACAGAAATGGATACATCTTCTAGTGATTCTGATATGAAAGTCCAACAACGCTTGCCAAACTTCCATCCAAGTAATCATTATACAAGAGAATCATAATAAGAGAATCAAACATAGAATCAATTGTAAATTATATAAACACATAACTTTCTTAATTTCAATTTCACTAAAAATAAACTACAAAGTCAACAACTAAATCAAATGGAGAATCACTTGTAAATTTAACAGAGAATCTAACATTATAGAAGTAATCATAATAAGAGAATCAAACATAGAATCAACTGTAAATGGTATAAACACATAATCTCAATTTCAAATTCACTAAAAATAAACTACAAAGTCAACAACTAAATCAAATAGAGAATCACTTGTAATTGACAGAGAATCTAAGTGAGAATCACCTGTACTCTAATAAAAGCCCTTTTAAGCATATAATCATTATCTAGTTTAATAAAAACAACTAATATACAAACAACTAGCACATAAAAACAACTAGAGATCATATTTAAACTACTTACATCATCTCATCTAGAATCAAACAAGTAACATTATAGTCGATATACAGATATAAGATACAAACTAATCTAGCATCTCATATAGAATCAAAAAAACTAACATTATACAAGTAATGATAATAAGAAAATCAAACATAGAATCAACTGCAGTAGATTGAAACTCTAATTTTCTGTAATTTCACTAAATTAATCATAGATTTGAGTTGTACAAAGCATTACCTTAATCAATAAGGTCGATGAGTTTCGATTCTTCGATTTGTGCTTTTTTGTGCTTCGAATCATCGATTTGTGTTTTGATTCTACGACGTTGAGCTTCGATTATTCGATTAAGAGCTTCGATTCTTCAATTTCTGCTTCAATTTTTGGATTTTGAGCTTCGAATTTCTGATTTGAGTTGTTGTGTGAGTTTCTCGATGCTGATGTGTATATGAGATGTTATGTCCGTATATGTTTTTAATTTTTATTACTTTTGTATCTTTTAATCCTGGACGTTAAAAAAATGAATGGTGTTGATCGCTGTTCTTTATTGTTGTTTATATAAGTTGTTCTTCATGGAGTGCAACTCTATATATATATATATATATATATATATATATATATATATATATATATAGGCCAAGGTTCTAAAGAGAACACCCTTAAAAAGAGAACGAGAGAACACATCATCTAACCATTGAATCTATTAGATCTAATGGCCCCGCCAAGGGCACCCAATACAAAAAAGTCTTATAATTCTACCCTCTATCCATTCATAAAAAAAATTTTAAAAAAAAAATTCAAATTTTTTTTTCAAAAAACCTGTTATGACGTCACAGTGACATCATCATCATCATTATTATTTTTTTTAAAAAAATATATATTTTTTTCTAATGAACGGATAGAGGGTAGAATTATAAGACTTTTTTGTATTGGGTGCCCTTGGCGGAGCCATTAGATCTAATAAATTCAATTGTTAAATGATGTGTTCTCTCGTTCTCTTTTTAAGGGTGTTCTCTCTAGAGCCTAACCCTATATATATATACATATATATAATCATATGTTCATACATGTATAATATTTTTGATTAATTTTTCTATTTTTAATTATATATGATAACATATTGATATTTTTCTTTTTTAGAAAATATAATTCGATAAACCACTCAATAATGTTTTGGAATCAACAAATTATTAAAAGTTCACACTTTTACCATTTTGATTCAATTAAAAAGAAAATCTAATTTTTATTTCCGCAAAAAACCCAACTAATGATGGGCTATAATATTTTTTTATTCGATTTTAATAATACACACATTATTTTCTTCACAATCGATTTTAATATTTTGATTTAATTTGTATTGACCCCTTCTACTCAAGTCCTCCCTGAATTGATCGTCTATAACACAAATGAATAAGCCTATAACATTAATGTATTATGTATATGCTTTTGTTGGTCCAGGAGTATTGCAAGGGGGGGTTGAATGCAATACTGATAAAATCGAATCTTTAAAATCAACAACAATAATAAAGATTATAGATTATCAGTTGAGATATGCAAACGTAAGTGGAACAAGATTTCTCACAAAATAAATGTTTTATTTATCTTGTGAAGTGTAGCTACAACCTAGAAAAAATGTTTCTCCAGCTTCGTTGTCTTATGAGATACAAGTTGCTTCGTGTGTTGCTGCTTACAGAAAGAAATTAGAGATGTGTATCTAAGTAGACTAAGATACTCTGTTGTCTCTATCGCATGGGGTGTTGAGCTGCTGTCGTTTTCAAGTGGCAACTCATTACAATTTGCACACCCATGTGACTTTCCTAAATTGCTATACAGACATTGTTAACAATGAAAGTAAAGCAACCTAGATTCTTTCAATTTCTAGCTAATACAATTCTAGTAGATGTGGATATATCATACTCTTTGAATTGACCAGCCTTGTATTGTAATCTCTCAAGCTTCGGTCGTAGTCTTTGCAGGTCTGCTACAAACGATGGAGTGTTGCAGCAAATCTGTTTCTTGAACATATAACCTATCACGGGCTTTGACTGAGAAAAGTACCCAAATCAAATAATTCAATGTGACAATAACCTTAACCGCCAAGTCTGCTGTCAAAGGAATATTCAGTAGTTGACCGTACGAGGTTCCGCCAATGTTGCTGTCGGAGCTCCAGACGTGCTGTCAAGTGTGAGAATGTTACTGTCCCATGCTTCAGCCAATGTTGCTGTCAGATACGGCTTTGTTGTGACTTTGCAACACTTGTCTTCTTGTAACCTTACTGTCAAAAGTGTGACAGTAACTTTTATTCTTGCTGTCTTCTGGATGTACTCTTTGAGTCTTGAACAAATGCATGAACTTCTTCCAAAGCATACAATTATTACACGATAGCAATTATTCGATTACAAGAACATACTCTGGCTGTGGCAGTATGTTCAACTTAGTAAAAACTAAGTATAGGGAAATATAGTTAAGTTGTCTCTATGCTATCACCCATAATGTTGGGTTTCAACCCAATAAGATGTTATGGTTTTGGGTGGTCCAAGATGTATATAGGAAAGATAATAATTGTATGTGTAGACAATTATTATATATGGTATGTCTTGATCACTAAGTTGGGTAATTGGGTGCCAAGTATTGGAAGGGTTGTATAACAAGTATGGTAAGACTTGTAGAACAAGTATGGTAAGTCTTGGTGGCTAAGTTTTTTATGGCTATATAAACATAGTCATATTGTATTTGTTTGTAGGTGAAAGCTTAAGAGATGTAGTTTTAAGTATTGTTTGGGTAATGCTTGAGCATTGTTGGCTCAAGTATCAGGGGTTGGGACACCATTAAGGTGTTATTGTTTTGATGTATTATTGATATTGTTAAGATTAATAATACGAGTTTGGGGCGTGGGTGTTTCCACGTCAAATAATATTGTGTGTGTTCTTATTTTGCTTTTACTTATTGATTTGATAGAAGTAGAAGTAATACTTGAAAAGTGTTTGACCGTGCTTTGGTGGATCTTGTCAACTAATCGATTGGTGTGCGCGCGCTCTGTATCGGTGATTGTGAATCTCGAATTGTGTAAGTCCCCTAACCTAACAAGTGGTATCAGAGCCAAGGTTCGGGTTGGAGATGGATGAGGTTGAGGGAAAATGCGAGATTCAGTTGGTATGGTGGAGTACAATGAAGGATTTGCTAACAAGGAGATTGCTACTAAAGCGGGTAGAGACAAAATTACGTGCGGTTTGAAGGTTGACTTGCACCGTGGATCAATCCTATGTTCGGACTCGAGATGGAAGAAGATGGAAGAGGTCATCGCAATTGTTTCAATGGCTTGATCAACCAGGTAAACTGTTTGGATGATACTACGGATTTTCTTCAGGAGACCAAAGGATTGTGAAAGCAAGGAGTGGGTGACTCAACATGTGGAAGAGCACTCGTGGTGGTTGATGCACGTGATTTTGTAGATTGGATACATCGTTAAGGTGAAGAACGATGGTTTGGAGGGTCACTATATGGGTTTTAGCGACACTCAATGTTTTGAAGAGCAAGAGAGGGTTCTTGTTCATGGGGAGGCATTGGGGAATGGACGTCGATGGCTTGATTGGTTACCGTTCAATCCGATGTGGGTATTGGGTTGAAGGGGAGGATTGTTGGGTTTCAACCCAATAAAGATGTTATGGGTTTGGGTGGTCCAAGATGTATATGGGAAAGATAATAATTGTATGTATAGACAATTATTATATATGGTATGTCTTAATCACTAAGTTGGGTAATTGTGTGCCAAGAATTGGAAGGCTTGTATAACAAGTATGGTAAGACTTGTAGAACAAGTATGGTAAGCCTTGGTGACTAAGTTTTGGATGGCTATATAAACATAGTCATATTGTATTTGTTTGTAAGTGAAATCTTAAGAGATGTAGTTTTAAGTATTGTTCGGGTGATGCTTGAGCATTGTTGGCTCAAGTATCAGGGGTTGGGACACCATTAAGGTGTTATTGTTTTGATGTACTATTGATATTGTTAAGATTAATAATACGAGTTTGGGGTGTGGGTGTTTCCACGTCAAATATTGTGTGTGTTCTTGTTTTGCTTTTACTTATTGATTTGATAGAAGTAGAAGTAATACTTGAAAAGTGTTTGACCGCGCTTTGGTGGATCTTGTCAACTAATCGATTGGTGTGTGCACGCTCTATATTGGTGATTGTGAATCTCGAATTGTGTAAGTCCCCTAACCTAACACATAAATCCCAACAATCTCCCCCAATTTGTTTTTATGGACGATAACAACAAATTTACAATCAAAACGTGCTGACAACTTAACTAACATAGATCAGAATAGTTAAGATACCATTACTGATAAATGTTAAGAAAAATCTAGAACATGAAACTGATGAACTGGCTGTAAATCAATTGCTCTTATTGAATGAGCGGATCAGAGATTAACTTAACTTGATTTTAGCAGTTTCCAGTAGTTCAGATTTTTCCCTCTCTTCTGAGAGCTTCGTGTTTTGCCTTCTTGAGGTCTTCAACTAAAGTCTTTTCTTCAAGCGATCTGGCATCATCTTCAATGTCTTCAATGTACCCTTGAATCACTCGAGAAGGAAATACTTCAACATCTTTTAGATCAAACCAAGTTTCAAAATCATAAGTGAATATTCTGAACTTCAGAATTCCTTTGATGATCTTGAATCTCCTTCCAGGAAAAGCATTCAGAGATGCTATTCTCTTTCTGTCTAGCTTTGGATCTTCATCTCTCCTTTGATCAAATATAACCTCTAGTTCCCAAGCAACTAGCATTTCGAGCTTATGAACTGATCCAACAACTTTCCAGTAGAGATCCTTCAGTATACTGGTCCTCAGCTCGTGAAAACTATCAACATAGATTTCTTCTTTTTCATTCTTGATTCTCAGAGGATCATCCAATACACAGGGCTGCTGATAACCTGTTTCCTCACTGAATAGCTTGTTGATTTTCTTGTAGCTTTCCTTCAGTTGAGCTTCTAGGTCTTCAGCACTTTGTTTGGCAGGTTTGGCAGGTTTGGTAGGTTGGGATGATTTAGCTCTAGCAGCCTGAGAAGCTTGTTCTGCCTCATATTCAGCCATTCCAACCTTTGTAAAACGGCGATTTGCTTCTGTAAGGCTCACATCGGGCATTGGCTCACCATCTGAGCTAACTTCCAGGTCTGCATCATCATGTGCTCTCCAATCACCATACTTCTCATAAAATTCAGCATATCTTTTAGCATAGTATTCTTTGACATGCTCTAAGATACTGCTGGAAACATCTTGGTCTATTTCCATGAGAGTGATCATCCTTTCCAGAACGAAGAAATCAACTCTTCTCCTTACCTTTACAGTTTTGTACGAAAGATTAAAACTGCCTACCACATGTGAAACTATCTCCATAGTGAAATCTGGTTCTACAGTTATGATTGTAGTTCCACAGTCTTTGAGATCATACTTGAGTACGTTGTTATTGACTGGGTCCAGCTCCACTGAGATAGATGTAATGCTCCCATCAATCGACTTTTTTAATAGTTCAAAACTATTTACTTTTCTCTTATTAATGGGCTTCTCTGTCAAAGCTGCTCCATGCTTCTTTCTCTTTACTGCTACAACTGTCTTTCCTTTTCTTTTGATTGCACGCCAGGCTTGTGCTCTTGTCTTTCTTTTGTTAGACGTGAAGTTCTTAACAAGCCTTCGTACTTTGACAGTTTCTTCAAGTTGACCCTTGACAACATCTTTCATGACAGCATCTTTGACAGCTTCTTTGTCTTGGCTTTTGACAGTGTCCTCTTTTACATCATCTTTCATTTTAGTGTCTTCAGCCTTTTTGACAACATCCTTGTCGATAGTATCTTTTTCAGCATTAAAGCACTCAACTACAAGTCACAAGATACTAGCCTCCAAGGCTTCGAGAATTTCTAACTCCCCTTCATCATTGACAACATCTTTCTTTTCAGTACTGGGAGTTTCTTGCTCTTCTTTGGTAACATCCTTCTGAGTTTGTGTTTCAACATTCTCAAAGGCTTCTCTTCTAGAACTCCTGTTTTCTCCAGATCCGCCATTTCCTCCAATGTCATCCTCATCATCGTCCAATGTATCATCATAGGTACAACTTCCTCCTATCTTGGCATTGGCATTAGAGATCAGCTTCTTTATGATTGAGCTAATTTCCTCATCTCTTTTTGCCAATAGCTTGTGAATATCTTTGACAGCTTTAACCTTATCACTGGTGATACTGGATTTGAGAATTCTCTTCAGCACAATCATGATTGACTCAATGCTTAGTCTTGAAACTTTATCCAATGGTAAGAAATCCAGCCTTCTTGCTCCTGTTTTCGTGATCCTTCTGAAACACACACCATAAGGATTGTGAATCACCTCAGGGAGTTTGTCTTCAACCATCCTTTTAATTTGTGCTAACAGACTATCATTGAAGGTTGTTGAATTTCTGACTACCAACATTCCAAGGACTTGGAGTACTCTAGCATGCAAACTTTGTAAAAGTTGCATTGTGATGAATATGGTCAAACGGGTCTTCAGATAAACTTGAACAGCCGATCTTCTTTCCAAGTTGATTCTCACAGAGATACTTATTACTTTGCTCTTCAGTGTCGATGCCAATTTTGTAAAAGCTCCTCCTACTTCACTAATTGCTTCATCCACCAACGTACTGAATTCTTCATCTTTGTTGTTCAAAGTACTCTCCATGTGGTCAACCATCATCAGTTCTGCATCTTCAGGGGCATATTCACTTCCATCTGACCAAGTAGTTCCAGTAGTCTTGTTCACATACTCAGGCATTTTGCCTTTGCCTTTACCCAGAGCATTTTGTTTTTCTTTTTCTCTCCATTCCTTTTGCAAATGCTGGAATGGAGCTTCAGTTTCTTCAGGATTTAGCTCATTGATTTTCAGTGGTGGCAGTACTACTCTCTCAGACTTTTGAGTCTTCTTTAATTGCTCCGATACTTCTTTAGTTAGCAATACTACCTCACCATCTATTTCTCCTTCAATCAAATCACCATCTCCAGCAGCCTTCAATTCTTTACCAAAGTTTCTTTCTTCTTCCTCTTGCTCCCCCTCACTTTCATCTCCATCTTTTTCCACTTCTTGGCTCCCCCTCACCTGTAGCTCCACCTTGTTTCTCCTTCTTTACCAGTTTTGCTTTACTCTGATCTACCACCTTCTCCTTATTCTGATCTCCCACTGTCTCCCCCTTAGTTGAGTTGGCAGCACCAAGGGTGACAGAGAAAGATAGAAGAGTTTGTTGAATCTCAGCAAAACCAGTAGCTACCGTAGTGGACAGAGCATCAAGTTTAGCTTCCATGGATGCACATCTGCCCTCAAGGGATTTCAACCTTGATTCAGCTTGTTTAGAAGGACCACCAGTTCTCAATCTTTTTGATGGCAAAGAAAAAGACTAGGGCAAGGAGGCTATAGGGTTTCTCACACACTCATTGTTTTTCTGAGTGATCTCATCACTCCTCACGGAATGACTCTTAAGGCCTAGTGCCTTTTTGTGTGGGGTTCCCTCAATTTCACTCTGGACATGCTCAAGTCTCTCACCTTTTGCCAGCTCGTTTGGCTGCCTCTCATTTTTATGCTCACCTCTCTTTTCTTTTATTTCTCTTTTTCTTTTCTCTCCCTCACTCAGCCTAGATGCATGGGTATGAGCATTACTTACATGCATTTATGTAAAGAAGTAGAAAGTTTAGATTGTACCTTAATAGCAGAGATAATTATTTGATCATCTTCAGAAGCATCTTCAATAATTACTGAATCGAGATCAAGCTGTGTAGAGGTGACAACATCTTTACCCAAAAGGTTACTGTCCACAGGTGGATTGACAACAACTTTTGTGGTGTCTTTGATAGCAGCTGAGGCTGTGACAGCAACTTACTGAAGGTCAGTTGCTTTTTGGAGTTCGACCAAGATGTTGGCTGTTTCATTTTCTGGCAAAGTTCCATCTTGATCTTGCTCAGTGTTTGAGGGAGTGGTGTCCATTTCACTTTGAGAAATGGGTTCTTGTGGACCACTTGATGGGGGCTCATCCATGACTTGAGATGGATGATCAAAATATGAAGGGTTGGGACTGTCCCCTTCTCTAGGTTGTTGAGAAGAAACAATTGATGGTTTAGAGAATAAAGAAGATGTTGGTATAGAGGAGATTTTTGACTGTTTCACAGAGGTAACTTGTGGAACATCAAGAGTAGAAGTTTCATGACCCTCACTGTGCCCTAACTCTGTGTGCATTTCTGCAAGTGTAGGCTCCTCATGAATGAGTACATGAGGTTGTGCTGACTCTTTACAGGATGCCTCGGGAGAAAGGCAGTTTCAATAGATACTTCTTGTTGAGAAGAAACACCAAGGGATGTGTTTGATTCCCTTTTATCCTCCACAACCTTTTGTGAGACCTTAGGGTGGCTGACAGTGGTTTTGCCCCTCTTAGCTCTCTTCTTCTTAGGCTCAAGAGGAACCACTGTGGGTTCACTTTCACTAACATCCATATTTGCTGCATCAAGTGCAGTTTTTCCCTCAACTTTCTCAGAACTACCACAAACACCAGTTTCCAAGGGTCTTTTCTTGAATTCTTGCAGGGCTAATTTAGTGGCTTTTGTTTGTCTGGAGGATCTGATTTGAATGAATGCAGTAGAATGTGGGTTAACTAAATTTGGGTCTAATTCAGCTTCATTCTTAGGGGAGAAGATAACATACCCTGAGGGTAGTTCAACATCAAGATTAGGCTCTTGATCAACCACGTGCTTGGTGAAACAGAGTGGAATATGTGAATTTGAATTATGTGTATTGAGTGTTGTGTGAGTATTTCTTTTCAAAACATTGCAATCCATTGTAAGAGATGCATTATCATCAACACCATATAACAAATTTAAACACATTGTAAGAAAGCGAGGATAGACATGTAACTTCCTGCTCAGAGCTGACTGGAGTTGACTCATAAGTAGATCTCCTACATCCACTTTGTATCCATGGACAAGAGAGTGAGTGAGCTTCTTGATGTAGGAGGGAATTCCATTCCAGCCAGTGGTTTTGGTTGAGAAAACCTTCACCATGACATTAAAAATCATGCTCCATTCTTTTCTCAAATGCTTTCTGTCCATTTCACTAGTTGAGTACCATTTTGATGTACCCTCTTCAAGAACAGGACCAGAATACCCAATTTTCAAGAAAAGCTTCTTTAGGGTTTCATCACTTGCAAGTTCCTTGTATGATTCTTTAGCTTGCAGTCCAGTTCCCAAAGCTTCGTTGATGCCTTTTATTGTGAGAGTGCGGGTAACTCCTTTGATTGTGCAATTTATGGTGTCATTACCTGCACCTCCTGGAACATTGGCAGTTTTTCAGAATTCTTCAAGTCTTTCTAGGTCCAAAGATGGTGTAGATGTTATAGCATGACCAGATAGGACTTGCTGATAAAGGATACGAGTCCTTTAAAACCTTCACCAGCATCTCCAACAGTGAGAATACCAGCAAAGTTTGTTGGAGAAGAGGATTGTTTAGGTGCCATTTTTGCTTTGAGCTTTGGGAGAGAGATTTTTGCTTTTGAGAAAAAGAGGTTATGTTGAGTGTTGTGTGTTTGACAGTTGCTTACATGAAAATAGCAAATGTTTTTACTGAGAAAGGGGAAAGTAGCATTATCTTAGCCCATTAATCAGTCATGTGGTGTTGTGGATAGTTATTTTTTAGTGGCTGTAAATCGTGGAGGTAAAATCCCAATTAAATCGGTCCACTAAACTTGGTAGTAACCTGTGCGCTGTAACAAATTCGTTAGTAATTTGAGAGGATGGCAGCAGGTTTTGCTTGATAGTAACATCGTCGCAAGAACATACTGTCATCATTAAGCAATTTATACAATTTCCTTAAATTTCATGACAGAAGCTTTTTCCATTGTGCTGTCTAAAAAACTTGCTGTCAAGGCATATCGTGACAGCATCTTCACTTAGGACAACAACTTGTGCGGAAATAAATTATGTCATGAATTTTAATCGACTTTGTCTATTGTTTAAGCGAAAATTACCAATTAGCATTTTAATCGAGTTAAGCACATATTTGTTAAGTAAGCACACATCCACAAACATCCATACACATAAACAATCACATGCAATCAACAATATAACCAAGATAAGAAGATAAAATAAGCAATGATGCTGGGGAGATGAAACGATGAACTTTTTATTAAAAAAAACTTAAAAACAATACAAAATAGTTCTTAAGAACTGAACATCATTTCTTATTAAACTCTGCAAGAGCTTCCACCAGCAGCTGCTCAACGACCTTCTCTATCTCCTTCTCCTCAGTAATCCCCTTTGCATCCAGATAAGCTTGAAGCTTATCAAAGAAGGGATCAAGAGGGTGCTCAGCAGCAGCAACCTCTGCCTTCGGTGGCACCTCTTCACCTTTGTTGATGGCACTGGAGTCTTTTGATGTTGACATTTCAGACTCCTTCCTCTTGCTCATTCTTATCTCTGTAGTTTCTTAAGTGTGTAATGAAGAATAAGGGTTTGGCCTCGCTCTTATTTATAACACATTAAGTGACTCTAGAGCTTCCCACACGCTTCTTCTTAATAAAGTATTAAACTTTAAAATTAAAAAAGACTGACAAATACCCGGGGTCATTTCAAATGACACGACTACTCATCACTTAGCACACATGTAATTTAAGTTAAAGTCACCTGACTACTCATTACATAAATTAAAACATGCATGTAATTCGAATTTAGCATAGTCATAGCAAACATGTTGTCAATTAAACAAGTAGCAGATAAGACAGTAACTTCTCATGACAGTAACATTGAACGCTACGGTCACAAGCTGCGATTTAACCACCTTGAAAATGTAAAGACTAGTAAGTTAACATACCATATTTAGCATTCCCAATTCACTTACCAACCTGTTGAAGGTTGCTTCATCTAGTGGCTTCGTGAAGATGTCTGCAAGTTGCTTTTCTGTTGGAACATAAATCAACTTCACAGTTCCCTTTTCAACATGCTCTCTGATGAAATGATGTCTGATATCAATATGCTTCGTCCTCAAGTGTTGAACTGGATTATCTAAGATAGCTATGGCACTGGTGTTGTCACAATAAATAGGAATATTGGACAACTCTAAGCCATAATCCATTAGCTGATTTTTCATCCAAAGAATTTGAGCACAGCAACTTCCAGCTGCAATGTATTCAGCTTCTGCAGTTGAAGTAGATACAGAATGCTGCTTCTTGCTGAACCATGACACTAATCTTCCACCAAGAAATTGACAACTTCTTGTAGTGCTTTTTCTGTCAATCTTGCATCCAGCATAATCTGAATCTGAATATCCTATCAACTCAAATCCGGTATCTTAGGATACCAAAGGCCTAAGCTTGGAGTGCCTTTGAGATATCTAAAGATCCTCTTGATTGCTAACAAGTGTGACTCTTTTGGATCAGCTTGAAACCTTGCACAGAGACATGTAGCAAACATAATGTCTGGTCTGCTAGCAGTTAGATACAGCAACGATCCCACCATGCCTCTATAGGTACTAGAGTCCACTTTCTTTCCTTTAGGATCCAAATCCAGTTTGGTTGCAGTGGAGATAGGTGTCTTGGCAGGTGATGCATCTTCCAAGTTCAACTTTTTGAGAAGTTCCTTGACATATTTTTCTTGACAAATGAAGATGCCATCATCCTTTTGATGAATTTGTAGACCTAGGAAAAATGACAATTCTCCCATCATGCTCATCTCATATTTGCTCTTCATAAGAGATGAAAACTTTTCACACAGCTTCTCATTTGTAGAACCAAAGATTATGTCATCAACATAAATCTGAACTAGAATGATGTCCTTGCCATGATGCTTGTAAAACAATGTCTTGTCTACTACACCTCTTGTAAATTAATTCTCAATGAGAAAAGTAGAAAGAGCTTCATACCAAGCTCTGGGGGCTTGCTTCAATCCATAAAGTGCTTTGAACAGCTTGTAGACAAAGTCATACAATTCAGCATCCTCGAATCCAGGTGGCTGTTCAACATACACTTCCTCTTCTAATTCTCCATTAAGAAAGGCACTTTTGACATCCATTTGGAACACCTTGAAGTTATAGTGTACAACATAGGCTAAGAATATTCGAATATCTTCAAGTCTGGCAACAGGTGCAAATGTCTCATCATAATCAATTCCTTCCTGTTGACAATAGCCTTTAGCTACTAGCCTTGCCTTGTTTCTTGTCACATTTCCACTTTCATCCAGCTTGTTTCTGAAAACCCACTTTGTGTCAACGACTGACTTCCCTTTAGGTCTAGGGACCAGCTTCCATACATTGTTTCTCTCAAATTGGTTGAGCTCTTCTTGCATATCTATCACCCAATCTGAATCCAACAATGCTTCATCAATTGACTTTGGCTCAGTTTGAGATAGAAAGCAAGAGAACATGCTGTCAGCAGAAACATTCCTCCTTGTCCTTATACCAGTAGTGGGATCACCAATGATTAGATTGCTAGTGTGATCCTTGTTTCACTTGGTGGTTCTCCACCATTGATGTTATCTCCTTCATGTTCTTCAACATCTCCAGAATCATTCTCATTCTGATGATTAGCTTTTATGGTTTGAGATTGAGCTGGAGTTTGAGTAACATCATTGGTGTTGACAACATCTCTTTCAAACTCAATGGTCTGAGTGCAAGTAGGTTCTTTAGTAACAACTTCTTCTTCCTCCAAGTAACCCTGATTTTCAAATCTGAGAGGCTCCATTTGACCATCCTCTTGTAATCCTGGGAACTTGGTTTCATCAAATGTGACATTCACACTTACTTCAATGACTTTGTGATCAATGACATAGACTCTATACGCAGTCCTTTCTAACCCATATCCCATGAAAATGCCTTCATAAGCTTTAGCATAAAACTTTCCTTTTCTTTCATGGTTGTCAATCATCAAAAAACATTTACTCCCAAATACATGAAAATATTTGACAGTTGGTTTCTTTCCTGTTAACAGGTAGTAGGGGGTGTTTCCATGAGTCTTGTTGATCAAGGTTCTGTTCTGTGTAGGATGTTTCCTTTTTACCAACATAGGCAGGCGTAGAAGTCTCAGCAGTTTGCATATAGGAAGATCTTTCAGTAGACAGATTAGGCAAATTGAAACAAGTACTCATAACAACAATCTTGCATGGCATACAGTCAATATTATTACAGACGTCCACTTCTCTTTGAATAATGGGGGTTCTATGTAAGTTACCACTAACATTGGTCGCGTTAACCTTATCCTTGTTGGGTTTCTTACAAACAAATGTTAAATGTTGAGATGAGCCACAATTATTGCAAAGCTTCCTAGGAGCATCCTTAATATGTATATCCATTTTTCTTGTCAATTCCTAACTTGCCATTCCTATTCTTAGGCTTGTTGACATTTGCCTTGACAGTATGTTCTGAAGTTGCTGTCGAGCTACCTTTGACAGTACTTTTCTTTCCCTCTATCTTGACAGCAGGTTTGAAAGTTGATGTCCTGGGTTCTTTCTCGACAGTATCTTTCGAAGTTTCTGTCATATCCTTGTTGACAGCCACTTTAGAACATTCTGTCTGCTTGCTTGGCAAAGTTTCTGTCACGGGAGACTTGACAGTATCTTTCCCTACATCTAGTGTGCTTTCAGTGCACTCATCCTCATCAAGAAGCTCTTGTTTGATGAACAAGGACGTTTCATCAAAATCAGCTTGAATATTTTTGAAAATCGGTTTATAAACTCTTTTGAGAATATGAGGTTTGACAACATCACTATCAGCAAGCGCAATTGCCTTTCCATGCCTTCTACCATAATCAAAACCTATTCCTACCTTTTGATTCTCAGTGTGATTATCATGATATTCCTAGACTAACTTAGAAGAGTTTCTAAATGCTTTGAGCTTAAACTCATTTTCTGCAATTTGATTCCTGAGAAATTCTTCTATTTCCTTAGCACAGATAATATCATTTTTTAATCTTGTATTCTCCTGAGCTAACGAATCTAGAGGACTGGTTCTAAGCAATAACATCTCATTTTTAGATTTGAGAGTTTCATTCTGTTTAGTTAACTTAGCAATTTCTTCGTGAGCAGCAGATAAACTAACATGAATGTTAAACATCTCAGCACTTAAATCTTCAATGGTATGCTTGTATTCAGTTTTAGACATATCAAGTAAGAATAGAGATGGTACCTGAGTTGAGGAACTAGAAGCTTCATCATCAGATTTAGCAATGAGGGCCAAGTTTACAAACTCTTCTTCTTCCTCATCTTCAGAATCATCCCAGCATTTTCCTTCAGCCACGTAGGCTTTGCCTTGATTCCTCTTAAACTGATTTCCAGATCCTTTTCCTTAATTCTGTTTTGGTCTTCTGCACTCAGTAGCAAAATGACCTAGCTCATTGTAGTTGTAACACCTGAACTTTGACCTATCCACCATCCTTGTCTTGTATCCACCTCTTGTGGCACCACCAGTGTTCTTAGAAAAACCACCCTTGTTGAATTTAGATGATTGACCCTGTGGCTTGTATGACTTGTCCCTTCTTAACTTGATATTCTTGAATCTCTTAGCCATATAATCCATGGTTGGATTATCCATGCTTTCAATCTCTTCTAGCGTGTAGAAGTCTTCATCTTCAACATCTTTCAGCTACAAGACCACCTTCTCCTCGTCATCCAACACTTCTTCAATTTTCAAAGAAGGCATCTGTGTTGGTAGTGAACTTTGTGAGGATTCACTTGGACAAGCTACTTGTGGTTCTTGAGCTACAAGGGCTCCTGACATGTTTGCTACTTTTCCTTTGGTTCCTATCTGAATGGCTATCTTTTGAAAGAGTTCGAGTTCGTATGATCACTTGAGCACGCCATATAGAGTTTCAAGAGAAACCTCATTCAAGTTTCTTCCTTCTCGTATGGCTGTGACCTTGTGCTCAAGATGCTCAGGGAGTGTGAACAGAAATTTGATGTTAATCTCCTTTCTATCATAGAACTTCACATGGAATTGTAACTCAGCTATCAGCTTATTAAACCGTTTAAACATGTTGGTTAGTTCTTCACTTGGCTTGGCCATAAAAACTTCATATTGTGATACAAGGATTTGCCTTTGATTTTCTCAAACCTCTTCACTTCCTTCACACAGCATCTCTATCTTGCTCCACATCTCCTTTGCAGATGAACATCCCATGACATTAACACACATAGCTTTGTCTAAAGTGTGTGAGTCGAGCAAGATAAGTTGTAAGTAGTCATCCAAGGCTACTTTCTCCTTTTCGGTCTCTGTGTACTTTGAAGGCCTCTTTGCAACCCAGTGGGCTGGAATGACTTCATCATTTACAGAAGCAGCTACTTCTTTTTGAGGTATGAAGGGGCCGTTCTCAAGGATTCCCATGTATAGTGGATGGGCAGCTTTGATAAATAACAAAATCTTTCTTTTCCAGAAATTGTAGTTCTCTTTATCAAAGACTGGAATCTTGATACCACTTGACTTCTGAACACTCGTCATGATCTTCAGATTTGTATATCAATCTGGTCGCTCTGATACCAGTTTGTCCCGGAGTATTGCAGAAGGGGGGGGGGTTGAATGCAATATTGATAAAATCGAATCTTTAAAATCAATAACAATAATAAAGATTATAGATTATCAGTTGAGATATTCAAACGTAAGTGGAACAAGATTTTTCACAAAATAAATGTTTTATTTATCTTGTGAAGTGTTGCTACAACCTAGAGAAAATGTTTTTCTAGCTTCGTTGTCTAGTGAGATACAAGTTGCTTCGTGTGTTGTTGCTTACAGAAAGAAATTAGAGATGTGTATCTAAGTAGACTAAGATACTCTGTTGTCTCTATCGCATGGGGTGATGAGCTGCTGTCATTTTCAAGTGGAAGCTCATTACAATTTGCACACCCATGTGACTTTCCTAAATTGCTATACAGACATTATTAACAATAAAAGTAAAACAACCTAGATTCTTTCTATTTCTAGCTAATACAATTCTAGTAGATGTGGATATATCATATTCTTTCAATTGACCAGCCTTGTATTGTAATCTCTCAAGCTTCGGTCGTTGTCTTTGCAGATCTACTACAAACGATGGAGTGTTGCAGCAAATCTGTTTCTTGAACATATAACCTGTCACGGGCTTTGACTGAGAAAAGTACCCAAATCAAATAATTCAGTGTGACAGTAACCTTAACCGCCAAGTCTGTTGTCAAAGGAATATTCAATAGTTGACAGTACGAGGTTCCGCCAATGTTGTTGTCGGAGCTCCAGACTTGCTGCCAAGTGTGAGAATGTTACTGTCCCATGCTTCAGCCAATGTTGCTGTTTGATACGGCTTTGTTGTGGCTTTGTAACACTTGTCTTCTTGTAACCTTACTGTCAAAAGTGTGACAGTAACTTTTATTCTTGCTGTCTTCTGGATGTAATCTTTGAGGCTTGAACAAATGCATGAACTTCTTCCAAAGCATACAATTATTAAACGACATCAATTATTCGATTACAAGAACATACTCTGGCTTCTGGATGTAATCTTTGAGGCATGAACAAATGCATGAACTTCTTCCAAAGCATACAATTATTACACGACATCAATTATTCGATTACAAGAACATACTCTGGCTGTGACAGTATGTTCAACTTAGTAAAAACTAAAAACTAAGTATAGGGAAATATAGTTAAGTTGTCTCTATGCTATCACCCATAAATCCCAACAGCTTTGCTATGCTAAATTTAGTAGCATACAAGAGCAAAGACATCTATTGTTTTACTTGTACTGCGATTTTAGTTCTCCGTTTGAGATTTATATGTCCAACGAAACATGCTTTGCTATATGCAAATGATTATAAGTTAGATGACCTTATATATAATTTACTCATTAAATCTAATTGTATAATGTTATATGTTTACTCTTGGGTTAATTGGCTTATTCATCATTGAACTGAACCTCAACTTGCAAGTGGGTAATTGAACTCAAAAAGTTTGCAGTCAACTCATCATACTAATTAAAACTTGCAATCTCATAACTGCCGTTAACTCATTTAACGGGACTGACAGAAAAATGACGTGGCAAGCTGACGTGGCAAGCATTTTAATGAGTAAAATGGCTAATTCATAACTGAACTGATCATCAACTTGCAGATGGGTAATTGAACTAAAAAAAGGTTGCAATCAACTCATCAATTAGTGTTATAAAAATATTCTAAACAATAAAAAAAAAATATATGATGGAACGTTATTTTTTACTTATATTTAGTGTTATAAAAATATTCTAAACAACTAACTTATTAAACTAGCTCTTTAGCCTGTGCAAAGAACGTAAACGTGCACCCTCCAAATTTTAATTATTTATTGATTTTCAAAAATATATCTAATATATCAGTATGTTGTACGAGATAGTTAATATTTGTAATATTCATCTTGTGAAGCTAATCATTGGTCATATATAAATTTTATATATTTTTTACTTATTAAATATAATGTATAAATTTTTTTTCCATTATTTGAGTTTAGATAATATGACGTGCAAGAGATGTACATATTATATATATCTGTGTGTCTGAGAGAGAGAGAGAGAGATGAATTTCTCACAATTTTATACCACCTAAAATCTAATTTTGCAATCACCTTTTGTGCTTGTAATTAATTCGATTAATCGCAAATTAAACTTTTTTTGTCTAAGACACAAGTAGACATATAAGTCATATGAACATGTTTGTTCAAGTACAAATTGTAATATAAAAATATTGAAATACTATTAAATAATGAGATATATGCGTGTTTTAATGTGTAATTTCAGTTATCTAGTTGCAAACCTTTTGAGTTCAATTACTTATTTGCAAGTTGAGGGTCAGTTCAGTTATGAATTAGCCATTTTATCCCTTACTTGTACAAAATTAACGGACCTCCGTTAAAAGTCAACAAAAGTTAACGGTCGTGCAAGTTTTTAATAGTTTAATTATGAGATTGCAAGGTTTAATTAGTTTAATGACGTTAATGCAAGTTTTTTGAGTTCGATTACCCAACTGCAAGTTGAGCACGAGTTATGAAATAGCCAATTAACCCGTTTACTCTTCTTTTAATGTTTCCAAACCCATTAGGCACCATTGATGAGATTGTATATTAAAATTAACTAGGAAACTTATCCGCGCTTCGCGCGGTTCATAAATTTTATTTTAAAATATTGAAAATATATGAATTATATTTAAAAATTTATTGGTCTCTTAAATTGTTTTACAAAAAATTGAATCAAAACAATTTACTTGAATTATAAGTTTGAAAATACTCTCTTTATATATCTAAAATTTTCATAATTTCAAAAATATCATAAACATAAAAAGTAACAATTATAATACAAACGTAACCAAAAGTTAAAAATATTATATATAATAATACTTTTTAAAGCTGACGCCCCTCTCATAACATACATGTTCGATACTAGTGTAAGAATTTATTTAAATAGAATGTTAATTTATTTCAACACAACATAATGAACAACAGGTATATAACTTTTTTAACTATTTAATATATCAATAAAGTTGGGTTTTTTCAAATAAATTGCTTTTGGTCATAACCCATGTGTAATTTATTCATGTGTAAAAATAAAAAACTCTTTGTATTATTTTTATTATAGGTGTTAAGCGAAAATTTATATACTTCTATAATTTATTACGATCATAATTACTAATATTGAAGATTGCTTGAGAAGTTAAGGGTCGTTTGTATTACAATTATTCGAAAAAAAATTGGAGTGTTATTCGATAGGAAATAAAAAAAGACGCAATGTAAATAATTTTCAGTCGTCATGTTACCTAAAAATAAACTTAATTATAAATGTAATTAATTTTACTATTAAAATAATAAATATAATGCTCAAATAAAGTTTTATATGTAATTGTTTAATTAAATAAAGTAAAATAAAAATATTATATATTTATTAGGTATAATTAATTACTAATTAATATGTCATTAAGAGCTGTTTAATGCTGGAAAATAATTTTAATAAAAAATTAAAAAAACCAAAATTCAAGAAAGCCATTTTGAACGCTTCTATTAACTTTCCGATCTCCAGACATTATAATATACTAGGTAACAAAGCCGCGCGTAGCGCGGCACGAAAATATTTTTAAAAATTATACACATAACACTATTGTTTGTTAAATTTTATTATTTGAAAGTTAATATGATAAATTAAAATTTATGTGAAATATAATTAAATTTGAATGTTTAAAACTTAAAGAGAAAAGAATTATGTGAAAAAAAACATGTTTTAGTTAAATTCTTGAATATTAATAATAATAATAATAATTTTGAAGATATTGACGAACCTATTTTGTCGCATAAAAAATGCTTTTGAAATCCAATACTGACAAACATTTGCAAAGTTTGACATTGAATAAGTAAAAATGACATTTGTGAATCTTTTCTATTCTCAATGACATCATAAAAGACGTGATTGCTTAATTTGTTATTAAATTATTTGTTAGTAAAATTGATTGTACGATGAAAAGAATTAGAATGTAAATGTGATGAGAGGTGTGATTGATTTCACTTGTCGATATATTTGGTTTTATGACGAAAAAAGCAGAATTCAAATGCATATTGTAAGTCATGCTTCATGTTTTTTTGGAGTGATCCGACACCCGTATCTCTACATTTAATTAATTTTTTAGAGCATTTTATAAGAATTGTTTTGTTTGTAACATTAAAATTAAATTCATGGACACATCAAAGTGATACTCGCATATTCTAATATTCTTTTATTAAATTTTATAATAAATTTGTACATATAATTATTTTTAAAGCCGATGCTCATTTTATAACACCCTTACTTAATGCTCAAAAAGTGAGAATTTGTTTAAAATAGCAAAAATCAACTCCTTAAACACCTTTTACTTTTTCCATACCAAACTACAATGTCAACATAATTCCTATAATAAAAATTTGTATATATTAAATATAACTAATTAACGATTTTAAACACCGTCTCCCATCTCATAACATACATGCATGATTAATTGATTAGTAATAGTATAAGAATGTGTTTAATTAGAATATTAATTTTTCTAACACAAAATAATCAAACAACGAATGAGTATTATTTTTATTGATTTAATTGACGAAAAAAAGGGTCCACTTGATTCAATTTAATCGAGTTGGTCACACCCCGTGTATAATTTGTTCAGGTATAAATGTAAATTCTACGATATTACTTTTATTTAAATTGTGGATGTTAATCGAAAAATATATATACTCATGTATCTTATCATGATTCTCACGATCATTGGTTACGAATTTTGTTAGTCACAGAGGCATGCCTGTATACATCTAATAACAAGCCTAATTGTTTGTAATGCTTTGCATTACTTACATGACCTCTTAACTGAGGGAACCTCTAGTTGTAGAGTTTCTGTTTGTATTGTACTTGTAGTAGGCATCAAATCCTAGTTGTGTAACTGTACTTATAGAGTCTAGAATAATGCTTGAAAGAAGTTCCAAGGTTCATGCCTCAAGCAAAAAGATAAAGACTGTCAAATAATCACAGTTGGGATTTGAAGAAATGAAGAATTTGCCTAGCTAAGTACCAATTCGAGAAGTATATTTGTCTATTCGAGAAGTCCAGAATTCGAGAAGTCAGGGATTCGATATCTCAAGACACTATTCGATATCTCTGAATACACTGTTCGATATCTCATTCGATATCTCAGAGATTCGATATGTCTATGTACTCTATTCGAGAACTCAGGAAGTCAACAAGTCAAAGTAGTATTCGAGTTCTCAAGGAGTCAACAAGTCAAAGTTCCATTCGATATCTCAAGGACCCAGAAAGCTATTCGATATCTCAAGGATTCGACAAGTCAAGTGTTCTATTCGACAACTCAAGGAATCCTGAAGAAAAGAGCTATTCGAGAAGTGATTCGATATGTCAATATAACAGTGTTCGAGAACTCAGAGTTATCGATCAAGTCAATTCTAGTTCTCGAATCACCTACTTACTAACTTCTCGAATACATTCTTGGAGACAAAATACTGAAGAAATTGTACAAGTCTGAAACCTGCAACAAGCCAATGCACTTTATGGACCACAATCTATAACGTGCTCTGGAAAGCCTACAAGGAAGCTTGGAGAGATATAGAAGAGACAAGGAGCTAAAGAAGTGGATCTAAACAGGCTTTGCAAAGTCAAATCTGTAACCATTTGGACACTTACTCAAAAAGGATAGACAGACTAGAAAGTAATTTGTTTAGTTACCTTATTTGTAGTAAGTAGGTTGTATCCATGTTCTATAAGGATACAGCCTCACTTCCTTAGTAACAAGAACTTTGTGAGTCAAGTTTTTCATACACTGTAAGCTATATCTCTCTGAAAAAAACGAAGCCGAGAATACTATCATTTGTATTCACAGATTGTAGCAACCTTTATCTAATAATACATTAGATTAAAGTGATATTGTGTCTTGTGTTGTTCTTTATCCGCACCTTCACTTCTGCACACACAAGCACTTATTTGCTACATAGACTCCAGCCAAAGAAAAGTTCAAGAATCCATTCACCCCCCCTCTGTATTCTTTTACCGTATTCAATACTCAACAAGTGGTATCGGAGCGGGCTGTTTATTCAAAAACAGAAAAACGATCATGAGTTCGAATAAACCAAAGACTACAGGAACGGTGAAAGTCCCTAAGTTTGACAAAGAAAACTTCAACCTCTAGAAGATAAAGATGATGTTGTTCATCAAAGCCTCTCATCCTTTGTATCCTGAGATTCTCAAGAATGGTCCTTTTGTTCCACAACAAGAGATACCAGAGAAGACTGTTGGAACCACAACTATCCCAAGATCTTATGAGGCCAAGGACCCATCAAAATGGACAAAATCAGAAAGGGAGAAGGTTGCTCTTGACAGCCACCTCATGTTGCTTATCATTGATTCCATAGACATGTCAATGTTTGCAAACATTGCATCATGTACATCTGCCAAAGAAATGTGGGATCACATTGAGGTGTTGTGTGAAGGAACTGATGAGGTTAAGGAAAACAAGAAACAGATACTGGTCACACAGTATGAAGCTTTCATGGCACAGCCCAAGGAAAGCATTACTGAGATGTTTGAAAGGTTTCACAAGCTAGTCACTGAGTTGCAGATGAATGACAAGGTTTACAGCACCAAGGAGTTAAATATGAAATTTCTGCTATCTTCACCAAATCATCTAGAGCAAAGAGTCATTTCTCTAAGGGAAAGAAAGAGATTTGAACAAAGTCACCTATGATGTGCTCTATGGAGTCTTAAAGACTCATGAACTTGAGTTGCTTCAGAAAAGGGCTATCCAATCCAACCAAGGTAGAACGATAAACACATCATGTGCCTTGATTGTCAACAAATCTATTCAAGACCTAGAAGCATCTACAAGCCAGCTAAGGATAGAGGAGGTAGCAGATGATGAAGAAACTGAAGCTGAGATAAGTGAACCTGTTGAGGAAAAGGAGGAAGAAGAAGAGTTTTACACTCTTGAAGAACTTGATGGGATGGAAAATACTTCATATGCTTTCATGGCCAGAAAATTTCCAAACATCAGATTTAAAAGAAATCAACCCTTCAAACCCAAAACTTAAAACCATTCAGTCAACAAGAACAAGGCACCTGTGAAACCAAACAGAAATAAATTCAAAACCAGCTATGTGGAAAAGTCATCTGTAAGGTGTTATAGATGTAATGACCTAGGGCATTTTGCCAGTGAATGCAAGAAGCCCAAAAAGAAGGATAAAGAGTTTCTGGAACTTGAAGCTAAGTATGAGGCCCTTCTGAGAAAGCAGACACAAGGTAAGGCCTACATAGTTGAAGGGAAGTGTTGGGATGATTCTGATAGTGATGGAGAAGAGCAAGAGTTTTGCAACTATGCCTTGATGGCCAATTCCGAGGAAGACACATCTTCATCAAACTCTCAGGTACCATCCCTCACTACCATATACATGTCTGTTTCTGAATATAAATCCATGGTTGAACAACTATCTGTTGAGATGTTTAATATTTATACTAGTATGACTGCTGCTAATGAGGAGATTCCTAAATTGTCTACTAGAAATGAAATGTTAACCAAAAAGAACTTGAAACTTGAGCTAACTGCTATGCAAGTAGAAAACCTTAAGAAAGAAGTTGAATATTTGCAGAACAAGGTTTTATGTGCTAGTCAAGTTGAAAAGGCTCTTAGGGATGAATTAGCTGAAAATGAATTCAAACTGAAAACATTTAAGAAATCATCTGGTCTAGTGCAATCCTACTGTGAGAAAGTTCAAGCTAAACCCAAGGCTGCTATTGGACTTGACTATGACACTCTTAAACAAAGAAAAGGCCATGCTGTCATTGAAGATGACACAGTTGTTCATGAGGAAGTGCCTCACATTTTGAAAAAGGCTAAAAATCCAATTTTTAAAGAATCAACATTTGAAATTGATGAGGATGCCTTACTCATCAAGCAGATGTTGAATGATGAGGATGAGGCACAGGCCAGTGAACAACAAGCATCCTCCAAGAGTGAGAGTGTCAAGCCAAAAGCCAAGGAGCCAGTAGTTGATAGGCCAAGACCTAAGAAGTTTGTTAAGTTTGTTTCAGCTGGGAAGAGTGAATCAGGAAAGAAAGTGACTAAGAAGAAACAGAACAGAAATGGCAAGTTAGGGATTAACAAGGATAACAACTATGCTTATATGCCTAATGCCCCTAGGAAAACTTTTCAGAACTATTTCAGTACCAATCATTTAACTCATGCATGCAAGAAACCTGTTAGTAGTGTGTCCAAACCTTTCTATGATTGTTCTGTGCCTCTAAGACATAGAGATGCTCCATTTTGTGATAAATTTGACTGTATGCCATGCAACATGAATGTGATGACTAGCTGTTTCAATTTGAGAAGGCAATTCATTGATGGTTGTATCAGTCACAATTCTCACACACACTACACAAGGTCAAAGTCTTCAAGTCCTCCTAAAGCTAGAAAGGTACCTCTGTCACCTAAGTCTGAAACTTCAGGTTCTAAGACTTCTAACAGTGACAAGAAGACTAACACCAAGAAAGTTGACAAGCATGTTGTTTATGATAAAACTGTTTCTAAGTCACATGGACCCAAACTTGTTTGGGTACCAAAGGAAAAGTAATACCTTTGTGTTTGCAAGGCAAAGAAAGTGAAAAGAAGGTCATGTGGATTTTGGACAGTGGATGCTCAAATCATATGACGGGTGATATGGCCCTGCTATCACAGTATGAGGAAAAGGCTGGCCCAATGGTTGCTTTTGGAGATGTCAGCATGGGTAACACATTGGGATATGGCAAGTTGAAAGTTGGTAATGTCATCATTGAAGATGTAGCACTAGTCAAGGGGCTCAAGCATAATCTGCTAAGTGTTGGTCAGTTTACTGATAGGGGATTCAAGGTGGATTTTGACAAAGATGAATGTTTGATCACCCACAAGAAGACTGGTGATTTTGCTCTATCTGGAGTAAGAAAGGGAAGCCTATTTGTAGCCAATATGGACTCTGCAAACAAGGACACAATTTGTTGCTTTTATTCAAAAGCATCAAATGAAGATTGTTGGCTGTGGCACAAGAAATTATCACACCTGAACTTCAAAGCCATTAATTCTCTAGTCAAAAGAGAGTTAGTGAGAGGCATGCCTACACTTGAATTCTGCCAAGAAGGAGTATGTGAGGCTTGTCAAAAAGGAAAAATGAAAAGATCAAGCCACAAGTCAAAGACAGTGACATCAATAACCAAGCCCCTACAACTCATTCATATGGATTTGTTTGGACCTGTCAATATTATGTCACTAGGAAGAAAGAAGTATGCCTTGGTGATGGTTGATGACTTTACAAGGTATACATGGGTAGAATTTCTAGCATCAAAAGATGAGGCTCCGCAAGTAATCATTGAGCACATAAAGAGAGTTGACAAGGAAGCAAAGGCCAACAATGCAAGTGTAACTGCATTGAGAAGTGACAATGGAACAGAGTTCAGAAATGCCATACTTGAAGCATTCTGTAAAGAGAATGGCATTTCTCAGCAATTCTCAGCTCCAAGGACCCCACAACAAATTGGAGTTGTTGAGAGAAAGAATAGAACTCTAATTGAGGCTGCTAGAACAATGTTACTTGATGCAAAGATGCCTACATGTTTTTGGGCTGAGGCTGTAAGCACTACATGCTATATCCAGAACAGAACTCTCATCAACAAAAACACTGGAAAGACACCTTACAATTTGATGACTGGAAAGAAGCCTACTCTAAAGTATGTTCATACTTTTGGAAGCAAATGCTTTGTATTAAAGGACAATTCTGAATATGTTGGTAAGTTTGATGCAAAGACATTTGAAGGAATTTTTCTTGGCTACTCTATGGAAAGAATTGCATACAAAGTTTATGTCATCAGTCAAAAGAAAATTATGGAAATCACAGATGTGACTTTTGATGACAGTAAACTACCTGGACTAGAAGAAGCCAATGATGAAGATAAAGATCCATTAAGGTTTGATAATCTAGATGATTCTGATGAAGAGATTGAAACTGGAGTTGAAACTCAAGTTTAACAAACTCAAGTGAATAATGATACAAGAGAAGAATTTGTGCAAATCAATAGTGGAGAAACAAGCATCCAAGACACACCTGTGAGTAGTGGCAACTTCACAGGGGGAGGAAATGAGAATGACCATGATGTGGATGATGAAGCAACATCAAGAATGAGAAATCAGGCTGAGCACTCAAGGAAATGGGATAGATCACACACTGCAGAACAAATCATTGGAGATCCTAATGCAGGAGTAAGGACTAGGAGAGCAACTTAGAATGAGTGCCTCTATGGCTGTTTTCTATCACAAGTTGAGCTTAAGAAACTTGATGATGCATTGTTGGATCCAGATTGGATTATTGCTATGCAAGAGGAGCTGAATCAATTTGAAAGGAACAAAGTATGGGAACTTGTGCCTGCACCAAAGAATGGAACCATTGTTGGAACAAAATGGGTTCTAAAGAATAAGATGGATGAAGATGGTGTAATAGTAAGAAACAAAGCAAGGTTGGTTGCAAAAGGATACTCTCAACAGGAAGGCATTGATTATGATGAGACATTTGCCCCTGTAGCTAGATTAGAAGCCATCAGAATATTCTTGGCATTTGCTGCTCATTCAAACTTTAAATTTTATCAAATGGATGTCAAGAGTGCATTTCTGAATGGAGAATTTGAAGAAGAACTTTATGTGCAACAACCACATGGCTTTGAGGATCCACATTTCCAAGAATTTGTCTACAGATTGTTTAAGGCATTGTATGGACTTAAGCAGGCTCCAAGAGCATGGTATGATATCTTATCACAATTTCTTCTTGAAAATCAATTCACTAGAGGCACATTGGACAAGACACTGTTTTACAAGAAGCATGGTGATGATATTATCCTAGTTCAAATTTATGTGGATGATATCATTTTTGGCTCTACAAATGAGAAGCTGTGTGAGAAATTCTCCAAACTCATGCAGAGCAGATATGAGATGAGTATGATGGGAGAGTTGACATTCTTTCTTGGGTTGCAAGTCAGTCAGAGAAAGGATGGTATCTTTATCAGTCAGACCAAGTATGTCAAGGATCTATTGAAGAAGTTTGACTTGGAAGATTGCTCACCTGCAAAGACACCCATGGCCACTGCAACTAAATTGGATGAAGATGCTAAAGGCAAGAAAGTAGATATCTCAGTCTATAGAGGCATGGTTGGCTCTCTACTCTACCTCACTGCAAGTAGGCCAGAAATCATGTTTGCTACATGTTTATGTGCTAGATTTCAATCAAATCCAAAGGAATCACATTTGATTGCGATAAAAAGGATCTTTAGATATCTGAAGGGCACTCCAAACTTGGGTTTATGGTATCCTAAGGACACAGGGTTCAATCTGGTTGGTTATTCTGATGCTGATTATGCTGGATGCAGAGTGGATAGAAAAAGCACCTCAGGTAGCTGCCAGTTTCTTGGACAAAGGTTAGTCTCTTGGTATAGCAAGAAGCAACAATCTGTGTCAACTTCTACAGCTGAGGCTGAATACATAGCTACTGGAAGTTGCTGTGCTCAAGTGCTTTGGATTAGAAATCAACTTAGAGATTATGGACTTGTGTTGGAAAGAATTCCAATCATGTGTGACAACACAAGTGCAATCTCTATAGTTGTCAGTCCTGTCAATCATTCTAGGACAAAGCACATTGACATCAGATATCAATTCATTAGAGAACATGCAACTAATGGAACAATTGAGTTGCATTATGTCTCTACAGATAAACAACTAGCTAACATATTCACTAAGCCACTAGATGAAGCCACCTTCACAAGGTTGGTTAGTGAGATTGGAATGCTGAATTCTTCAGATTCTGGCTAAGTGAATATATCATCTAGATTGTTGCAGCAGTAAACACTTACTTTATCTAAATTCTCAATATTTTTAAGTAAGTGTTGGCTGAAATATGATTTATAAATATTTCAAATCTGTTGCATATGTTGGAAAATCATATTTTTGCTAATTTGAAATTTCTATGAAATTTTGAGAAAATCACTGTTTAATTTGCTAGAATATTCTCCAATGAATATGGCTGATAAATTTTAAAAGATAGTGAAAATCAATTTTTATGAGTGATGAGTATAGTTCGATAAGTTAGACTTCTCGAATGATTCACTATTCGACATCTCTAATAGAGTCTTTTAGAGATATCGAATAGAGGTATTCTTGACTTCTCGAATATGGTAACTGAGTTCTCTAATGGCTGAGTTCTCGAATCATTTGAAAAGGCTGAATTCTTGCTGAATTATTAACCGATTTTGGACTTTTGTCTAAAAGTTTAATTCACTCATAAAAACACATTTTATTTAATTTAGAATTATTTCTAAGTTAGATAACTGCCAGCTGTGAGTTAAAATCTGCTTCAGTTATCGATTAAGCCTTTCTTGACTTCTCGAATAGTTGTTTTCTACATCTTGAATGCCTGACTTGTCGATACAAAACATACATCTAATCGACAGTTCAAGTACTTCATACTTATACAATTTTTACATCTATTCGATTCATTTCATTCGATTTCTCAAGCATCTAAACCCTCAGAACCTCTGAAAAACCTAACTGCTAAAAGCCAAATTTCTAAAGCCAAATTTCTTCTTCAACCTTCAATTTCTCTCTTTTCTCTTACACAAATGGCAACAGTAAAGTTCAACACCAATTTCATTGCCCTAACTAGTGATGTTGAAGCACCCAATGCCAATTTCAAGTGCTTTGTGAAGTGGATGTCTGAATCGTACATCAAGAATGCTCTATCTGTTAACCCAACTCTGTATCTCGACATTCTAGAACAGTTTTAGCAGTCTGCTACAGTGGAGGTGGTGGCTCTTGACTCTGCAATAACCTCATACATCATCTACTGCAAGATTCAAGACAAAAATATCACTATCACCACAGAGGATATGAATGAGGCACTTGGGATGGGTACCAAAGGAGAGGTGTATGACCCACTTGCTACAAATGCTGAATTGGAAGACTTCTTTGAGTTCATCAAATATGCAGACAGAATCAGTCTTGGGCATTTGAACATGAAGCATTTGAGGAAGGAATGGAGTTATGTGTTTGCTACATTCTTTCAAGTCTTCACTGCAAGAAAATCCAGCTATGATCAAATCAGTACTCCTGCACAGCAAATAGGCTATGCCTTAGCTTATGGAAAGAAGATAGACGTTGGTCTCATCATTCTGCAGGAGCTGTATGGGAGACTTGGTAAGAATTCAGCCAGGAGAGGTAATGAAATTTTCTTCCCTCGTTTTATTCAATCTGTCCTTAATTTCTTAGATGATAAATTGATTGAATTAGATGGGATGAATAAAAATAGAATAGGCTATCCTAAATCCATGACCAAACTCATTTGTGGTAATTTGGAGACTAGGAATGATGTGGATGTAAGACTTAACATAACTCCCCATATGGAGAGTGTGTTTAGAACTTACCACCTCAACATGCCAACATTTGCCTCTAAGTCTGAGTTAGCTAAGCCCAAGCAAGTAGAACAAAATGCTAACTCAGGGCTAGCTAACCAACCCTCTCAACCAAACACTCTACCAAACACTGAGCCAACTGCATCATCCTCTCAAAAGGGTGATGTTAGTAAAAAGAAGAGAAAGGAAGTAATGTCTGCACCTTTAAATATTCTATCTGAAGCAGCATTAGCTGTTGAACTAGGTCTAGGAAGTGAGGAACCAGAGTCACCCTTACTAAGGCCAAAGAAGAAGAAGAAAACTAAGACCACCTCTTCAGTCACTCAAATGGCTGAAGTTGTAAAATCAGGGGCAAACAGCTCACTAGATGTATCCTCTCAACAGGGTGCATCTATAGAATCAAGCATCCTCCCCAATGCACCTTCTTGTATTGAGTCAGCACATGGGAGTGATAAGGCTAGCACTACACTGAGTGGAGAGCACATCACACTTGAACTCCCTCTATCTCTCAGGGGGAGTTACCAAAATCTACTCTACAAGACACTCATCTTCCAGAATCTAACACTGAAATTTCTTTGGAACCTGCAACTCAGGCAACTGAGATGCAAGGCATTGATCATCAAGAATTCTTTTCTCTTGATGAGCCAATAATTTCAAGTGATTTAGTGCATGACACTTTGCTCACCACCCAGGACCCACATTTGGATGGTGAGGGAATGCATGCTGGGGCATATCCTAATGACACCATCACAAACACAGAGGCTTCACTAGTCTTTACTAGAGACTCTGTGCCTGTGTCAACTGCTGGTGTAACTCATCCCACTTCTGTGGAGACACCAGTAGTAGAGTCAATCCATCCGGTTACAGAAGTTGCATCTGTAACTGAGGAGTCTAGCTTGCATAGCTTTAGCTCTGACTTTATGTCACAATGGCTGAAGCCTGTGCAATATGATAGTGCTTCAGGATCAGGGTCTGTTCCACAACAATTGACGGTTGAAGCACTTCAAAGCTTAATTGTGGATCAGATTCCTGAGTTCACAAAGATTGCTCAGAACCTTCTCACTGCCAACATGCCAAATCCAGATTATGAAGCTATTCTCTTATGCCACAGAGATGATGTGGAGATGCAAAAGGCTAAGATAGTGGATGACACTGAGAGAGATGGCAATGTAGATGCCTGGCTGCAAGGGAAATATGACATTCCTCTCTCAGAAGGTCTCCAGTACATCAGAGAAGAGTACATCACTACACGAGGGTCAAATGCCAAATCTCTCTCCCCTAGTGAGGTGTATGAAGCAGTGAATGACAATTACAAGGGCATTCTCAAGGCTGCACACTACCTTGGAAAGGGTGTCAAAACAGAAATCAATGCAGTCTGTCAAGCCACAACCAAGGAGGTGAATGAGATAAAGAGGACTTTTGAGGCCAAATTTCCTAAGTTAGAGACTGTAATCAAGGACATTTTGGAATGCAAGTCTACAAGTACCAAGATGGACAATAGTCTGGCTCTTCTAACCGATTCTGTCACAGGCCTGGGGCATAAATTTGAAACACTATCTGATCAGACTACAGAATCCACTGCCATGTTGAGGACAATGTTCAAAAATCTTTATGGAGATAGGCTAGTGACTGAAGTTCCTGTGCATGAACTGTCAAAGTATGAAGTGAAGAGACTGCAGGATCAATCTTTGTCTGGTTTCAAGGCACATGAGCTATTCACTAAGGTGGATACTCTTGAAAGGGAGGTGGCTACTCTCACTAAGTCCAATGCTCATCTTACAGACAAGGTTGCACTTCTCAATGATCAGTTGGACACTCAAGCAACCACCACAGCTAATGTCCTTCTGCATCAACAATCTATGTTGGCTGCCATGATGAAGCACATGGGTCTCCCTCTACCTGAAGAATCTTCAAACCCAAAGGTCAATCCTACAGCCTCTGTGCCTGACAACAAGCCTAAGGGGGAGAAAAGGTTAAGAAACTCAAAACCAAAGGGGGAGAAACCTAAGGAGAAGGGCATACAGATAAATGAGGGTGGTCACCAAAGAGCTTCAAAATCTATAACCAATGTGCCAGGCAAAGGAAAAGCCAAAGTTGATGAGCCTCCTACCTCACTGCCAGTTGTTACTCTACCAACTGTGCATGTCATTACTCCTGGTGGTCAGAAGCAATCTATCACAACCACAGTGGTTGCAGGGAGTATGCCATTTGACAAACCTCCATCCTCCATATCTGAAAGTGCCAAGCCTATAGAAGTCAAAGTTGTTACTGAGGCCAAGCTACAAGAAGTTGCTAACTCAAATGTTTATCATGATAAAGCCTTCTTGGAGTTTCTGAAAGCCACAAGGGAACAGGTTGGTGACACTCAGTTCTATCTGAGGGAGTTGAAGGAGCAGATTGACTACATCACTGTCATCCCCAAGAAAGTCAATAATATATGGTTCAAGGAGATAGTGATGATATCCAAATCAAAGATATGGCATCTAACATACAAGACTCTACAAGCCCTAAAACACTCAGAGATAGATGCCATACTTGAGCTTATTGAGAAGAGAAATGAGAACAACAAAAGTCTGTTTGATGATTTGAGGAATGGCCAACCTTCAAGGCTGCCAGAAGTGATCAAGAAGCCATGGACAATCATCTATCAGTCTGGCACCAAAATTGAAGACATCAAGCAATTGGTCATTCCCAATGATCTTACTCCTCGAAATCACAGATTGGTCATTGCTATCATTGATCAACTACAGAAGAAGGTTGGAGCCAGAAATGTTGAAGAAGTTGAAGCACTGCACATTCTCATATCTTTTATAGCAATTGGTGAAACTCCAGAGAGGGCTCAACCTAGGAGAAATAAGGATGATGATTCTGAAGAGAAAAGTGATGGGAGAAGAAGACATCACAGGAGAGATAAGGGTGATGAAGATGAGAAGAAGAAGAAGGATGACAAGAATAAGAAAGATGGTGATGACCAAGGAAAAGTCTATGAGAGGAAGACTGGAAAACAGCAAGCCTTAGGCATTGCTAGCAGTAACCTCACCACAACACAAGACTCTAAGTCTAGGGTGAATACTGTTAGTAGTGACCTAGGAAAATCTACATCTATGGCTTCTGCAACTGTTTTGCCACCTCAAGAAGAGAAGAAGATTCAAGCCAAGAAACCATGTGTATGTTTCAGAAAGCAAACTGCTAATGGAACACTACTATGGTCTACCAACAAAGGTCAAAGATTTCAGCCAAGAAACCATGTAAAGAGGATCAAATTCAAACAAGCTGCAAGGAAACCAAGGCTATCCAAATCAAGGACTCTGACAATTTATCCAGGATTGAAACTCCAACCACTTGATGAAGACTTTGATATAGACCAACTGCAATTCCTAAGAGCTCAGAGAATCTATCATGTTGCAATTATTGATGACTGCCTAGAAGTCAAATATACTGATGGAAGAGAGGAGAAATTAAGACAAGGGCAGTGTCAAAGGTATGCCAAGTTGGATGACATAGAAAGGATGATTGCATTGTTGGATGCTAATGACAAAGTGGAAAGGGTTTGGAAACTAGAGCTAGCTGCTTTTGTAAAGATGAAAAGAGATCATGATGAAGAGATAAGGAAGGGATGCCTTGAGAGATGGATAGAAAGGGAGAAGAAATTGATAGACTGGAAGCTGAAGCAGAAAAGCTAAGGGCAAAAGGATTGTGTAGAGTTCAGTTCAATCCTTATTTGGTGAAGTATAGGAGAAGAAATGGGGAGCATGTCAATATAAGAATGGACCTACTCAATCACTATCCTGCCAACATTCTGAAGCCAGTACTTGAAGATTTCAAGAATTCTATTCTTCTTGAAGAGTTGGATCCCTTAGCTGAGATCATAAAGGCCATGGATGAGAGTGCAAGAAAGGAGAAAGAAAGAAAACAGAAAGCATATGATGATCTACAAGCCAAGGTAATGGAGATGGAATCAAATGAGAATGGCTAGTATTTCACCATACTGTAAGATTGTTTATCTTGTAATTTCATTCATGTGCTCAATCAATCTATATACCTGTACTTTTAAAGTTTTATCTTTATGTATGTTAGGCTTGTTATCAGACATGAAATTGTGACTAAGAGACTCACTCACAATTTGGGGGAGATTGTTAGTTACAGAGGCATGCCTGTATACATCTAATAACAAGCCTAATTATTTGTAATGTTTTGCATTACTTACATGACCTCTTAACTGAGGGAACCTCTAGTTGTAGAGTTTCTGTTTGTATTGTACTTGTAGTAGGCATCATATCCTAGTTGTGTAACTGTACTTATATAGTCTAGAATAATGCTTGAAAGAAGTTCCAAGGTTTATGCCTCAAGGAAAAAGATAAAGACTGTCAAATAATCACAGTTGGGATTTGAAGAAATGGAGAATTTGCCTAAGTACCAATTCGAGAAGTATATTTGTCTATTCGAGAAGTCCAGCACTCGAGAAGTCAGGGATTCGATATCTCAAGACAATATTCGATATCTCTGAATACACTGTTCGATATCTCATTCGATATCTCAGAGATTCGATATGTCTATGTACTCTATTCGAGAACTCAGGAAGTCAACAAGTCAAAGTAGTATTCGAGTTCTCAAGGAGTCAACAAGTCAAAGTTCCATTCGATATCTCAAGGACTCAGAAAGCTATTCGATATCTCAAGGATTCGATAAGTCAAGTGTTCTATTCGACAACTCAAGGAATCCTGAAGAAAAGAGCTATTCGAGAAGTGATTCGATATGTCAATATAACAGTGTTCGAGAACTCAGAGTTATCAATCAAGTCAATTCTAGTTCTCGAATCACCTACTTAGTCACTTCTCGAATACATTCTTGGAGACAAAATACTGAAGAAATTGTACAAGTCTGAAACCTGCAACAAGCCAATGCACTTTATGGACCACAATCTGTAACGTGCTCTGGAAAGCCTAGAAGGAAGCTTGGAGAGATATAGAAGAGACAAGGAGCTAAAGAAGTGGATCTAAACAGGCTTTGCAAAGTCAAATCTGTAACCGTTTGGACACTTACTCAAAAAGGATAGACAGACTAGAAAGTAATTTGTTTAGCTACCTTATTTGTAGTAAGTAGGTTGTATCCATGTTCTATAAGGATACAGCCTCACTTCCTTAGTAACAAGAACTTTGTGAGTCAAGTTTTTCATACACTGTAAGTTATATCTCTCTGAGAAAAACGAAGCTGAGAATACTATCATTTGTATTCACAGATTGTAGCAACCTTTATCTAATAATACATTAGATTAAAGTGATATTGTGTCTTGTGTTGTTCTTTATCCGCACCTTCACTTCTGCACACACAAGCACTTATTTGCTACATAGACTCCAGCCAAAGAAAAGTTCAAGAATCCATTCACCCCCCCTCTGTATTCTTTTACCGTATTCAATACTCAATAAATTTATCGAAAAGTTAAAATCGTCTATTAAATATTGTCAAAAAATTTGCAATGATTTTGAATAATGATTAGAAATGACGATAAAAATTATTTTATTTTTTTGTTTTACATTAAAATAATGGTATTTTTATATAAATCATTAATATTTTATAACAAAATAATAATTATAATAATGCTCTAATAAAATTGTTAAACTTTTATATTAAATATGAAATAAAGTGTATTTAATATATATTTAATAGGTATAATTAATTATTAATTAAATGCAAGAAAATTATTTTAATAAAAAATAAAAATGTGAAAATTCAAGAAAAATATTTTGAAGATTCTGAGTGCAAGTCTCTCCAGTTTCCTGCTATTATAATAACTTTTTATATAAAAGTACTGTAATAGATAAATTAGTTTCTATTATTCTTAAAAATTGATTGGTCTCTTATGAATTTTCTATTAAAAATTAATTTAAAAATAATTTACATGAATTATTAATTGGAAAAATATTTTCATTATATTTATCTAAAATTTTGATATTCTTAAAAACATCACAAACATATAAAAATAAAAATTACAATATGAACGTAATATTTACAATCAAAAGTTACAAATATTGAATACAACTTAATAAGGTTTTTTAAAACCGACACCCCTCTCATAATATACATGTTCAATAATAGCTTAAGAATTTATTTAATTTGAATATTAATTTACTTTGACACAATATAATGAAACAATTGGCATATAATTTTTTTATCAATTTAATCTTCCGATAAAATGGTTGAGTTTGTTCAATTTAATTAGTTTGGTCATAACTCATGTGTGTATGCGCATGATTTGTTTACAAATTTCAGATATTAAGTAAAGATCCATGTACTTCCATAATTTACTACGATTCCACAATCATTGATAATAAAGATTATTTGAGAAGTTGATTAATAATTTTTTTTAAAACCGACAGCCCTCTCATAATATATATATTCAATAATAGTATAAGAATTTGTTTAATTACAATAAAAAAATTTTCAACACAATACATCGAAACAATGGGTGTATAGCTTTTTTTTATCAATTCTATCTTCCGATAAATGACTGGATTTGTTTAATTGAAATCAATTTGATCATAACTCATGTATTATTTATTCATGTGCAAAATTGAAAATCTATCTATACTGGTTGTATACAATTCCAGATATTAAATAAATATCTTGTACTTCCATAATTTATTACGATTTTCACAATTATTGATAATTAAAATTGCTTGAGAAGTTAAGGTCCTGTACCCTATAATCATTCGAAAAGAAATTATAGTGATCTTGAATAGGGAATAAAAAATAACGCAATATAAACAATTGTTATTCGTCATTTCAACTAAAAATAAACATAACTATATATAATTAATATTTAATATTGAAAAAATAACTATAATGTTCAACTAAAGTTTGCTAATTTTTAAACAAATTAAATAGAGTAAATTTAATATATGTTTAATAGGTGTAATTAATGACTAATTAAAATGTCATTAATAGCTATTTAATGCAAGAAAAGAATTTTAATAAAAAAAATCAAAAAAACGAAAATTCAAGAAAAATACATTGAACTTTTCTGGTGCATTTCCGATCTCCAGACATTATAATATATATAGATAGATATAGATATAGATATAGATAATGCACAACACTTTCTTGTTTTCCAATAATATGTGTACTTATATGATATAGAAAAGAACGCTTAGTATAAAATAATTTTAACATGAGATGCATTTATATATGAACAAAAATATACTTACAAGACATAAGGCAAAAATATACTTACAAGACATAAGGCACAATATACGTAATAATATATAATCCCAAATTTAACATCAACATATTAATCATTTGGATTTCATACAGTATTACATAATTTTTATACCTTCATTGATTTTTGCACAGGAGTTAATGAAAGGTATTTCATTACATTAAACCATGTGTCTACGTAAGCATAACCTTGATAGTCTCCTAAAACACCATCGCCATGCTTTTTCGCTACAATGATTAATCGATAATATACAGCAGTATCAAGACCTTCTCTGTATGTGCCATTAACAACTTTTATATAATCTAAGTAATTGTAAGGTGTTTTCTCATGGAGCCTCCTGTTGTATGTCTTTACAACAAATTTTGCAATTTTTTGGACATGTGGGTCATTAACATTTTCAATGGGTTCTGGTTCCGATTGGACACAAAGAGAAAGAGCGAGAAGGGTGATTAAAATAGTGTACGATTTTGGAGCCATTTCTAATTGCATGATAGAAGGGTAGTGTTGGAGATTTTATAGGCAATTATTATCCATGAAAATCTTTTTAGGGGTCATATCAAAATTAATTACATTTGTTTAATTTTGCAGATACATTTCAAATATTTTGCTATATTTGTAGATTGTCATATTTTTAAAGATAATATACTCTTTGGAAATATTTGACATAATTATTAAAGATTTTTTAAGATTACGATATATATTCTTTCTAGTTTTGAATAAAATGGTTAACTAGCATGTGCATCACACATCAAGTGTATAGGCCTTGTTTCACGCGGTTTGGACTTGGGCTAGTAGTGTTTTGGGCTAGGTCCAATATGGTCTAGAATTAGTCTAGGTTAGTTGTAGCCTTCAATTTATTTGTGGATTCAGTTAAGAAAATATTTTATCCAAACATGACCCTAGTAGGATCGTCAATCTTCAAAATTTACTCCCAAGAGCCTATAGAAACTAGGTTTCAAATTTTTAATTTTCTAAAAAGTTACAGTTATATAAATTCTTTTATAGCTAATAGTCTTCTTTTGTTAGAGCATCTTCATGGTGTTAGTTAAAATGGTTATCTAAAATAATAAAAAATAGTGATTGACAAAATTTTACCGAATCTGTAAGATGTTGTGCTCTAATGGAATTGACTATATTAATAAATTTTATATGTACAGGTTTGTTACTTTTGTTACAGTTCTGCACGGGTGTTTAGGTGTTGTACAGTTTTTTTTTGTTAAGGGGCTCTTCCTTTGGAGATGCTATACACTCCGGTTCCAATGTAAATTAATGTAGAGGATTTCCAATTCCATGGTGTGTTAAATTTGTGTAGTATGTGGCTAATGAGAGTAGTACTAAGCAAATTGCTAGTATGATTTTCAAAGATAGATTGCTTACGCAAATTGCTAATATGCATAAGACTGACATGTAATTGAATGTCAAGGTCAGGTCAACCCTAGGTATTACAAACTTACCAAATATTTCCTACTAAACCATAGCACATAACACGTGAATGCAACTCGCACTACAAAGTTGAATTAGCATTACACTATCATGGAAGAGATTCAGTATTACAAAATCCGGAAAGTACAACGTATATTAGGGGCAGAACAACCCCGAGTAAGTTCAAACTAAACGGACGAAATAAAATGAAAATTCATGGATCGTGGTCATAAGCATTGAGCTTGCATTTCCTTTGCAGCACCATCCCGTAACAGCCTTGCTGTAGACTATACACGTCTTTTGCTGTTTTGCAGCAAACCAATGGCAGCATGAGCCTGAATCCTTTTGTTCTTGTGTTGCACCCTGGTACTCTTCATTTACTATTGGCTCCGTCGATTAAACTTCAATTCCATTGTTGTCTCATGTCTGCATAGCCAGAACCTTCCAGGTAGTCCGCTTGCATAGCTGCACTAAGATCGCCTTTTTTTTTTTTCCTTCCTCGAAACAGGACATGCCTGTGAAGTAGATAACCAAGAGCACTGCAAAAGCAGGCCGGACATTTCTTCACTACATAAAGCGTTCCAAGTAGCCCGTCATTTAGTTGAGTCCAAGCTGTGAGCAGCACCTTGGAGTTTAGGTGACAGGCATAGCAGCAAAAACACAATATTCTGCTTGTGCACCACAACCACCATATGCCTAGTCCTCAGAACAATAAACCACCCAGTGCAGAGATCAATAATTCACCGAAAGGCCTGGTATGGCTATATTTCTTTCCCCCAAAGATAAGCACCAACTAATGAGATAAATTTGACTTAGTTATGCACATTCTGTCTGTTAGAGTAATAATATTAAAGTGCCAATCTCTTTACAATGTTGGGGTACAAGCATATATATAATGCTCTAATTTGGGCCCTTAGTGGGCTCTATTAACTAGGTGGGTTATAGGCCCAACATTCAGTCCCCCCTAAGTATGAAAAGTATCTTTAGATCTTTTTGGTGATGCTCTATTCACAAGGCCCATTAGATAAGTAAATGAAAATAAAATAAAATAAAACAAAGGAAGTTTTGGTTGTATCCGTTGCACACGGTTTCGTGTGTGTATAGCCTTGCAGTGTTGTCTCTTCATTTCCCAATATCTTGAAACTGGCGCCTTGCATTTGAACAGGTAAAATCCCTTCCTCTTTCTCTTTCTCTTCTATAAATGTTCTTGTTTTATTTCTTTGCTCTCTTTTTCTTTATCTTCTTCTTCATTTGTCATTATCCGGTGCGTGAGGTACTTCTCTTTCCCTTTCTTTCTTCTTTCTTGTTCCTTTTCTTCTGTTTATCTGTTTGTCTTGTTCTTTTTCGTCGCTATGAAGGCTATTATTGCCTCATGCTCGTCTACTGAAAGTATAGATCCAACCGGTGATGCGAGTAGCCTTAAGGGTACGCCCCCTGACCAAATTAAACAGAGCCGTTATCGCCTTCGAAACTTAGTGTCTGAAAAAATAGAACCCTTCTCTCCTGGTTCTGTTAGCAAAACCCCCTTGGCTGTAGGGTCTGTTTCTCAGTCCCCCTCTATTGATAACATCGTTAGGCCTCATTCTGGGGCTTCATTCGAGTCGAACAAGTCTTTTAACAAGCCTAGTTATTACTGCGAACACCCCCTTGACCTTGATAGGATAGCCCAGTATATCTCCCTTCCTCGTGGTTACAACGCATTTGCTCCTAATGATAGTGACCGAATGTGGAGGCCACCTCGTTCCAATTGTCATGCTATCCCTGATTTGTACTTTGAGTATGGTCTTAGACTACCCTTGCATCCTTTTTTCCTTTTTATTCTTCAAGCCCTTGGTTGTGGTCTGAGTCAGTTGGTGCCTAACGCAGTGCTCCAGATTAATGGAGTTATCGCGAGGTGTTCTGAACAGGGTCAGTTTCCTAGTCTTGATCTGTTTTTTTCTATTTTCCGCTTTAAGAGCAATGGGGTTCAATTCTATCTTGATAAAAAAGAGGGTTGTAAAAAGTTGGTTGAGGCACCTGTGTCGAACTCTGGGTGGCATAAGATGTGGTCCTGGTACGAGGGCCCCGAGATGAGGGTTATTGAGCCATGGCAAGTTCACTCTCCGGGGCGACTGAAGTCTGTTAACCGCTTGGGGTCTATGACCTCTGCGGACTTGGAGAACTTTTTAGGACCTGTTGTGAGATACCAGCCTGAGGAATTTCTAGATACTCGATTTTTAAATGATCATTGTTGTAAGCCTTTCCTCTTTTTGTGCTCCTTACTTTCTTTTATGATACGGTTTTAACTGCTCTGCATTTTGTTTTGTAGTGTCTGGAATGAAGCTTTTTGAGGTGGTCGAGTTGTTTGCTAATATGCCGACTGATGATTTTCTAGCTCGTTTGGTAAAGAGTAAGGCTGCAGGAGCTTCCACTATTGTGCCTAATGTTGGTGTAGAGAGTGGTCCTGAGGTGGTTTCCCGAAGTCTTGTGCCTTGTACTACTGTGACTGGTGTTGGTGCTTCTGAGACCACAATTGCCAAGGATCGTGAGAAGAAGAGGCATCGAGATGGGCACTCATCCAAGAGCCATCCATCCAAAAAACTGAAGGAGCCGCTGAGTTGTCCGAGTTCCGGTAAGATGGATTTGTCTTCCGATGATGTTGTAGAGCTGTCTCCTCGGGATCATTCCAAGGTCGAGGTTTCTGGTATTACAGCTAGTGGAGGTCTTCGTGTCTGTAAGGGTTTAGTTGATAAGGTATCCTCTTTTCACTTTTGCCTCTAGACTTTTTGATATATGTTTTCCTTTACTGTCTCTTTTTTTACGTATCGTTTTCTCTTCTTGTAGCTGTCTCTGGAGTTGGAGAAGTTAATGAGCCTTGAAGAGGTTATTGAGGCTCCTGAAGTGAAAACTCTTCGTGAGGAAGTGAAGTACTTGAAGAAGACGAAGAGAGATCTGGAAAAATCCTCGGAAGATTTGGCTAATGAGAACAGGGCTTCTGTTGATAAGCTTTTTACTGCGTTGACTGAGAAGTCCGAGTTGATTACTGAGTGTGATGTCTTGGCCGAGCGGGTAAAGAATTTGAAAGTAGAAGTCCAGGAGTTGAATGAGGCATTGGCGAGTTCAAAGAAGGACCTTGTCACAGGGTAAGAGGCTTGGGTAGCTGAGAAGGCGGAGTTAGTTGGGAAGCTTGATGACCTGAGCGTCCAGTTGTCTAAGTGCCAGGCGGAGGCTTTGTCTTCTTTCGAAGAAGGATATGGAGAGAGTGTGGCCCGGCTCGCTCGGTTCGGTTTTGACGTAAAAGGCCATGGTTTCGACTCTTATCTTGCTGATTTGGAGAAGAAAAGTGGAGCTGGGAAGACGGATTCTTCTGAAGCAGTTCATGCACCTTGAAGGTTTTTCTTTCCACCTGGGGTATGCCCCTAAAGGTGTTATGTAATCTTTAAATTTCTAATTTATATTTCCTGAATTCTCTCTAAGTATTTGAACTCTTTGGTCTGATTTCATCTTTTGATCCTGTTGAAGTATCATATTATTAAATGGGTAGCTTGTACTTTTGGAGTAATTTACCTTTGTCTTTTATGCTTGAATATTTGGAGCTTGATTCTTTCTTCTTCTTTTTATCACACTTTGTCGTGATTTATTATCCATTGGTCATCTGAAAATTTGGAGTATTTTGGCGAAGATTTTTGAGCTTTGGTGAAATGATTTGTTGCAAACTCTCCTTAATATTTGGTGCGTCATGATGTAAATGGAGAAAAGCTTTTTGTTTGGTGGATTTTACCTTTTCGTCTTTCTCTCTCTTTTTTTGTGATAGTTTTGAGAATGTTCAACAAAACCTTGATCCTTTTGGAGTAATGAAAATATCGGCTTTTGCCACGATTTTGTTTATATTTTCTCTTCCAAGTGGAGAAATTCTACCATTTGGCGAACTTGTCTTTTCCATGTTTCCAAAATTGTTGTAAAATTTACCTTCTCTTTTTTGGCGATTCTGGAGGATTTTTATTTGACGTTTGAACATTTTCCTTGCTTTTTTATATAAGTTGAGAAAAAGCCTTTTCCTTTTCTTTTTAACATTTTTCTTCTTGGAGACCTTTACCTCTTTTTTTTTAAAATTCTGGAGCTGTTGACATTGATGACGTTTGAGGGCTTTGTGGAGTCGTTCAAAGTCATTCCAACTTGCCCTTTTGGCATAAAATTTACTTTTCTTCTTTGTTGTGGCGAGTTGTTACCTTTGATCGTTATTTGCTTACCATTCGAATGATCGTGGGCGAAGAATTTTTATGGAGATCATATTGAATGTGCATATGCGATTTATAAATCGAAAACTCAGAAAATGTAGCATGATGCTTAGTGACCATAAATATGACACTTGAGCCTTTTGGGCTGCCCCAAGAAATCTTAATTTAAACAATCCCAACTTAAATGTTACCTTAAAACATAATTCATGAACTAAGAATGTGACTTGATTGCAAAAGTACTTAATGGACTAAATAACTTAAATAACTTAAAGTGATCAATGTCTTGCCTTGAAGATCTCTAAGGATAGAACTTCTTGAGGTGAATGGCATTCCAGGCGTTTGGCACTGGGGTTCCGTCGAGGTGTACGAGCCTATAGGAGCCAGAACTGATGACCTTCGTGACCTTGTAAGGACCTTCCCAAGGTGGAGATAGCTTACTTTGTTTCGAAGGCATTGAAGCAGCTGCCTCTCTTAACACAAGGTCATTGACCTGGAAGCTTCTTGGCTTGACCTTTGAGTTGTAGAGCTCTGCTACCTTGTCTTGATATTTGGATACGTTGGCTTGCGTGGAGTTTCTGAGCTCTTCGAGGAGATCAACATTTAGCTTCAAGCCCTCTTCAGATGATTTGGGATCGAACTTTTCAATCCTTAGGGACTTAGAACTTATCTCGACCGGCAATACTGCCTCAGTTCCATATGCCATTCTAAATGGAGTTTCACCAGTAGAAATTTTCGGAGTGGTTCGGAGACTCCACAGTACATTTGGCAGCTCATCTACCCAATTTCTGTTGGCTTCAAGCAATCTCTTTTTTAGTCCTTGTAAAATTGCTTTGTTGGTGATTTCCACTTGACCATTCGCTTGAGGATACGCGACTGAAGCCTTTAGATGCTGAATTTGAAGCTCAGTCATTGCGTTGACCCATTTTTCGCCTGTGAACTGGGTTCCATTATCTGTAATGACCACTCTAGGAACTCCAAATCTAAAGACTATCTGCTCCATGAAGAAATGAATTGCTTCGATCTCTCTTATCCTTGCTAGTGGTCTAGCCTCTACCCATTTTGTAAAGTAATCGACTGCCACAATTATGTATTGACATTGTTTGGAACTTTTTGGCAGTGGTCCTACTAGGTCAATGCCCCACATGAAGAATGGGCACGGAGTTGTTGTTGGATTGAAAGGAACTGAGGGTCTGTGGTTCATGGACCCATACTTCTGACATGGTTCACATCGCCTTGTGAACTCCTCGCAGTCCTGGCGCATCGTGGGCCAGTAAATCCCATGTCTCATGATTTTTAATGTCATGTTCTTTCCAGCCAGATGGCCGCCACAAATTCCTGAGTGTACATCTGTCATAACTATTTTTGCCTCGTCTTGGTTAACACACTTGAGTAGTGGCTCGACTAGAGCTCTCCTGAAAAGCTTGTTGTCAATTAGACAATAGTGTTTTGCCTTTATAGCCATTTTTCTTGCTTCTTGTCTATCCAAATCCTCATGAGTTCCTTGAATAAATTTGATGATGGGAGTTCGCCAATCTTCTTGTGTGGAAATGCAAAGTACCTCTTTTCGAACTATTGAAGGTTCGTGAAGCTCTCTGAAGTATATAGGCTCTGAGGTATTTGAAGCTTCCGAGGTAGCCATTTTTGACAAGGCGTCTGCCCATATATTGTTGGACCTGTCAATGTTGTTGATGGTCCATGTTGTGAAGTTCTGCAACAATTCTAAGATAATTTTTCTATATGATGCCATTCTTTCATTAAGAGCTTTGAACTCCCCTAAAACTTGCTTCACTACAAGTTGAGAATCACAAAATATGTCTATGGCGGATACCTCCAGGTAGCGAGCTAGAATCAAGCCTGCTACAAGACCTTCATATTCTGATTCATTGTTGGTCGTAGGAAATTTGAACTTAATGACCTGTCGAATGGTGCAGCCCTCAGGGCTTGTAAGGATGACTCCTGCCCCTCCAGCCTGTGAGGTAGATGATCCGTCTGTGAACAAAGTCCAAATTTTGTCTTTTGATTCTGAGATTATTTCCCCTGGTTCAGAAGAGGTGAACGTGAATTCTGTGATGAAGTCTGCCAGGACCTGAGACCTCGTTGAAGTCCTTGGCTGGAATTCCAAGTGGAACTGACTTAGCTTCACAGTCCATGAAGCCAACCTTCCTGTCATGTCGGGCTTATGAAGTACCCGACGCAAAGGTTGATTTGTCATCACAATGATTGTTCTTCCTTGAAAGTATTGCCTTAGTTTTCTGCTGGCCATAATCAAAGCATATGTTAGTTTTTCTATGTTCGAGTATCGTGTCTCAGCATCTTTGAGTATATGGCTCGTGTAGTACACGGGCTTTTGTTCTGAATCCACCTCTTTAACCAATACGGCCGCCAAGGTTGAATCTGAAGCAGACAAGTACAGTTTTAAGGGTTCGCATTGAAGGGGCTTAGCCATAATTGGTGGAGATATCAAAAAATCTTTGATTCCTTGTAGACTTTCTTCGCATTCTCTTGTCCAACTAAATGTTTTGCTTTTTGAAGCTTCTTTGATTGCTTCATACATGGGGAGACATTTTTTTGAGGATTGAGGTATAAAACGTCTAAGGGCTGCAATGGACCCTGCGAGGGCTTGGAGCTCCTTGAGGCATTTTGGAGCTGGCATATTTTGAATGGCCTTTACTTGGTTTGGATCCGTTTCAATACCTCTTTGAGTGAGTAGAAATCCTAGAAAGCGACCTCCACTTAAACCAAAGGAACATTTTGCTGGGTTTAACCTCATGGAACTAGCCCTTATTCTGGAGAACGTCTCCCTGAGGTCCTTGACGTGTTCCGAAGCTGTTGGTGACATTGCTATAATGTCATCGACATATACCTGAATATTTCTTCCGATTTGAGAAGCAAAAATCTTGTCCATTGTTTATTGGAACGTTGCTCCAGCGTTTAAGAGACCGAAAGGAGTAACTTTGAACCCAAAGACGCCCTTATGTGTTATGAATGCCGTGTCATCTTGATCTTGTTCTGCCAACTTTATTTGGTTGTATCCCGAAAATGCATCCATAAAAGATAGTAGCTCATTTCCAGCAGTAGAGTCGATGAGTTGATCAATATTAGGCAGTGGATAAAAATCTTTGGGACATGCTTTATTGAGATCCGAGTAGTCTATGCACATCCTCCACTTGCCATTGCTTTTCTTGACCAAGACTGGATTAGCAATCCATTTTGGGAACTAAACGGGCTTAATGAAGTCCGCCTCAAGAAGTCTGTCAATCTCTTTTTCGATAGCCTCTTGCTTTTCTTTGGAGAATACGCGTCTTTTCTGTTTCACTACTTGTACTCCAGTTTTTATGTTAAGGTGGTGGAGAGCTATCTCAACTGGGATCCCAGGCATATCCTTGGGAGTCCAGGCGAAAATATCTGCAAATTCTCTTAACACCTGGATGAGAGCTTTACGAACTTCAGGAAGCAATTTTGTTCCAATTTTGACGACCTTCTCAGGATTGTTGAGGTACAGAGGAATTTCTTCAACTGGTTCGTGACTTGGAGGATTAGAGAGTTCGATTATGTCCCTTGGGTCCATTTCAACGACTTGGTTTACCGAGGTCGATGCACTAGCCGACCTTTTTGGGAGTGCTGAACTAATGTAACATTGTCGAGCTATTTTTTGGTCTCCACAGACCTCACCAACACCAAAATCTGTGGGGAACTTCATCTTTAGATGTGTTATGGAGACTATCCCCTTTAGGGCTGCAATGGTTGATCTTCCCAATATTGCGTTGTAACTTGAGACAGCGTTAACAATATGAAATTTAACCATTACCCATTTTTGGCAAGGTGGAGACCCAAATAGTACGGGCATGTCAATGACTCCAACTGTTTTAACTTCGTTGCCCGTGAAACCGTACAACGGTGCATCCTTTGAGCTATTGATCTTTCTATCACCCAAATCCATTCTTGAAAAGGCACCCTGGTAAAGAATATCAACCGAGCTGCCATCATCGATCATTATTTTCTTGACCACATTTGTCCCTATCTTGGTAGTAATCACCAGAGCATCTTGATGGTCTTCAATGATCCTATTTCCAAAGTCTTCATCTGAGAATGATATCACCAAGGAAGGGTTTCTTCTTGGTTTCTTGTTATCTACTCGAAACACCTCTCTGGCATAAGCTTTCTTTGCTCTGTTTGAAGAACCTCCCGAAGTGTTTCCTCCAGATATGGTGTCTATGACCCTGTCTGGTTCATTTCTTTGTTGCATTGCATTATCTCCTTTTTCAACAAAGTGGGATAGTTCACCTTTTTGAATTTTATCTTCAATCAAATTTTTTAACTGATAGCACCTCTCTGTATCATGCCCCGTATCCTCATGATAGTAGCAAAATTTGTTGCTTGGAGGCCTATTGGGGTTCATCGGCCTTGGAGGTACATATGATGGATCGGCTTTAAGAACTCCAAGTATTGCAGTCCTATCAGTGTTGAGCTTTGTGAAGTCCTTATCACCCCGTGGTCTTTGAGGCCACGGGCGTTGCTTAGGTGGAGATCTATGTGGTGTGGGTGACCTGTCTGACATGCGTGAGGTGTCGTCTCCTCTTTTTATGTGAGCTGGAGACCTCAATTGTGATCTTCGCGCTCCCCGAGCACCTCGATCACCACGATCATCTCGTCGATATTCCCACTGTGAGGTCTGTTCAATAAACTTGTTCATTCTTGATCTTGGAGATCTCGAGGATTGAATGCTGCCTACAGCTTCTTGGAGAGTTAGCCTTCTTTCAAATAGCTGTATAGCTGCTTGGAGTGACTGGGGTTCTTTTTCAAAATATTCCTCCAAAATTGCATTGTGTCTAGTTCTATCCACTCCTGCTGCCAAGTACGTCATTGCTAAATTTTCTATCAAATCCGGAACTTGGATCATCTCAGCTCTAAAACGATTTAAATATTCTCTCAGACTTTCGTTCGATCTTTGGCGAACGTTTACAAGGGAAGCCGTTAACTTTTTGCCTTTCTTGTTTGTAGAGAATCTTGACTTGAATTTTTCCTTCAAACTAGTCCATGATTTTATTGATCTTGCTGGTAGATTATTGAACCACATAAGAGCAGTGCCCTTCAAACACGTCGGAAAGAACTGACACTTCGCTACTTCATTGTGTCCAAAGAAGGACATTCTTCCGTCAAAAAGGTTGACGAAGTCATAGGGGTCCGTGGAGCCGTCAAACTGATCTATGGGTGGCACCTTAAGATCCCTGTTTATCTTAGCTTTTTCTATGCTTTTAACGAATGGACTCACCGAGGAGATCTCCGTCTCCCCTGTGTGGGATTTTATGAACTCCTTGAACCTTATTATGTCCTTTGCGGATAAACTAGTTTTGTTTGATTCTCCCCTATCACTATCTTCATCCTCGTCTTCCGAGTATTCTCTATCCTCATTTCTGGATTTACGTTTCCTTGACGAGAATGAATCAGAAGATACCTCCGTTTTAGAGTACTTACTCCCCATAGATGTTCTCCATGAAGATTCATAGTTCTCTGTTTGATATTCAGAGGAAATACGACCCCCGGACACCTCGTGGAGCTCTCTCTGTAACCTTATAATTTCTTTCTGCCTCCGAACCTTTTCCGCTAACATTTGCCTTTCTTCATCTAGCTGACGAAGCTCCTCGTCGAGGACAGCGTGTCCTGACTGCTCCTTGTAGCTTTCCTGGTTCTGTCGTTGTTTCTTCATCTTCTCCAAATGCAATCGAGCATCGCTCGTGGGCACATGCTTCCCCTGAGGCGTTAGAACCAACTGGCGAGAGTCGTGCTTTAATCTACGAGGTCCGTTCGACGGATCTGAAAGAGTAGGACCAGGAGGAGATGAGAACAACGCTTGTGGATCCATTGGAGCCTTAGATTTCGTAGTCCGCTTCACACTCGCCACATCTCGAGTATTTGGAGCTAGTTGATTGTCTACTTCGTCATTGTTCTCGGCCATTCTTCGTTATGAATCGAAGAATTAAAGTCGATTCAATGGTAATACAGCTCGATTTGTTGTTTTGGTGAGTTGTTTTTAATGTTTTTGAATTTCCGAAATTTTGTTTTTAGAGGATAATCAAACCTCCTTCTAGCGCCATTGTTAGAGTAATAATATTAAAGTGCCAATCCCTTTACAATGTTGGGGTACAAGCATATATATAATGCTCTAATTTGGGCCCTTAGTGGGCTCTATTAACTAGGTGGGTTATAGGCCCAACACTGTCAAATGCCCAAGTTTGACAAATCCATGTAGTCCCAAACAACCAAGACACAAGCCCCACAGCACGTACACAAATTTGGGCTATGTTTTCTTTCCCTGCTTGAAGATTATATTGTGTAGCTTTTTGGAATCATGGTAGTTTTGCAATTGGAGCTCCATCGCCATTATTTTCAACAGCTTAGTAGTGTGGAAAATTGTTTAATTTTGTGACATATAGCATTATATAATCAGAAGAATAAAACTAAAAATCAAGCATAACGGTGTCATTGTTTGTTTGGCGCGCAGAATGCTATGTTGTGTTTGGTTGGGATGAATGGAATGGAAAGGAATGAAATGAAATTTGAACTATGAAATAGGCTCATGCCTGAAATATTCATTCATTCATCCATTCCATTCTTAATCATTTGAACTAGAACTCAAACTCACCTATTTAAGAAGGAATGCTCCATTCTCCCCAACATTCAATTTTTTCACATTTCTCATCATAGAAATTTTGTACCTATTCATTTTTTTTTCTAAATCTTTCCTCTACTTCCATTTTTTTCTTTTCATTTCATTGATTCCATTCCATTCCATTCTCCCCAACCAAACACAACATAAAAAAATACAAGCATAGAATCAACACAACTATCACAGCATGAAGGATAATCAAGTAATAATCCTTGATAAAAGCACTACACTCTTATTGGACTGACAGAGTGACAGTCGATTTGCTAGTCTTCTTTAGTTACAGTCCAGTTGCAATGTAAAGTTTTAATTCTAGCTCTTTCGGCTGGATCCGGTTTCTTAATGCATGTAAAGGATTTCTGGTTCGGTTAAATATTAGATTTGTTTGGTGTGGCTTATGACTTGATAATGATAGAGATACAAACATGCGTAAAAAGTCTATCTGTAGAGTATCGGAGCAAAAGACTGACATCTAAATTAATTGTTAAAGTCATCTCAACCAGAAATTAAATCTCAAACATAAAGGATTATCTCCCTTAAAAACATTATAACGTAATCCTAACTTCTTAGTTCACAGTCAAATTCAAATACGAAAGGACTAAACACATTGTACTGGCCATTGCTCCAAGTGATCCAACCAAACACATCACTCTTGTTTTTCTGTAATGAACTTAGCAGATGATAACTAATACTTTTGGGAATATTTGGAGATATTTGTTTGCAACCACTTCAAGTATCCTAATATTTGATGATGGTGACCACTTCAAGTTATAATTGAAATACTTTTAGTTATGATGGTAACCACTTTCAAGTATCCTAATTTGGATTTATATTATATTAGTAAGGTCGGGATTAAAATTACAACCTCAGGACTATAATTCTTGAAAACATTTCATATTCCTAACTTCTTAGTTGACAGTCAATACAAAAGGACTACGCACTTGGTACTGGCCATTGCTCCAAGTGATCCAACCAAACACATCACTCTTATATGGATAGAATGTTGAGAATTTCACCTCAAAGCTTTGCTTTTTAATCTCCTTGGTGAAATACAACTTTTCTGGTATCACTTTCACGTCCAGATATGCAGGAGGATCAACTGTCACTGTGTAAACGGTCTCCTCTTCATCACCCACATTTGTAACAGTCCTAGTAACCTTTTTGTCAGTGTAACGCTTGAACTTTGCAACGGCTATTGATGGATAATTCATATTGGAGATCAAATCTGCATTTGCATCCTTTGGACAAGAAAATCCGTCTGGAATTTCCTTTGCAATAAGCCTAATTGTTGACAGATTATATCCGTAATTACAAAGAAAAAGATAGTAATCAATGGTAGCAGTCTCGTAAACTAGCCCTGGATTTGTTACTTGTGCTATGTTAACTTCCCCTGCCCCAAAATCGTATGGTGTAGCTTTCTCAAGTCCTGGTAGTTTTGTAATTGGAGCTCCAGTGCGATTTTTTTGAACAGCTGTATCAATCGTAAAACTGTTAGAATCTGTAACATGTAGCATTAATTTAATCAGAACCAAATTAAATGATTCTGCAGAATACTAGATGAACTAGTTGTTGACCTGTAGTCATAATGGCAGATCTGATAGCTGAATGATCCCAAGTGGGATGTCGTGACTTGATTAAGGCAGCTACTCCAGATATGTGTGGGCATGACATTGACGTTCCAGATGCCAAAATGTATTCTGGTAAATCTTTTCCAGGGAGTGCATGGCCAGACTGTTTTTTACTCCATGCTGCAATTATATTCACTCCTGGTGCAGTTATATCTGGCTGTAAAAGGTACAAATTAACATGTTCAAGATGTAATGCCTATACACACAAAATGTATCTCTGTTTTACATGTACAAGATGTACATATATTTGCAAAGAAGACATATGATGTGCTTGCCTTGAGAATATTATGAGTTAGAGGTGATGGGCCTCTGGACGAGAAACTGGCGATGACAGGTGCTGGTGTGTAATGTAGAGCTGTTTCTGACTTTAAAATCGTAGCAGTTGGATTCCTATAAAATTAGTTTTGATTATTAGGTTTCTAGTTGCTACAAGATACGAACTACTTGTGCAGTCAACAGAATTCTTTACCTATCTGATTTTACATAAGAGAGAATTGCATCCCCATCCTTGAGACTAACAGCAGTAAACGGATGAGTAAGATCCGGAAACTCTGTACTGGGTTCGATATTTAAGTCATCGTCTACCAAAATCAGACCAACACCACCATTATCGATTATCCACATTGCCTTGTCGAATTTGTCTTTGTCCGAGTTAAAGCATAGAAGAATTTTCCCTTTAATCTTTCTTACATCTAATGAACCTGATTTACAGTTTCTGGAGACAGCACAAGTGTTTAGTAACAAAAATCTGAGTAAACGTCCATGTTTCCTTGGTGTTCCTAAGCATGTATATGAGGTTGAGAGAAGTAATTTACCTTGATGCACTGTCTTCAGATCCATTTATCTTGGCTAAGACACCATCTATTAGTGGATATCTTGGAGATTTGCTTAAACTAGAAAACTGAATGCCTCCACCCTGAAATATAAGATTCATGATTTGATTTTATCATTATGAAATAAATTATAATCTTCATCATCAGGTAAAATGTGATAATTACATACTTATAAGCATGCATTATAATAATATACCGTAAATCTTACAAAGGAGAATGATCTCACCTTGATAACTTGATTATTGCCCAGCACAACATTGGCAAAGAATTGCCTGTCAATGTTAGAAGCCCCCACAGTTGTTAGCCAAGGTGTAAAATTTACGAGACTCGAACTTGTAGGCCCATAGTTTCCAGCAGAACATACAACCATGATTCCATGTTCAACAGCATGAAATCCACCAATGGCCACCGGATCAGTCCATATATCAGTATATCTATCACCAATTGATAGGGACATTATATCCACCCCATCATGTATTGCTGCATCCACTGCAGCTAGCATCGCTGATTCAGAGCAGCCCATAATGCTATTGTAACAAGCTTTGTACACTGCAATTCTGGAAGTTGGCGAACCACCAATAGCTGTTCCAGCAGCTAAGCCATAATACGAAACTCCAGCAACAGATGCTCCAGCTGCCGTTGATGCGGTGTGGCTTCCATGACCAAAAAAGTCTCTACACGTTTGGTTGTCTTTGTCAAAGTATCTTGCTCCAATTAATTTCCTAAAATAAAAAAATTTGTAAAATAGAGTATATTTTAGGCTAAGCACACATACTACTATTCGGAAAACATTAAACAGATACAAGAAGGAACATCAAGTTACAGATATTTATTGAATAATGTTCAACTCGATACATTTTACAAAATGGAATTTAAGAAAAAAGAACTGCATAAAGTCTAATTGCGAGCTAATCCGATACAGGTCAATGTTTTATTACTGACTTACAATCAATTAACATTTTTCTAATACTGGGCATACACCTAAAAAGCTTTATACTCATATAGCATAGTGTTTCAAAATTACTATTAAAATTACGTAAACAACTTGTATTTTCCATTAGCCTAAACAACTAGTGAATATTGACATTTTAGCAGACAGTAAAATATGGTGTAGTAAAGAATCTTATGTAATGTTAAACCATGGTCAATAGTACAATTTGGGCCTAAAACTAGCATATAGCATAGTATTTCAGAATCCATACGCATACCTGTTGCAACTGGAAGCAGAGAAATCCTCTGTTGCTTCACAAGTTCCTTTCCATCGTTTTGGAACTGGACCCATACCTTCATCATGGAAGCTCTTAGATTCTGGCCAAACACCTACAAAATCACAGAAAAACAGTTCTAATAATAAATACAGTTTTAAGGTTTACGAATAATTAGACATAACAATATATGAGTGAAGATCTGTAAGTACCCGAATCTATTATGCCAATGATAATGTCAGCTCCATTGGCAGTGGAACTCCACTGGGATGCTGCCGAGGTAGAATTAGCAAGGTGCTCCTGATGCTTGAGAAATGACCATGACCTTGTGGTATGGAGTTTAAGCCTTCTATCCGGAAAGACTGATACGACGCCTGGTGCTTGAGCTGCTAGGTTGGCTTCCTCCTCAGACATATGGACAGAAAATCCTGTGAAGCCATGCTTGAACACGTGAACAACATCATTTTTGCTCCTCATATATTCCAGCAGCTTGGCCTGATCATCTCTCAAATTTCCAGGATTTGCTGTGCCTTTTCCTCCCATGTAAACTATATAAAGTTGTCCACCATTTGTGTTTCTCCCAAAAAGGTTCCAGGATACTAGGATGAGAAACATGATACTTTTTCTCATCCTTTGGCTCTGGCGGACCGTCCCTGGAAATTTTGCTAGACAGTAGGTTTATATATATATGATGTGTAGAGCGCTGAGCAGATACACTAGTTTTGCAATATTTGGTCTTCTGTTATGGTGTGGATGAACTTATAATAGTTAGATGTATTATTTACACAGCTTGGGATGCTCCTCTGCATATATTTTCTATATATAGTGATATAACAATTCACATTTATTCATGATTACCTTAATTTGACAATTATGAACAAGTTGTATTTTATAAATTTCGGAATCTGAAAATGACATATAACAATACATTAAACATAACTTTTTAGAGCAAACTTCTCATATATTTTATTTTAAATTTTATATTTGTGTTACAAAAATATTCAGAGAAGAAAGCTGTTCAAGAGAATCCATGAAAAAAGGTAAAGAAAATTTTTTAAACACATATTCTCTCTCTCCCAAACCCTATCCTCCATCAAAAATTTTTGAGGGAACTTCCATCGGTTTTTCATCAGTGGATGCCCCAATCCCTTTATAATTCATTTATTCGTCGTTTTCTTGTTAAAAATCCAATTTTCTTTTCAATAAGTTCCCAATTTATTTGGATTTTGTTAGAGCAACTCCAATACATCACTAAATCACTATAATAGTGATGTATATAGTGTCAAACTCACTCCAATGCAACACTAAAATGGTGACCCAAGATCACCAAATGAGTTTTGGGTCACCAAATTTGGTGACAAAAGTACATTTGGTGATCCTTGGTCACCAAATTTGGTGATTTTCAAAATTCCAACAATACCTCCTATATTTGTTAACAAAACAACTTTTTTCCATCTATGTCCTACTATTTGTTCTTGTAATTTTTTTCCAACTTTTTTGTTCACATAATTTTTAACTTTAAATTCTTATTAATTGAAATTTCTTTTCTTCTTAGCTCTTGTTAATTTTTTATCTATGTCCTACTATTTGTTCCTAACTCTTACTAATTCTAAAAATGTCGTAATTTAAAATTACAATTTTCAACAAAATTTGGATATTGATTTGTTATAAATAAATTTTATATTAATAAATTTAATATTATGCGACATTACATTACAATTTAAAATATAATAAATATTAATAATGTAAATTGAACAAAGTTAGAATATTCTATTTTATTGGTGAAAGATTCCTTTTAGTGTCAAGTATAGTGATCATAGGTTGGAGTGTATTTTGTGAATGATGTAATTTTGTCACCAAAATAGTGTCCGTAGGACACTATTTTAGTGTCTTGGGTTGGAGATGGTCTTAGTCTCTTTTCGTGAGAGTTTGATTTTGTTTGGGTTTTTTCCATGACCGAGATTATAGATCAGCATGATTTTTATGGATTTGATTCAGGGATGAATGTCATTAATGGAATCGCATTCATGGTCGATAGCTCAAACGATAGCTCCTTCGGAGCATGATGAAGTGGGTACAAGTAATTCAACGAGTATTCATGAAGCGGGTACTTGTATTTGTATTGATAGGTACCCGCTCCCAGCGGGGACCCGCTGCCACCGTCACCTTAACAGTACTTGCAATTTACACACATGTCATTATATGTTATCTTTACTAAAATTACTCAACTTGACAACAAATATCTTTACAAAAATACTTGTGCAAAATATCTTGGTATCTTGCTCACTAAGGTAGGGAACCATAAAGGTAGTCAAGGGAACACAAGGACATTCAACTGTAGCAAAAGCGGCTGTGGCAGGATCGAGGTATGTGTAGAAGGGACACTAATCACTGTTCCAATGGTGGTTCACTGTAGCTCTAACGGCGCAACAAGTGGGCAGCCAAGTGGATAAAACAGTGATTGGGAGTCCTAGCCTATAAATACCCTCATTCTACACATAAGGAAGATAGACAATTTTTAGCAGTAAAAACTTATCACTCATTCTCTCCTTTCACACAGATACATTCTTACTCGTTCGATTATTATTATTTCGATTACTGATTCTCACACCGGAGGTGCTTGACGGCCACCACCCCCGGGCAAGCATTGTTTTGCAGATACCCAAACTCAGAAGAAGTATCCTCAGAACAGTGCTCAGAACAGTGATCGAAAGTCTCTAATCGACCGTGAGGATTATCATTTGGCGCTAGAAGGAGGGGCATATTTTCTTAAAGAAAAACCCACCACCTGCTCTACAAACACAGTAGTTACTCAAAACACTAAAAACAAGATACAAAATCAAAACACCATTAACACACTAAATGGCCGCCATAACACCCCACACAGACGAGCAAACGCTAATAGAAAATGAAGGAAACACCACAGGTATCCCTCCGCAGAACCCACCAACAAACCCAGTAAATCGCTTGCAAATAAACCCGCCTCGGGGGAATGATCAAGAACAAATTCTTAGCCTAAACCTCACAGGTTGCAACCAACAACAAATTGACTTGATCATGCAAATAGCCTCGGTCTTTCCCCTGACTGGCCAAGAGCCACCAGCGAAACAAGCAAGTTCCCATATAAACCCGCAAAACGACCGCGATGAGGTGGACAACCATCCCCAAAAGGTAAACTCTGCTTTCTCCCGCCTAGGCTCATCACAAAATACAAATCATGAAAGGCACAACAAGAATCACCACCCACCCGAAATGTGGGAACAAAACAGAAAACACAAAGATCTAAGAAAAGTGATTACTGACAAGAAAGCAGACTACGACAAGGTGGTAGCTAAATATGAAAGACACAAACACAGAGAACGGTCCCCTGTCCGCTTAAGGGAAACCGAAAGTACACAACCAACAAACGCCGAGATGATGCCAACCATCATGGAACTTAAGAAAAAGATAGAGGGTAATAGCGAGCAAGATCTGAGCGGTACACCATTCACGGTGAGGCTAGAGGCCGAACCCCGACAAAAAGACATTAAACATCACAGCTTCAATTCTTTCGACGGGCTGGGAGACCTGGAAGAACATCTTAGTCACTTCGATCAATTGGCTCTTCATTATGAGTACAATGATTTGACACGATGTCGTTTCTTCGCCGCGACTCTCCGCGGGAACGCCCAAAGATGGTTCTGTAGAATGTCTGCCAGGTCCATAGATACTTGGCTAGAATTCAGAAAATTATTCCTAAACAAGTTCAAAGTAAACAACCAACACGAGGTTCATACCATCTTCCTCGAAACCGTTGCACAACGTAACGGATAAACTTTGCAAAACTACATTGACCGCTTCAAGGAAGTCATCAACAAGGTTGTTTGTGTTAACGAAACAGAGGCGTTGGTCCATTTGAGAAGAGGCCTTAACCCATACGAATGCGAAAAATACGTATGCCGTCTCATAGAGACAAAACCCACCACTTTAGCAAAGGCATATGACTTGGCATCCCAAGCCATTAACGAAGCCGAGTCTCTAAGCGTACTGAAACAATCCAGAGCTCCGCCCGCCTCAACACCATATTTTCAAAGGGAAAGGTTCACATTTTACCAAAGGCAAGCACCTGTTTTACATCAAGTGCAAACCACTCATGGGCCGCCACCCTTTGCCCAAGGAACTCAATTAAAAACTCCGGTCAGGGACCGCCTAGGGCCAGTGAACCCGCAAAGACAGGACAGACGTCCTGAATCGGAATGGACCAAATTCACACTCCCAAGAGCGACCATTCTGAGAGAAATCAAGGGAAAACTCTTCTACTTACACACGTGCATTTCACAGACAACTGCTTATCCCTCAAGTATTTCCTAGAAAAGCAAGTAAAGGATGACAACTTATCTCAATACTTGCCTCGACAAATACTTGGCCCCTCCACCTCTCAAACACACAACAAAAACATCGTACATACCATTTTTGGCGGACAGGTCTCGCCGCCTAGAGATGAACAATCCGTCTATACAATATCTGAGGGTCCGCCAAGCATCATTACATTTATAGACGCAGATTATGAGGGCATCAACCCAAACCACACTGAAGCACTAGTAGTATCTTTGGATGTAGCCCATAACGAAGTCAAAAGGATCCTTGTTGACAACGGGTCCTCCGTTGATATATGTTTCAAACACACCTAGGACAGGATGAAGCTAACCAATGAGACATTAGAAGCATGTCCCGACGAGACACCTCTTTACGGTTTCGGCCACAACGCCGTCCCAATAGCGGGCATAGCAAGGCTCCCTGTTTATTTTGGGGAATCTCCCAGACAAGTATGCAGAATTATCAAGTTTTATGTCATCAACACTGCATCCTCTTACAACATGATCTTGGGAAGGCCCACACTAAACATGCTGAAAGTGGTTACTTCCATCCCTCACCTCAAAATCAAAGGGGATTCAGAAACATCCAAAAGATGCTATGGCAATGCACTTACTTTGGGCAAAACTGAGCCTAGCAACATCAATAGAGAAAGGGCAAAGAAAAGAAAGCAAGCGAAAAGGCAAAGGCACGTTGAAAATCAACGTACAAATAACAAGAAAAGAAAAGAAGTACAGTTCATAGACAGTCACGACCCGCTGACAGAAGACCCACCTCGCATAGATGCAAATCTCCTGAAATGTCTCAAAAGGGAAGAGAAACCGCCAATAAGCCCTGCGGTACAAACAGAAAAGATTGAAGTTATACCCGGAGATGTAACTAAAAGCGTGAGTGTAGGAGAAGGTTTGGATTCAATCTTTAAAGATGGACTTACAGATCTTTTGAGAAAATACGCAGACATTTTCGCATGGAGCCCAAAAGATATGCCGGGCATAGATGAATCCGTGGCAATCCACAAGTTAAATGTGGACCCAGACAAAGCACTAAAAATTCAGAAAAGAAGGAATTTTGCCCTGGAGCGACAACAGGCAATTGACATTGAGATTGACAAACTGCTGGATGCAGACTTAATTTGCGAAGTAACTTACCCTAAATGGGTTGCAAATGTAGTACTGGTGAAAAAAGCTAACGGGAAATGGAGAATATGTGTTAATTACACGGACTTAAACGCAGCATGCCCCAAAGATCCATATCCACTTCCCTCAATAGACCAACTCATAGATGCAACAGCGGGTCATTTGATGTTAATCTTCATGGATGCTTACTCAGGCTATAACCAAATCAAAATGACCCCGGAAGACAGAGAAAAAATAGCCTTCATTACACACAGGGGAGTGTATTATTATAAAGTCATGCCATTCGGACTAATCAACGCTGGTGCTACCTTCCAAAAAACCATGAATAAAATCTTTGCCGGTCAGTTAGGCCGAAACATGGAAGTATACGTGGATGATCTCATAGTAAAGTCGCTCTTAACGGCTTCACACTTGCAAGACTTGGAAGAATGTTTCTCCACACTCAGAAAACACAGCATGAAGCTCAATCCGGACAAATGTGCATTTATCCTAGATGCAGGCAAGTTCCTTGGCTTCCTGGTATCTCACAGAAGCATCGAGGCCAATCCTGAAAAGATAAAGGCTATAATTGACATGCAACCGCCCAAGACATTGAAGGAAATACAAAAACTAATGGGAAGACTAGCTGCTCTAAGAAGATTCATAGCAAATCTAGCAGACAGATGCCTTCCGTTCTTTGACACATTAAAAGGAGCAACAAAAACCAATGCAATATCTTGGACGGCCGAATGCCAAAAGGCTTTCGAAGACCTCAAAACATATCTCTCTTCTGCTCCATTGCTTGCCGACGCAGCTCCTTCAGAACCGCTGTCACTTTACTTGTCCGCCACAGATAAAGCTGTAGGGGCGGTACTCATAAAAGAAGAAAATGGCAAGCAAAAACCAGTCTATTATGTCAGCCAAGTGCTCATCTTCTTTCTTTCCAGAGACTACAGGCTCCAGTATACCACTTTCAGGTTTTCTACTAGACTCTGATGTCTTCAGTAATACTTCATTAGACACCATAGTTAGTATATCACCGTCTTTAAGTGTTGTTTGCTAAGACTCACCCTCAAGGTGGATAGACTCTGACTGAATAATATTTGTTTGATCTTCAAGAAAATCAGTCAAAGTGATTCCTCCCATATCATAGGGTTTCTCACTTGCAATTTCAGTCATCACAGAAGACCTTTCAACATCAGCTATCACAGCTCCTGAATCATCCAACCTCTGACTAGATGATTCTTGTGTTGCAGTGACTGTGATCTGATCTGTCCTACTATCCACCGCTGGTGCAATAGTATCTTCTGTTGACTACATTCCTCTATCTACTTCCTCCAGTTGTTCACCTTGGGCTGAAGCATCTTCAATAATGACATCCTTGTCAAATAAATATGCATGAAGTGATTGAAGTGCAACATGCTTCGAGAGTCCAAATTTCTTGACTAATTGCCTTCTGACAGATACATAGAAATACATCTTCATTAAGTCAAGTCTTTGATGTAGAAGTCCATATTCATCTGGAAATAAGAGTTTTGGTACTCTTTCAAACAGAAACTCTAGAACAGGCCTTGACAACTTCACTTTGAGAGAAATTAGTCCCATAGCCAGTCTGTATGATAATGTAGTTTCCCATGAAGAATCAATATCCAGATCTCTATGGTCATTTGCTGACTTGATTGTAGCTTCATTTGTAGAGACCTGCATGATATTAGTTGGACTAGACTCTATGTGTGTAGGTGACAATTGAATCTTTCTCCTTGTTCTCCTGGTATAGTGAGCAAAAGATTTATCCTGAGAAGTCTCAAGAGGTGTAGACACAGAATTGATCTTGGGATGAGACCCTTTTTCAATAGACACAGTCTTATGAGAGATAGTATCCAGTAACTGTTTTCCCTTTTTAAGTACTACAGTCTTTTGAGAAACTGCAGCCTGGCTGTGACTAGGTGCTTCATCTCTTTGTCCTAGCTTAGAAAGTCGAATTGCAGCCTTCGGCTCTTCTCTCTCAGCAAGAGATATATTATCATCATCTTCACTAGAACTACTACTACTTGACACAATAAATCTTCTCTTCCTTACAACTGATGTCTTTTGAGAAACACCTGAGGTTGGTTTCTTCGAAACAATAGGCTGTGAATTAAAACTTTGTTCTTGAATTGTTTTAGAGACTATAATGTTTTGGGCTACTTGGGTAGACACAGGCGGGTTCTCCTCCAAATGAGATTCCTGAGCCATTTCACCACAAAAGAAAGAAGAATTGTAGAGAGTAGGAAGATGAGTTTTAAGAATTACCTAAACATGATGTGGATAATGAATTGCAAGTATTTCATCTAGATTCTTTTCATTGTCCTTCTTTATAATGTCAGAGAAAATTCTCTTTTGCTGTACATAAGAAGAAACACAATGTTCTCTACCAAATCTAGTTTCAACATCAGGAATAAAATGGTTAATAAACATTTGCATAAATCTATGATAATAAACCATTTTCCTGTTTTGATCTCTTAACCCAAGTTTAATACACATCTGACTTAAGATAATGTGACCAATGTTAATTATTCTGTCATAAAGCAAACTGTAAGCAATATGTGAAGTAACAGAAGTAATTTGATCAAAAGAACTACATTTACTAGTAAAGCATTTAGCTAATTGATCAAAGAAGAAAGACCACTCTTTCCTAAGATAAGATCTTCTTAACTGGCTCATGTTATCTAAAGGTCCATTATAACCTAATGCAGATAACATAGTTCTTACATCATCATCAGATGGTACATTCTCATAATTCAAACTAACATGTAAGTAAAGTACTGAATTAACAACAGATTCAGTAATATCAAAAGAATCTTGTCCTAAGTGTAGAACAATCTTACCTGATTGACTCTGAGTAGAATCAATTACCTCAGCATTCTCCCAAGCTTGTGTAACAGCTGCTTGATTAATCTTTGGAGATGCTGCCAATGCATAACTTAATGGTCCATACTGTTAGTTACAGAGGCATGCCTGTATACATCTAATAACAAGCCTAATTGTTTGTAATGCTTTGCATTACTTACATGACCTCTTAACTGAGGGAACCTCTAGTTGTAGAGTTTCTGTTTGTATTGTACTTGTAATAGGCATCAAATCCTAGTTGTGTAACTGTACAAATAGAGTCTAGAATAATGCTTGAAAGAAGTTCCATGGTTCATGCCTCAAGCAAGGAGTTAAAGACTGCCAAATAATCAAAGTTGGGATTTGAAGAAATGAAGAATTTGCCTAAGTACCAATTCGAGAAGTATATTTGTCTATTCGAGAAGTCCAGCATTCGAGAAGTCAGAGATTCGATATCTCAAGACACTATTCGATATCTCTGAATACACTGTTCGATATCTCATTCGATATCTCAGGGATTCGATATGTCTACTACTCTATTCGAGAACTCAAGAAGTCAACAAGTCAAGATGGTATTCGAGTTCTCAAAGAGTCAACAAGTCAAAGTTCCATTCGATATCTCAAAGACTCAGAAAGCTATTCGACAACTCGAGGATTCGATAAGTCAAATGCTCTATTCGACAACTCAAGGAATCCTGATGGAAAAGAGCTATTCGAGAAGTGGTTCGATATGTCACTATAACAGTATTCGAGAACTCAGAGTTATCGATCAAGTCAATTCTAGTTCTCGAATCACTTACTTAGTCACTTCTCGAATACATTCTTGGAGACAAAATACTGAAGAAATTGTACAAGTCAGAAACCTGCAACAAGCCAATGCACTTTATGGACCACAACCTGTAACGTGCTCTGGAAAGCCTACAAGGAAGCTTGGAGAGATATAGAAGAGACAAGGAGCTAAAGAAGTGGATCTAAACAGGCTTTGCAAAGTCAAATCTGTAACCGTTTGGACACTTACTCAAAAAGGATAGACAGACTAGAAAGTAATGTGTTTTAGCTACCTTATTTGTAGTAAGCAGGCTGTATCCATGTTCTATAAGGACACAGCCTCACTTCATAACTTAGTAACTTTGTGAGTCAAGTTTTATATACACTGTAAGCTATATCTCTCTGAGAAAAACGAAGCTGAGAATACTACCATTTGTATTCACAGATTGTAGCAACCTTTATCTAATATACATTAGATTAAAGTGATATTGTGTCTTGTGTTGTTTATTTATCCGCACCTTAATTTCTGCACACACAGGCACTTATCTGCTACACAGACTCAATCCAAGAAAAGTTCAAGAATCCATTCACCCCCCCTCTGTATTCTTTTACCGTGTTCAATACTCAACAAGTGGTATCAGAGAGGGCTGTTTATTCAAAAACAGAGAAACGATCATGAGTTCGAATTCACCAAAGACTACAGGAACGGTGAAGGTCCCTAAGTTTGATAAAGAAAACTTCAACCTCTGGAAGATAAAGATGATGTTGTTCATCAAAGCCTCTCATCCCTTGTATCCTGAGATTCTCAAGAATGGTCCTTTTGTTCCACAACAAGAGATACCAGAGAAGACTGTTGGAACCATAACAATCCCTAGAGCTTATGAGGCCAAGGATCCATCAAAGTGGACAGAGTCAGAAAGGGAGAAGGTTGCTCTTGACAGCCACCTCATGTTGCTCATCATTGATTCCATGGATATGTCAATGTTTGCAAACATTGCATCATGCACGTCTGCTAAAGAGATGTGGGATCACATTGAGGTGTTGTGTGAAGGGACTGATGAGGTTAAAGAAAACAGGAAACAGATACTGGTCACACAGTATGAAGCTTTCATGGCACAGCCCAAGGAAAGCATCACTGAGATGTTTGAAAGGTTTCACAAGCTAGTTACTGAATTGCAGATGAATGGAAAGGTTTACAGCACCAAGGAGTTAAATATGAAATTTCTGTTGTCTTCACCAAATCATCTGGAGCAAAGAGTCATTTCCCTAAGAGAGAGAGATTTGAACAAAGTCACCTATGATGTACTCTATGGAGTCCTAAAGACTCATGAACTTGAGTTGCTTCAGAAGAGGGCTATCCAAGCAAACCAAGGTAGGATGATAAACACATCATGTGCCTTGATTGTCAACAAATCCATCCTGGACCTAGAAGCATCTACAAGCCAACTAAGGATAGAGGAGGTGGCAGATGATGAAGAAACTGAAGCTGGGGTGAGTGAACCTGTTGAGGAAAAGGAGGAAGAAGAAGAGGAGTTTTACACTCTGGAAGAACTTGATGGGATGGAAAATACTTCATATGCTTTCATGGCCAGAAAATTTCCAAACATCAGATTTAAAAGAAATCAACCCTTCAAACCCAAAACTCAAAACCATTCAGCCAACAAGAACAAGGCACCTGTGAAACCAAACAGAAATAAGTTCAAAACCGGTTATGTGGATAGGTCATCTGTAAGGTGTTATAGATGCAATGACCTAGGGCATTTTGCCAGTGAATGCAAGAAGCCTAAAAAGAAGGATAGAGATTATCTTGAGCTAGAAGCTAAGTATGAGGCCCTTCTGAAAAAGCAGACACATGGTAAGGCCTACATAGCTGAAGGGAAGTGTTGGGATGATTCTGAGAGTGATGAAGAGGAACAAGAATTCTGCAATTATACCTTGATGGCCAACTCCAAGGATGACTCATCTTCATCTGATTCTCAGGTACCATCTCTCACTACTATAACCATGTCTGTTTCTGAATACAAATCCATGATTGAACAATTATCTGTTGAAATGTTTAATATTCATACTAGTATGACTGCTGCTAATGAGGAGATTGCTAAACTGTCTACTAGAAATGAAGTATTAACCAAAAAGAATGAGGAACTTGAGCTAACTGCTATGCAAGTAGAAAACCTTAAGAAAGAAGTTGAATATTTGGAGAACAAGGTTCTATGTGCTAGTCAAGTAGAGAAGGCTCTTAGGGATGAATTAGCTGAGAATGAATTCAAACTTAAAACTTTCAAGAAATCATCTGGTTTAGTGCAATCCTACTGTGAGAAAATTGAAGCTAAACCTAAAGCAGCTATTGGACTTGACTATGACTCTCTCAAACAAAGGAAAGGCTATGCTGTCATCGAAGAGGACACAGCTGTTCATGAGAAAGTGCCTCACATTTTGAGAAAAACTGAAAATCCAATTTTTAAGGAATCAACATTTGAAATTGATGAGGATGCCTTACTCATCAAGCAAATGTTGAATGATGAGGATGAGGCACAATCTAGTGAACAGCAAGCATCCTCTAAGGGTGAGAGTGCCAAGTCAAAGACCAAGAAGCCAGTAGTTGATAGGCCAAGACCTAAGAAGTTTGTTAAGTTTGTATCAGCTGGGAAGAGTGAATCAGAAAAGGAAGTGACTAAAAAGAAACAGAACAGAAATGGCAAGTTAGGGATTAACAAGGATAACAACTATGCTTATATGCCTAATGCCCCTAGGAAAACTTGTCAGAACTGTTTCAGTACCAACCATCTAACTCATGCATGCAAGAAACCTGTTGGTAGTGTGTCTAAACCTTTCTATGATTGTTCTGTGCCTCTAAGACATAGAGATGCACCCTTCTGTGATAAATTTGACTGTATGCCATGCAATATGAATGTTATGACTAGTTGTTTTAATTTAAGAAGACAGTTCATTGATGGTTGTATCAGTCACAATTCTCACACACACTACACAAGGTCAAAGTCTTCAAGTCTTCCTAAAGCTAGGAAGGTACCTTTGTCACCTAAGTCTGAAACCTCAGGTTCTAAGACTTCCAACAGTGACAAGAAGACTGACACTAAGAAAGTTAACAAGCATGTTGTTTATGATAAAACTGTCTCTAAGTCACATGGACCCAAACTTGTTTGGGTACCAAAGGAAAAGTAATACCTTTGTGTTTGCAGGGCAAAGAAAGTGAGAAGAAGGTCATGTGGATTTTGGACAGTGGATGCTCAAATCATATGACTGGTGATATGGCCCTGCTATCACAGTATGAGGAAAAGGCTGGCCCAATGGTTGCTTTTGGAGATGACAGCATGGGTAACACATTGGGATATGGCAAGCTGAAAGTTGGAAATGTCATCATTGAAGATGTAGCACTAGTCAAGGGGCTCAAGCATAATCTGTTAAGTGTTGGTCAGTTTACTGATAGAGGATTCAAAGTGAATTTTGACAAAGATGAATGTTTGATCACCCACAAGAAGACTGGTGATTTTGCTCTATCTGGAGTAAGGAAGGGAAGCCTGTTTGTAGCCAATATGGACTCTGCAAACAAGGACAAAATTTGTTGCTTTTACTCAAAAGCATCAAATGAAGATTGTTGGCTGTGGCACAAGAAACTATCACACCTGAACTTTAAGGCCATTAATTCTCTAGTCAAAAGAGAGTTAGTGAGAGGCATGCCCACACTTGAATTCTGCCAAGAAGGAGTGTGTGAGGCTTGTCAAAAAGGAAAAATGAAGAGATCAAGCCACAAGTCAAAGACAGTGACATCTGTAACCAAGCCACTACAACTTATCCATATGGATTTGTTTGGGCCTGTTAACATAATGTCACTTGGAAGAAAGAAGTATGCCCTGGTAATGGTTGATGATTTTTCAAGGTATACATGGGTAGAATTTCTGGCATCAAAAGATGAGGCTCCACAAGTAATCATTGAGCATATAAAGAAAGTTGACAAGGAAGCAAAGGCAAACGATGCAAGTGTGATTGCATTGAGGAGTGATAATGGAACAGAGTTCAGAAATGCCACACTTGAAGCATTCTGCAAAGAGAATGGCATTTCTCAGCAATTCTCAGCTCCAAGGACTCCACAACAAAATGGAGTTGTTGAGAGAAAGAATAGAACTCTAATTGAGGCTGCTAGAACAATGTTACTTGATGCAAAAATGCCCACATGTTTTTGGGCTGAGGCTGTGAGCACTGCATGCTATATTCAGAACAGAACCCTCATCAACAAAAACACTGGAAAGACTCCTTACAACTTGATGACTGGAAAGAAGCCTACACTGAAGTATATTCATACTTTTGGAAGCAAATGCTTTGTACTTAAGGACAATTCTGAATATGTTGGAAAGTTTGATGCAAAAGCATTTGAAGGAATTTTTCTTGGCTATTCTATGGAAAGAATTGCATACAAGGTTTATGTCATCAGTCAAAAGAAAGTTATGGAAAGCACAGATGTAACATTTGATGATAGCAAACTACCTGGACTAGAAGAAGCCAATGATGAAGACAAAGATCCATTGAAGTTTGATAATCTAGATGATTCTGATGAAGAGACTGAAACTGGAGTTGAAACTCAAGTTCAACAAACTCAAGTGAATAATGATACAAGAGAAGAATTTGTGCCAATCAATAGTGAAGAAACAAGCATCCAAGACACACCTGTGAGTAATGGCAACTTCACAGGGGGAGGAAATGAGGATGATCATGATGAGGATGATGAAGCAACATCAAGGATGAGAAATCAGGCTGAACACTCAAGGAAATGGGATAGATCACACACTGCAGAGCAAATCATTGGAGATCCTAATGCAGGAGTAAGGACTAGGAGAGCAACTCAAAATGAGTGCCTCTATGGATGTTTTCTATCACAAGTTGAGCCTAAGAAAATTGATGATGCATTGTTGGATCCAGATTGGATTATTGCCATGCAAGAGGAGCTGAATCAATTTGAAAGGAACAAAGTATGGGAACTTGTGCCTGCACCAAAGAATAGAACCATTGTTGGAACAAAATGGGTTCTGAAGAATAAGATGGATGAAGATGGTGTAATAATAAGAAACAAAGCAAGGCTGGTTGCAAAAGGATACTCTCAACAGGAAGGCATTGATTATGATGAGACATTTGCCCCTGTTGCTAGATTGGAAGCCATTAGAATATTCTTGGCATTTGCTGCTCATTCAAACTTTAAAGTTTATCAAATGGATGTCAAGAGTGCATTTCTAAATGGAGAGTTGGAAGAAGAGGTTTATGTGCAACAACCACCTGGCTTTGAGGATCCACATTTCCCAGAATTTGTCTACAGATTGCTTAAGGCACTGTATGGACTTAAGCAAGCTCCAAGAGCATGGTATGATACTCTATCACAATTTCTTCTTGAAAATCAATTCACTCGAGGCACATTGGACAAGACACTGTTTTACAAGAAGCATGGTGATGATATGATCCTAGTTCAAATCTATGTGGATGATATCATTTTTGGTTCTACAAATGAGAAACTGTGTGAGAAATTCTCTAAACTCATGCAGAGCAGATATGAGATGAGTATGATGGGAGAGTTGACATTCTTTCTAGGGTTGCAAGTCAGTCAAAGGAAGGATGGTATCTTTATCAGTCAAACCAAGTACATCAAGGATTTATTGAAGAAGTTTGACTTGGAAGATTGTTCACCTGCCAAGACACCCATGGCCACTGCCACTAAATTGGATGAAGATGCTAAAGGCAAGAGAGTAGATATCTCAGTCTACAGAGGCATGGTTGGTTCTCTACTCTACCTCACTGCAAGTAGGCCAGACATCATGTTTGCTACATGCTTGTGTGCAAGGTTTCAATCAAATCCAAAGGAATCACATTTGATTGCAATAAAAAGGATCTTTAGATATCTGAAGGGCACTCCTAACTTGGGATTATGGTACCCTAAGGACACAGGGTTCAATCTGGTTGGCTACTCTGATGCTGATTATGCTGGATGCAGAGTGGATAGGAAAAGCACCTCAGGAAGCTGCCAGTTTCTTGGACAAAGGTTAGTTTCTTGGTATAGCAAGAAGCAACAATCTGTGTCAACTTCTACAGCTGAGGCTGAATACATAGCTGCTGGAAGTTGCTGTGCTCAAGTGCTTTGGATTAGAAATCAACTTAGAGATTATGGACTTGTGTTGGAAAGAATTCCAATCATGTGTGACAACACAAGTGCAATCTCTATAGTTGCCAATCCTGTCAATCATTCTAGAACAAAGCACATTGACATCAGATATCATTTCATAAGAGAACATGCAACTAATGGAACCATTGAGTTGCATTATGTCTCTACAGATAAACAACTAGCTGATATATTCACTAAGCCATTAGATGAAGCCACCTTCACAAGGTTGGTAAGTGAGATTGGAATGCTGAATTCTTCAGATTCTGGCTAAGTGAATACATCATCTAGATTGTTGCAGCAGTAAACACTTACTTTATCTAAATCCTCAATATTTTTGAAGTAAGTGTTGGCTGAAATATGATTTATAAATATTTCAAATCTGTTGCATATGTTGAAAATCATATTTTTATTAACTCAAAATTTCTATGAAATTTTGAGAAAATCACTATTTGATTTGCTAGGATATTTTTCAATGAATATGTCTGGTAAATTTTTACAAGATAGTGAAAATCAAATTTTTATGAGTGATGGGTATAGTTCGATAAGTCAGACTTCTCGAATGATTCACTATTCGACATCTCTAATAAGTCTCATTAGAGTACTCTTGAGTTCTCGAATAGAGTCTTTCTGAGATATCGAATAGAGGAATTCTAGACTTCTCGAATATAGTAACTGAGTTCTCGAATGATTGAGTTCTCGAACACTATATTTGAGTTCTCGAATCATTTGAAAAGGCTGAATTCTCGCTGAATTTTAACCGATTTTGGATTTTTATCTAAAAATTTAATTCACTCATAAAAACACATTTTATTTAATTTAGAATTATTTCTAAGTTAGATAACTGCCAGCTGTGAGTTTCTATCTGCTTGAGTTATCGATTAAGCCATTCTTGACTTCTCGAATAGTTGTTTTCTACTTCTCGAATGCCTGACTTGTCGATACAAAACAGTCTGCTAAATCGACAATTCAAGTACTTCATACTTATACAATCTCACATCTATTCGATTCATTTCATTCGATTTCTCAAGCATCTACACTCTCTAAACCCCTGAAACCCTAGCTACGAAAAGCCAAATTTCTTCTTCAACCTTCAATTTCTTTTCTCTCTTCTACACAAATGGCAACAGTAAAGTTCAACACCAACTTCATCGCTCTCACTAGTGATGTTGAAGCACCCAATGCAAATTTCAAGTGCTTTGTGAAATGGATGGCTGAGTCATATATCAAGGATGCACTCTCTGCCAACCCAACTCTGTATCTCGATATTCTGGAACAATTCTGGAGTACTGCTATTGTGGAGGTTGTAGCCCTGGAAAACGCAATCACTTCCTATGTCATCTACTGCAAGGTTCAAGATAAGGAAATCACTATCACTACTGCAGACATGAACCAAGCACTAGGACTACAACAAGAGTCATTTGACAGAATGGCCACTAACACAGAGTTGGAGGAATTCTTTGAGTTCATAAACTACTCAGATGGGATTAACCTTGGAAAGCTAAACAGAAAGAATCTGAGAAAGGAGTGGAGCTATGTGTTTGCAACTCTTCTCCAAGTCTTCACTGCCAGGAAATCAAGCTTTGATCAAATCAGTGCACCTGTGCAGCAAATTGGATATGCTTTGGCCTGTGGAAAGAAGATAGATGTTGGCCAAATCATACTTCAAGAATTATATGGGAGACTTGGTAAGAACACAACCAAGAGAGGTACTGATATTTTCTTCCCTCGCTTTATTCAATCTGTACTTAATTATAAAAATGCTTCATTGATTGAATTGCCTGGGATTGATAAAAATAAAATAGGCTATCCTAAGTCCATGACCAAACTCATTTTTGGTAACTTGGAAACTAGGAATGATGTGGATGTAAGACTGAACATAACTCCCCATATGGAGAGTTTGTTTAGGACTTACCCCCACAACATGCCAACATTTGATGCAAAATCTAAGTTAGCACAGCCCAAGCAAGTAGAACAAAATGCTAACCCAGGGCCTGCTAACCAACCCTCTCAACCAAACACTCTACCTCTTACTGAGCCAACTGCATCATCCTCTCAAAAGGGTGATGTTAGTAAAAAGAAGAGAAAGGAAGTAATGTCTGCACCTTTAAATATCTTGTCTGAAGCAGCATTAGCTGTTGAATTAGGTCTAGGAAGTGAGGAACCTGAGTTACCCTTACACAGAACAAAGAAGAAGAAAACTAAGACCACCTCTTCAGTCACACAAATGGCTGAAGTTGTAAAATCAGGGGCACACAGCTCACTAGGTGTATCCTCTCAACAGGGTGCACCTATAGAATCAAGCATTCTCCCCAATGCACCCTCTTGTATAGAGTTAGCACATGGGAGTGATAAGGCTGGCACAACACTGAGTGGAGAGCACATCACTTTTGAAACTCCCTCTATCTCTCAGGGGGAGTTGCCAAAATCTACTCTAAAACACACTTCTCTTCCAGAATCTAACTCTGAAATTTCTTTGGAACCTGCAACTCAGACAACTGAGATGCAAGGTATTGATCATCAAGAATCCTTTTCGCTTGATGAGCCAATAATTTCAAGTGACTTAGTGCATGACACTTTGTTCACCACTCAGAACCCACATTTAGATGGTGAGGGAATGCATGCTGAGGCATATCCTAATGACACCATCACAAACACAGAGGTTCCCCTAGTTTTTACTAGAGACTCTGTGCCTGTGTCAACTGCTGGTGTAATTCATCCCACTTCTGTGGTGACACCAGTAGTAGAGTCAATCCATCCGGTTACAGAAGTTGCATCTGTAACTGAGGAGACTAGCTTGCCTAGCTCTAGCTCTGACTTCATGTCAACATGGCTGAAGCCTGTGCAACATGACAGTGCTTCAGGATCAGGATCTGTTCCACAACAATTGACGGTTGAAGCACTTCAAAGCTTAATTGTGGATCAGATTCCTGAGTTCACAAAGATTGCTCAGCACCTTCTCACTGCAGACATGCCCAATCCAGACTATGAGGCTATTCTGTTATGCCATAGGGATGATGTGGAATTGCAGAAGTCAAAGATCATTGATGATGCTGAGAGAGATGGCAACATAGATGCCTGGTTGCAAGGAAAATATGATATTACTCTCGATGAAGCACTTCAGTATCTCAGGGAGGAATACATCACTTCACTGGGCTCCAATGCAAAATCCCTGTCACCTGGTGAAGTGTATGAAGCTGTAAATGACTCCTACAAGGGTTTCCTCAAGGCTGCACACTATCTTGGCAAGGGAGTCAAAACTGAAGTCAACAGGGTGTGTGATAAGACAGCCACTTCAGTAGCAGAAGTCAAGAGGGCCTTTGATGCTAAATTTCCTCAATTGGACAGTGTGTTCAAGGACATCAAACACTGCAACTCTACCTGCACTCAGGTGGACAATGGGCTGGCTGTGCTAAAAGATGCTGTCACAGGTCTGGGGCATCAATTTCAGAATCTATCTGACCAGACTACAGATGCCAATGCCATGCTGAGGATAATGTTCAAAAATCTTTATGGAGATAGACTAGTGACTGATGTCCCTGTGCATGAATTGTCTAAATATGAAGTGAAGAGGCTGCAGGATCAATCTTTATCTGGCTTCAAGGCCAATGAGTTATTCACTAAGGTCAACACTCTTGAGCAGGAGGTAGCTACTCTCACCAAGACCAATGCTCATCTCACAGAAAAGGTTGCATTGCTAAATGATCAGTTGGACACTCAAGCATCCACCACAGCTGATGTCCTTCTGCATCAACAATCCATGTTAGCTGCAATGATGAAGCATATGGGTCTCCCTCTACCTGATGAATCTTCACTCCCAAAGGACATTTCTACAGCCTCTGTGCCTGACAACAAGCCTAAGGGGGAGAAGAAGGCTAGGAACTCAAATTCAAAGGGGGAGACAAAGGGAGAGAAAGGCATAATAATCAAAGAGGGTGGTCAACAAAGGGCTTCTAAGTCTCTAGCAAATGTGCCTGGCAAGGGAAAAGCCAAAGTAGATGAGCCTCCATCTATCTTGCCAGTTGTCACCTTACCAACTGTGCACATCACTACTCCTGGAGGACAAAAGCAATCCATAACTACCATAGTGGTTGCAGGGAGTATGCCATCTGACAAACCTCCAATCTCTATATCTGAGAGTGCCAAGCCTGTAGAAGTCAAAGTTGTTACTGAGGCCAAGCTACAAGAAGTTGCTAACTCCAATGACTATCATGATAAAGCCTTCTTGGAGTTTCTGAAAGCCATAAGGGAACAGGTTGGTGACACTCAGTTTTATCTGAGGGAGGTGAAGAAGCAGATAGACTACATCACTGTCATCCCCAAGAAAGTCAACAATATATGGGTCAAGGAGATAGTGATGGTTTCCAAACTAAAGATATGGCATCTAACATACCAGACTCTACAAGACCTAAAGCACTCAGAGATAGATGCCATACTTGAGATCATTGAGAAGAAAAATGAGAACAGCAAGAGTCTGTTTGATGATTTGAGGAATGGTCAACCTACAAGGCTACTAGAAGTGATCAAGAAGCCATGGACAATTATTTATCAGTCTGGTACCAGAATTGAAGATATCAAGCAATTGGTCATTCCTCATGATCTCACCTCCAGAAATCACAGACTGATCATTGCTATCATTGATCAATTACAGAAGAAGGTTGGAGCCAGAAATGCTGAAGAAATTGAGGCACTGCATATCCTCAGAACCTATATTGCAACTGGTGAAATTCCAGAGATGGCTCAACCTAGGAGAAATAAGGATGATGATTCTGAAGACAAAGGTGATGGGAGGAGAAGACATCACAGGAGAGATAAGGGTGATGAAGATAAGAAGAAAAAGGGGGACAAGGATGAAAAGGATGATGATGACCAGGGTAAAACATATGTGAGAAAGAGTGGAAGACAGCAAGCCTTAGGCAATGCTAGCAGTAATCTCACCACAACACAAGACTCTAAGTCTAGGGTGAATACTGTTAGTAGTGACCTAGCAAAATCTACATCTATGGCTTCTGCAACTGTCTTACCATCTCAAGAAAAGAAGAAGATTCAAGTCAAGAAACCATGTGTATGTTTCAGAAAGCAATCTGCTAATGGAATACTACTATGGTCTACCAACCAAGGTCAAAGATTTCTGCCAAGCAACCATGTCAAGAGGATAAAATTTAAACATGCTGCAAGGAGAGTGAAGCTATCCAAATCTAGAGCCCTAACAATCATTCCAGGATTAAAGCTCCAGCCACTTGATGAAGACTTTGATGAAGAGCAATTGCTATTTCTAAGAGCTCAAAAGATATGCTATGCTGCAATTGTGGATGACCACCTTGTAATCAAGTACACTGATGGGAAAGAAATGAAATTCAAACAAGGGGGTTGTCAACATTGGGGTAAATTGTATGAGATAGAAAGAATCATTGCATTGCTGGATTCTAAGGACAAGGTGGAGAAAGTATGGAAGCTGGAATTGATTGACTTTGTGAAAATGAAGAAAGAATATGCTGAGAAGATAAGGAAGGGCTGCTATGAGAAATGGTTAGAAAGGGAGAAAGAAATTGATAGACTGGAGATTGAAGCAGAAAAGCTAAGGGCAAAGGGATTGTGTAGAGTTCAGTTTGATCCCTATGTGGTGAAGTATAGGAGGATAAATGGAGACAATGTCAATATAAGAATGAACCTACTCAGTCACTATCCTGCCAACATTCTGAAGCCAGTGCTTGAAGATTTCAAAAACTCTATTATGATTGAAGAATTGGATGCTATGACAGAAATCATGAGAGCAGTAGATGAGATTGCAAGAAAGGAGAAAGAAAGGAAACAGAAAGCATATGATGATCTACAAGCCAAGGCAATGGAGATGCAATCAAAAGAAAACGGCTAGTACCTCATCATACTGTAAGAAGTATTTATCTTGTAATTTCATTTATGTGTTCAATCAAATCACATACCTGTACTTTTAAAAGTTTTATCTTTAATGTATGTTAGGCTTGTTATCAGACATGAAATTGTGACTAAGGGTCTCACTCACAATTTGGGGGAGATTGTTAGTTACAGAGGCATGCCTGTATACATCTAATAACAAGCCTAATTGTATGTAATGCTTTGCATTACTTACATGACCTCTTAACTGAGGGAACCTCTAGTTGTAGAGTTTCTGTTTGTATTGTACTTGTAATAGGCATCAAATCCTAGTTGTGTAACTGTACAAATAGAGTCTAGAATAATGCTTGAAAGAAGTTCCATGGTTCATGCCTCAAGCAAGGAGTTAAAGACTGCCAAATAATCACAGTTGGGATTTGAAGAAATGAAGAATTTGCCTAAGTACCAATTCGAGAAGTATATTTGTCTATTCGAGAAGTCCAGCATTCGAGAAGTCAGAGATTCGATATCTCAAGACACTATTCGATATCTCATTCGATATCTCAGGGATTCGATATGTCTACTACTCTATTCGAGAACTCAAGAAGTCAACAAGTCAAGATGGTATTCGAGTTCTCAAAGAGTCAACAAGTCAAAGTTCCATTCGATATCTCAAAGACTCAGAAAGCTATTCGACAACTCGAGGATTCGATAAGTCAAATGCTCTATTCGACAACTCAAGGAATCCTGATGGAAAAGAGCTATTCGAGAAGTGGTTCGATATGTCACTATAACAGTATTCGAGAACTCAGAGTTATCGATCAAGTCAATTCTAGTTCTCGAATCACTTACTTAGTCACTTCTCGAATACATTCTTGGAGACAAAATACTGAAGAAATTGTACAAGTCAGAAACCTGCAACAAGCCAATGCACTTTATGGACCACAACCTGTAACGTGCTCTGGAAAGCCTACAAGGAAGCTTGGAGAGATATAGAAGAGACAAGGAGCTAAAGAAGTGGATCTAAACAGGCTTTGCAAAGTCAAATCTGTAACCGTTTGGACACTTACTCAAAAAGGATAGACAGACTAGAAAGTAATGTGTTTTAGCTACCTTATTTGTAGTAAGCAGGCTGTATCCATGTTCTATAAGGACACAGCCTCACTTCATAACTTAGTAACTTTGTGAGTCAAGTTTTATATACACTGTAAGCTATATCTCTCTGAGAAAAACGAAGCTGAGAATACTACCATTTGTATTCACAGATTGTAGCAACCTTTATATAATATACATTAGATTAAAGTGATATTGTGTCTTGTGTTGTTTATTTATCCGCACCTTAATTTCTGCACACAGGCACTTATCTGCTACACAGACTCAATCCAAGAAAAGTTCAAGAATCCATTCACCCCCCCCCCTCTGTATTCTTTTACCGTGTTCAATACTCAACACATACGCCAGAAAGTCCATGATTGAATGAAAATCAGTTGACACTCCTTCCTTGTTGGTGATAGCTGCTACATGATTGTTTGTCATAAAATCAAAGTCACCAAACTTGAAGGCTACTGATTTAGGTAATCTTCTTTGAGTTGCCATTTTTGATCTGAAAAGAACTTGAAAAATTCTTGAAATGGATTAGTGATTTTGAAAACTCGAGAGTGTTTTTGCTTTAGAGAATATGAAATTAGAGAAAGCAATTACACGATTAGAGTTTCAAAACAAATATATTTCACAAATCTTTCAGACCACTATCCCACGTCGACACGTAGATTGACAGGTGTCAGTCCCTAAAAAGTGCGGTTACCCACAATTTTTGGAAAATAAAATCCAAAATTGATTTTCATGAAATAAATCAGGGTAAAAAAAATCAATAGTGATCAGCTTCATTTTCCTGTTGTGACCTCTCATCAAAATAATCACAAAAAGCAATGTGATTTAAAAATAATAATTTTCAAATCCTGATGGTCACACTTGAAATCCTGATCAATATCATCCTGATTCCAGAGACTTAATATGGAGTTTCCACGTGGCATCTTCCTTTTATCTGAAAAAGAAATAAACAATTAATCTGAACAAAATCAATTGGTTAGATATATTCGACATTTTTTGAAAACAAGAAATAAAGTCACACGCAATAATTAGCATCTGACTTCATTAAAAATTCCAAGTGACTGTTCAGCTTCTCACGTCTTTCTATAAAAGAAACAGACGCCTTATGCCATTCTCCATAACCCTTTCAATTTCTTTTCTTCTCAACAATGATTCTCAAACCAAAATTCCATTCAAATCCATTCTTTAGGTTTTTCACAGTCGATGAACATCCTGTTCTTGATCATCTCTTTGAAGAGACAACTTTTCTCATTGAACTAAAAATGGATGGAGTAGTTTCAGATAATATCCAGAGGTTTCTCCTAGAACATCCATCTGTTGGATACAAACTTCCCCTAACCTCCTCAAAACTTGAGGATGAAGAATTTGGCCGAGAGTCTGAGGTTGATCTTGATGGAGATGCTATACATTTAAGTTAGCTACTCTCATTCAAGTCGCCCAGACAAGGAATCCAAAAGCAGATGAGGCTGTTCAAATCCCCTGATGGATTTCTTGAGATGCTCCTTGTCCTGTATCTCAAAATCCATATCATTAGACAAGTTCAGAATTATCAGTAGAAGTTAGACGAAAAAATGTTGTATTTCATTTCCATGTATGTAATGATTTCAATTAATGAAAATACAATTTCTTGTTATCTACTTGTCTTTTGATTATTGAATGATGTATAAATTATCAGTATGCAAATATTAAAACTTGCTAGCATAGACTTAACACATCACAGAATTAGATTACTACACAAAGTAAACGTCAGGATCTGAAACAATTTTCACAATCCTGATACTGACACAATACTGATGATGTCAGCATCCTGATAATAATTCTAATCCTGATGATTATTAACAAGTATATCATACTGTAATTTATCAAGGCAAAGTGTTATAGCTTAAGCATTTAACAATCAAATATAGATCCTGACAAGAATATCAAGTCTATAAGCTAAAAACAATATACCTTGCTACTCTTGCAGATGTTAAAGATCTAGAAATTTAACATTCCTAACTCACTTACTAATCTACTGAATGTAGTCTCATCAAGCGGTTTAGTTAGAATATCTGCAAGCTGTTTGTCAGTAGGAACAAAATGAAGTTCCACAGTACCATTCTCAATATGTTCTCTAATAAAATGATACCTGACATCAATGTGCTTAGTCCTTGAATGTTGAACTGGATTTTCTACAATTTTAATAGCACTAGTATTATCACAAAACATAGGAATATTACTAAGTGTCATACCATAATCCATCAACTGATTTCTTATCCAAAGGAGCTGTGCACAACAACTGCCTGCTGCTATGTACTCAGCTTCTGCAGTTGAGGTTGAAACAGATTGTTGTTTCTTGCTTGCCCAAGAAATCAATCTATTTCCCAAGAATTGACATGTACCTGTAGTGCTTTTCCTGTCTATCTTACACCCTGCATAATCAGAGTCTGAATAGCCAATTTGGAAGAAATCAGATTCTCTAGGATACCACAAACCAAGATTTGGAGTTCCTTTGAGATATCTAAAAATTCTCTTCACAGCAATTAAATGAGATTCCTTAGGATCACTTTGAAATCTAGCACATAAACAGGTAGAAAACATTATATCTGGTCTACTTGCAATTAGATATAACAATGAGCCTATCATGCCTCTATAACTAGTATTATCCACACTCTTTCCATTAGGATCTGAGTCTAGTTTAGTGGCTGTTGCCATGGGAGTTTTTGCAACTGCATAGTCTTGAAAGTCAAACCTTCTTAAAAGATCTTTGATATACTTTGACTGATTAATGAAAATACCAGTCTCAGTTTGTTTGACCTGCAAGCCTAAGAAATAATTTAATTCACCCATCATGCTCATTTGATATTTAGACTGCATAAGCTTGCTAAACTTAGCACACAACTTTTCATTAGTAGAACCAAAAATAATATCATCAACATAAACTTGAACTAAAAGCAATTCACCTTTTATCTTTCTAAAGAATAGAGTTTTGTCAATTGTACCTCTTGTGAAGCCATTTTCAAGAAGAAATTTAGACAAAGTCTCATATCATGCTCTTGGTGCCTGCTTTAGTCCATAGAGTGCCTTGTCAAGTTTGTAGACATGATTTGGAAACTTTGGATCAACAAATCCAGGTGGCTGTTCCACATACATTTCCTCATCAAGTTTGCCATTTAGAAAAGCACTCTTTACATCCATCTGGTATACATTGAATTTTGAATGAGCTGCAAATGCAAGAAACATTCTGATTGCTTCCAATCTTGCTACAGGTGCAAAGGTCTCATCATAATCAATGCCTTCTTCCTGAGAATAACCCTTGGCCACCAGTCTTGCTTTGTTTCTTACAATCATACCATATTCATCTAGCTTGTTTCTGAAAACCCATCTTGCACCAACAATAGATTTATCTTTAGGTCTTGGTACCAGTTTCCTGACTTTGTTTCTCTCAAACTCATTTAACTCCTCCTGCATTGCAATTACCCAATCAGGATCCTGTAAGGTGTTAACTCGAATAACTTGTAGAAGGGGGGGGGGGTTGAATACAAGTTATATAATCGTGTCTGATTTTTGCTTAATTATATGAACAAGAATAAACGAATGAATCAAACTCTGTTTGTATTAATAAGATCAAATACAAACTCTACCAAAGGTGTACAATACCTTTAGTAGCTGCTGACAATACAAATCTCTCTCTCTGTTTGTTTCGAATTCTCGAATACAAACCTTATACAGAGCTATGCACACAAACTCACAACACACGTTTTTCAACTACGACTCTTTTTACAATGATATAGAGAGAGTATTTATAATGCTACCTATCAACTACTAACAGAAAGATATAATCTATACATGACAATGTTCTGCCTTCTAGCCGATAGTTTCCATCAATAGAAAACTCTTTCCTTCATAATATCTTCTTGCTTGTTCTTCAAACAAAGATCCTATTTTATAGCACTTGCCAGTTTCTGTAGCATCCATAATGACATCATCAGTAACACGACTGATATCAGGATTTCATCTTGCATCAGTATCTGATCATCATCAGTATTAGACTGTCATCAGGATTTGCTCTTTGTTCCTGATATGTAGTCTCCGATACACTGTTCATTCCTGACTAAACTGTACAGATAACTGTCTTACACATAAATCCTATATATAGTGCTAAATCCTTTATAAGATCAAGATTACAAGAAGTATAATGCGTAAATTCTATTCTTAACATCACAACTTATGAATTATTCCTAACAATCTCCCCCTATTTATGCTTTAAAATCTGAAGCATAAATATAAGTTGTGGATGTCAAAACATATAACAATACAACCAGAATAGAATTTATGAATGTAGAATTATGAAGTTAAGTACCTCCTTCCCAGATGTAGACGTTTATCTAGTACTTAGAAGAAAGTGATAAGTGGATTTTATATCCACTTGGAATGCCTCCGTTCGGCTTAAATTGATTGTTTTGGACTCAAGTTGTTGTAGTTTTGATGTGTTTTGCTTAGTTGTGCAGGTTTGCAAGAATATCAATGCTTCTATCATTTTTGGAAGATTAATTGATTAAAATTCGGATTTTCCGGGAAGGTTGCGCAGTCTACACTGTTTTGGCCATATCTGGAGTTCTAGAAGTCCGTTTTCAGCGATCTTACTGCTCACGCGAAGCTTGGGAGATTTTCTACAATATGGGATAGGTGTTGCACGAGCAGGTTGCGCGTGGTGGGCGCAGGTTGCGCGACAAACAGACTGTTGGGCGCGCGCGACCGCTGGAAAAATTCTGATTTATTGTTTTGGCCATATCTTGAGTTCTACAAGTCTGTTTTGGACGATCTTACAGTTCACGCGAAGATAACGAGATTCTCTATCATTCTAAAGTGGTCCAGAGGTCCAAATACGATTGGAACGTTCCAGAATATCTGAAGAAAAATCAGCCACGAATTTTCCTTAAAAACAGACTCAGTTTAGGAAATGTATTTTGCATAAATTCTATTATAATTCTGTTTTGGTATTTTCTTGCTGGGCAAGACTTTTAGAGCCTATATAAACACATCTAGGGTATTATTTTAGGGGGTATTCATAACCTATTGGAGAGAAGGGAAGGAGCAAGGATTGAAGGTGTTCTATCCAAGCTGTATTCAATTTTCAAAACGTGTAATATCTAAACTTCATATTTTTAATATCATGTTTTCATTCAATATTATTGTTTTGTTTTCTTCAGTAATTATGTGTAACTAAATCTCTAATCTGAGGATTGGGTAGTATTCCTTGGTATTCATGTGTGTTTAATTATCTGTGATTTTCTTGCTTAGCTGATCTGTTATTGAGAGCTTAACACAATTAGGGGAGTCATGAACCTTTGATTGGATTTTAGGGATTGTAATAACTTGGAAGAGGAGTTGCAATTTTAGTACAAGATTTAACAGACATAACTCGAATATTTGATTGGAAGATTAATAGGAGAGTTGTGAGACTTATAATTCTTGGTGCTTAATAGTTTATGATTGTCTTTGATTGTATCACAGAAGTGACAATTAAGGTGTAGTTGTAGACATTTATATTGTATCTTGGAAGGGAATATTATAACCTTAGAAGAATTGTTTTCAGCAGGGTAAGAACGTAGATGTCACATAGATATTGAATGTGCATTGAAACCAAGTGAAGAACCCCAGTTCTTGGATTGTTTTCCTCATATATTTTATTCTCGATTTATAATTAGTCTTATTTAGTTTATAAACAAACCAAACATTCTTCTACACTTCTAAATTGTGAGAGATAAGATACTTGAACTTGATATTACATTCAGTCCTTCCCTGCGAACGAACACATAAAAATACTACTAACAAATTGGCGCCGCTGCCGGGAAAGGTAGTAATGTTGAGTTTGAGTTAATTGTTTCTTGTAGTTGGATTTTATCTTTGTATATATTTTTCTTTTCTTTCTTTTTGTATTTCTTTCTTTGGTGTGTCTACAGGTTCTTTGAGGTAGACAACTTAAACAGGTTTTGAAGAGAGAGACTAGATGGAGTACAATTTTGGTTGGAACAACGCTCAGAATTTCTACAACAGTAAGGAACAATATCAATACTTCAATCCTTACCCACAATTCAATTCTTATAAGGATTGTAATGCATATCAAGTGAATCTGTTCTATTCTGAGAACTCATTTTATACTCCATATGCCCCTAGCAAGGATTATTCGTATTCGTTTAAAAATCAATATCATGATGATCTTAATCCATATATGTGTAATGATGTTGATACGAGTTTAACTCAGTCTAATCCTTCTTTACCTGCTGATTGGGAGATTGCGCTCAATAAAATGATTCAAGGAACTCAGTCTAATTCTCCCTTACTTTCTTTGGGAGTTTTTGATGAACCAACTTTAGAGATTGCTAGTGACAATGATATTCCATGTGATTCAATAGCTTGGTACGAGGAGAATGCTAAACTAAATAATTTTATTTGGGAAGTTCGAGCAGTGTGGCATGAAGGTTGTTATCGAACTCCCCCTTGTGTCAATTTTCCTCTATGCCATGATTCTTGTTTAGCAATTGATGATAATGTTGTGTCTGATGAGTCTACTTGTGTAGCTGATAATTGTCCCATGCGCATTAATGATAATTTGGATGCAATTGAAATTCTACCAAATCTAGAAAATTTTGAGCTTAATACATTGGTAGACGAGATTAAAATTGATGAGTGTCCAATTATAGAAGAGAAGGAAGTTAAGATTGATAAAATTGAAAATCTTGCTTTAGAGTATAAGGGTCCGATTTGGGAGGAGTATATGAGTCGTACTTATAGTGATTATTCTGACGACTTTTCTAGCTATTTTGATGTTTCCAAGTCTCTTGAGCATGATAGGTTCTTGAAAGTTTTCGTACCTTTCAATGAATCTAAGGTTTATTTGAACAATAAACTTATATTAGAAATTCGTAGATATGTGCATCTGTTTGTTTTTTCTCCTCATTGAAGTTTCCAGGTAGAAGTAACGTCAAGCTATTGACGTTAAAGAAGCGCTTCGTGGGAGGCAACCCACGCTTTTCGGCAATTTTATTTAGGTATGTTTTCTATTATCCCTTGTATTACCTTCCATTCAATGAGGGCATTGAATATTTTAAGTTTGGGGGTGGTTTGAGGGATTAGTAGTTGTTGTTGTATTATGTGTTCATGTAGGATTTCATGCTTTGCATATTATTAGTAGTAAATCATGCATATATGTTTGTGCTATTTACGTTTGTCTCATATAGGACATTCTGTTTTTATTTTCGTATACCATGTGAGTTTTCATTTAGTTGCATTTTCATGGCATGCATATTTCATGATCCCTTAGGACGAGATGATTCTGATTGATAGGTAGATGTTTAATTGAGTGTGGTGATGATGAGTAGAGGGCTGATTTATAGTTTCTAGGAAATTGACTTGCATGTTACGGGAACAAAATTTTTACACAAACTCATTGGGTGCTTTTGGGCTAGGTTAGGGTCATGCCTGTGGGATGTTTTGAGATTTAATCACTTGTTTATATTTAGAATTTTCGTTATTCCCTTTATAGCGTAGGAACATTAAAATCTAAGTTTGGGGGAAAACAGGAATTTCATGCTAGTCGTTCATAATTGTCAATAATGGCTAGGTGTCAAATGGCTAGTAGCCAGCTCATATTTATATGAGTAGTCTAGGGTTGGAAATGAGAAAGGCTCATTCCAGATTGCAAAAAAAAAAAAATAAAATAAAATAAAAAAGAAAAAAGAGTCAATAAGTTATTTGTTTATATGCAAAATTAACCAGAGTGAGCTCTTTAATACTCGAGTAATTAAGTCTGAGGGGACTTAGTCCTAGTAACCTAAAGCCCTTGTGGTTTGGGATTGCTGACCTAACACTCGCTACATGGGTATTATTGTATAAGCCTTTTGGGGTCTCATTCATTGCACGGTTAAATAAGCATGCGTATTGTATATAGTGTCGTAGTTTAGTAATAAAGCATGAGTTTCTGTCTACCTTGGATAAGGGTGGAGGTGTTCTTAAGTTATGAAGTGTCTACAGTCTATTCTGATTATAAACCTGTGATTGTCTTGACGGAAAGCATGTATGATTTTTGACCTAGTTTTGGGAGTATTCCTGATGAGCATTGCACACACGCACGTTTCTGTTCATGTATTTGTTAGTATACGGGGACTGAGTCGAGCTCTGCTTGGATTTGTTGCATTCTTTGAGATATTTGCTTGTTAGTTGGTTTTAGTGAGTTTGAAGGGGATCTTGCATTTTCATAGTAGTTGCATTCATGCATTGCATTGTATTAGGTTAAATGGATTTTGTGAGTACATTCGCTATAGGCCCTCACGAGACCTTACTCGTCCACTAGGGCTGCCTAGGGGTTTAAAGGGCTTGTTGCATATGCCAAATGCAACCGTGATCACCTACGGAAGTGGTACTAGTTAGTTAGTTGTAATTGTTTATGCTTGAGGACAAGCATCAGTTTAAGTTTGGGGGTTTGATAAGTGGATTTTATATCCACTTGGAATGCCTCCGTTCAGCTTAAATTGATTATTTTGGACTCAAGTTGTTGTAGTTTTGATGTGTTTTGCTTAGTTCTGCAGGTTTGCAAGAATATCAATGCTTCTATCGTTTTTGGAAGATTAATTGATTAAAATTCGGATTTTCCGGGAAGGTTGCGCAGTCTACACTGTTTTGGCCATATCTGGAGTTCTAGAAGTCCGTTTTCAGCGATCTTACTGCTCACGCGAAGCTTGGGAGATTTTCTACAATATGGGACAGGTGTTTCACGAGCAGGTTGCGCGTGGTGGGTGCAGGTTGCGCGACAAACAGACTGTTGGGCGCAGGTTGCACGCGCGCGACCGCTGGAAAAATTCTGATTTATTGTTTTGGCCATATCTTGAGTTCTACAAGTCTGTTTTGGACGATCTTACAGTCCACGCGAAGATAACGAGATTCTCTATCATTATAAAGTGGTCCAGAGGTCCAAATACGATTGGAACGTTCCAGAATATCTGAAGAAAAGTCAGCCACGAATTTTCCTTAAAAACAGACTCAGTTTAGGAAACGTATTTTGCAGAAATTCTATTATAATTCTGTTTTGGTATTTTCTTGCTGGGCAAGACTTTTAGAGCCTATATAAACACATCTAGGGTATTATTTTAGGGGGTATTCATAACCTATTGGAGAGAAGGGAAGGAGCAAGGATTGAAGGTGTTCTATCCAAGCTGTATTCAATTTTCAAAACGTGTAATATCTAAACTTCATATTTTTAATATCATGTTTTCATTCAATATTATTGTTTTGTTTTCTTCAATAATTATGTGTAACTAAATCTCTAATCTGAGGATTGGGTAGTATTCCTTGGTATTCATGTGTGTTTAATTATCTGTGATTTTCTTGCTTAGCTGATCTGTTATTGAGAGCTTAACACAATTAGGGGAGTCATGAACCTTTGATTGGATTTTAGGGATTGTAATAACTTGGAAGAGGAGTTGCAATTTTAGTACAAGATTTAACAGACATAACTCGAATATTTGATTGGAAGATTAATAGGAGAGTTGTGAGACTTATAATTCTTGGTGCTTAATAGTTTATGATTATCTTTGATTGTATCACGGAAGTGACAATTAAGGTGTAGTTGTAGACATTATATTGTATCTTGGAAGGGAACATTATAACCTTAGAAGAATTGTTTTCAGCAGGGTAAGAACGTAGATGTCACATAGATAATGAATGTGCATTGAAACCAAGTGAAGAACCCCAGTTCTTGGATTGTTTTCCTCATATATTTTATTCTCGATTTATAATTAGTCTTATTTAGTTTATAAACAAACCAAACATTCTTCTACACTTCTAAATTGTGAGAGATAAGATACTTGAACTTGATATTACATTCAGTCCTTCCCTGCGAACGAACACATAAAAATACTTCTAACAGAAAGAATTTTAACTATTAATGCTGCTCTTCCTTTACCACTTCCTAGCTGAGATTCACCACTGTCACTCCTAGTTCTTCTTTTTACTTCCCTTTGTCTGCTCTTTATCTCCCCCGGTTTGGTGTTGTTGTTGTTGTTGTCTTTGAATTGTCTTTATCTCCCCCTTTTTGACATCAGCAACATTAATTCCAAGAGATTCAAAAACAGAACAAATGATATTCATCAGAACTGCTTGATTTTCCATAATTGTGACTTGGTTATCTTCAAGTGATTGAAGTCTTGTTTGCATAGCAATTTGAGAATTCTGAATATCTTTCAAAATATCAGAATGAACTTCAATGTTGGAAGTGCTTCTAGTATCTTCAGTATCAGAATCAGAAAGAACTGTATCTTCAAGTCTTGTAGAAGAAGTTGCTTGAGTTGTATGATATTCAAGTAATAAAACCTGATTAGAAGTATCAACATCTTCATCTTTCTGATCTGTAGCTGAAACATGATCATCGTCTCCTTCACCAGTATTCTGTGTACTAACATCTTCAAATCCTGACTCCTCCTTAGAGTGATCAGAGACTGTAGATGTCTCAATTCTAGCTGATATTGGAAGTACATACAAAGGAACACTAGGATCATTAGGAACTTCATCTGGTACATATGTATCAAGAGATTGCTTTATCCTGGCACCTCTTCTGTTAATGATTCCTGCAAGCCTCTCCTTTTGCTTCTGAGCTTTAACTTCTGGCTTTGCATTGTGATGTGCTAGGTCATTCTTCTGATACATTTTGATGAATGAATAAGTACAGCATCCATACCTAAATTTTCAGACCAAGATTCAGGAAAAACTTGATCCCAGAATTCAAATGATGGTTTCCTAATTTTCTCTCCCTCACTATGGAGTTGATCATCCATACCCTCATTCTCACTTTGACTTACTAAAGTCAACACTCTTTCTACCTCACCTTTTGCCTGGTTAGGAGCCAGCCTCTCAGTTTGTGGATCTAAGTCCATCTTTTCAAGTGTATCACTCAAATTTGGATAAGTGCTCTCATGGCCTACAGAAAAATAGGGGCTAGAAGGAGTTTTTATACCTGAACTCACATGGAGAGAGGGTTCCTCATTTGGCAAGGGGCTTGAGGTTTTCTCCAAGGAGTGAGCTGCTATAGTCTCTGAACCCTTACAATCATCTTCTTTCCTTTCAGAGACTACAGGCTCCAGTATACCACTTTCAGGTTCTTTACTAGACTCTGATGTCTTCAGTAATACTTCATTAGACACCATAGTTAGTACATCACTGTCTTTAAGTGTTGTTTGCTGAGACTCACCCTCAAGGTGGATAGACTTTGACCGAACAAAATTTGTTTGATCTTCAGAAAAATCAACCAAAGTCGTTCCTCCCATATCATAGGGTATCTCACATGCATTCTCAGTCATCACAGAAGTCCTTTCAACATCAGCTATCACAGTTCCTGAGTCATCCAACCTCTGACTAGATGGTTCTTGTGTTGCAGTGACTGTGACCTGATCTTTCCTACTATTCACCACTGGTGCAATAGTATCTTCTGTTGACTGCATTCCTCTATCTACTTCCTCCAGTTGTTCACCTTGAGCTAAAGTATCTTCAATAATGACATCCTTGTCAAATAAATATGCATGAAGTGATTGAAGTGCAACATGCTTCGAGAGTCCAAATTTCTTGACTAATTGTCTTCTAACAAATACATAGAAATACATCTTCATTAAGTCAAGTCTTTGATGTAGAAGTCCATATTCTTCAGGAAATGAAAGTCTAGGAACACTTTCACTTAGAAAATTTAGAACTGGCCTGGAAAGTTTCACTTTTAGAGAGATAAGTCCCATAGCCATTCTGTATGACAATGTAGTTTCCCATGAAGAATCAATATCCAGATCTCTCTTGCCAAATACTGACATAGATGTAGCTTGATGTGTAGAAACCTGCATAATGTTAGTTGGACTAGACTCTGTGTGTGTAGGTGACAATTGAATTTTTCTCCTTGTTCTCCTGGTATAGTGAGCAAAAGATTTATCCTGAGAAGACTCAAGAGGTGTAGACACAGAAGTGATCTTGGGATGAGATCTTTGTTCAATAGACACCATCTTTTGAGAGACAGTATCCAGTAACTGTTTTCCCTTTTTAAGAACTACAGCCTTTTAGGAGACTGCAGCCTGGCTGTGGCTAGGTTTTTCATCTCTATGTGCTAACAGAGAAAGTTGAATTGCAGCCTTCAATTCTGCTCTCTCAGCAAGAGTTAAATCATCATCATCTTCACTAGAATTACTACTACTTGACACAACAAATCTTCTCTTCCTTACAACTGATGTCTTTTGAGAAACACCAGAGGTTGGTTTCTTTGAAACAATAGGATGTGGATCAAAATTTGGTTCTTGAATTGTTTCAAAGACTATAATGTTTTGGGCTACTTGGGTTGACACAGGTGGGTTCTCCTCCAAATGAGATTCCTGAGCCACTTCACCACAAAAGAAAGAAGAATTGTAGAAAGTAGGAAGATGAGTTTTAAGAATTACCTGAACATGATGTGGATAATGAATTTCAGGTATTTCATCTAGATTCTTTTCATTGTCCTTCTTTATAATGTCAGAGAAAATTCTCTTTTGCTGTTCATAAGAAGAAACACAATGTTCCCTACCAAATCTAGCTTCAACATCAGGAATAAAATGGTTAATAAACATTTGCATAAATCTATGATAATAAACCATTTTCCTGTTTTGATCTCTAAACCCAAGTTTAACACTCATCTGACTTAGGATAATGTGACCAATGTTAATTACTCTATCATAAAGCAAACTATAAGCAATATGTGATGTAACAGAAGTAATTTGCTGAAAAGAACTACATTTACCAGTAAAACACTTAGCAATTTGATCAAAGTAAAAAGACCATTCCTTTCTAAGAAAAGACCTATTCAACTGGCTCATGTTGTCTAGAGGTCCACTATAACCTAATTCAGACAACATAGTTCTTACATTATCATCAGATGGTTCACTTGCATAATTATCAGTAACAGGTAAGCAAAGTACTGAATTAACCACAGATTCAGTAATGTCAAATGAATCTTGTCCTAAATGTAGAACAATCTTACCTGATTGACTCTGAGTAGAATCAATTACCTCAGCATTCTCCCAAGCTTGTGAAACAGCTGCTTGATTAATTTGTGGAGATGCTGTCAATGCATAACTTAATGGTCCATTCGCCAGAAAGTCCATGATTGGATGAAAATCAGATGACACTCCTTCCTTGTTGGTGATAGCTGCTATATGATTGTTTGTCATAAAATCGAAGTCACCAAACTTGAAGGCTACTGACTTAGGTAATCTTCTCTGAGCTGCCATTTTTGATCTGAAGAACTTAAAAAATTCTTGAAATGGATTAGTGATTTTGAAAACTCAAGAGTGTTTTTTGCTTTAGAGAATGTAAAATTAGAGAAAGCAATTACACGATTAGAGTTTCAAAACAAATATATTTCACAAATCTTTCAGACCACTATCCCACGTTGACACGTAGATTGACAGGTGTCAGTCCCTGAAAAGTGCGGTTACCCACGATTTTTTTTTTGAAAATAAAATCCAAAATTGATTTTCATGAAATAAATTAGGGTATAAATAATCAATACTGATCAGCTTCCTTTTCCTGTTGACCTCTCATCAAAATAATCACAAAATGCAATGTGATAATAATTCTCAAATCCTGATGATCACACTTGAAATCCTGATCAATATCATCCTGATTCCAGAGACTTAATATGGAGTTTCCACATGGCATTTTTATTTTATCTGAAAAAGAAATAAACAATTGATCTGAACAAAAATCAATTGGTTAGATATATTCAACATTTCTTGAAAACAAGAAATACAGTCGTATGCAATAATTAGCATCTGACTTCATTAAAACTTCCAAGTGACTGTTCAGCTTCTCACGTCTTTCTTTAAAAGAAACAGACGCCTTATGCCTTTCTCCATAAACCTTTCAATTTCTTTTCTTCTCAACAATGCTTCTCAAACCAAAATTCCATTCAAACCCATTCTTTAGATCTTTCACGGTCGATGAACATCCTGTTCTTGATCATCTCATTGAAAAGATGACTCTTCTCATCGAACTGATCATGGATGGATTGGTTTTCGATAATATCCAGAGGTTTCTCCTAGAACATCCATCTATTGGATACAATCTTCCCCTAACCTCCTCAAAACTTGAGGATGAAGAATTTGGCCGAGAGTCTGAGGTTGATCTTGATGGAGATGCTATTCATTTAAGTTAGCTGCTCTCATTCAAGTCGTCCAGACAAGGAATCCAAGAGTAGACGAGGCTATTCAATCCCCTGATGGATTTCTTGAGATGCTCCTTGTCCTGTACCTCAGAATTCATATCAATAGACAAGTATAGAATTATCAGTAGAAATTATACAAAAAGATGTTGTATTTCATTTCCATATATGTAATGCTTTCAATTAATGAAAATACAATTACTTGTTATCTACTTGTCTTTTGATTATTGAATGATGTATAAATTATTAGTATGCAAATATCAAAACATGCTGGCATAGACTTAACACATCATAGAATTAGATTACTACACAAAGTAAACGTCAGGATCTGAAACAATTTTCATAATCCTGATACTGACACAATACTGATGACGTCGGCATCCTGATAACAAATCTAATCCTGATGATTATTAACAAGTCTATCATACTGAAATTTATCAAGGCAAAGTATTATAGCTACAGCTTTTAACAATCAAATATAGATCCTGACAAGAATATCAAGTCTATAAGCTAAAAACAACATACCTTGCTACTATTGCAGATGGTAAAGATCTAAAAATTTAACATTCCTAACTCACTTACTAATCTACTGAATGTAGTCTCATCAAGTGGTTTAGTTAAAATATCTTCAAGCTATTTGTCAGTAGGAACAAAATGAAGTTCCACAATACCATTCTCAATATGTTCTCTAATAAAATGGTACCTGACATCAATGTGCTTAGTCCTTGAATGTTGAACTGGATTTTCTGCAATTTTAATAGCACTAGTATTATCACAAAACATAGGAATATTACTAAGTGTCATACCAAAATCCATCAACTGATTTCTTATCCAAAGGAGCTGTGCACAACAACTTCCTTCTGCTATGTACTCAGCTTCTGCAGTTGAGGTTGAAACAGATTGTTGCTTCTTGCTTGCCCAAGAAATCAATCTATTTCCCAAGAATTGACATGTACCTGTAGTGCTTTTCCTGTCTATCTTACACCCTGCATAATCAGAGTCTGAATAGCCAATTAGAAAGAAATCAGATTCTCTAGGATACCACAAACCAAGATTTGGAGTTCCTTTGAGATATCTAAAAATTCTCTTCACAGCAATTAAATGAGATTCCTTAGGATCACTTTGGAATCTAGCACATAAACAGGTAGAAAACATTATATCTGGCCTACTTGCAGTTAGATATAACAATGAGCCTATCATGCCTCTATAACTAGTATTATCCACACTCTTCCCCTTAGGATCAGAGTCTAGTTTAGTGGCTGTTGCCATGGGTGTTTTTGCAACTGCACAGTCTTGAAAGCCAAACCTTCTTAAAAGATCTTTGATATACTTTGACTGATTAATAAAAATACCAGTCTCAGTCTGTTTGACCTGTAAGCCTAAGAAATAATTTAATTCACCCATCATGCTCATCTGATACTTAGACTGCATAAGCTTGCTAAACTTAGCACACAACTTTTCATTAGTAGAACCAAAAATAATATCATCAACATAAACTTGAACTAAAAGCAATTCACCTTTTATCTTTCTAAAGAATAGAGTTTTGTCAATTGTACCTCTTGTGAAGCCATTTTCAAGAAGAAATTTAGACAAAGTTTCATACCATGCTCTTGGTGCCTGCTTTAGTCCATAGAGTGCTTTGTCAAGTTTGTAGACATGATTTGGAAACTTTGGATCAACAAATCCAGGTGGCTGTTCCACATACACTTCCTCATCAAGTTTGCCATTTAGAAAAGCACTCTTTACATCCATCTGATATACCTTGAATTTTGAATGAGCTGCAAATGCAAGAAACATTTTGATTGCTTCTAATCTTGCTACAGGTGCAAAGGTCTCATCATAATCAATGCCTTCCTCCTGAGAATAACCCTTAGCCACCAGTCTTGCTTTGTTTCTTACAATCAAACCAGATTCATCTAGCTTGTTTCTGAAAACCCATCTTGCACCAACAATAGATCTATCTTTAGGTCTTGGTACCAGTTTCCAGACTTTGTTTCTCTCAAACTCATTTAACTCCTCCTGCACTGCAATTACCCAATCTGGATCCTGTAAGGCTTCTTCAACCTTCTTAGGTTCATTCTTTGAGAGAAAGCAACTATACAAGCATTCATTTTGAATTGATCTTCTAGTTCGAACACCACTATTTGGATCACCAATTATCAAATCTTCAGTATGATCCTTTGTCCATTTTCTAACAGGTGGTAGATTAACTCTACTAGTCTCTCCCCCTAAGTTAGTGGTATCTATTGTAGAAGAATTCTCTCTACCTTCAAAAACTCTCCTTTGATCAATAGAATCAGTAGATTCCATATTGTTGCTAGTTACTGATCTTTCCTCAGTAGACTCTGAAAGATCAGTTCCTGATGGAGTAGACTCTGAAAGGCTAGTCTGTTCCTGATGATCACTGTGTTCTCTTTGATTTATTTGCTCCCCCTCAACAGTAGCATTCCTTTGAGAAGCAATAGAAATTCCTTCTGGAGAACCTTCATCATCACTGGAGAGTATCTCAGAATTCTTCAGATTTTCAAATTCCAATTTGTCATGGCTTTCATCAGTTTGCAGAATTCCAAATTTCTTATCATCAAATGCAACATGAATTGATTCCATAACAATGTGAGTTCTGAGATTATAAACTTTGAAGGCCTTAGATGCTGAATATCCTAGAAAAATTGCTTCATCCGATTTGGCTTCAAATTTTCCAAGTTGTTCTGGATGAACTTTTAGGACATAGCATTTGCATCCAAAGATGTGAAAGTATTTCACACTTGGTTTCTTTCCTTTGATCATCTCATAGGGAGTTTTTCCATGACTATTTACCAAGGTACAGTTTTGAGTAAAACATGCAGTGTTAATAGCTTCTGCCCAAAAGTAGGTTGGAAGTTTTACATCTGCAAGCATGGTTCTTGCTGCCTCTATGAGAGTCCTGTTCTTTCTTTCCACTACACCATTCTGCTGAGGTGTACCAGGTGCAAAAACCTGTTGAGTGATTCCATTGTCTGCACAAAACCCCTCCATCGTAGAATTCTTGAATTCTGTACCATTGTCACTTCTAAGTACTTTGACTTTGTACTCAGAGTTATTATGAATATTCTTGATAAGTTCAATGATTTGCTGAGGAGCTTCATCCTTCTTGTGTAGAAAGAACACCCATGTGAACCTTGTGAAATCATCCACTATAACTAGAGCATATCTTTTCTTGCTGACAGACATAATGTTTACTGGACCAAACAGATCAAGATGTAGCATGTGAAATGGTTCAGTAATTGAATTTTCAGTCTTGCTCTTGAAAATGGTTCTTTTTTGCTTTCCAAGCTGACATGCATCACAAAGTCCAACTTGCACATAATTTGCCTGAGGTAGGCCTCTCACCAGATTGTGCTTAACAAGTTGATTAAGCTTCTTGAAATTAAGATGTGAGAGCTTATTGTGCCAATTCCAGCTTTCATCACTTGTTGCTTTGCTGTAGAGACGTCTAACAATTCCTTTAGATGTATCACTTAAGCTGCCTTCATATATGTTACCATGTCTTTGACCAGTTAGAACAATGTCTCCATTCTGCATATTCAAGATTTTGCATCCTTCTCTGTCAAAGATTGATTTGTAACCTTTATCACCCAGTTGACTTATGCTTAAAAGAGTATGTTTCAAGCCTTCAACCAGTGCTACATTTTCTATGATGACATTCCCCAAAACAATTGAGCCATATCCCAGAGTTTTTCCTTTGTTGTCATCTCCAAAAGATATTACTGGGCCAGCTTTCCTCTCAAACTTTGTAAGCAGGGACTTCTTTCCAGTCATATGTCCAGAGCATCCACTGTCCAAGATAATTGAATGCTTCTTTCCTGTGCCCTGCAAACAAAAAGTAACTAGTTAGAATTTTTTAGGACCCAACTTTGATTGGATCCTTTCTTACTAGATTTAGAAACGACAGGCTTTGAAGATTTTGCTTTTATTTTACCTGTTGTAGAGTCAACCTTAGACTCTGATTTCACAAACTGTTTGTGACTAGGAGTTTCAGATTTCAAGGAATAATAGTCATAATACAGTTCATGATATTCTTTACACATGTAAATGGAATGAAGTAAACTACCACAATGATAACAAGTTTTTTGTGGTTGGTATTGAATTTTCTGAGCCTTGGGGAATCTGGACTCAGTTTTCCAAGAAGGTTTTTGATTGCAGTCTAGGGCCAAATGATTATGATTTCCACACTTATAGCATTTTTTCCTAGGTGCATCAGGTACATTCTTGTAATTATTCTCTTTGTTAATACCTTCTTTTCCATTCCTATTTCTTTTGATCTTGCTAGACTCTGAAAGACCATCTAATCTCTGTTTCAACTGAGTCTTAGACAGAAACCCTATGTTTACATTCTTAGGTTTCTCTAACACTTTCTCATCTGAATTACTATTGTTAATCCTTTTGTGTACAACAGGGGTACCTTTTGAATTAACAAATTTAACATGATTAGGTTCAGAAACAATTTTCTTACCTTCAGATTTAGATGTGTTAGCTTCTATTTTACTATCATCATTGACAATAGCTACTTTTTCTTCTTGTCTAGCCTTATCAAAACCTAAACCATTAACCTTACCACGAATTCCACTTTCAAAGATTTCTATAGTCTTTTTACTGGAATTGTTAATGGTCTTAATCACATCTCTCTCTTCTTCTAGTTCTTTTCTGACATAGTCATAAGCCTCAAGAATAACACTATAGTCATGCTTAGCTTTATTAGAACTTAACTTGTATTCTTCCATTTGAATTAATTCAGATTCAAGAAAATTATTTCTATCAACTAATTTATCATTCTTAACCTTAAGTTCATCTCTTTCACACGTAAGAATTCTAAAATTAGTCATAAGTTTCTTAAACTCAGCATGGATAGATCTAATTTCATCAGAATTTAAGCTATCAAATGAATCAAGAGAGTGAAGTGATACCTTAACAGAGGATGGAGAAGTTTTCTTTGGAGATCCCGGTTTGTCTGAACCATTTGCCATCAATGCAATGTTGTCATAATCCAATTCATCTTCAGAATCACTGGAATCAGCCCAATCCTTCTGTGTGACCATAAGTGCATTACCCTTTCCTGAATTCCTAGGCTTCTTACACTCACTAGCAAAGTGTCCAAGCTCGCTGCAGTTAAAGCACTTGATCTTGGCCTTATCAAGCTTGACAATTGTACTTTTGCCTTTGTCACTCTTCTTCTCCTCCTTCTTTTGAAAAGGTCCTTTGCTAAATCTTCTCCTGTTAAATCTACCTTTCTTAAAAGCTTTAGCAAACATAGCAAAGAGTTCCTGCATCTCAGATTCAGAATCATTGTTGTCAGAGTACATATCAGTAGTCTCTGACTCAGAACTTTCTTTGCTTTTCTTCTTCCTTGAATTCTTTACAGCAATCTCTTCATGCTGTTCTTCAGGAAGCTTCTTTACTTCAGATTGAGCAGTAAGTGCAATAGTCTTCATCTTTCCTTCACTCCTGCTCTTCTTTTGTTGCTTGTCAAGTTCATAAGCTCTCAATTTTCCATATACTGCTTCTAATGAAATCTCATCCAGATCATTAGCTTCCTCAATCGCAGATATCTTCTCATTGTAGAAATCAGGCAAAGCTTTCTTGAACTTTGTATTCATATCCTCCAAGTCATAATATTTACCATGCATGGCCATCTCATTGATGAGTTTTGTAAACCTATCAAAGGTATCAGTAAGTGACTCACCAGACTTGGATTCAAAGTACTCATACTGTTGTATAAGTAATGTCCTCATATTCTTCCTGACAGGCTTAGTTCCTTCACAGTGAACCTTAAGATTGTCCCATATATCCTTAGCAGTTTTACAAGAGAGAACATAGTTAGTGAGAACAGAATCAAGACTTTTGAATAATATGTTTCTCACTTTAGCATCTTTAAGAACATTCTCTTTGTCTTTATCTGACCATTCAGATTTTGGCTTCTCTGCTGTATGTTCTGGAACAACCACACCATCAACAGTTGCTTGTCCAACGACTTTTGTTGGAACAAAAGGTCCATCTCTGATTCTGTCAAGATAATCAGGATCTGTTGCTTCCAGATGATGCAACATCTTTACTTCGCATAGAGTATATTCGTTTCTCTTGAGCATAGGAATCTTAGTATTCCCATCCTTGTAACCAGACATGATTGCAGATCTTTATGATTATTCGAAATCAACCTGCTCTGATACCAATTGTTAACTCGAATAACTTGTAGAAGGGGGGGGGGGTTGAATACAAGTTATATAATCGTGTCTAATTTTTGCTTAATTATATGAACAAGAATAAACGAATGAATCAAACTCTGTTTGTATTAATAAGATCAAATACAAACTCTACCAAAGGTGTACAATACCTTTAGCAGCTGCTGATAATACAAATATCTCTCTCTGTTTGTTTCGAATTCTCGAATACAAACCTTATACAGAGCTACGCACATAAACTCACAACACACGTTTTTCAACTACGACTCTTTTTACAATGATATAGAGAGAGTATTTATAATGCTACCTATCAACTACTAACAGAAAGATATAATCTATACATGACAATGTTCTGCCTTCTAGCCAATAGTTTCCATCAATAGAAAACTCTTTCCTTCATAATATCTTCTTGCTTGTTCTTCAAACAAAGATCCTGTTTTATAGCACTTGCTAGTTTCCGTAGCATCCATAATGACATCATCAGTAACACGACTGATATCAGGATTTCATCTTGCATCAGTATCTGATCATCATCAGTATTAGACTGTCATTAGGATTTGCTCTTTGTTCCTGATATGTAGTCTCCGATACACTGTTCATTCCTGACTAAACTGTACAGATAATTGTCTTACACATAAATCCTATATATAGTGCTAAATCCTTTATAAGATCAGGATTACAAGAAGTATAATGCGTAAATTCTATTCTTAACATCACAACTTATGAATTATTCCTAACATAAGGCTTCTTCAACCTTCTTAGGTTCATTCTTTGAGAGAAAACAACTATACAACATTCATTTTGAATTGATCTTCTAGTTCGAACACCACTATTTGGATCACCAATAATCAAATCTTCAGTATGATCCTTTGTCCATTTTCTAACAGGTGGTAGATTGACTCTGCTAGTCTCTCTCCCTATGTTAGTGGTATCTCTTGTAGAAGAATTCTCTCTGCCTTCAATAACTCCCCTTTGATCAATAGAATTAGTAGATTCCATATTGCTGCTAGTTACTGATCTTTCCTCAGTAGACTCTGAAAGATCAGTTCCTGATGGAGTAGACTCTGAATAGCTAGTCTGCTCCTGATGATCACTATGTTCTCTTTGATTTATTTGCTCCCCCTCAACAGTAGCATTCCTTTGAGAAGTAATAAAAATTTCTTCTGGAGAACCTTCATCATCATTGGAGAGTATCTCAGAATTCTTCAGATTTTCAAATTCCAATTTGTCATGGTTTTCATCAGTTTGCAGAATTCCAAATTTCTTATCCTCAAATGCAACATGAATTGATTCCATAACAATGTGAGTTCTGTGATTATAAACTTTGAAGGCCTTAGATGCTGAATATCCTAGAAAAATTGCTTCATCCAATTTGGCTTCAAATTTTCCAGGTTGTTCTGGATGAACTTTTAGGACATAGCATTTGCATCCAAAGATGTGAAAGTATTTCACACTTGGTTTCTTTCCTTTAATCATCTCATAGGGAGTTTTTCCATGACTATTTACCAAGGTACAGTTTTGAGTGAAACATGTAGTGTTAATAGCTTCTGCCCAAAAATAGGTTGGAAGTTTTGCATCTGCAAGCATGGTTCTTGCTGCCTCTATGAGAGTCCTGTTCTTTCTTTCCACTACACCATTCTGCTGAGGTGTACCAGGTGCAGAAAACTGTTGAGTGATTCCATTGTCTGCACAATACTCCTCCATTGTAGAATTCTTGAATTATGTACCATTGTCACTCCTAAGTACTTTGACTTTGTACTCAGAGTTATTCTGAATATTCTTGACAAGTTCAATGATTTGCTGAGGAGCTTCATCCTTCTTGTGTAGAAAGAACACCCATGTGAACCTTGTGAAATCATTCACTATCACTGGAGCATATCTTTCTTGCTGATAGACATACTGTTCACTGGACCAAACAAATCAAGATGTAGCATGTGAAATGGTTCAGTAATTGAATTCTCATTCTTGTTCTTGAAAATGGTTCTTCTTTGCTTTCCAAGCTGACATGCATCACAAAGTCCATCTTGCACATAATTTGCCTGAGGTAGGCCTCTCACCAGATTGTGCTTAACAAGTTGATTAAGCTTCTTGAAGTTGATATGTGAGAGCTTCTTGTGCCAATTCCAGCTTTCATTACTTGTTGCTTTGTTGTAGAGACATCTAACAATTCATTTAGATGTATCACTTAAGCTGGCTTCATATATGTTACCATGTCTTTGACTAGTTAGAACAATGTCTTCATTCTGCATATTTAAGATTTTGCATCCTTCTCTGTCAAAGATTGATTTGTAACCTTTATCACCCAGTTGACTTATGCTTAAAAGAGTATGTTTCAAGCCTTCAACCAGTGCTACATTTTCTATGATGACATTCCCCAAAACAATTGAGCCATATCCCAGAGTTTCTCCTTTGTTGCCATCTCCAAAAGATATTACTGGGCCAGCTTTCCTCTCAACTTGGTAAGCAGGGACTTCTTTCCAGTCATATGTCCAGAGCATCCACTGTCCAAGATAATTGAATGCTTCTTTCCTGTGCCCTGCAAACAAAATGTAACTAGTTAGAATTTTTTAGGACCCAACTTTGATTGGATCCTTTCTTACTAGATTTAGGAACAACAGGCTTTGAGAATTTTGCCTTTACTTTACCTGTTGTAGAGTCAACTTTAGACTCTGATTTCACAAACTGTTTGTGACTAGGAGTTTCAGATTTCAAAAAATAATAGTCATAATACAGTTCATGATATTCTCTACACATGTAAATGGAATGAAGTAAACTACCACAATGATAACAAGCTTTTTGTGGTTGGTATTGAATTTTCTGAGTCTTGGGGAATCTGGACTCAGTTTTCCAAGAAGGTTTTTGATTGCAGTCTAGGGCCAAATGATTATGATTTCCACACTTATAGCATTTTTTCCTAGGTGCATCAGGTACATTCTTGTAATTATTCTCTTTGTTAATACCTTCCTTTCCATTCCTATTTCTCTTGATCTTGCTAGACTCTGAAAGACCATCTAATCTCTGTTTCAACTGAGACTTAGACAGAAACCCTATGTTTACATTCTTAGGTTTCTCTAACACTTTCTCATCTGAATTACTATTGTTAATCCTTTTGTGTACAACAGGGGTACCTTTTGAATCAACAAATTTAACATGATTAGGTTCAGAAACAATTTTCTTACCTTCAGATTTAGATGTGCTAGCTTCTACTTTACTATCATCATTGACAATAGCTACTTCTTCTTGTCTAGCCTTATCAAAACCTAAACCATTATCCTTACCACGAATTCCATTTTCAATGATTTCTTGTGTCTTTTTACCAGAAATCTTAATGGTCTTAATCACATCTCTCTCTTCCTCTAGTTCTTTTCTGACATAGTCATAAGCCTCAAGAATAACACTATAATCATACTTAGCTTTATCAGAACTTAACTTGTATTCTTCCATTTGAATTAACTCAGATTCAAGAAAATTGTTTCTATCAACTAATTTATCATTCTTAACCTTAAGTTCATCTCTTTCACAAGTAAGAATTCTAAAATTAGTCATAAGATTCTTAAACTCAGCATGGATAGATCTAATTTCATCAGAATTTAAGTTATCAAATGGATCAAGAGAGTGAAGTGATACCTTAACAGAGGATGGAGAAGTTTTCTTTGGAGATCCAGGTTTATCTGAAACATTTGCCATCAGTGCAATGTTGTCATAATCCAATTCATCTTCAGAATCACTGGAATCAGCCCAATCCTTCTATGTGACCATAAGTTCATTACCCTTTACTGAATTCCTAGGCTTCTTACATTCACTGGCAAAGTGTCCAAGCTCACTGCAATTAAAGCACTTGATCTTGGTCTTATCAAGCTTGACAATTGTACTTTTGCCTTTGTCACTCTTCTTCTCCTCCTTCTTTTGAAAAGGTCCTTTGCTAAATCTTCTCCTGTTAAATCTACCTTTCTTGAAAGCTTTAGCAAACATAGCAAAGAGTTCCTGCATCTCAGATTCAGAATCATTGTTGTCAGAGTCCATATCAGTAGTCTCTGACTCAGAACTTTCTTTGCTTTTCTTCTTCCTTGAGTTCTTTACAGCAATCTCTTCATGCTGTTCTTCCGGAAGCTTCTTTAATTCAGATTGAGCAGTAAGTGCTACAGTTTTCATCTTTCCTTCACTCCTGCTCTTCTTCTGCTGCTTGTCAAGTTCATAAGCTCTCAGTTTTCCATACACTGCCTCTAATGATATCTCATCCAGATCATTAGCTTCCTCAATTGCAGATATCTTCTCATTGTAGAAATCAGGCAAAGCTTTCATGAACTTTGTATTCATATCCTCCAAGTCATAATATTTACCATGCATGGCCATCTCATTGATGAGTTTTGTAAACCTATCAAAGGTATCAGTAAGTGTCTCACCAGACTTGGAATATTCAAAGTACTCATACAGTTGTATAAGTAGTGTCCTCATATTCTTCCTGACAGGCTTAGTTCCTTCACAGTGAACCTTAAGATTGTCCCATATATCCTTAGCAGTTTTACAAGAGAGAACATAGTTAGTGAGAACAGAATCAAGACTGTTGAATAATATGTTTCTCACTTTAGCATCTTTAAGAACATTCTCCTTGTCCTTATCTAACCACTCAGATTTTGGCTTCTCTGCTGTATGTTCTGGAACAACCACACCATCAACAGTTGCTTGTCCAACGATCTTTGTTGGAACAAAAGGTCCATCTCTGATTCTGTCAAGATAATCAGGATCTGTTGCTTCCAGATGATGCAACATCTTTACTTCCCATAGAGTATATTCGTTTCTCTTGAGCATAGGAATCTTAGTATTCCCATCCTTGTAACCAGACATGATTGCAGATCTTTATGATTATTCGAAATCAACCTGCTCTGATACCAATTGTTAACTCGAATAACTTGTAGAAGGGGGTAGTTGAATACAAGTTATATAATTGTGTTTGATTTTTGCTTGGTTATATGAACAAGAATAAACGAATGAATCAAACTCTGTTTGTATTAATTGTATTAATAAGATCAAATACAAACTCTACCAAAGGTGTACAAATACCTTTAGCAGCTGCTGACAATACAAATCTCTCTGTTTGTTTCGAACTTTCGAATACAAACCTTATACAGAGCTACGCACACGAACTTACAACTCACACTTGTTCGACTCTTTTTACAATGATATAGAGAGAGTATTTATAATGCTTCCTATCAACTAATAACAGAAAGATAATCTATACATGACAATGTTCTGCCATCCAGTTAATAGTTTCCATTAATAGAAAATTCTTCCCTTCGTAATATCTTCTTGCTTGTTCTTCAAACAACGATCCTGTTTTATAGCACTTGCCAGTTTCTGTAGCATCCATAATGACATCATCAGTAACACGACTGATATCAGGATTCCATCTTGCATCAGGATCTAACCATCCTATCAGTACTTGATCAGTATTTGACTTGACATATCAGGATTCGATCTCAGTTCCTGACATATAGTACTTGTATAGGAAATATGTGTTAGACAGTTATCTGTAAAGTTTAGTCAGGAATGAACAGTGCATCAAGTACTATATGTCAGGAACTGAGATCGAATCCTGATATGTCAAGTCAAATACTGATCAAGTACTGATAGGATGGTTAGATCCTGATACAAGAGGGAATCCTGATATCAGTCGTGTTACTGATGATGTCATTATGGATGCTACAGAAACTGGCAAGTGCTATAAAACAGGATCGTTGTTTGAAGAACAAGCAAGAAGATATTATGAAGGAAGGAATTTTCTATTGATGGAAACTATCAACTGGGTGGCAGAACATTGTCATGTATAGATTATCTTTCTCTAATTAGTTGATAGGAAGCATTATAAATACTCTCTCTATATCATTGTAAAAAGAGTAGTAGTCGAACAAGTGAAAGTTGTAAGTTCGTGTGCGTAGCTCTGTGTAAGGTTTGTATTCGAAAGTTCGAAACAAACAGAGAGATTTGTATTGTCAGCAGCTGCTAAAGGTATTTGTACACCTTTGGTAGAGTTTGTATTTGATCTTATTAATACAAACAGAGTTTGATTCATTCGTTTATTCTTGTTCATATAACCAAGCAAAAATCAGACACGATTATATAACTTGTATTCAACCCCCCCTTCTACAAGTTATTCGAGTTAACAATTGGTATCAGAGCAGGTTGTTTCGAATAATCATAAAGATCTGCAATCATGTCTGGTTACAAGGATGGGAATACTAAGATTCCTATGCTCAAGAGAAACGAATATACTCTATGGGAAGTAAAGATGTTGCATCATCTGGAAGCAACAGATCCTGATTATCTTGACAGAATCAGAGATGGACCTTTTGTTCCAACAAAGATCAATGGACAAGCAACTGTTGATGGTGTGGTTGTTCCAGAACATACAGCAGAGAAGCCAAAATCTGAGTGGTCAGATAAGGACAAGGAGAATGTTCTTAAAGATGCTAAAGTGAGAAACATATTATTCAACAGTCTTGATTCTGTTCTCACTAACTATGTTCTCTCTTGTAAAACTGCTAAGGATATATGGGACAATCTTAAGGTTCAATGTGAAGGAACTAAGCCTGTCAGGAAGAATATGAGGACACTACTTATACAACAGTATGAGTACTTTGAATCCAAGTCTGGTGAGTCACTTACTGATACCTTTGATAGGTTTACAAAACTCATCAATGAGATGGCCATGCATGGTAAATATTATGACTTGGAGGATATGAATACAAAGTTCATGAAAGCTTTGCCTGATTTCTACAATGAGAAGATATCTGCGATTGAGGAAGCTAATGATCTGGATGAAATTTCATTAGAGGCAATGTATGGAAAACTGAGAGCTTATGAAGTTGACAAGCAGCAGAAGAAGAGCAGGAGTGAAGGAAAGATAAAGACTGTTGCACTTACTGCTCAATCTGAATTAAAGAAGCTTCCGGAAGAACAGCATGAAGAGATTGCTGTAAAGAACTCAAGGAAGAAGAAAAGCAAAGAAAGTTCTGAGTCAGAGACTACTGATATGGACTCTGACAACAATGATTCTGAATCTGAGATGCAGGAACTCTTTGCTATGTTTGCTAAAGCCTTCAAAAAAGGAAGATTCAACAGGAGAAGATTTAGCAAAGTACCTTTTCAAAAGAACGAGGAGAAGAAGAGTGACAAAGGCAAAGGTACAATTGTCAAGCTTGATAAGGCCAAGATCAAGCTTGATCAAGTACTTTGCTAGTGAGTGTAAGAAGCCTAGGAATTCAGGAAAGGGTAATGCAATTATGGTCACACAGAAGGATTGGGTTGATTCCAGTGATTCTGAAGATGAATTGGATTATGACAACATTGAACTGATGGCAAATGTTTCAGATAAACCTGGATCTCCAAAGAAAACTTCTTCATCCTCTGTTAAGGTATCACTTCACTCTCTTGATTCATTTGATAACTTAAATTCTGATGAAATTAGATCTATCCATGCTGAGTTTAAGAATCTTATGACTAATTTTAGAATTCTTACTTGTGAAAGAGATGAACTTAAGGTTAAGAATGATAAATTAGTTGATAGAAATAATTTTCTTGAATCTGAGTTAATTCAAATGGAAGAATATAAGTTAAGTTCTGATAAAGCTAAGCATGATTATAGTGTTATTCTTGAGGCTTATGACTATGTCAGAAAAGAACTAGAGGAAGAGAGAGATGTGATTAATACCATTAACATTTCTGGTCATTTCTGGTAAAAAGACATAAGAAATCATTGAAAATGGAATTCGTTGTAAGGTTAATGGTTTAGGTTTTGATAAGGCTAGAAAAGAAGAAAAAGTAGCTATTGTCAATGATGATAGTAAAGTAGAAGCTAACACATCTAAATCTGAAGGTAAGAAAATTGTTTCTGAACCTAATCATGTTAAATTTGTTGATTCAAAAGGTACCCCTGTTGTACACAAAAGGATTAACAATAGTAATTCAGATGAGAAAGTGTTAGAGAAACCTAAGAATGTAAACATAGGTTTTCTGTCTAAGTCTCAGTTGAAACAGAGATTAGATGGTCTTTCAGAGTCTAGCAAGATCAAGAGAAATAGGAATGGAAAGGAAGGTATTAAAAAAGAGAATAATTACAAGAATGTACCTGATGCACCTAGGAAAAAATGCTATAAGTGTGGAAATCATAATCATTTGGCCCTAGACTGCAATCAAAAACCTTCTTGGAAAACTGAGTCCAGATTCCCCAAGACTCAGAAAATTCAATACCAACCACAAAAAGCTTGTTATCATTGTGGTAGTTTACTTCATTCCATTTACATGTGTAGAGAATATCATGAACTGTATTATGACTATTATTCTTTGAAATCTGAAACTCCTAGTCACAAACAATTTGTGAAATCAGAGTCTAAAGTTGACTCTACAACATGTAAAGTAAAGGCAAAATTCTCAAAGCCTGTTGTTTCAAAATCTGGTAAGAAAGGATCCAATCAAAGTTGGGTCCTAAAAAATTCTAACTAGTTAATTTTTGTTTGCAGGGCACAGGAAAGAAGCATTCAATTATCTTGGACAGTGGATGCTCTGGACATATGAATGGAAAGAAGTCCCTGCTTACAAAGGAAAGAAACCAAGTGTGAAATACTTTCACATCTTTGGGTGCAAATGTTATGTCCTAAAAGTTCATCCAGAACAACTTGGAAAATTTGAAGCCAAATCGGATGAAGCAATCTTTCTAGGATATTCAGCATCTAAGGCCTTCAAAGTTTATAATCTCATAACTCACATTGTTATGGAATCAATTCATGTTGCATTTGATGATAAGAAATTTGGAATTCTGCAAACTGATGAAAGCCATGACAAATTGGAATTTGAAAATTTGAAGAATTCTGAGATACTCTCCAGTGTTGATGAAGGTTCTCTAGAAGAAATTTTTATTGCTTCTCAAAGGAATGCTACTGTTGAGGGGGAGCAAATAAATCAAAGAGAACACAGTGATCATCAGGAGCAGACTAGCTATTCAGAGTCTACTCCATCAGGAACTGATCTTTCAGAGTCTACTGAGGAAAGATCAGTAACTAGCAGCAATATGGAATCTACTGATTCTATTGATCAAAGGGGAGTTATTGAAGGCAGAAAGAATTCTTCTACAAGAGATACCACTAACTTAGGGGGAGAATCTAGCAGAGTCAATCTACCACCTGTTATAAAATGGACAAAGGATCATACTGAAGATTTGATTATTGGTGATCCAAATAGTGGTGTTCGAACTAAAAGATCAATTCAAAATGAATGCTTGTATAGTTGTTTTCTCTCAAAGAATGAACCTAAGAAGGTTGAAGAAGCCTTACAGGATCTTGATTGGGTAATTGCAATGCAGGAGGAGTTAAATGAGTTTGAGAGAAACAAAGTCTGGAAACTGGTACCAAGACCTAAAGATAGATCTATTGTTGGTGCAAGATGGGTTTTCAGAAACAAGCTAGATGAATCTGGTATGATTGTAAGAAACAAAGCAAGACTGGTGGCCAAGGGTTATTCTCAGGAAGAAGGCATTGATTATGATGAGACCTTTGCACCTGTAGCAAGATTGGAAGCAATCAAAATGTTTCTTGCATTTGCAGCTCATTCAAAATTCAAGGTATACCAGATGGATGTAAAGAGTGCTTTTCTAAATGGCAAACTTGATGAGGAAGTGTATGTGGAACAGCCACCTGGATTTGTTGATCCAAAGTTTCCAAATCATGTCTACAAGCTTGACAAGGCACTCTATGGACTAAAGCAGGCACCAAGAGCATGGTATGAGACTTTGTCTAAATTTCTTCTTGAAAATGGCTTCACAAGAGGTACAATTGACAAAACTCTATTCTTTAGAAAGATAAAAGGTGAATTGCTTTTAGTTCAAGTTTATGTTGATGATATTATTTTTGGTTCTACTAATGAAAAGTTGTGTGCTAAGTTTAGCAAGCTTATGCAGTCTAAATATCAAATGAGCATGATGGGTGAATTAAATTATTTCTTAGGCTTGCAGGTCAAACAAACTGAGACTGGTATTTTCATTAATCAGTCAAAGTATATCAAAGATCTTTTAAGAAGGTTTGACTTTCAAGACTGTGCAGTTGCAAAAACACCCATGGCAACAGCCACTAAACTAGACTCAGATCCTAATGGAAAGAGTGTGGATAATACTAGTTATAGAGGCATGATAGGCTCATTGTTATATCTAATTGCAAGTAGACCAGATATAATGTTTTCTACCTGTTTATGTGCTAGATTTCAAAGTGATCCTAAAGAATCTCATTTAATTGCTGTGAAGAGAATTTTTAGATATCTCAAAGGAACTCCAAATCTTGGTTTGTGGTATCCTAGAGAATCTGATTTCTTCCTAATTGGCTATTCAGACTCTGATTATGCAGAGTGTAAGATAGACAGGAAAAGCACTACAGGTACATGTCAATTCTTGGGAAATAGATTGATTTCTTGGGCAATCAAGAAACAACAATCTGTTTCAACCTCAACTGCAGAAGCTGAGTACATAGCAGCAGGCAGTTGTTGTGCACAGCTCCTTTGGATAAGAAATCAGTTGATGGATTATGGTATGACACTTAGTAATATTCCTATGTTTTGTGATAATACTAGTGCTATTAAAATTGTAGAAAATCCAGTTCAACATTCAAGGACTAAGCACATTGATGTCAGGTATCATTTTATTAGAGAACATATTGAGAATGGTACTGTGGAACTTCATTTTGTTCCTACTGACAAACAGCTTGCAGATATTCTAACTAAACCACTTGATGAAACTACATTCAGTAGATTAGTAAGTGAGTTAGGAATGTTAAATTTCTAGATCTTTAACATCTGTAAAAGTAGCAAGGTATGTTGTTTTTAGCTTAGAGACTTGATATTCTTGTTAGGATCTATATTTGATTGTTAAAAGCTTTAGCTATAACACTTTGCCTTGATAAATTTCAGTATGATAGACTTGTTAATAATCATCAGGATTAGAATTGTTATCAGGATGCTGACGTCATCAGTATTGTGTCAGTATCAGGATTGTGAAAATTGTTTCAGATCCTGACGTTTACTTTGTGTAGTAATCTAATTCTGTGATGTGTTAAGTCTATGCTAGCAAGTTTTAATATTTGCATACTGATAATTTATACATCATTCAATAATCAAAAGACAAGTAGATAACAAGAAATTGTATTTTCATTAATTGAAATCATTACATACATGGAAATGAAATACAACATCTTTTTGTCTAAATTCTACTGATAATCCTATACTTGTCTAATAATATGGATTCTGAGATACAGGACAAGGAGCATCAAGAAATCCATCAGGGGATTTGAACAGCCTCGTCTACTCTTGGATTCCTTGTCTGGGCGACTTGAATGAGAGTAGCTAACTTAAATGTATAGCATCTCCATCAAGATCAACCTCAGACTCTCGGCCAAATTCTTCATCCTCAAGTTTTGAGGAGGTTAGGGGAAGATTGTATCCAACAGATGGATATTCTAGGAGAAACCTCTGGATATTATCTGAAACTACTCCATCCATTTTTAGTTCAATGAGAAAAGTTGTCTCTTCAAAGAGATGATCAAGAACAGGATGTTCATCGACTGTGAAAAACCTAAAGAATGGATTTGAATGAAATTTTGGTTTGAGAATCATTGTTGAGAAGAAAAGAAATTGAAAGGGTTATGGAGAATGGCATAAGGTGTCTGTTTCTTTTATAGAAAGACGTGAGAAGCTGAACAGTCACTTTGAATTTTTTAATGAAGTCAGATGCTAATTATTGCGTGTGACTTTATTTCTTGTTTTCAAGAAATGTCGAATATATCTAACCAGTTGATATTGTTCAGATTAATTGTTTATTTCTTTTTCAGATAAAAGAAAGATGCCACGTGGAAACTCCATATTAAGTCTCTGGAATCAGGATGATATTGATCAGGATTTCAAGTGTGACCATCAGGATTTGAGAATTATTATTATTTTTAAATCACATTGCTTTTTGTGATTATTTTGATGGAGGTCACAATAGGAAAATGAAGCTGATCAGTATAGATTTTATCTTGATCATATCCTTATTTAATTCATGAAAATCAATTTTGGATTTTATTTTCCAAAAATTGTGGGTAACCGCACTTTTCAGGGACTGACACCTGTCAATCTACGTGTCGACGTGGGATAGTGGTCTGAAAGATTTGTGAAATATATTTGTTTTGAAACTCTAATCGTGTAATTGTTTTCTCTAATTTCATATTCTCTAAAGCAAAAACACTCTCGAGCTTTCAAAATCACTAATCCATTTCAAGAATTTTTCAAGTTCTTTTCAGATAAAAAATGGCAGCTCAAAGAAGATTACCTAAATCAGTAGCCTTCAAGTTTGGTGACTTTGATTTTATGACAAACAATCATGTAGCAGCTATCACCAACAAGGAAGGAGTGTCAACTGATTTTCATTCAATCATGGACTTTCTGGCGTATGGACCATTAAGTTATGCATTGACAGCATCTCCACAGATTAATCAAGCAGCTGTTACACAAGCTTGGGAGAATGCTGAGGTAAATGATTCTACTCAGAGTCAATCAGGTAAGATTGTTCTACACTTAGGACAAGATTCTTTTGATATTACTGAATCTGTTGTTAATTCAGTACTTCATTTACCTGTTAGTTTGAATTATGAGAATGTACCATCTGATTATGATGTTAGAACTATGTTGTCTGCATTAGGTTATAATGGACCTTTAGATAACATGAGCCAGTTAAGAAGATCTTATCTTAGGAAAGAGTGGTCTTTTTTCTTTTATCAATTAGCTAAATGCTTTACTGGTAAATGTAGTTCTTTTGATCAAATTACTTCTGTTACTTAACATATTGCTTACAGTTTGCTTTATGACAGAGTAATTAACATTGGTCACATTATCTTAAATCAGATGAGTATTAAACTTGGGTTAAGAGATCAAAACAGGAAAATGGTTTATTATCATAGGTTTATGCAAATGTTCATTAACCATTTTATTCCTGATGTTGAAACTAGATTTGGTAGAGAACATTGTGTTTCTTCTTATGTACAGCAAAAGAGAATTTTCTCTGACATTACAAAGAAGGACAATGAAAAGAATCTAGATGAAATACCTGCAATTCATTATCCACATCATGTTCAGGTAATTCTTAAAACTCATCTTCCTACTCTCTACAATTCTTCTTTCTTTTGTGGTGAAATGGCTCAGGAATCTCATTTGGAGGAGAACCCACCTGTGTCTACCCAAGTAGCCCAAAACATTATAGTCTATGAAACAATTCAAGAACAAGGTTTTAATCCACAGCCTATTGTTTCAAAGAAACCAACCTCTGGTGTTTCTCAAAAGACATCAGTTGTAAGGAAGAGAAGATTTGTTGTGTCAAGTAGTAGTAGTAGTTATAGTGAAGATGATGATAATATATCTCTTGCTGAGAGAGAAGAGTTGAAGGCTGCAATTCGACTTTCTAAGCTAGGACAAAGAGATGAAGCACCTAGTCACAGCCAGGCTGCAGTTTCTCAAAAGACTATAGTACTTAAAAAGGGAAAACAGTTACTGAATACTGTCTCTCAAAAGACTGTGTCTATTGAAAAACGATCTCATCCCAAGATCACTTCTGTGTCTACACCTCTTGAGTCTTCTCAGGATAAATCTTTTGCTCACTATACCAGGAGAACAAGGAGAAAGATTCAATTGTCACCTACACACACAGAGTCTAGTCCAACTAATATCATGCATGTCTCTACAAATGAAGCTAAAATCAAGTCAGCAAATGACTATAGAGATCTGGATATTGATTCTTCATGGGAAACTACATTATCATACAGACTGGGTATGGGACTAATTTCTCTCAAAGTGAAGTTGTCAAGGCCTGTTCTAGATTTTCTGGTTGAAAGATTACCAAAACTTTTATTTCCAGATGAATATGGACTTCTACATCAAAGACTTGACTTAATGAAGATGTATTTCTATGTATCTGTCAGAAGACAATTAGTCAAGAAATTTGGACTCTCGAAGCATGTTGCTCTTCAATCACTTCATGCATATTTATTTGACAAGGATGTCATTATTGAAGATGCTTCAGCTCAAGGTGAACAACAGGAGGAAGTAGCTAGAGGAATGCAGTCAATAGAAGATACTATTGCACCAGTGGTTGATAGTAGGACAGATCAGATCACAGTCACTGCAACACAAGAACCATCTAGTCAGAGGTTGGATGACTCAGGAGCTGTGATAGCTGATGTTGAAAGGTCTTCTGTGATGATTGAAATTGCAAGTGAGAAACCCTATGATATGGGAGGAATAACTTTGACTGGTTTTCTTGAAGATCAAACAAATATTATTCAGTCAGAGTCTATCCACCTTGAGGGTGAGTCTCAGCAAACAACACTTAAAGACGGTGATGTACTAACTATGGTGTCTAATGAAGTATTACTGAAGACATCAGAGTCTAGTAAAGAACTTGAAAGTGGTATACTGGAGCCTGTAGTCTCTGGAAGGAAAGAAGATGTTTGTGAGGGTTCAGAGACTATAGCAGCTCACTCCTTGGAGAAAACCTCAAGCCCCTTGCCATATGAGGAACCCTCTCTCCATGTGAGTTCAGGTATAAAAACTTCTTCTAAACTCTATTTTTTTGTAGGTCATGAGAGCACTTATCCAAATTTGAGTGATACACTTGAAAAGATGGATATTGATCCACAATCAGAGCGGCTGGCTCCTGACCAGGCAAAAGGAGAGGTAGAAAGAGTGTTGACTTTAGATAGTCAAAGTGAGATTGAGGGTATGGATGATCAACTCCATAGTGAGGGAGAGAAAATTAGGAAACCATCGTTTGATTTCTGGGATCAGGTTTTTCCTGAATCTTGGTCTAATAATCTTGGTATGGATGCTGGTACTTATTCTTTTATCAAAATGTATGAGAATAATGACTTAGCAAAGCATAATTCAAAGCCAGAAGTTAAAGCTCAGAAGCAAAAAGAAAGGCTTGCAGGAATTATCAACAGAAGAGGTGAAAGGCTAAGACAAACTTCTACATCATCAGTACCAGAAGATATTCCTAATGATCCAAGTATTCCTTTGTTTGTACTACCAATATCAGCAAGAATTGAGACATCAACAGTATCTGATCAATCTAAGGAGGCATCAGGATTTGTAGATGTTAGTACACAGAATACTGATGAAGGACAAGATGATCATATTGCAGCTTCAGATCAGAAAGATGAAGATATTTGTAACTCTAATCGAGTTTTATTACTTGAATATCATTCTACACAGGCAACTTCTTCTACAAGACTTCAATCTGAAGATATTCCAAACACTTCCAACATTGAAGTCAATTCTGAAGTTCTACAAGATATTCTGAAATCTCAAGTTGAAATTCAATCAAGACTTCAAACACTTGAAGATAACCAAGTCACTATTATGGAAAATCAAGCAGTTCTGATGAATCTTATTTGTTCTGTTACTGAATCTCTTGGAATTCATGTTGCTGATGTAAAAAATGGGGAGATAAAAACAGTTCAAAGGCAACAAACTGGGGGAGATAAACAGACTAAGAGAGATAAAAGAAGAACTAGTAGGGGAGATAAAGACAGTGACAGAGGTGAATCTTATCGGGGAAGTGGTAAAGGAAAAGAAGCATCAAATAGTTGAATTCTTTCTATCTAAGTACTGGATATTTGGAGGTACTTAATTTCATGATTTTTGAATTCATAAATTCTATTCTGATTGTATTGTTATATGTTTTGACATCAACAACTCAGATTTATGCTTCAGATTTTAAAGCATAAATAGGGGGAGATTGTTAGGAATAATTCATGAGTTGTGATATTAAGAATAGGATTTTACTTATACTTCTTGTATATCCTGATTTTATAAAGGATTTAGCATCTTGTATAGGAAATATGTGTTAGACAGTTATCTGTAAAGTTTAGTCAGGAATGAACAGTGCATCAAGTACTACATGTCAGGAACTGAGATCGAATCCTGATATGTCAAGTCAAATACTGATCAAGTACTGATAGGATGGTTAGATCCTGATGCAAGAGGGAATCCTGATATCAGTCGTGTTACTGATGATGTCATTATGGATGCTACAGAAACTGGCAAGTGCTATAAAACAGGATCGTTGTTTGAAGAACAAGCAAGAAGATATTATGAAGGAAGGAATTTTCTATTGATGGAAACTATCAACTGGGCGGCAGAACATTATCATGTATAGATTATCTTTCTGTAATTATTTGATAGGAAACATTATAAATACTCTCTCTATATCATTGTAAAAAGAGTAGTAGTCGAACAAGTGTAAGTTGTAAGTTCGTGTGCGTAGCTCTGTGTAAGGTTTGTATTCGAAAGTTCGAAACAAACAGAGAGATTTGTATTGTCAGCAGCTGCTAAAGGTATTTGTACACCTTTGGTAGAGTTTGTATTTGATCTTATTAATACAAACAGAGTTTGATTCATTCGTTTATTCTTGTTCATAACCAAGCAAAAATCAGACACGATTATATAACTTGTATTCAACCCCCCCCTTCTACAAGTTATTCGAGTTAAAAATGGGATTTGATGAAAACATGATATTAAACAAGATATGAAAGAAAGAAGCAATAATATTATTAAAACAAAGAGTTGAGAAAACAAATCTATAATCCAAGGTCTACAAAAGATGAAGTAGATCTTGATCTGTGCTTGTCACCGAGCATTGAATCTTTCTCCACTTTTCTCCATTGCAATTCTATGTTACAATAATAAAGTGATACGAATTACAATGCTAAGATGTGTTTAAACAGGCTCTAGAAATCTTGACCAACAAGAAATTACCTTCTATTACAATTATAATTCGATTATGGTACTAAAAACTGCCCAAAATACAATTAGAACTTGAAAAGGGCAAAATAGTAATTTCCCTGCTCCCATCAGTCTGTTTGTCACGCTGCCTGCGCCCACCAAGCGCTTCCTGCGCGTGGAACACCTGTTCAATGTTGTAGAAAATCTCCCAAGCTTCGCGTGGACAGTAAGATCGCTGAAAACGGACTTCTAGAACTCCAGATATGGCCAAAACAGTGTCGACTGCGCAACCTTCCCGGAAATCTGAATTTTAATCAATTTAACCTCCAAAAACGACAGAAGCATCAACCATAATCGACATTCTTGCAAACCTTGCACAACTACACAAAACACATCAAAACTACGACAAACTTGAGTCAAAGACAATCAATTTAAGCCGAATTGAAGTGATCCAAGTGGATATAAAATCCACTTATCAATTACTAAGTTTTGCAAAGAGTTGAATGAAAACATACTACTTTGTTATGTCAATTTGTCATAGTGTACAAGGTGATGGGTTCATATATTGGCTTTAGCATGTCCTCAATCTACTCGGAAAATAAAATCACACATGGCATGTATCTTAGCTGATGACAGGGATGGGCATTCACCCCGGCCCGCTCGATCCCAATCCGATCCTCACACAGAATGGGGCGGGGAATCGGGGATTTTTTCGGGTACGGGCCGGGTAGCGGGGACAATTTTCAAAAAAAATTAGGGAGCGGGCCGGGGCCGGGATTTTATATCTCCCCGGCCCGATCTCCGACCACTGCCCCGATTTTCTCCACCAAACCCAATTCTCAATCCCCGACTCGATTTCACCACATTATAATATATATAATTATATATATTAATAATCATATATTAATATATACAAGTTTCCAATAATTTATATTGGAAACAAAATGATATTTTACTCTTATATATTTATCTTTCTAGTAGTTAAATAACTTCATTTCCATGTTATTTATAATTGTTTATTTAAGTATTATTTTTTTTATCTTAATTTAGTGCATATGAGCTACTGTTGTGTAATGTTTAGATTTTAAAAAGAAATTTAAGAGCTAACATATATGCATGTGAATATGAAGATATACTTATTATGAGATTAATGGTGATGAAAAAATGTTGTAACTTAACATCTAATCTAGCTATAGTTGCTAATTTCACTATATATCACAAAAAAAATTATTTCAAACTCACAGTTAGTGTTTAAAATTATTTAAAATATTTTTTTTGTTTAAAATGAAATTCCCCGATTCCCCACGGGGATTCAAGTTACCCGTTTGGGCCTGAGCCGGGGAATAAAAAATAATCCCCGATGGGGATCGAGCCGGGGACGGAGATCGGTTTTGAATTCGGGAATGGGGGCAGGGATAGCACTTCCCGACCCCGAAGTGCCCCGATGCCCATCTCTAACTGATGAGTTCTATTTTTTTTCTTCTTTTTCTTGGGAACTATTTGGATGTTGTACAAAATTTTTAATATGAATTGGGAATTTCACACTTGAATCGTAAAGTATTAATCTGTGATTTTTCTTGACTCTCTTCTAGATGGGACAGTGGTAATCTTTTTGTGTGGGTTCTTGAATGGAAATTAAACTTTTGCAAGAAATTTACAAAAAGACTTAAAGTTGTATTCTGTTTGTTCATCCTTTTACATTTTTCTAAAAGAATTATAACAACACTACTATTTTTTTATTTTCACAAACATGCTTGTTTTTGAAGGATTTTCAAAAACATGCATAATAATATGTACATTTGAGTAAAGACTATTCGACTATTCCAAATTATTCTAAAGGAATAATCATATTATCAAATATATCTTAAAGTATATTTAATAATTAGTGGAGTCATCACAATTATTAATTTTGATTATATACATATTAAATTTTTGAAAAATGCTAATCTATACTATATTATAATAAGTAAAAGGGGGTATAATTTGTAGTTGGTTACCCCTTTTTTGTTTATCCTCATTTTTTGTTATCCCTCATTTATCACCGTTAGATCAGCAACTCAAATAGATCATGACCGTTAGATATAACAATACTAAAAGTTGTTATATGTAGAGGTTCAAGGTTCGATTCCCGCCAATAACATATTAATTTATATTTAATACTAAAAATTATTATATATAAAGATGTAAGTTTCGAATTAATAACATATTTAAATTAATATTTATAATATTATATTATATTATAAATAAATTATAAAAAATTAAAAATAACCGTGCTTTGCACGGGCTATAAGCTAGTTTTAGTAATTATTTAAATTACTAAAACTCCACAACCGGAAGGTTAAGTACTTATGGACTTGACTCATCACTCGTAAATTGTAAGTGAAATACAATATAAAGAGTTATACCAAGTGTCGACGTGAATTATAATAGCTAGACTCTTAAAGTTAAAATATGATCATCAAATAATAAATATATCATCATCTAAAATTACTAGAGACAGTGGCCATTGGCGACTGGATCAAATGCCATCGTCACAAGTTAGTTGGTTTTGAATCTTTTGATCTCGTTTTCGATTAAATCAAACATAACCATAAAAATAATAAAAACAAAAAAAAATGTAGGATATATGAATGTTGTATTCGTATACACGTTATTCTAAAAAATTACATTGAAGTTGTAGGTAACTATTCCAACAAAACTAACCTAAAACTCCAACAAGTCCACCTCGAGTAATAAGAGATTTAAAAAATGAGAAGTGAAAGTTAAGTTAAAACACTTGCCACACTCTCTGGAATTGCTGATTTAAAAGAGTTTGTAAATTCATCTTTCGTGGAGGCCTAGTCGTTAGGAAACGTAGCTTAGTGTAGTGTTTCGTGCTAAAGTGAGGTCGTTTGTTGTATTCTTTTCGAGTAGATTTGGTCGGTTGAAGTTGGTGTGGGCCCAGTATCTTAGAGTGGAATTGACTAAAATTCATTAAACTTGATCCAGTATCTTCAAAAGTTAGGTCGGTTTTCTTCACTTATCTAGCTAAAATTTTACTCTATATTTTATTCTTTCTGAATTTAAACTATATATTTTGTACAAAGTTAAAATATAAAATTATTGAGTCGATACAATTTTTTAAAAGATATTTTAATTTATGAATCAAGTGAAAAAACTATATATTTTATTTCACGATTAAGATATGTAAATTTTTTACTTTTTATTATAACCACTCCGATAAGTATATATATATAATAAGAAATAGAAGTTTGAATGTCGAAAAGTTAGTAAATTGAAAATTAGAAAATTCGACTAATTTATTTAATAAAGAGTCGGTCATGTTACCGTAGCCTTACTAGAAAGAAAAAAGTTAGTAATAAGTTGGATAATGCTTTTTTGAAACATATAAATTAGATAATGTTGTTTTATAGGTGAAAATATTTTAGAATATACTACCTCCGTCCCAAAATACGTCCTTTTTGTAAAAAAAAATTGTTCCAAATTACATGTGCTTCTCTTCATTCATACAAATATCTCTTTTTTCATATAAATTTAAGTCTAATTTTTCAAAATTATCTCTATATTTGTATTTTCAATGCTTGACTTCCACCTTTTTTTAATATACATATTTTTTTAAAAAGGAACATATAAATTGGGAACGTAGGGAGTAGTTTATTACAACTCCTATCCCAGGTAGTAACAACTACCAACTAACTATTTGATAATCAACGGGTCACACTCTTATCTGAAGTATTGACTCTTGAGTAAAAGAGTCAAATACGCGTAAAGTTCCTCTCTTTAGCTGAGGTAGAGTTCTAAATTACCGAATGAGAGACGCGTTAGTATTATAGTAGTACTCCTTCAGTCCCAATGATTTTTTACATTTTAAAATGGGGTGTTTATTTTAAGGTATTTTAAGGTGTTGAAGCCAATTTTCGTCACGTATTAAGCTTCAAGATTAGATTCATAATCGGGTATTCGTATAGAGCTACAGAATTAGGATTTAATATTCATGGCAATTTTGGGGGAGAATTAGGGTTTATGTGTTTTTAGGGCTGCGCTTGAAAGAGTTAATTCTAAGAGAGAATAGAATTTCGGATCCCCTTCTCAAGGTGCCTACGTATCCTTTTATAAGGAATCAAGCCTACGTAGTTCTTTTAGGCCTATACTCCTATTCTTTAGGAGCAAGTCACCTAGTTATAATATTTCCCGTTTATTATATTCTCAATTGGGCTTATTTAATATGGACCGATACCCATAAGGGATCGGACTTATATCTCGTATCAACATGTCCCCAGTATTTATTGGAGGTTTCCTTCGATGAATACTTACTTAGAGTATTTTTTTCGACAAGTGCATTTTCGAAAGTCTAAAATTTTGACTATTCATGCATATGTTTATTAGATAATATTTCTAATCTTGTCACATTTTTTTACCATCCATAGCATGTTTCTCCCTTATAAATCATTGATAACAAGAGTCATTTGTATCAACTTAAGGTTAACCTCGATGAAGTTGGATTCGTCAATCCCATGCACCAAGTTTGGGCTAACATTGTTAGCGAGAGCTTTCTACTAGTCATACCGCCTTATGGCATGAGTAAGTTCAAAGCCTGTGCTTCCGAGCCACAAAAATGTTAAATATAAATGTGAAATATTAACTCTGTTCGCGCACGGATGAGAGGTCGTCCGTAAGCTAAAAAAAATGTCCAAAGACTTTGCTTACCAATCACTCATCTTCCGGTTGCCAGTACCCGACTTTTTATGTACCATCATAGCTCAAAAAGCGGTTTTTCGGTTCATATATATTGGCATTATCCTGGCCCCGCAGTGATTTGTTCATACGGTTCGTAAGAAGATATCACTGGTCTAGGTCGGATCGTTTTTGATCAAATTGGTTCCCCAAGTACCTTATCAACTGATCAGGAAGTTATGGTACTTAGTGTTACAACTGATCAATTTTTATTTTTTTATTTTTTTATTTTGTCCCCGAGTGATCGTCGTTGCTGTTCCATTTTCTTAAATGATAGCTTCACAAGAAATATTATTTATATTGACTATCAGTTGAAGAATTTCAGCTCAGAAGATATGAAATATTCTTAGAGGATATGTCAGCATAATTTAATAAATAAGTTTTACACATGGCACATAATATTTAAGCATTAAAAAGAGTTACTTATCTTGGTTCACTAGTACAAACTGGATCTATTGCGTCGCCACCTATAGCGTCGGTTATTGACCTATAGCGTCGCCACTTTACCTATTGCGTCGGTTGTTTGCATTAACCGACGCTTATTGACTTCTGTCAGAAGCTATGGCGTCGGTTGTTTGCATCAACCGACGCTATAGGTATAGCCTATAGCGTCGCCCAATAAATGGCGACGCTATAGGTATACCTATAGCGTCGCCCATTTGAAGGGCGACGCTATAGAACATAACTATAGCGTCGGCATTTTAGCGGGCGACGCTATAAGTTTAGTTTATAGCGTCGCCCTTTTAAGGGCGACACTATTGGTGTAGCCTATAGCGTCACCCCTTAAAAGGGCGACGCTATAGGTATACCTATATAATTTTTGACTAGTTTGTAAAATAAATAAAAAAAACTAAATAAAAATGGAAAAATGACAGTTTTTGAAAATAAATTTATACACACCAAAGTAGTAATACTCACTATTTGTGTGATGAATAATTTTTCCCCATTTTTAAATAGTTTGTAACATAAATAAAAAAATTAAACAAAAATAGGAAAAAATGCCTATTTTTGAAACTAAATTCATACATACCAAAGTAGTCATACTCACTATTTGTGTGATGAATGTTACCTTATTTTCAAAAAAAATTCATTTTTTTATTTTTTCCATTTTTAACTAGTTTGTAAAATAAAATAAAAAAATTAAATAAAAATAGGAAAAATGACAATTTTTGAAGCTAAATTCATACACACCAAAGTAGTCATACTCACTATTTATGTGATGAATATTACCTTATTTTCAAAAAAAATTCAATTTTTTTCCCATTTTTAACAAGTTTGTAAAATAAAATCAAAATATTAAATAAAAATAGGAAAAATGACAATTTTTGAAAATAAATTCATACATACCAAAGTAGTCATACTCACTATTTTTGTGATGAATGTTACCTTAATTTCACTAATTTTACATTTTTTTTAATTTTCCCCATTTTTAACTAGTTTGTAAAATAAATTAAAAAATTAAACAAAAATAGGAAAAAAGGCCAATTTTTGAAAATAAATTCATACACACCAAAATAGTCATAGTCACTATTTGTGTGATGAATGTTACCTTATTTTCACTAATTTTCCATTTTTTTAATTTTTTACCCATTTTTAACTAATTTGTAAAATAGTTCAAAAACTTAAATTAAAATAGGAAAAATGCCAATTTTTGAAAATAAATTCATACACACAAAAGTAGTCATACGTGATTTGTGTGATGAATGTTACCTTATTTTCACTGATTTTCCATTTTTTTTATTTTTCCCCATTTTTAACTAGTTTGTAAAATAAATAAAAAAATCAAACAAAAATAGGAAAAATGCCAATTTTTGAACATAAATTCATACACACCAAATTAGTCATACTCACTATTTGTGTGATGAATCCTACACTACTTTAAAAAATAACAAATTTCTTAATATTTGACAAATATTATAATATTGTATGTTGTATATTACATAATTATATAAATAAAATTTCATTTTAAAAATATTATAGCAAATAATTTGTACAAACAAGTTTTGTAAAAGAATATTTTAATATTTTGATTGTTGATAAATAAAAAAATATTTTTTAATGATTTTTTTTGAAATTAAGCAATTACAAATAATGCTTTAATTATATATTCGTTATATAATCACTTTATATTAATATAATATTAATTATTGATCCTAATTACTTGTTGATTTTTAGAATGTAGAAAATAAATAATCATTTTTTATATCATATAATTATATTCTATTCCGATAATTAGTGTGATTAATCGACTAAATTCTGCAAAAATTGAATAAACTAAATAGAAAAATTACAAAAATTTTCTTCACATTTTTTAATTATAAAAATTTTCTACACAATTTTTAATTGACCAAAACATTTAGGCGGCTAAACCAAAATTGCATTGGCAGGGACTTTACAATTTTAAGATAAAACAATTGCTTTACAATTATTTTACCTAAAATGTTGCACAATTATTTCAGTAAGTCTCACGGGCTCCCTCATCTCTTTCTCGTCCCTCTCACAATTATATATATAGTAGAATTTGGTCGGGTAGCCTCTAAATGTTTACAGTAAATGGTTTTAGCCTAGAATCCTGTTTTCCGTCACTAATTAATTAATTTAATTTTAGACATTTACATAGGAATCCTCTATATGTTTACATAGGTATATCTTTATTTACATAGGCATTTGATGGGGGAGGGTTTGGCCTCTCTAAATGCCAAGGAACTATAATATGTATAAACAATGCAAGGTTTGTAGATGATCAGTGTGCCTGAATATATATGGAGTCTTTATTTAAGTTAACTAAATATTTAGTTAGGTTTGTATTATTCTGTAATCTATTAAACGTGTCTAAATTTTGTCCTGTACAGTGGCCGTGAGCTGTTCCTTTCTGATTCTAGCTTGTTGATGCTTGAGGCCTATGACATTTTCTAAAGAGAAGACGAATTTAATGATACTGAAGAGAAGGTAATTACATTTCCCTATATGGATGTGGCTTTAACTGCTTGGCACTTTTAAAATATGACTCTACATCTTAAATAGAAACCGATTTGGAGCAGTTTATGATGACAAAAGAACCAGCAAAATGCATTAACGCTGCAAAATCATTTTATGTACCAATTGTGGTACAATATAGCTGCAATTCATTAATTTATTATATATGCTTACTAAAACTTGAAAAAGAACAAAGGTTATTTATATGCCAATTGCGAATATGATATTTGTTAAAATGAAATTATGTGTTCTGCACTGCATATGGTATGTGTTCTGCACTGCATATGTTTTTAAAGATTCAAGATTCTGACTAGGACGTGATATCCTAATTGCTAATTACCATTGGTCTAATTGTACTTGTCAACATCTGCACTAGACAGTTGACCGACACATAATTCCCAAGTTAACTATATTACTGTGCTTAATCTAAAACTCCGATTCCTATGTTTTCCCAGTGGTTTTCAGGGTCTCTATGATTTCAAATATTTTGTCAATTCACTGAAGAATGATGTCCGCATTGTAGAGAGCATTTTCGAAATTCAAAAAAATGGAAAGTCAAAGAAGTTGAAGGCTCAGGCTCTCAATAATAGTCATGTCATGATGGTTCAGATTCGACCTGCTAGAGATGCTCCTTTCCTGTCAGTTGGTATACAACAGATGCTTTGGAGAAGATTAGAGAGCATGGTGCTATCTATGTTAGTCCTTTTTCTTATCGCCTTGCTGAAGAGATTGACATACCAGAATACCATCGATTGAGATGCAGAGTTAACTACCACGCCCTCAAATTCAAGCCGCATATTATGAAGTTAAGTAACTCGATAATCAGCAATCTTCGTACACAAGGCCACTTCATGACAATCCCTCTCTACAGATCAATGAGCAAGGAGCCAAGTAATGGTCACGCTGCAATTTGCATGTGTAGTTAGAAACTCGAGACTATTCCTGCCAAAGAAAATGAAACCTTCTCTGTTTGGATTACTATATTTATTATATTAAATCTTTTATTGTTTCATACAGCTTGTATTATAAAATGGGTTGTTTAATATAATATTTATTATACTAAATCTGAAACTGCAATTTTATTTTATTTTTTAAAAAAATTGACTTTAAGCGTCGGTTGTTTGAATGGGCGACGCCTAAAGCAGACTTTTAGCGTAAAGCAAACTTTTAGCGTCGGTTTTTTAAACAGCCGACGCCTAAAGTTGAATTTTAGCGTCGGTTGTTTAAATGACCGACGCTAAAAGTCTACTTTAGGCGTCGGTTATTCAAACAACCGACGCCTAAAACAGACTTTTAGCGTCGGTCATTTAAATAACCGACGCCTAAAGCATACTTTTAGTGTCGGTTGTTTAAATGACCGACGTCTTAGCAGACTTTTAGCGTCACCAATTTAACCGACGCTATAGGCCTGTACCTATAGCGTCCCCTACATATACTACGCCAAACAACCGACGCTTTAGGTCTATTTGACCGACGCAATAGGCCCTTTTTGTACTAGTGGTTCTTCTTGAAGATCTGTTTTTTAAGCCAACATGGCTCCAATAGAAAGATTTTGCAGAGGTGCACTACCGATCTATCCTTTGTTTTGTTAGAATCTCCTCCATGAATCCCAGCTTCTTTTTATTGTGAATGATGGTAATAACTAATAAGAAGTAAATTTACTGTACTCTTATTTCCTTTTGCACTGAACTTCTGAAGTAACCGCTTTCAATGGTATCACATTCAACTTATGGCATACATACACTATTAAGTGCAGCTGCATACACTACTGAGTGCAGCTTCTTTCTTTGACTCGTACATATACACAATCACTTTTGTGCATTATGTCTCTGGCAACATATACCCACAACAATATATATGTACTTGCACAGAGGTTTTAGAAGTTATGTTTGCTGCAGAGAGTTCTTTTCTGTAGTCTCTGTATGCCTCTCTATAGTATTTCTTATTTGACCAAACCTGTTGCTTTTCTTTGTACATGCAACATGTGAGCTGAAAGCATCAAAGAATATGATAATAACTTGTACTTTTTGTTCTGCGCATGCAGTAAGCAAGCCGAATCTCCTTCATGATTTTCTAATGTTTTGTTCCAAACTCATTGCAGTATGCATTTTTTCTTTTAGTTTGACTATTTTTGCCGTGGTCAGGAGCATTCTTCCTCTGATAATTAATACAATCTATTGGATGAAGCTCTCCTTGCTCGATACTGGCCTTGGCAGTCTACTGGGTTCCTTTGTTTCATAGCCACATTATTGTCAGATTTTACGTTATGTATTTTTTCTCAAATTACTCTCGCCCATATCTTTTTGCTGCTGCTACTTTGTATTTTTCTTTCATCAGATTTTTCCTCGCACTGAGTTTTTCTGCATTTTCCATATTCCCTGCAATGGGCATCTCTCAGAAATAACATATATATATGTGCTCCTTTTTTTATACCAATCCTCGAGGTGAAAATTTGCCTTCCATTAGTTCTAATATTTTCTTTGACACAAAACTTCACGTGTTATAATTCTTAACACAAAACTGATTTTGGCTAAGCTTTTCTTCCGATTGTAGGAGCTGCTGATTGATTCAGGATCAAATGTCATGATATAAGTTCTTCCTTGCATCTTGAAATTCAGGTACTGCAGTTTGTTTTTGCTTGGGCTGTTGGTGGTCTTCGAGAACTCATCTCAAATTCGATGGTACCCAAGTAGAGAACCATAAACTAGGCAGATTTTTGTTTCACTATTTGTCATCTAATTATGCTCAATGAAGTCGTGTGACAAAGGACTGATTCAGTTGTTACTGAATTGTTTGCACTGAGTAGAGTCACATCATCTAACTATATTGTATCAATATCCAGTTCCTGATGTAAATTTGCTTTTCTTCTTTCTGGTGTTTGATCTCACCAGATTTTTATGATGCCATTGCTCGTAATAATAAGAATTTACATCTGTCTACTCCCTTTTTCCATCGTCGTGATCGATTAAATTTTCTCCTTTTTTATGCTCTTGAACTACTGTTGTATTTTATAGGCTGTAGTTCTCCATCATAGGCTCCTCTTGTTGCTACTTCCTTGCAATCGTCATTTTTAAATTGAGCTAAGTGTCTTGATTTGTTGTTTGATGTAATAACTTGAACTCTCAGCAGGCTTCTGTTGATCTGTGGTACTGCACTCTTCTATAATGTGGTAATGTTGGGACATCAGCTCATATAATCCATGCTCATCTCATTATCCTGAACTGAGGGATGTTTTACTTCATTTTTTTTACACCATGTCTTCCCTAGTCTACTGCTGCTCCATCCAGGAACTATGCGCCTCTTTTAGTTTTCTTCCCTTGCAGGAAGCCAAGTCCAGAATTTATAAGATATGACAATAGGATTTTTGTAGACTTCCTTTTCTTCATAGTTTTGGAGTATCAATTCTTTTGTTATTTTCTTGCTTTGCTCTCTCCGTACGTATGATAATAAAAACATCCCGGTAGTTTAAATTTTGGAAGGACCAGATGAATAATCATCTTTTCTTCTCATTCGTTGTAAAAGATTACAACCAACAGATATTTTCTCGTCCAACTCCGAAGCAATATGCAGGTTGCCTCAAAAATTTTCCTTTTGACACACCCAGCCGAACATGCTGCCTTGCATCATCCAACTTGTTTTATAACCTTGATCAATCGATCTGTTTTCCTGATAAATGCATTATTCAGTACCAAGATTTCATTTCTTTTTTAATCGGCAGTACCACGTTCTCTAATATGTGTATATTGCATCATCCAATAATCAATTATTGTCAAATAATTGATACCATATGGTCTATGGACAGATATACAAAATCAAGGCAAGCATAATAATGACAATTAAACAAGTTGATAAAATGCTAATTTTATGAAATCATCAACCGGTAAAAATCTATAAACAAATCTTTACTGATGATTTAGGTTTATGCTACTCACTCTAGATTAAGTCCAAAACAATTTGTGATATTTAGTTAAAAGATTTTTTGGAACCGAAAGTAACAACAGCTTCACATGTTTATGGACTTCATGTACGTGTGTACAATTTTAATAATCATTATTCATGTTGTAAAAAATACTAAAAGAAGCTATACTATTCATGCAGGCATGGATGTATATACAGAAAAAGTTAGTAAACTTATCTGTCAAGTGGTAATGAGACTTAGTTCTTCCACAACATCTATAATTCTTTCGGCCATGGAACAGTTAAGAGTATACTTGTCAAAATAACTACTCGATTCCAAAATCTCTACACGATTCCCACAGACGGCGCCAAATGTTGAAGCCAATTTTCGTCACGTATTAAGCTTCAAGATTAGATTCATAATCGGGTATTCGTATAGAGCTACAGAATTAGGATTTAATATCCATGGCAATTTTTGGGGAGAATTAGGGTTTATGTGTTTTTAGGGCTGCGCTTGAAAGAGTTAATTCTAAGAGAGAATAGAATTTCGGATCCCCTTCTCAAGGTGCCTACGTATCCTTTTATAAGGAATCAAGCCTATGTAGTTCTTTTAGGCTTATACTCCTATTCTTTAGGAGCAAGTCACCTAGTTATAATATTTCCCGTTTATTATATTCCCAATTGGGCTTATTTAATATGGACCGATACCCATAAGGGATCGGACTTATATCTCGTATCAACATAAGGATAGTTCCATAACTTATTTTTGAAATTTTTCTTTTTTGTATAAAAATACAACAATTCTATTTTTATATAAAAAAAAGAAAATTTTAAAAATAAGTTACGGAACTATCCTTAAAATGCACCTTAAAATGCGTGTCAGAAAGTGAGAAAAAATGTTAAGAATTAGTTGGGACGGAGGGAATATATAGTAGTAGCATTTTATACCGACGTAAATTTACAAAAAAATATGGAAAATGTAATTGTAATTTAAAAACACTGCATATCTATGCAACTTTTGAAAAGAACGTTATAGTTAAATTAAAGATTAATTAATAAATAAATTACCTATGTTAAATTTACTTAATTACATACAAAGAGTTACTTGAATGAAAAATAAAAGGTAAAATTGTTGAATAATATTTGTTATATTACAAGATTATGTTGGGATCTTATTCTAACACCTTGAGATTTTAAATTGATTGATTGCTTAATAGGGTATCAGTCATCCTACTCAATTCATTTAATCAAAATATTTATTTATCTATCTACTTCTGCCAACTATTTATTTGTACCTTAAATTTTTAGAGCACGTGTTACTTAACAAACATAATAATTGAAAATTAAATCATAAAAAGACCTTACATATATAATATATTGATCAAGAAAAAAAAAAAAGAGCATGTTTGCTATGGTCTAGGATGGAGCAAAATCGAATATGTGATCCAGTTAATAGTATATGGATTAGATGGTTAGTTTTTCGCATAATGAAAAATCTATTCCGGTTCTACATCCGATTTAACTGGATATCTAAAATTTGGATACCCATTTAAACCGAATCAGAATCCGGATAATTTGGATCTGAATTGATAAATTAATATATATTACCCGTGCTTCGCACGGGCTCGGGGATTTATGTTAATTAATTACTAATTATTTTTATTTAATTAAATATTTATAAAATTATATTATAAAATTATATTATAAAATTATCAAAAGAACTATGTTATTTACATAAAAAAATTATGCGATTAACAAACTATAAACTTAGATTGTTCAATAGATGTGCATGGAAACACGTTTCGGTTATTTTCATTGAAAAATATTTAGGATAACTAATCGTAATAATTTTTTTAATTCTAAGTTATAATAAAAAAATTGCTAATACAATATAAGAATTATAATAATAATAAGATTTCAATTTTATTATGTTTTTTTTTAAAAATAACATATAATCGCAATGAAGATTATTATAGAGTAATGTGTAGACACATGTTCTAGTTGTTCTCCCTGAAAAATCTTTTGGAGAATTGATGATATTATTTTTTTTATTCTAAATTATGATAAAAAGTTGTATTATAATTATAACAGTATTTCAATTTTATTATTTTCTTGAAAAAATAACATAGAATTATAAGAAAAATATGATTCTAGGGGTGAAACTATTTTTTTATTTAAAGTACTAATAAAAGAATTATAATTATAATAGAATTTCTATTTTATTTAAAAAACAACCTAGAATTACAATATAAATAATAGGATTGTAGGGATGAAACCAAAATACAGTGGAACCAAAAGTAGTACCGTTAAAAGGGTATTTCGTTTATTAATAAAGGTTATAGATGTTATTTTATGAAAAAAAAAATTATTTATAACTTTAAATAACTTTAAATCATAGGTCATTTTTATAAGTTCATCCGGACTACAAATTATCAAGAACTTTAAGCAAGTTTTTGAAAATGATCATCAGATTAGGTTTCCAAATTTAAAAACAAACAAAATTATCAAGTTTTGGAATTTGCAATTGTTTAATGTTTTGACACACTCCCAGTTCAACAGCAAGTGCAACGTGTCTACTCCTTGTCCCAAACTTAATCTAATCCCTTAATTAAACACTCTTTCTCCGAATCGTATCACAGCTCAAGGCCTCGAGATACCCTACCATCCCCTATATAAACAGCACAACCCTATGCTTCAAACTTCACAAGCTCAAACACAACAATTTTTACAAACCTTCTTATATACTTGAACATATATTTAGCATTCTCTCAAGCAACACAAATATGGCTAACGCTACTAATGTTATTGCTACACCTTTAGTGAAGGCAGCTAGCTTGCAAAGCCGTGCTTACGTTACGTTCTTGGCTGGAAATGGTGACTACTGGAAAGGTGTGGTTGGCTTGGCTAAAGGTCTTAGAAAGGTCAAGTCCGCCTATCCTCTTGTTGTTGCTGTTTTGCCTGATGTACCTGATGATCACCGCCAGAAGCTGCTGTCTCAGGGCTGTATTATCCGTGACATTGAGCCCGTGTACCCTCCCGAAAACCAGACTCAGTTTGCCATGGCTTACTATGTGATCAACTACTCCAAGCTTCGTATTTGGGAGGTCAGTCAATATTTTCATGTTATACTACTATATTTTGTTCAATTTTTTTGTCCAAAGTCTACACACAATTTATATGTTGGTGGAATTTGACCGTTTTTGTTGTAGCGTGTGCAAATAAAATATTTGTTGTTTATAATTTTTTTTTTTTTTTTGTATTTGAATCTGCAGTTTGTGGAGTATAGTAAGATGATATATTTGGATGGGGATATACAAGTGTTCGGAAATATAGACCATCTCTTCGACATGCCGAATGGATATTTCTATGCCGTGAAGGACTGTTTCTGTGAGAAAACATGGAGTGATAGCCCACAGTACAAGATTGGGTACTGTCAGCAGTGCCCAAACAAAGTCCAGTGGCCAGCTAACTTAGGGCCCAAGCCCCCTCTTTATTTCAATGCCGGCATGTTTGTTTATGAGCCCAATCTCTCCACTTATGATGATCTCCTCTCCTCTGTCAAAACTACCCCTCCAACTTCCTTTGCTGAGCAGGATTTTCTCAACATATTCTTTAGGGACATTTACAGGCCAATTCCATCAGACTATAATTTGGTTTTGGCTATGTTATGGCGCCATCCCGAGAACATTAAGCTAAATAATGTGAAAGTTGTGCATTATTGTGCTGCTGGTTCTAAGCCTTGGAGGTACACTGGAGAAGAGGAGAACATGGACAGAAGAGACATCAAGAAGCTAGTCAAAATGTGGTGGGATATTTATGATGACAAGTCCTTGGATTTCAAGCCAACCCCTGTCCGGGCTGTGTTGAACCCGGAAGCTGCGGCCAAAGAAAGAGTTGCAGAGATCCTTGCGGCTTTATCGAAGTCCCGAATCACTAAGTTGGTTTCAGCTCCGCGGGCTGCATAGTTCTTGAGTGTTAATATCCATGTGATGTTAATTTGTTTTACAGGTATATCTTGTTTATTAAGCTTGTTCTTCTAGTTTTTTTAAGGAAGATGGATAGCCAACTAGTATTATATATAGCTACTACGCCTGTGAGTGTACTTTGTATGGTTTGTTTTGTATGGAATACCATTTAATCGTTCTTGTAATGATGATCAATATATACTATTACTATACGAAATTAGTCTAATTTCTTTTTCGTTTGTCATATAACACGACTTGTTCGTAGATTACGAATGTTTCGTATGTAGTCTCGTTCAAGTTCTTCTTCTATATATCACAAGTCCTCCCAGTTCAAAATGAAACATATCATAGGAGTATGTTTTTACATGCACTAACTACTGAATTCAATAAATTTGGCATTACAAAAATGATCAAAATGAACGGATCTTCTCAAAGCGAAGTTTTATTAATTGAAAGGGATAATTAATTCAAAGGTCACTGAACTATATGTCTTTTATTGTCTAGGTCCCTGAACTATTTTTCTCAACATTGCGATTCCTAAACTTTTAACTTTTCTAATTCGCATCCTTCCGTCCGAAATTGACTAACAGACGTTAGTCAATGCTGATGTGGCAGTGACGTGGCATGACGTGTCAGTGACGTGGCATGACTGTCACGTCAGCACGGACTAACGTCCGTTAGTTAATTTCGGACGGAAGGATGCGAATTAGAAAATCTAAAAGTTTAAGGATCGCAATGTTGGAAAAAATAGTACAGAGACCTAAATAATAAAAGACATATAGTTCAGGCATCTTTGAATTAATTTTCCCTATTGAAACTGTTTAAAAGATTAAACATTTTGACCAAGAACTTTCATTGAGCTAGGTGTATCGAACTCACTTTTTAAAAAGTGGAAGATTTGAGCTTATGTGTAATGTATTCAAGCTTAAAATAATTGTCCAAATGATATATTTTAGTACTCTTTTTCATAATTAAATCGTCTCTAATTATATTTAAATTTTGCGTGTAAAACATAGCTCGAAAGAAAGTAAAAGAAGGTAATTTTATTGTTAATTTGTCTTAACGTGCAAGGAATCCATTTTGTTTTTTCAATGAAGAAAGTCCCTACAGAATTGATTACATTATCATAGTGTGGACCTTGGGAAGATTCATATTGCAGCAGTAGGTAAGAAGCATTTTCAATAGTGATATCATAGTTGTCAATTTCTATCATATTATTTCTTCTCTCCTTTATCTTATTATTGACAATTTTTGTTAAAAATCTATTTCAATAGGTGATAACTTTAAATGTTGCTAATGTGGTCCCATATGGGAGATAATAAAATATGGAAGATATAAAAATGGGTAAAGTTAAATAAATTTTTAGAGAGTTGAAGTTGCCAACTTTTGGCAATTTTAGTTGATAATTTGTTGGTAACAATAGATTAATTTGATTCTATACAAAAAACAACCTGTATTTTAAATAAAACGTAATCCATAAACTCATCGGGTTCGACTAAATGTGATTAAAAAAATAAGCAAGTTTGATAAGCGAAACTCTACTTGATTATTGTCCTAATGTATACAGCAATCAAGCTAGCTGTTTCAAAAACATTCGAGTTCACACTCTAATGTTGTGTTTGGTTGTGGGGAGAATGGAATGGAATGGAATCAACGAAGATCTAGAAAAAAAAATGAATAGATACAAAATTTCAATGACAAAAAATGTGAAGAAATTGAATATTTGGCATAATGCAGCATTCCTTAAATAAGTAGGTTTCTTAATTAAATAGGTGAGTTTGAATTCTAGTTTAAATAATTAAGAATGGAATGAATGAATGAATAAATATTTTAGACATCAACCAATTTCATAGTTTAAATTTCATTCCATTCCTTTTTGATTCCATTCATCACAACCAAACATAACATAAGAAAATCAATTTGAACAACACAAATATATCAGCTGGTTGGTTTAGAATTTTACACATTTCTTGACAACAAACTTCCTCTTGACCTTCTTAATCATATACAGTAATCAAAAACGATCTAATGCAAATAAGTTTTGATTAATTCCAAATTATATTAATTTGGAATTAACATCTCACTCGCGTTTGTTTAAATTTAATTATAAAAATCATATTTGTTGAGACGAATATTGATTATTGATGAGAGATCATTTGTTAACTAATAAATAGAAGGATATGAACTGAATCGTCCATAAAACTATATACTATTCAAATTGTTTGTGTATTTTTTTTTTAACTGAACGAGTGTTTAGATTCATCTGGATGAGAGGACCTTAAATTTTCAACTGAACCCTTCAAATCGCATTTATGCACTTTATTCACGGCCATTTTCAAGTTTATTTATTTTATTTATTAATTTATTTCAAAAAAAAGTTTATTTATTAATTATTATTACTTTTACATAATTCATATAATTTTTTAATTTTTTGTCTAATCAAGTTTCTTAAATCACATTGTTTTCTAACATCATTGACTATTTTACATAATATAAAATGTGAAGATCGCCTTTCTGAAAATTTTTAATCAATCAAATTATAAATATTCAATACAAAAATTTGTTTATGAGGTTTATTTATTCACAAAAAATCATTTTATTTAACAATAACTCGAATAGGTAATATTAGCAACTTTGATGGAAAAGAAGAAGTAATATTAACAAATTAAATAAGTTTAAAATTGTCATTCAGAAAAATTATTTTTTATATATCAAATAACATCATTTATTTAACATTTAAATTATTCATTCAATTTTTCAATCATTCAAAAAAAATTTATTCAAATTTAACAAATAACCCCCAATATGATAATATTAAATTAGTAATTAATTTAAATAAATTTTCTCGATCTGTGTGTCACACAAGTTATCATCTAATATTAACAAAAAGATTCAAATAATAAGTTAACTAATTTTTCATTAGTTGTTAAAACGTGTCATTTGAGATTTAGAAAAAATTTAGTCTAACTATTTGAGCAAACCTAATCTACAAGACTACAACTAACTACAACAAATCCACCAGTCCACTAGTAAATAAAGAACACACAGAAGAAAAAGTTTAGCAAAAAAGGAAAAACATGCATAGAGAAGAAAACGATATAAAAGAAGTGAAGGCTAAGTTAAAGCACTTGTCAAGCCCTGAAGAATCGGTGGTTTAAAATAGTTACTACAGTAGATATTGATCTTTGATGGATACGAGGAAGCAACGTTGGACCAAGTAATTTAGCAAATTAAAAAACGTTGGGCCAAGTTGTTGGGAAACATGGCATTTTTGGAGTAACTAGGGCTACACAGATGTCGGTTACGGTTGGTGTGGGCCCAGTATCTTAGTGTTGATTTGACTAGGATCTACTCTAATTAAATTTGATTATCTTTAAATTTCTACTAGAATATTCCCTATCCACAGTTTAGTCGGTTGGGGTTTAGGTTAGGTTGGTTAATCTCTAGTTAAAAATGACGAGTATTTTATACTCCCTCTGTTTATTTGATTTCTTTATATTTGCTTTTTGCACGAAGACCAAGATAGTGGATGTAATATTGTTAAAATAAATGTAGTAGTGGGTGTAATGGTAATTTTATTGTTAAAATAAGTGAAGTAGTGGGTGTAATAGTGTAAAGGGTTGAAAAGGTGGAGTGAGGTAGTGAATGTAATAATGTATTTTATTGTTAAAAGTTACTATTTTGGGTAATGTAAAGAAATGGAATGGACGGCCCAAAAAGGAAAGTGTAAAGAAATGAAATGGACGGAGGGAGTATTGTTTATATTTTTCTAAAATCTGGATTTTATATTTGAAATTAAGAATTTTAAGTTAGAATTGAGGAAATATTTTTGTGGTAGTGTTTGATTTGAGTATATTATATTAAACTAATTATATACTTTTCTAATATAAAAATGAAGAAAAAATATGATAAATAAATATTTACTGATAAATTGACTAAATTTATTTGCTTACAATTTTTTATAGTAATTTCAGTTATAAAACTATCCTAAGATAAATCGTAAGATTTCATATTCTCTTTATATTTTTAACAAATATAAAATATCACATGATTTATGATGGAGATTTATTTTTATTTTAGTTTTCCTTATATTCGTAAGGAACCTTTTTATTAAATTAAAAAAAATAAAGTTAATATCATGAATCATAATTAATATTCTGTTTTGTTATATATATCTATGGATACAAAGAAAAAGCAGGGGGCTCGAAATTTGAATGTCCAGAATTAGTAAAATTGGTAATTGGGTAATTATAGTTTGTTTAGAAGATGAGTCGGTCTTTTAGAGAATGTGAAAATTAATACTGTAATTTGGAAAATGTTAATCAAATAATTAAGAATGTTGTTCAGTAATTCAACGGTTCAACTCACCTAGGATATGGTATTTAAAATCAAACAAGTCACGGTCTTATCTCAAGGTTTGAGTGAAGAGTCAAATACGCGTATAGTAATTCTTTTCTTTTAAAGGGAAAAGAAAAGAAGAGAAGGTGAAATAATAGAAATAAAATAATAATCTCTCAGTGTTTTCGAGTTTGTGGAATGAAGAGAAAATTTTGAAAAAATATATGGAGGAAATTTTTTAAAGAGTTAAATTAGAGCTTATCTCTAAATTATTTTACTTTTGGAAAGAAGATTATAGAGAGAAAGTTATTAGAAATTTTTTTCCCAAACTCTTCTTTTCTCTACTCAAAAAACTCGGGAGCACGATTTAATTTTTTTTTGAAGATTCCTCTCCTTTTCTCTTCTCTTCTTTTGCTAATCTAACTCGAGAGCACAATCTACGTAAAGTTTATAATTGTTAGAGTTTATTGCACTTTGTAACCTTTAAGTATTAGGCAAAGTCACATAGGTACCATTATTTTTTTTTTTGGTGACACTTCACATCCAGTACTTCCTTTTCTATTTCAGTTTGCAACCCTTGAACATGATTTTATCAATTTGTCATTATTTGCAAGGGGTATTTTAGTCTTTTTATTAATAATGTTTTTTATTTTACATGAAATACATAATTTAGTTTACATAAAAATATTTTAATTTAATTTTATATTAATAAATATAATCCTTTTCATTTAAAAACATTTATGCATTATTTGATTTAATTGAATATATAATGCGATGATGCAATTATAAACTATTTTTTTCTTAGAAATAATATAATGTAGTTCAAGATTATTTTATTTAAAATATTTACGTATTTCTCTTCATCATAATTTCTCTTGGATGGTTAAAATTATAAAATTTTTATTTACATATTTAATTTACCTATTTAAATGTTAATTAAATATGTAAATGTTAATTTACACATATATATATATATATATATATATATATATCGGACTAATATTTACATGTAAAATATTTATGCATTATTTGATTTAATTGAATATATAATACGATGAAGCAATTGTAAATTATTTTTTTCTTAGAAATAATATAATGCAATTCAAGATTATTTTATTTAAAACATTTACGGATTTATCTTCATCATAATTTCTCTTGGATGGTTGAAATTATAAATTATAAAATGTTTAAATAAAATAATCTTAAATTGCATAATATTATTTCTAAGAAAAAAATAGTTTACAATTGCATCATCGCATTATATATTCAATTAAATCAAATAATGCATAAATATTTTTAAATGAAAAGGATTACATTTATTAATATAAAATTAAATTATAATATTTTTATGTAAACTAAATTATATATTTCATGTAAAATAAAAAGCATTATTAATAAAGAGATTAAAATACCCCTTACAAATAATGACAAATTGATGAAATCATGTTCAGGAGTTGCAAACTGAAAGAAAAAAGGAAGTACTGAATGTGAAGTGCCACAAAAAAAAATAAAGGTACCTATGTGACTTTAGTTAATACTTAAAGGTTACAAAATGCAATAAACTCTAATTGTTATAAGATACCAGCATATACCATAGCTAATATAGTAAATAATCCTCGGGTGTAAAGTATTTAACCCTTTTTTTGGACAACGGAGATGTTATATCCAAAATTCATATAAAAAATAGATTTAATTGTATATTGATGGCCTGAAATTTAATATTTTTGCATGGAAATGGTTAAATTATTAGTTGTGCTAAATTGATGGCTAATTTTTGAATTTCATGGCACTTAGAGCATCTCCAATGGTATTGGCTAAAATGGGTGGCTAAAATGATATAAAATAGTGATTATGTAAAATTTATTGAATCTGTAAGGTGTTGTACTCCAATGGAGTTGACTATAATGATTAGTCATATTTTCAAAATAGCAAGTTATTATTATTTCAAATTGTTAAAAATAGAATGTATTATTTTAATATGGTAATATTGATGATGTGGAGTTTTACTACAGGTCTCTAGAGGTTCGACAAATATAGCCAATATGATAGGATTTTAGAGGATTATCTAAAATTTTAGATAACATTAATGTCTCGTTGGAGATGATTTTTTTTACACAATATCTATAATTTTTATTTAAGGCATGTTTCACACAATTTTAGCTAAGGGGTTTGTATGGTTGGAGATGCTCTTAGAGCATCTCCAATGGAAAACACCCCTTAACTAAAATCACAAATATATTACTATAAATAAAATTTATAGAAATTATGCAAAAAAAATCACTCCAATGGAACATAACTGTTAGCAAAAAATTTAGATAATCACTTTTCGTTGGCTATATTTGGCCAACCTCTAAAGACCTGTAAGGAAGATTTTACATGATCTATTACCTTAAAAAAAATAGATTCAATTAATTACAACCTGAAATAATAATAACATACTATATTTACAATATATACAACATTATAGCCAATACACCATTCGAGCACAACTTATTACAGGTTCAACAAATTTTACATAATCCATATTTTATCTGATTTAGCCAACTATTTTTAGCTAATACCATTGGAGATGCTCTTAGGTGGCTCCGGATCCCTTCTGTTAGTTCACAATTAACGGTATTAGGGCTTTTTAAATAAAGTAAGATTAAATTGCATTTTATGAGCTGTAGTTTAATTTTTTTTATACATTGTTGGCTAACGTAAAAAATGTAATGTAGTTACGGTTGAATCTCCTCAAACTAACAAAATAGTTAAAGTAAAACGAATAATCTAATCAAATAAATAAAGTTTTCTAGTTCCAAAATAATAGAGACGGGTATTTTGACTTCGATAAATGAATAGTTTCGATATCTGAATAAAAATTTTCAATAACCTATTCATTTTATGAAATTTAACTGTACATTAATGACATGAAATCATCATGGATGGTAGATATGATAACAAATAATTTTTTTTATAAATTATTACTATCTCTTTTAAAACTAAGAGCAACGATGCTCTTATTATCCTTTCAAATGAATGAATTAAGTCATATTAGATATGATCCATTTAAAATGAATGAATTCAAAAGAGATATTAATAATTTATATCATACAAAAAAATTGTTATCATGTCTACCCACCTATTATGATATTAGGTCAACAATTCTTTTTTAATTTAGCCAACAATGTGGGAAAAAATTGAACTAGCTAGTCATTGAAATGCAATTCAAGTTTACTTTATTTCAAAAGCCCTAACGTCGTTAGTTGTGAATTAACGGAAGGGCGGAGCCACCAAAATGCTGAGAAAGCCATCACTTTGAAATAACTAATAATTTAATCATTTTCGTGCAAAAAAATTAAGTTACATGCCATCAATCTACAATTAAGTCTAAAGAACATATTAATTTAGATAAATGAATTTTTAAAGATTTATCTTTTCCAATTAAGTTGGAGAGCCAAATGCTCTCCATTATAATTGTATTTGTCCTAAATGATGTTCACGTTCAAATTTCACTAACATGAACTGTGTTAGCACTAGATGTATTAGGTCCCGTAAGAGGGCTATATTAAGCTAGAAGGGGGGTTGAATAGCTTAATTACCAAGTCCTGGATATGATTTATAGCTTAAGGATCTTTGATAAACAACTTCTCGTTCGATCTAGTCTTGATTTAGACTATTCGTATTTATATTTAAACGAGAGTTACAATATTGCTTTAACAATTTGCACTTTATTATTAATTTTGCCGAATTAATACAACACACAAATATAACACAACACACAAATAAAACACACACGTGCATAAAAGTAGCTCACTTTATCTATAGGATAAAATGAGGGCCGCTATTATGCGTTAAATTAGTGCGAAAAGTAAAATCACTCACAAGTGTGAGGACGAGAAGAAAAAGTGCGGAAAATATATAAAAGGCTTGCGCCACGCTATTACGCGTTAAGAATAATATCACTCACAAGTGTGAGGACGAGAAGAAAAAGTGCGGAAAGTTAAATCACTCACAAGTATGAGGACGAGAATAAAAAGTGCGGAAAATATATAAAAGGCTTGCGCCACGCTATTACGCGTTAAGATTAACACACCCGTACGAGTAATTAAACACACCACACAACAATAAAATATTAATGGCCAAAGTAAGTGCGTTAAAGTTTTAATTATGGCTTTGAGATTCTTTTCCCCTGGAACACTAAGGTGATAGAAGGGAATCAAATCAAGCTCTTATAGATCCGATATAAGAGCTTATTAAAGAAGATAAGATGAAGGTATAGAGCTCTTATACGTATATCAAAATGGTCGGTTAAGACTCGAATAATGAAGCTAAAAATTACCACTTTTGGAGATTGCCGGAAAAATTCGCCGGAGGTTCGGCCGGATTTTGGCTTATGGTCGAACTTGGGCAACCCTTCGGGAGGCCGGATAGTAGTGGTAGAGGAGCTTGCTAGGTGGGAGAGAGCTTGGTTGGTTGAACTAAGCTTGATGGAATAAAAACCTTGGATATATTTAAGTATATATAAGAGAGAGAAGGTTTTTGAGATGAAGTGGGTGTAGAGGGTGTTTGGATATATTTAGAGAGCTTCCACTTCAAAAATTCCCAGCACTCATTTGGCTCTTTAGCTTAGTAGAAATGGTTGGGGGAGGGGGTTTATTTATAGGAGGAGTTGGGTGGAAGGAAGGGTGGAGATTGGATGAAAAATGAGTGGTTGAGATGAAAAGCACTTGGATTGATGAGGTGGAAAGTGGTATTGTGTTAGTTGGGAGTGGTTTTGTGTTTCTTTGCAAGTGGGGGTGGTTTTCTACACAAATATCCCAGCTGTGTTTTAGACTCCTATTTAATGTATCGTACTCGTATCAATTAACGATTAAATACGTAACATGTTTCGTTAATTAAATACCCGAAAAATACGAAAATTCCCAATATATAATTCTAAAATAATGGAGCATTTAGGAATATCATAAAATGAAATTCTGGAAGTTTTGGTCAAAAATGGTCAATGTTGACTTTAGTCAAACGTGGTCAAACGTGGACCCACTGCCTCGATTTTCGTGCCCGGACCAAAATTCTCAGAAAATTACGAAACATTTACCATGCATAGAAAATAGTATTTAAGTGATCCATCTCAAGTTTCAAGTCATTCTAGCTAGTGGAAGTATTTTATTTGGATTTAGTACGAGAATAAAATATGATTGGTCTTTCTATGAAATAGATGCATCTTTTGACCAATGTTTTGACTAAAATAAATACTTAGAATATATTTCCTAATATATAAAATATATTGAGAGTGTAGGAAATATTTTAGAGTATTTAAAATAATTTTCTCCGAAAATGAAATAAATTTGAGATATGGGAGAAAAATTACTTTAAATATTTCTAGCACGAGATAACAATGAGTATTAATATTCTACCACTGAATATTAATATTCTTGAGGATAAAAGTTTTTTGAGTGTGAAGGCGAAATATTTTTGAACAAAAACTGATCGTTTTTAAATATAGCACGAGTTCTCTAAAGAATATTAATCCTCGAATATTCTTTGTTCGAGCCTGTCGCCTTATCAATTTTGCAACGGAGATCTAAAAAATATCAAATATCAATATTTCTTTTTCGATCTTATTGCCTTGGTATAGAGATATTGTAACGACCCGAAAAATTACGTGTAATTTATTATATTAAAATATATTTTTAGTTGATTTTAATGTGTGTTAGTTTATTTTTAATGCATTTAAACGCATTATGATTTTTATTAAATAGGAAAATTATCCCATACATGTTATGTGACTTCCGTGTATCATAGAATATTTTATTCTATTTTTCTGTAATTTTTATATTTTTAGAATAAAGTTATTTCGCATTTTAATTTTCGGACCCAGCCCCTGTATTGGATTCGAGGCCCTGTTTTTCATAAAATTATTTTCATATAATAATGGGATGTTCAAAAATGTATTATGTTGTAATTTTTGTAAAATTCATAATTTTTGGGGAATTTTGGCATATATATTATATTTGTTTAAAAATAAAATTTTTACATTTTTATCCCATAAAAATTATTTTTAAGGCTTAATGATTTTAATTAGGGGTTAAAAATATTTTTGGGGTATTAATTTTCGATTAATATATATAGGAATCAGAATTATTTTTATTTATTAAAATTCATAAAAATCAGATTTTATATAAATTAATAAATATAAAAATATATTTTCTCTCTCCTGTTCTTGAGGATCAAATCCAAATTTGAAGGTGTTGTAGACATCTGATTTTGGCGATCTAGTAGTCGAATCGAAGCTCTCAATACCCTCTTTCATAATCCATCAACGGATTTCAGTTTGGGTAAATTTTCGATTTTATATAAATTTTTGAAGAATTCTGCCGAATTAGGGTTCATCTTACAATTTGGGGTTTTCATTTTCTGAGCTTTTCCAGTGAAAATGATGATGATTATAGCTTTATTTGGATGCTATGAGTCTAATTTTGTGATCAATTTCATCATTCTAATGCCCGATTTACAAATTCGAAATTAGGGTTCTTGAGCAAATTAGGGCTTTTTAATTGGTGCATTGTTTGCTTGTTTTGATGATTCCAATAGCTTTATATGATCATTTATAGTCGATACATGTAGTTAATTGTATCATTCTATTGTTGTATTGTGATATTTGAGTTTTAAGTTTAATTAGTTTATTTAATCGATTCGTTCGTGCGTTGTGATGATTGTTCGTGTTAGAGGTGTTAGGGGTTAGATTGTATGAGTTATAAGCTTCATTTTGTGATGTTAAACACGCGATTTGGTTTAGAAATGAAGGAGAACGATTTCGGACCGAATTTGGGTTCAAGCTCGCCGGAATTTGGTCGCGTTTTTGTTGTTTTCGTTGGCACGGTTGATTTTGTCATGAAATTTTGGTCAAGACACATATTTTACACGCTTGATTTGGTTTAGTATTGTTAAAGTTATGGTCGCCGGAAGTTCGCCGGAACATTTTCCGGTGACCGGATTCTGGAGAAACCTCCATTGTTGGAGGTGGTGTTCTTCGAAGCATTCATACGAAGAACAGCGTAGATGGTGATGAATAGTAACCGTTTGATCTTAAAAATCTGAAAACATTTTCTGAAAAATGTTTTTGGGTCAAAATTTTATAAAAATTTTCTAAAATTCAGATTTCTTTTAATTATTATTATTTTAACTTCTAAAAATTAAATTTAATTAGTTAATTATTTTTAAATAATAATTTAATTGATTTAATTAATTGATTAATTCATTTTAATTGATTAATTATATTAATTAATTATTACTTAAATATATAATTGACTTCATTGAATTTAAATCTTTTTATTATAAAAGATTTATTATTTTTATGAGTTGATTAATGAATAATTAATTTGAATAATCAATTAATTTAATTATTAATTGAATTATTCTTATTAATTGCGTATTAATTAAACCGTTTATCCATTTTCAACGAGAAAAGTATTTCTAGAATCAGAAAAATGACCCGGTTCTTATAAAAATAGTTTTAAGTTATAATTCAACTTTTAAATTTGGATCGACTTTTTACCAAACCTTTTTATTGAGTCAGTTATATCCGATAATTAGGATTTTGACCCATTTTCTGTTTTAAAAATATTAGATAAAATCTTTTTATGATCTGATCAAACGTGCTATGTGATTATGTGAATTGCGTGTTATTATTCTTTGATTATCTATTAGTGATTTGTAAATATTCTATGAATAATTTGAGTGCTCTTTTATTTGTGAGCCGTATATGCTATGTGTTAATTGGTTATGTGACAGGTATATATGTATTTAATTCGAGGATTAATGATTATCTCTAGGGTTAATTATTGTCTTGAGGATTAATGACTTATTTCGAGGATTAATTGTTATCTCGAGGATTAATCGTGTCTTGAGGATTAATTGATTTTCATGTTTCTTTATTGAGGAATAAGATAAATGTTTTGAGGATTATTTATAGATTGAGTTGGACTAAGTTGAATGCATAAATGTTTAATTCGAGGATTAATTGGTAAGTATTGATTTAGGTTGTCAGCGGAGATAAGAAGATTTAATGAAGGAGGTTGGAGATAGATGCAATATTCTTTGTGGGTTATGAATAAGGTTGAAGATGGATGCGGTATTGTTTGTGGATTGTAATGAAGAAGGTTGAGATGAAGGCATTGTATGTGGATTGTTGGATTTATTGTGAGGTGTTTTAACACCGGGAAAACGTCTATGTTCAAAGGGGACATTTCCGATTATTTCCTTTCAACTGAGATTTTGTAGACGCGCGGGGTCGATATCGACGGATCAGACTCGTGGCAACCGCTGAAGCGTAAAGCAAAGCATGATTAAAACAGAGGACATGATGACGTGAGATAGAAGGAAAAGATAGTTGTATTACTTCGGTGTTACGCAATAGCTAAGGACCAGAGGCAAGTGCTACTATCCTCACTTATCATTCAAGTGACTTATTTAAAATTATGATACAAGCATGGTTCTTAAATCATACTGTTATTGTTATTGCGAAATCTATACTGTTAAATACAGGAAATTTCCATTTTTAGTTCTCATATTTTATAAATGATCTAGAGATGTTGATAATAGTGACACTTATATTGTGAATGTGTATTCTTAAATGGGAGATACACACCGGTAATGATGACTGAGTATATACGTGTGTTCTTAATGTTAGACACACGCAGATAATCAGTGATAAAGTATTTTACGTGCTAATTCCCTATTTTCCATAGAAGTTGGAATGACTGCGTAAGAGGATCGTGATGTCGGCCCAACATTTTTTAGGATCATGCCAATGTCAATAAGTGCAAAGTGATAGTGGGTCACTATTTGTTAAGGCCAAAGCCAATAAGTGCCTTAGGATTTTAATTAATTATCTGAACAGCCTGCGATGGGGGTTCAGTGATGAACAGCCTGCGATGGGGGTTCAATGTTATTTGTTAAGGCCAAAGCCAATAAGTGCCTTAGGATTTTAATTAATTATCTGAACAGCCTGCGATGGGGGGTTCAGTGATGAACAGCCTGCGATGGGGGTTCAATGTTATTTGTTAAGGCCAAAGCCAATAAGTGCCTTAGGATCCATTAATTTTCTGAACAGCCTGCGATGGGGTTCAGAGCTGAACAGCCTGCGATGGGGTTCTGTGTTATAAGTTGACTTGATCATCAACTATAGCTTAAGTGTCGTACGATTTCTAATTTCTATATTTTGTTAAGAGGTATGATGCCTACTTTAGTAAGAAAAGAAAAAAAACAAGCAATATTTTGGTACCCTCATGAAATCCGAATTATAGCACGGGTATCGTAACGTACCAGTGACTATAAAGGGTCCCATTTCTTTTAAACCTGATCAGGGGGCAATGGTGTTTTGTCTTTATTTTTATATATCCAATCCATATCGCCCGAATGGCTATTATATATTGTGAATTGGCAGATGATTCATTTTTATGACATGCCAAATGATTTCAGTTATGATTTGAATTATATCACAGTGGTTGATTCAGTTTCTCTATAAACTGCTTTACATTTCAGTTGATTTTATGCCCCACTTATCCTGGTTTTATATCAAAATTTTTCTACGCTTGCTGAGCATTTCTTTCGCTCATACTTGCTGTTGTAAATTCTAACATTTCAGTAAGGTAGTTTGGCGAGACGTATCCGCACAGTTCAGAAAGAGAAGAAGCGTGATGCCATTTCGAAGATGACTTGGCTCAGGATGTCCGCATTTAGTGTAAGATCTATTTTATATAATTGAGTTCTAATATTTATTATTATTATGTAATTGTCTGGTTAGCCTGGTGTACTTTTTATCGAAGTTACACCAGTGGTTTAAGATTTGATCAAAGAGAATGTTGTAAAGAAGGAATGTTTTTTTTTATTTAATTGAATTTGGATTCTTGTTTCTAGCCCTATAACCTAAAAAGATCTTGGTATGTTGGGGTCACAGATGTTATATTTCCAGTGTTGGACAATCACAGATGAATGATTATTATTAAACAAATGTTTTATTTTGAGGATTTTCGCGTGACAACCAAATCTTCTGACCCCGGATTTGGGGGGTGTCACAGATATATTCCATAAAAAGATTATTTAATTTTTCGTAATAATGGAATATCTCTTATAATTAAAAATAGATATTGCTAGAATTTGACTTTTGACTTTTGACGGAATCAATTAAATTAATGACCTAGTGGAGCGGATAACTAAGTGTAATTAAATTTTATGTTAAATCGTACAAATACCAAAATAAATAATATATCGAAGATAACCTTTGAATCTTCCCCTTTTTGGTATTTGCCGAACAAAACATAAAATTTAAAAATTTACCCGTGTGTGCTTCCCCTTAGTGTATGCATGATTTTAAAAAAAAAATCGACTCGATTCGAAGCACGCGGTAACACATATTCTCCACTTAATTGATTCCTGCAAAACAACTTATGAGATGAATAAACATTGTTAGGCAATTTATATAAGAAATTTTGAAAATTTTAAATTAGGGGTCTAAATTTCTCTTCCCCTTTTTGTTTGGTATATTACCAAAAATGTTTAATTTTCTCTTCCCCTTTTTAACTAAGGGTACTAATTTACTTCTTATATCTTCTCCTTTTTGATGTTTTAATCAAAAATTAGTGCTTCCCCTCAAAATTTTTTGAATCAAAATTATTTTTATCTTCCTTATCTCTTCCCCTTTTTATAACTTGGTGTTTTACCAAATTGTTAATCTTTTCTTCCCCTTAATAGAATAATTCGGTTTGAAAATAAATATGTTAGAGTACTACCGAATTTCCTCTAATTTCCTTCTTTTGTTTCAACAAGAATATTTGTAATTCTTGATTTACAAAGATTTTCTCTTCTTTTTCTATGTTTTACCAAACAGTTTCTGTTTTCTTGTGTAAAACAATTTCTCTTCCCTTTTTATTTTTCTTACTTGCATTTGGTGTATTTCACACATTTTCTCTCTTTTTGTAATTTAATCGCAAGTTTTCTGTCTTTTTCTTTTGGTGTGGTACCAAAGATTTTTCTTTTTACTCATTTTTATTTGATGTAATATCAACTATTTATGAGTTTCAATTGAGTTTATCGATCTGTGTTGCTCTTATTTGGCAATCTTGATTCGTACAAACTATGATGACAGGATTCATTCAATTATAAGTACGATTCTGTCTATAACGTTGTTCTAATGAACGTTTAGTACAAGAATTTGTCGAATGATCAGTCCATAACATAGATAACTACTGTAATATGAGATACTTAGAATTAAAATTATAAGAACAATCTTGAATGTAATCTGAGTCTTCTATAAATCGTTAGAATATATGAAAGTACACATAAACTAAAAAATCATTCAGCCCAAAAATGCATAAATCTTTCCATATGCAAGCTGAATGTTCAAGCGAAACTGTTGAAGGCTGATCAAAAGTCAGTTCTTCATACACAAGCTGCAAAGTCACAATACTAAGAAATCTGATAAGATAATTAATTGTAAGTGCACATTTCTCTTACTTTATGCTAAAGTTGTCTAGTTTTACACGTACACGAATTCATTGATAACTCAAATTGGTTTGTCACAGCAAGAAATGAAATGTCCAGATAACTTACTTAGATTATGCATTGATGATCAAGTATCTGAGAATATCATACCAATTATTTTGTAATAATCGTAACTTGCATGATGTCAACTATAGATAGAATAGACAGTTCATAACACTAGTTGATATCAGAATTAGACCAAATCAGAAATGAGTGCTAAGAAGGCAACTTAGTCAATGCAAGTGTATATACATTCAAAAGAGTTCTCTAACAAATCAGTATGGTTCACTGATTACAAAGAACTATCTGCATTGGGTCTTATTACATACAGAAAGCAAAAGCAAAGCATAGAGACTTAAAAACATAGCATACTAAGTACCACAGACTGAATTCTTTCAAACAGTAGTAAGCACAATAAACTTTCAAGCTCAAGTATCAGCCAACAGTGGCACAGAATATGCAGGCACACAGATCATTTCATCACAGTATCAGAAGCAACAACACCCAAATCTTCACCTAAATCAGGCAAAGAAGCATAAACCTTATCCATTTCATCACTGGTACCAACAGTAACCAATTCACCCACCAACTTTTTCTCAATATTTTTACCAGATTCATCAACAACCATAGGCTCAACAGTCTTACCCTTTTTCTTATGGATTATACCCTCTAGGTTTTCAACCCTAATGTGAAGCTCATATATTGTTAGACTCTTTAAGTATGTCCATATCTAGGCTAAGTTTGTTAAACTCTTCCCTAAGAATAGCATAAGCATCTGATTTTGGAGCAAGGGATGGGATAACAATCCTATTTGGATGACTAGTTTGACAGTTTTTGAGAGAGAGTTTAGGTTGAACTAAACTATCAATAGCACAATAGTCAACTTTGTTCAAGTGCATCCTAGACATGTGTATGTAGTGAGTTTCAAAAATAGAGGTTAAGAGTAATCCATAGGGCATGTAGTCCACATTAAAAGCATTTATCATGTTAAGCACAATCACATAGTTGAGATTAAAATCAATGGAGTTGGACACAATTTTAAACATCACTTTGAGGTCAACAAAGTCAAAGAATTTGTCATGTTTAGGCTTAGGCAGAATGTTTGACCTTAGGACTATAGCAAGTTGTTGAAACCTAGGCAAGAAATGTCTAAAATTTATAGCAAATTCCTTAACACACAGACCCTCAGGCACATCCTCCTCACAGAAAACACCAAGAAACAACTCAAATTCATTTTGGTTAAAAACAAACTTTTCAATGATATTGACACAAGGCAGCTCAGATGGTTTGTTTCCTAACCTAAGAGACTTATTAAGAACATTGTGATCCACATAAACATTCTTACCATTCACAAATGAACTTAAGTAGAAAATCCCATCAACCCTTTGTTGCACTTCCATATTACCATAAAATTCAGCAATGAGATGAGTGTAGTAGTTTTGACCTCTATAAAACACATAATTTTCCCATCTATTTGAAGTGAGTAAGCTATGAATGTCTCCATTTGGTGGAACAAACACCATCATTCCAGGTTGGTTATTGTTTAGCATTCTATTAAGCTTGCCAGTGTTTGACAGTCTTACTAGAGTGGGACTAGGAGGTTTGAGGTTTGTTCTAGGCATGTGAGAATTGACAGATTTCTCAGAAATGGGCATAGCTTGAAACATAGGGTTAGGGTTTGGATGTCTAAAAACAGGTAGCTTATTACTATGAGAGAAATAAGCAAATTCATTTAGGCTTGAGGGGGGTTCTTGTTTGATTTTCTTGTGATAATGTTCCTTTGAGTTATCTGGGTAACAGTATGGTATGAAGGGAGCAAATAGGTTGTGGTTAAAGTTTTTCCTATTCATGGTAGGGAATAATGGAAGGAGTTGGAGATTTTTGGCTTTTGGGTTGGGTTTTAATGGTGTGTATTCCATGAAATGGAGACTAAGTGCAGGTGTGTGTGTGTTAATACTTATGCATGCATGGATATATATATAGTCAGTCTACTCAAGTAAGAATAGATAGGCATACACACATTTTTATCTACACAGAAGAGGTGATGCAGGTTGATGAACACATAGTACACTTAATAAATGACTTGTAGTGTTGGAGTGCATGCACAGACAAGATTTCATGCTTATAGGATGGAATGCAGCTGTAAGCCATGAGTATTTTACATATATATATGTGTGCCTATATAACATACAAATCTCTGTTTTTGTATAAGTTGTCAAGACCAAATCCGGATTAGTAAACAGATGAGTGACAGCTTCAGTGAAGGAGTGTGTAGCTTGTGATGCACTTATGGTACACAACACAGTGTTTTAATTAAATGAAAGATTTTTGAAGGGAGATGGATAGAAATATTTGTCAGGCATGTGTAGTAATGTAACTCAGTTATGCTCACAGAATATTATCTTATAGATATACATTGTATTTAAAGAAGAGAATGCAAAGAGCATGACAGGTTTGACTTTTCAGAGTATGCAAATAAGGGGACACAAGACTGATATTACAAAAAGGTTATTTCCTAAAGACAAAACTAGTATCCTTTAAAGTCCTGATGATGTCATTATCATTTAATGCCAAGTTACTACTTTTAGTATTCTTAGGAATATATTAATAACACCAGGCAATATGTATGACAAATGATTGATTGATATAGATTCTGCACACCAGACCACAATCTTCCATTCATTTAAGAAGCATAGATATCATTTTGACCAAGACATACAACATAGGCAAGTGTGTATTTCAAACCAGGACACATACACCACTTTACAGAACACAGTTTAAGATTAAACAAGTATATAAACAAAATGTAAGGTATGAAACTTATTTCATCTAAGTGGCCGTTGCACCCCAGTGTCTAGATACTAGGGTTCTCAAAGGGATCCCTAGCCAGGTCTTTGAGTGAGGGCAAGTGTGTGTGAGTGTATGCATGAATGTATCTAGTTACAGGCTACTTAAAACTTCCCAACTAAGTATAACCAGCTTACTTGGATTGAATTAAACATTCAAGATACAATTAAATAGAGAACAAGCATACTGTTATCATCATCCACATAAGGGACATACATTGGAATTAATCCACTCAATCACAGAGATGTATTTCAATCTGTTTATTTGGATTATAAAACAAACATATCAAATCATTGACCAAGTCAACTTACAGATTTCCAATGACAATAGTATCACAAATTGTAACTCACAATACACTCAATTCACTTTATCCTTAAATTTCAATTTTAATCAAGTAACAAGCAAACATATCATCTCTTCACATCAGTGAATAAAAGTCACAAATCAAGTTTTACTATTTATTCGAATCAAGTAATAACTAGAGGCTGTCGATTACACACAAATCCAGCACATACTTCTTATTAAAATAAGCTAATAATTCAACTGGCTAGTTTCACAAATTCGAGTCACAATATATAGTATAAGCAAGTATCATGAGGATTCGATTTTTCAAGAAATTACTCAGCGTATACATATCAACATCATATACACATAAGTTCTTCGATTCATCCATATCAAAGACTCGAGAGTTCAAGTAATGTAAACAACAACTCAAAATCACACAGATTCACACATTCATAGTATGTTATTTGAGTTTTTAATCACGAATAATACCTGAGCTCAAGGCCTCGTAGTCATCTTGAGTACTTACCGATCCAATATTCCTGAACACGTACGAGTTTGAGCTGAGTCACCGAGTTGACTCACCGAGTCGCTCACTGAGTTACCCCGATTCCGTCGATTCAAGCTATTTCGAGGCTTGTTTTGATGCTCCTTAACCCAGTAAACACCTTAATTAGGTGTATACTCGTCGTTCCTACACAAACCCTTAATATACGAATTAGGGTTTTTGAATAAATCATAAATAACTAAATAAAGTGTGCTCTTGTGTGTGTGTTCAGTGTGTATATGTATATATAAATGTTCGATTTTGATATCTTAAACCGGAATCGATGAGAACGATAACAGTCATTCATCAAAATCGATCGATCTAACCTAACTCAGCTTTAATTCATATCGATTATTGGATTAATCGACATAAAATGATTAACAAGACTCAATTTGGTGTATATAAACACTGTTTATGTAAGAAATTAGGGTTTGAAGTCGAGTTTTGAGAAGAGGTGACGAGAGAGATTAGGGTTTGAGAGAGAGAGAGACGAGAGAACACTGCGGCTGAACAGTACTCGCACAAAATGATTTTTGTGTGTATAATCAGTATATATATTTTAGATAACTAACGGCCAGGATTAACTCATCCTTATAATGGACGGCTTAGATGCTAGGGTTAAATGTATTGGGCTGGGTCAAGCTGAGTTGGGCTGGTCCAATTAATATGGACTGGGTCAGAAATATAATAATAAACTGAAAATAATATATATGTGTTTTCGAAGATATTTTTGGAAAATAATTAATATATATATATGTATCAATATATAATAATTTATTACGAATATATATATCAGAAATTATACTAATGTGTTGATTCTTTGTATTTGAGATAAATATCATTCATTTAGTATCTCAGAAATATTTCCGAAATTAATTTCGATAAATATTTACTCGAATAGTTCTCGATAAAACCCGATCGATAAAGTTTCATATGTTGTCATTATCGATGAATCTGAGTTTTAGAGAAACAATTATCCCGAAGGATGTATAATTCGTGAGATGACTATAAATAATGATAAATATTCTCACAAAAATATATAAATATTTATATATCAATATAAACCATTATTTTGGAATTTCCAACATTCCTAAATCCAAACGGAGTTTAGTGAATCTTTCGGAATTCAATGGTTTCGTGAATATGTCTGCGAGATTGTACTCAGTTTCGATATGAGTCATTTTTATATCGCCTTTATTGACATGATCACGTAAGAAATGATGTCTCACATCTATATGCTTAGATCTTGAATGTAACACGGGATTTTTACTAAGATCAATAGCACTCGTGTTATCGCATAAGATTGAGATTACATCAAATTTAGTATTATAGTCGGCTAATGTTTGCTTCATCCATAATATTTGAGCACAACATTTTGCGGCCGCTATATACTCCGCTTCCGTAGTGGAAATAGATACCGAATTTTGTTTCTTGGAAAACCAAGATACTAGGCATCCTCCCAAAAACTGACAAGTACCACTTGTACTTTTTCTGTCGAGTAAATGCCCGGCATAGTCCGAATCAGAAAAACATACTAAGTCGAATGGTACTCCTTTTGGATACCAAAGAACTACGTCAGTGGTTCCTTTTAAATATCTCAATATCTGTTTTATCGCGGATAAGTGAGATTCTTTTGGTGCTACTTGGAATCTAGCACACTTACCAACACTATATTGAATATCGGGACGACTGGCGGTAATATATAGGAAGCTACCAATCATGCCTCGATATTTCTTAGTGTCAACGGGTATTCCATTGGGATCTTCTGTTAATTTATCAGAAGTCGACATAGGAGTAGATATGGGTTTTGAATTTTCCATTTCAAATTTCTTTAGCATTTCTTTACAATATTTCGATTGTGAAATATGTATGCCTTCATCCGATTGCTTTATTTGCAATCCTAAAAAGAAATTTAATTCACCCATCATACTCATTTCGAATTCTTTGCTCATATTTTGAGAGAATTCTTTACATAATGCATTATTGGTTGAACCAAAGATGATGTCATCTACGTATATTTGTACAAGCAAGATATCATCTTTTTCTTGTCTTGTAAATAAGGTTTTATCGGCCGTTCCCATTTTAAAGTTATTTTCTAATAGGAACTTGCTCAACCTTTCATACCAAGCTCTTGGAGCTTGTTTCAAGCCGTATAAAGCTTTATATAATTTGTATACATACTCCGGATGTGTAGCATCTTCAAAACCGGGAGGTTGTTTGACATAAACTTCTTCTTCTAATATCCCGTTTAAGAAGGCCGATTTGACATCCATTTGGTATACTTTGAAATCTTTATGACACGCATATGCTAACAGCATTCGAATTGATTCAATTCGTGCTACGGGTGCATAAGTTTCATCAAAGTCTATCCCTTCCATTTGGGTATAGCCTTGAGCGACTAATCTCGCTTTATTTCTAACAACCGTTCCATTTTCATCTAACTTGTTTCTAAATACCCATTTGGTTCCAATTATGGAAGTATCTTTGGGTTTTGGAACAAGTTCCCACACTTTGCTACGAGTGAATTGTAGTAATTCATCTTGCATTGCCGAGATCCAATCCTCGTCTAGCAAAGCTTCTTTAGCGGTCTTAGGTTCTATTTGTGATAGAAAACTAAGATGATTCACAACGTTTTGTACTTGTGACCGCGTTTGAACTCCTTTATTTAAGTCTCCAAGAACATTATCTAGTGGATGACTTCTAATAATAGGAATTTCTTTTGGAAGTTCTACTTCCGTTTCGGCTAATTCTAATGGATTTCTTGGGATGGGAGTTCCAAGATCCATATTTTCGAATTGTCGAATAATATTTTCTACATCGTCTTGTTCAACTTTGTCATTTTCAACAAGATCTTTGTACTTTGATGGTGGTATCCTTTCATCAAATGCAACATTCATAGATTCTTCCACCACAAGTGTTTTAAGATTGAATACTCGATAGGCTTTGCTATTCGTAGAGTATCCAAGAAATATACCTTCATTTGATTTAGGATCAAATTTGGTAAGGTAGTCTTTCGAGTTTAATATGAAGCATTTGCAACCAAATACTCGAAAGTAACTTAACTTCGGTGTTTTGCCAAAATAAAGCTCGTAAGGAGTCTTTTGAGATATTGGTCGTAGCAAAACCCGATTAAGAATATGGCAAGAAGTTGACATTGCTTCGGCCCAAAAATATTTAGGTCGACGATATTCATTAAGCATTGTGCTTGCCATTTCTTGTAATGTTCTATTTTTCCTTTCTACAACTCCATTTGATTGTGGAGTGTATGGTGCGGAAAAATTATGTGTGATTCCATTTTCATCACAAAAGTTCGTAAAACTAGAATTCTCAAATTATTTACCATGATCCGTCCGAATATAGACGATGGTACTATTTTGTTGATTTTGAATCTTTTTACATAGAGAAGAGAAAGATTCAAAAGCATCACTTTTTGATTTGAGAAATTCTGTCCACGTGAATCGTGAAAAATCATCAACGATTACTAACGTGTATGAACAACCTCCGAGACTTTGTATTGGAAACGGACCAATAAGATCCATGTGTAAAAGCTCGAGAGGTCTAGAGGTTGATACCATGAATTTAGCTTTGTGAGAGGCTCGAATTTGTTTTCCAATTTCGCAAGCTTCACAAGTATGATCTTTTTGATAATTCAATTTTGGTATACCTCGTACATGCTCTTTAGTTGATATATTTTTAATCAACTTCATATTGGCATGTCCTAATCTTCGATGCCACAACCAAGGGTCATCGTTTGTTGTGATTAGGCATATATTCTCATTCTTGCTCATGTCACATGTGTAGACATTTTTGTTTCGAGGGCAAGTGAGAATCAATTTCCAATCTTTATCCAAAATACAACAATGAGTAGTATAGAAAATTACCTTGTAATTATTGTCGCAAAGTTGACTTATCGAGAGAAGATTGTACTTTAGTCCCGTGACTAGTTGTACATTTGAAATTTTGAAGCGACTATTCCCGATGTCTCCGATGCCGACAATGATGCCTTTACTACTATCACCAAATGTGACACTCCCCGCAGTGACCTTTTTAATGTTGTTCAATAGTGACTCATTACCGGTCATGTATCTCGAACAACCACTATCAAGGTACCACATGTCTTGTTTAGCGGCAAGACAAACCTACAAAATAGATCAATTATATTTATAGGTACCCTTTTGTCTTGAGGGTCCTGGGGTTAGTCCATCATAAATAATATTCGATTTTGCATGATAAAACCTAGGCATAGAATAATCATTATTAGGCATATTGGCCACGCCCGTCGTCGACGCGCCAAATTAATAATAAATGTTTTGCTCTACTATGTTCGCACTTAACTATAAAATATAGCAAATGTGGCAAGTAGGGATCGAACCCAAGGGAATAGCGTTCAATACTAGAGTAAAGTAAAATGGTGGGGGGTTTTTGAGTTGGTTGTGGTATTTTATCAAACACCTTGAATGCAAGAAATAATTTGCTAGGGAAATATAACTAAGTAATTTGCAATCATCCAAATTTTACCAACACAACAAGGCACAATGATTTAATTAGCAAGATAAAGAGATATTTGACCCAAGGATTATGGAAACTCAAATACTTCACCCAAACACATATAAGCAAGATATAATCAACTCTACCTAACCAAGATAATTGGTGAAGCACACAATCACTTATTTCTCTTCTAAAAACACTAATTTAGTGAAGCACATAAATTAGCTCTCTTGACATTAGCAACCAATAATGAAGCACTACCAATTTAACCAAGTCAATGAAATAAACAAAGAGAGGCTAGGATAAACCCAAGGATGAGAAGCTCAACCTAGGTATTTGTACTTGAATTTTGTGGATTTAGGTACACTAAATCTTGTGCTACTATAATGAATGCACTAACAATTACGGATTAGCACAAACAATTAGCAATTGAAATTAAAAGAGGAGTAAGGTGAAGCACCTTACAATCTCCAAGCAAAATCATAAACAATACAACACAAACATTAAAGATAGAGTGAAATAGATCTTACTTCAATTGAAATGGGTTTAGTACAAGAGCTCCTTCCTTGAGCCAAATATATGAAGTTAGTTACTCATAATCAATGCTAGATTATGAGTAATTAATGTTTCTCTCTACTATACTAACCCTAGGTTTTTGGTTCTTTAAGAGGCTAGGAAGAGATGCAAGAATAAGATGTGTAGATGCTAGGTTAACTTCCCCCAAAATACTATCTAAATAACCAATTTGGAAGAGGGACAAACAGTCAATTCCCACTCTTTTTGGCTCAGCACAAAACTGCACGGCCGTGCACATGCCCGTGCACAAATCTGCACTAAGTTACAAAGAACTCACACCCAACTACACGACCGTGAATATTTTCTGCAATGCTTACACACCCTTTGGGACCGTGCAAAATGAATGCGCACTTTTGGAACTTCAAATTCTCGCACTTTTAACCTCCAACTTCTTGATCATGCATCTCCACTTCTAGTCTTGACAAATTTTTCCATTTAAGCTCCAAAATAAGGCTTCTTTCCAACAATTAAGCAAGTGGCACTACAAATGGAAACAAAGCAAATACAAGTAAAATGCCCATGAAACTAAAATAAAATCGGGAAAAAAAGAATACAAAATTGTGTATAAAATACACGTTATCAAATATTCCCCCACTTAAACTTTGCTAGTCCCGAGCAAACTGAATATAACATAACCATATACTCCTATTAGTACCACTTCCGTAGGTGATCACGGTTGCATTTGGCATATGCAACAAGCCCTTGGAACCCCTAGGTAGCCCTAGTGGACGAGTGAGGTCTCGTGAGGGTTTATAGATGATGTACCCACAAAATCACAAAAACCACTAATAAACAAGAAACTAACAATACCTACTAATTAAACTAACTAACTAACACTCACAAGTCCGAATCGTCATACAAATAGGAAACAAGCCAAGCATGGTGTCTACTTGTAACTTAAATCAAACATATAGAGCTATTCACCTTGTCATCCACTCTAACGAGCTAACAACCAATTCAAGAATCAAGATAACACACCTTGTGCAAAATGTAACCGTGACATTAAAGCTAGAATGAATGCACTTCAATCGTGAACACTAGACAAGATTATCACAAAGCATACATGGCTTCGCATTAAGAAGATGCAATTATATTGTGAAAAAAATCTCACATCTCTCAAGTATGCATCACACATGTATGGGCTAGAGATTTCACTCAACTCCAAGTCTAAATGCATGCGCTCTACTTGACCTTGCATGTCCACCTAAATTTCGGATTGCACCAAAAACAAGGAATTCATAAAATGGGTTGTAACGAGGCTTGGGTGAAGGTAGGAAAATTTAAGTTCAAGGAAGGTGTAAAAGTCTCGCTAGTTGAGTCAAAAATGACACTTGCTCTCTTCATGCACCAAATTCTCAAACTAAAGCATATCTCCACTCATTTACAATTACAAAATACAACCACAATTACCAAGAAAATTGAAACAAAATAAAGTACAAAGATTTATTGTTTTCTTTTTCTTTTTCTTTTTCTTTTTTTCATTTTTTTTTCATTTTTTTTTATACCCCTTTACTAATTTTTTTTTTTTTTTTTTTTTAGCAAAGGGGATGCATAACATAAATAAATACTACAAAGAACTTTGAACCACATCTAGATATACACAAACTAGTTCCCACTTACAAAAAATAACATTATTCTTCTTCACAACATCCCCAAATTCTCATGCTCATCAATCAATTCTTTCCAAGACTCAACTAGCTCAACTAGGTCGAGAGTGAAGTATTTGGCTATGACTCATGTATAAAAGGGGAGAGTGACGAAGAAAAATATGGATATAAGCTTCAAAAGGGGTAACTAGGGATTACTTTCATGGTTCACAAGCTAGAAAGGCCAAAAAGGCTATCCTAAAAAGAATTTCCTTATTACAGTGCATCCATAAATGAAGGTTTAATGCAAGCCCTAGAGCAACAAACACACATAAAGAGGGAGCAACACACAAGCAAAAGAATTCATCGTTCAAGGCCTCACAAGGTTTAAGTTGTAATAACATCTTCTCGATTTGATTCCATGCATTCTAAGAGATAATCGTTATATTCACAATTTAATTACAACAATCTAGACTTTTCATGCCATTTAAAGTGTGTGTGTGTGTCAATAAGGTGCATCAAACTTATAGATTCACATCAAATTGGTAATGCTAGACACAAAATAGGAGAAAACAATGCTACAAGCTCACAATGTCTTAAATTTTATGACTAAACTTGCTTCTAAATGCAAACGAGACGGACATCAAATGAAAAGAAAGAACTAGTACTAGCTACATACTATACTACAATGGCAAGCATAAGCAATCCTTCCCCCACTTAAAACATGGCATGTCCTCATGCATGACAAATAAAATTAAGTGGAGATAGGAGAGAAAGAGAGCTTCCATAAAAATAAACAATGAGGTCCGGAAGCGCAGCCGAGGCGCTCAAGCATCGTCTACATGGTCAGAAGGATTAGATGGCTGAGAAGGTAGAGAACTAGATGGTGGCAGGCCAAACCCCTGACGCTGGAAGTATGTCATCACCGGACCAAGACTCTGCTCTATCCATTCCCGCTGAGCTGAGAACGCTGAGCCTCCATAACTGAATTAAAATGCTCATCAAGATATGGCCGATGGGACGCCATGTGCTCATCAATGAAGGTCCTCTGAGTGGCTAACTGCTCATCAAAATAGGATCTCAGGGATGCTAACTGATCATCAAGGTAGGCCCGGTGAGAATGTGAGGAGGTGTCATCGTCAGGCACAGGAGAACTAGAAGCATCTCCATCGAGGAGCATCCGAACTGGGTCTGAAATCGGCATATCGCCACTAGCAACACAATCGAAATCCCTCCTTGATTGCTTCCCAAATCCGGTCCATCGAAAATTATGGTACTCTCCCTCAATGACATGCATGTTTTTTAACTCATTGAAATCCACAGTAGCTACCGGATTTCGACCCTCCATCCACGAAGTAGGAGAACGATCTCGATCGAGGATGCCTAGTCGAATAGCAATCCGGGTAAGAAACCCACCAATGATAAAGGATCCCTTCTCCTTCCGACGAGACAACTCAACTAATCTTTTGACAAAGAAGTAGCCCCAATCAATTTGTTGCTTCTCGTGCATCCAATAAAGAATGGAGAGCTCTTGCACGGAAACCGCACTATTAGACCCCGCATTGCCAAACAAAGAGTGAGACATCACCCGGTGAATGTAACTGAACTTTGGCATCTTAATATGAGTCGATTTAGCCCGAGAGGCGGTCCAACAAGGGCCCGAAGATAGTTCTTGCCAAAACGGGGCGGCAAAACGAACAGGCGGCTTTCGAGCTCCAACATTATACTCCCACCCGAACCAATCACAAATCTCCTCCAACCTTACATCAAACCACTTTCCCATCATCCGAAATATTAACCGATAATCCGTTTTGTTCCCCTCAAATAGTTTGAACTTAAAATCAACCGTCACAAAAAATTCATAAACCAATTCCGAACAAGTGGGCTCGTCCATATGCATCCATGACGGCCATCCACATTTATCCAAAATGTCCTTAACCTCATCAAAAATCCCAAGCTTTTCCATGGCATATGAATCAAAATAACGTAACGGAAAAGTTTTAAGAGTAGAAATGGCCTTGTACCTCTCAAGATGGGCACCCGTAAAAGAAATGCTTGGCTTAACCGCGCGTAAATCAAGGCCATAGTGCGGACGAGGCAATGACAAACCTTTTTCCTCACATTCTTTACGGGTGAGATGAATTTGAGGCTCTGAAGGTGAAAGAGTAGTCCTTTGTCGCTTAGATGAGACCTTACCCTTGCCTTTAACCCGTTTAGAAGAAACCCCACTCATGATTATCAAATCCTCACTCCAAATTACAAGTTAAATAACCACCAAATAGAAGCACCGAACACAACCACAAAAATAACCAACAATCCAACAATAAACCCTCAACCAATCCGCAACCAAATTTCAACACCAAAATTACAAACCACGACTTAAATTAATGCCACATACCACAAACGTCCCAACAAAGCAACCGACAAGCAAATAGGCAACCCCCTTCAAGGCCACTCAAAACACTAATTAAGAATATACAAATAAGTAATATAATTGTTTTTTTTATATAAAAGATAAAATAAAATAAAATAAAATAATTAACCAATTATTAATAAAATCAAAAATCAAATTTTAAAGTGAACTAAAATTGATTCTTGAATTTATTTAATTACTTAGTTTTAGAAAATAAAAAACTAAATTAAAAAATTAAAAAGAACTAAAAAAAATTTGTTTTTTTTAAACAGGACAGTGAAAGACTCTTTTTTCTCTCCTCTCTCTCCTCTATCCCTCTCCACCGCTCCAGCCTCTTTTCTCCATCATTTCCGGCGGGGCTTCCACCGGTGTGTCCGGTGGAAAGCCCCAAATTCGTTTCTGTATTTTATTTGTTTTGTCTTGTTTCAATAATCTCCCTTGTGGGGTATGAATTTCTATCCATTTGTTTTGCTTTGGATTGTTTTTCCAGATCTACATCATTGGAGCTTCCGGTTTTCTCTCCTCTTCGATTCAAGTTGCACTTGGTGGATTCGAGAGTTAACCGCCTTTTTTATGGTTTCGGATGGCAGATCTAAGTTTTCTTGGATTTTCTTTTGTAATTTCAATTTGTTGTTATTTTGGCTTGTATTTTGCAGATTGGTTTCTCTCCCTGGTGAGAGTTTGGATGTTCTCTCCTTTATTTGTGAGAGTATGATTTCGGATCTAATGAAACAAGTTTATAGGATGTTGCATTTATGGTCGAATATTCAAGCAGCATTAGCCCCAGGTGGAGGTCCAACCGCATCGAGTACATATAAATCTTCATACGAGAGGGGCAATATCATCTTCAACAAATTGTCTGATTATGATTTAATCAGTATTTGTTTATGTTTTTCGTTGTTCGACTATTTTTGTAGATGTCGTATGACTTATCATTAATGAATGAAATTTTACTCAAAAAAAAAAAGAGTTGCAGTCGGGGGGGGATAGAGGTGAAGTAGAGGCGGAGTGAACAACAGATGAAGGGCGGAGAGGCGGCGTTGTGAGGTAGGAATTGCAGGTATTGGGGCGGAGAAGGATGGAGGTGATGTGGTGTTAAGGAAGGAGGTGTGAAGAAGGAGAAAGGGAATGGAATGGTGGTGCGATGTGGTGATGGGAACGAAGGAGGGTGGGGTGTGTTTGAATTTGAATTGAAGGAGAGGAGATGGATTGTGCAGTAGAAGGATGAAGGTGAACGGTGGTTGTAGAATTGAACAGAGGTTGGAAGACGGAGGTTAAAGGCTGCTGGGTGGAGGAAGAACGGTTGCTGTTCGTTGGAAGGAATGAATTGGTGGTGTTGTTAGTTGTGGAATGGAAGTGGTGACGCTGTCTGATGCTGGTGAAGGGAAGAAGTAGGTTGTGTTGGTTGTGAAATGAGTGATCTGAAACGGAGGGGAGGATTGGAGTGGTGGATGTGAACGGGGTAGAGTGAATGGAGATGGGTGTGAATTGGGTTGGCGGTGAGGAATGTAGTGAACTGGCAGTTTGCGTAGCAGAGGTGTTGCAGGGGATCGGCTGTGGCGCGGTTGGTCGGAGGAGGTTAGATTGAAGATGGAGTCTGGTGGGTGCGATGTAGCGGTGCTTGAAACAGAGGTGGGGCGGATGCGGTGCTGTTTGAATTAAAGGGAAGAAGAATTTTGGATTAGGGATTGATATGCCTTTATTATGGAGTATTTTTTTTTTGAGAGAGTTGCACAGCCCGTGCAAACCATAATTTGGACAAAAGACACAGACTTGTACACGGTCTGATGCACGGCCGTGCACAGGTCCGTGTATAAATCTGTTAAAATTATTGCAATTCTTCTAAAATATCACGGTCTGATGCACGCCCGTGCAGAATCAAAATTGCAGAAAATTGTACAAACTCTTTTTTTTTTCTTTTTTTTTTTAAATACTCACATAAATTCTTGAATGCTTGAAAAAAATATTAAATCCTGAAAACATGAACAAACACATCAAGGCAAGTATGGAATAAATATAAAAATTAGAATTAATGACACTAAATATTATTGAACGGGGCATTATTATTGCAATTTTTTTCTGTATTATAAAATTCATTAATCACACCACAAAAATACATGAAAATTAATTTATATATATATATATATAGGCCTTTGCTCCATAAAGAACACTCTTATATAACAAACAATAAAGAACACTATAAAATCATTTATTCCAATAGATCCATTGGCCCCGCCAGGGGCACCCAATACAAAAAGTTCTTATTTTTTTAGGCTCTATCCATCCAGCAAAAAAAAAAAAAAATTTTGAAAATTTTACTGTTCATGATGACGTCACTGATGACGTCATCGATGAACAGTAAATTTTCAAATTTTTTTTTTGCTGGATGGATAGAGCCTAAAAAAATAAGAACTTTTTGTATTGGGTGGCCCCGCCAGGGGCAATGGATCTATTAGATATGAGGTGTTCTTTGTTGTTTGTTATATAAGGTGTTTGCTATGGAGTCCAACCCTATATATATATATATATATATATATATATAGGCTAGCGTTCAAATAGAAACCAACATTAGAATAGAAACTAGAAACCTACACTAAATAAATTATATTTCATTTATTTTAATGGCCCCGCTAGGGGCACCTTCACAAAAAACTCATAAAATTCTTGGCTCTATTCAACAAAAATATAAAAAAAAAAAAAAAATAATTAAAAAAAGTTACTGTTCACGTGCCACGTCATCACGTGAACAGTAACTTTTTTTTAAAATTTTTTTATTTTTTTATTTTTTTGTTGAATAGAGCCAATAATTTTAAACGTTTTTTGTATTGGGGTACCCCTAATTTGGTCATTAGATTAGCTTGAAATATTTAATTTAGGTTTAGTTTCTAGTTTCTATTCTAAGTTAGTTTCTATTAGAACAAGACCATATATATATATATATATATATATATATATATATATATATATATATATATATATATATATATATACATATTTATTTATTTTTTTTATTATTTTTTTATTTTTATTTTTTTGAAATAAAATAGATGTAAAAGAAAATCCACCTCACTAATATTTAGATCAATCCTCAAACCCACAATATGCATAACACCTTACATAAATGCAAGTGAAGAATAAAATTAGACACACGCATAATAGATAAATACATGCGTACCTTGGGTTGCCTCCCAAAAAGCGCTTTTGTTTACTGTCGTTGGCTCGACTTCCCGGATGTGCCTCGGAGCACCAACACACACACTAACGAGAGTTCATCCAAGAAGGGGTTCCTCTAATGAGATGACATCAACGGTAGATTCTTGAAATCCTTCGTAGAAAGGCTTGAGACGGTGACCATTCACCTTGAATTCTTTGTCGGTAGATAAACTTCGCAAATCCACCGCTCCATGAGGGTAGATTTTCATAACAACAAATGGACCCAACCAACGAGAACGAAGCTTCCCGGGCATTAACTTGAGACGAGAGTTGTAGAGGAGGACCTTTTGCCCAACATAAAATGATTTAGGAACGAGCGAACTGTCATGGAAATCTTTCACTCTAGCCTTATACGATTGAGCACTCTCATAGGCATTGTTGCGAATTTCCTCCAATTCAAGCAAGTTAAGTTTTCGATGAGCCCCGGCAACATTAAGATCCATATTACAAGCTTTGATTGCCCAATAAGCTTTGTGTTCTAACTCAACGGGAAGATGACAAGACTTACCAAAAACCAACTTGTATGGAGACATGCCAATAGGAGTTTTGAATGCCGTCCTATAGGCCCATAAAGCATCTTTAAGCCGAACACACCAATCCTTCCTAGAGGGTTTCACCACCTTCTCAAGAATAGACTTAATCTCCCGATTAGAAACTTCGGCTTGACCATTTGATTGAGGATGATAAGCCGTTGCCATTCGATGATAGACCCCATAAGATTTAAGAAGACTCTCCACCAATTTGTTACAAAAGTGGGTACCTTGATCACTTATGATAGCTTTGGGAACACCAAATCGATTGAAAACTTGAGATTTGAGAAATGCAACAACCGCCTTACCATCATCCGATTTTGTTGCCTTGGCCTCCACCCACTTCGAGACATAATCAACGGCCAAGAGAATATAGTGATTTCCATGAGAAGAAGATGGAAATGGCCCCATAAAATCAATACCCCATACATCAAAGATTTCTACCACAATAATTGGAGTTTGGGGCATTTCATTCCTTTTTGCAATATTTCCGGTTCTTTGACAAGGCTCACATTGCTTACAAAAATCGTGAGAGTCACGAAAAAGAGTTGGCCATGTAAATCCACATTCAAGCACCTTCCTTGCCGTTCGATCTTTTCCAAAATGACCTCCACAAGCATAAGAATGACAAAATTGAAGAATTGAAGCAATTTCCGACTCGGGAACACACCTTCTCAAGACTTGATCTGCACAATGTTTCCAAAGATAAGGATCATCCCAAATGTAGTGTTTAGCTTCACTCCTTAATTTCTCCCTTTGATACTTAGGCATGCCATTAGGAAAAGTTTTGCACACAATATAGTTCACAAGATCCGCATACCATGGCACCTCGGTTTGAATTCCAAATAAGTGCTCATCCGGAAATAATTCTTGAAGAGGAGAAACATCTTCCTCCCTCAAAAGTCGACTCAAGTGGTCCGCCACTAAGTTCTCGACACCGATTTTATCTTTGATCTCTAGGTCAAATTCTTGGATGAGAAGAATCCATCGAATCAACCTAGGCTTTGACTCTTTCTTTGCCAAGAGATGTCTTAAGGCGGCATGATCCGTGTATACGATGACTTTGTAACCAAGGAGATATGAACGAAACTTGTCAAGAGCAAAGACAATAGCAAGCAATTCTTTCTCGGTGGTGGTGTAGTTTACTTGGGCGGAGTTGAGCGTGCGCGAGGCATAATAAATCACATGAGATCGTTTGTCAACTTTTTGCCCTAACACCGCACCAACTGCATAATTGCTAGCATCACACATAATCTCAAAAGGGAGGGACCAATCCGGAGCTTTAATGATAGGAGCCGAAGTTAAAGCTTCCTTTAAGTGGTCAAAAACCACCTGGCATTTTTCATCAATTTTAAATTCCACATCCTTTTGGAGAAGAGATGATAGAGGGAGAGCAACTTTGGAAAAATCTTTGATAAATCTCCTATAAAATCCGGCATGACCAAGAAAAGAACGCACATCTTTGACATTCGATGGGTATGGAAGATTTGCAATAACATCAACTTTTGCCTTGTCAACTTCAATGCCCTTCCTAGACACAATATGTCCCAATACAATACCTTCTTGGACCATGAAATGGCATTTTTCATAATTGAGCACTAAATTAGTTTACAAGCATCGATCCAAAGCATGAGTAAGGATTTGAAGACATTCATCAAAAGAATCACCCGAAATAGAGAAATCATCCATAAAGACTTCAATTCCATTCTCTATCATATCGGAGAAAATACTCACCATACACCTTTGAAAAGTTGCGGGAGCACCACATAAGCCAAATGAGAGTTTACGAAATGCAAACGTGCCAAATGGGCAAGTAAATGTGGTTTTGTCTTGATCTTCGGGAGCAATGACAATTTGATGATATCCGCAAAACCCATCAAGAAAGCAATAGAATTCTTTCCCGGCTAACCTCTCTAACATTTGATCAATGAAAGGTAGAGGAAAATGGTCTTTCCGAGTTACCGCATTCAACTTGCCATAATCTATGCACATTCGCCACCCATTTTGGACTCGGGTAGACACAAGCTCCCCCTTAAGATTCTCCTCAAGAGTGATACCCGCCTTCTTAGGAACACAATGTACCGGACTCACCCATTCGCTATCCGAGATTGGAAAAATGATTCCCACATCAAGTAGCTTGAGAATCTCCTTTTTGACAACTTCCATCATTGCCGGGTTAAGTCTTCTTTGAGGATCCCTAGTAGGTTTTGTGACGCCCCCAGATTCGGGGTCGGAGATCTAGGCGCTCACGGTCCATTTTCCATTAATAACATACTTGTTCTTGCATATAATATAAATAAACAGCCATCGACCCCACAATAAACTCACACCGCACACACACACACACACACAGGTTAGAATCTCAGAAACGTCATACACTTGATTAAGCAAAAGTAAAAGTTTCAGAGTTATTACAGACCGAATTAAATAGCATTTATGCTACCAGCAACACTTCGATATGAAGCGAAGTTGGCGGCTTGAAAGTTTGTTAGGGTACACTGCCTTGCACAGGTCATACTTATAAATAAAATGTACTAACAAAAGTTGCCAACCAATCCGGCTAATGGGGCCTACCGGTGGAATCTCAACTGCAGCCTGGGGTCTAGTCACCTGCTTTCGAACAGTCTGACAGGTTCTTGCCATTTCTCTTAGCTGTTGTGTTTGTAAAATTTGAAAACAAGCAAGAGTGAGCAACTATAGCTCAGCAAGAATATATGTATAAGGTAAGCAATATAACATTTCATATGTATAGCAGTCATTAAACTCGTTTGTATCATCCAGTTATAAAATCACTTGTCATTATTGGTAAATTGCAAAGGTGCACCAGTACGTGCCCTTGTTTTCAAAATAACCTTGCAGTTCTAGCTACTGCATAAAGTCAACATCTTTCTCATCAAAATAGGACACTATCGGCAACTAGCACATAGGCCTAAGATGCAGTGTCAAAGCATTTTTCCAAAGTGGAGGAATGGGACTTAAAGAAAACATAAAACCTGACAGGGATTGACGATGATCAGTCGCCACATCCGAGTCCAATAATCCGCGGGTCTTCTCTACCGGTAGAAGGATAGAAACTACATCCGTAACTATCCCCGAGTGAAAACTACATCCGTAATCACCCTCGATGAAAACTACATCCGTAATCATCCTTCAGCAACACCTGGGCCGGAATAATAAGTGATGGACCGCCTGGCTCACGGCCGCTTACACATCCCGGGAATCGTTCGTCAACGGTTCCCACACCTGCCAGAGTCCCTTTTTCTTTTTCTTTTAAAAACTTGATTTTGATTGAAAACAGAGTAATTGTGGTTCGACATCAGTCGACCGATAATTCTTGAAATCATACAAGAAGCAGAACCTGACCGGGGGTTTTCGAAAATGTTTTGAGTTCAAAAAAAGTTCGAGTTTGAAAGTATTAAAAAGTATCTTGGATTAACTTTGTTTTTAAAATAGTGAACAATAATTAATAAATGATATTTTAAGATTTAATATTAATAATTGATAAAATAATTATTTAATAAAATAAACTTTTAATCCAAGATAGGGTTTCGAGTATTTACGAAGATATGAATATAATACTTGGTATATGATACTTCCCGAATGACCCTTCGGGTTTTCGCAATCTAGATACGATATAATAATATACCGCTCCCCGGCCAATAGGCATATACGGACCGCTACGACCTCTATTGCTAGAGTCGTTGTCCGAAGAAAACATTTTAATCTAAGTTCAAGGGGTACAAGCATATATGTACTTATACAATCTCAATTGCATCAATACTTCGATAAACATAGCATTTGATATAATTGAAAACTACAAACACAACAGTGAAAGTCCTTGTATATGTATAAGTTTTGAAAAGTAAACTTGCCTTGGTTTGGTTGGGGTGGTCGAGCGTGCGGAGTGGAACGATCTATACATAAGCAATAACCGCTCGTTAGTACCTTAACAATATCTCTTTAATTACGGGGTTTTAGGGGGTACAAAATTATCTTAATGACTTCGTCTTATGACACTCTAGCCCCTCTATAGGTTCATGTCATCACTCGATTACGCTCGTCACTTATACGACTTAATTTAGTTACCACATTCGAACCATAACCATTACTCCTAGAATTATGCTCCACTAACGACTTTTTCCCTTGCGCGAAATTTACTCTAGCATTTTTATAAAATTCAAAAATTCATATTTTAATCCATTTCTTTTTGGGTAGCCTTCACCACTGTATTTCCTAGCTTCTCTAAGTTTTCCATGATCCCACATAAATTTTTAGGGGTTTAAACAAGGCTCACAAGGGGGTCACTTAGTGCAGTCCATAGTCCAGAAACACAATTCACTCCTCCGGCCATAACTTAAAATCTACACATCACCTAGCCATGAACCTTACATTTCCAGAAACTACATTCAATTATATTTCCAAAAATATAAGGTAGGACATCAGGGGATAAAATTTGGGTTTTCAAAACCGTGTTACAAGGCAGGTCATTGCTCCTGGAAAAACTCAGCATGCACATACTACTTAGATCAACCATTTTCCACAATTCCACCATACAACCAACACTTAATACACTTAAATCATGGTTCATAACACTCATGGAGACATATATATTATCCATAGTCATCAAAGTCACAATCTCAACATCAAAACTCAAGATCCATGCTATCCAATACATATATAACCAAGATTAGCTCATAAATACATGGATCTACTACCAAACATTATAAATACTACATAACCAAGAGGGTTTGTGATTTTATACCTTATTGAGCACCTAGGGGCCTTGGATAAGCTTTTCACAACTCAACAACACCTTAGATGGTCTCCTACAACACTTATAATGCAAGATCTAAAGGAAGAACAAACTTGGTTACTATTCATCCAAACTTTAACAATTTGTAACTTGAAATTGGGTGGATGAAATGGAGTGAAATTGCTAACATACCTTGTCTAGATGATGTAGATGACCTAGGAATTATGTTATGATTTATGAGTGATGGGAAAGGGGGAAGAAGAAATTTTCTTCTCCACCTTTGTGCTTGGCCGAGAGCTTTTCTCTCAAAGGGGGGGTGTGTTTTGTGTTTTGATTTTTGTGTTGAGTGAATAATTGAGTTTAAGTGATTGGGTGATATGTATTTGTGTATGTACAAGCATGGTACAACATAGGTATGGCTACTAGTACTTCTTGTCTCCTCCTTTTTGAAAAAGCAAGTAACTAGGTACTATTCATCTTCCAATGGCTAACTAGTTTGCTTGATTTCTAACTACTTGGTTGCATGGGCTTGCATGCAATACTACTCCTTGTATTATTATTCTTCCACCAATGCTTATTATCTAATCTTTAATTCGTATCGTATCTTAATTAATCTCTCGTAATAATATTTTGTCGCGTAGAGATTTCCCCTATAATTCCTTAAGTACTAATTGTGTAAATTGCTCTAATGTCCATAATTCCTTGTCATAATCCTTAATAAATCTTTTAACACTCTAATCATTCTCAAATCCCAAGTTTTATAAATCTCACTAACAATAAGACTCTTGCCTTCACAATCTCCCTTTTTATCTTACATAGTGAATACAACAACACAGTTTCTCAGACAATCAATTCTATTAATCAACAGGGTGACCAGAAAGGTTCCATATTGACATTGCCACAAGATATTAAATAAAATAAAATATTACCAAAAATTAGGGTTCTTACAGCCTCCCCTCCTTAAAAGAATTCCGTCCCGGAATCAGGTTGAAAACAGTTGGGGGTGCTTTTCACGCATTGCGCTTTCTAGTTCCCATGTTGATTCTTCGACATTCTGGTTCCTCCACAAGACTCTCACTAGTTTGACAACCTTGTTCCTCAGCACCTGTTCTTTTCTATCCATAATTTCTACGGGTTGCTCCACATATGTTAAGTCTGGTTGCAAATCCACTTGATCATGTTCTATCACATGTCGGAAGTCGGTATGATAGGGTCGTAGCATGGACACATGGAACACATTATGCACTTGCTGTAAGCTCGGAGGTAAAGCCAATTCATAGGCTAACTTTCCAACTCGTTTCAAGATCTCAAAAGGTCCAATAAATCTCGGGCTTAGTTTCCCTTTCTTACCAAATCTCATCAATCCCTTCCACGATGATACTTTTAACATCACAAACTCTCCTACCTCATATTCTTTATCCTTGCGGGACTGGTCCGCATACTTCTTCTGTCTGTCTTGGGCTGCTACCAGCCGTCCTCTTATGAGTTCGATAGTTTCTCTTGTCTGTTGGACCAGTTCAGGCCCTAGTATCTTCCGTTCTCCTACCTCTTCCCAACACAAAGGAGACCGACATCTTCGTCCGTACAAAGCTTCATATGGGGGCATGCCTATACTCGCATGGTAACTGTTGTTGTAGGAAAATTCGATCAACGGCAAGTGGTCGTCCCAACTTCCTTTGAAATCTTTGGCAAATACTCTCAATATGTCCTCGATGGTCTGGATGGTTCTCTCACTCTGTCCGTCTGTTTGGGGATGGTATGCAGTACTCATGTTTAACTTAGTCCCCACACAATCCTGAAAACTCCTCCAGAACCTGGAGTTGAATCTTGGGTCTCTATCTGATACAATGCTCACAGGAACCCCATGTCTAACCACAATCTCCTTTAAGTAGATATCCACCAGCTTGTCGACAGTGTATCTCTCGTTGATTGGGAGAAAATATGCTGACTTGGTCAATCTATCGATAATTACCCAAATGGCGTCATGATTAGTCTTGGTCCTTGGTAATCCGACCACAAAGTCCATCGCAATTTGTTCCCACTTCCACTCGGGTATTTCTAAGGGTTGCAACAATCCACTGGGCCTCTGGTGTTCGGCCTTCACTCTTTGACATGTCAAGCATTTACTTACCCACTCTGCTACGTCCTTCTTCATATTTGGCCACCAATAATACTCCTTCAAATCCCTATACATCTTGGTGCCACCAGGGTGAATCGAATACCTTGAACTATGAGCCTCTTGCAAAATCTCGTCTTTTAATTCTTGAACGTTCGGGATCCATATCCTAGATGCGTACCTCATAATTCCATTCCCGTCCTTCTCACACCTAATTTCTTCGCCAGTCAAAATTTTCTCCATCGAATTCTTTTCTTCTTCTATCTTCTTTTCCTGGCACAACTTAATCTTTTCCAATAGCGGTGGTTGGACTTTTATTTCCATTAGACTCTCTTGGCCAATTCCTGGTAACCTCACCTCAATCTCCAGCCTCTCGAGGTCCTTGATCAATTCGTCCACTGACGTTATCATCTTAAGCTTCTCCTTTCGGCTGAGTGCATCGGCCACTACGTTGGCCTTCCCTGGGTGATAATGAATCTCGTAATCATAATCCTTGATTAGCTCTAACCATCTCCTCTGCCTCATGTTTAACTCTTTCTTAGTGAATATGTACTTTAAGCTCTTGTGATCCGTGTAGATTTCACACCTTTCTCCGTAAAGATAATGTCTCCAGATCTTCAAAGCGAAAACTATCGCTGCTAATTCCAAATCATGGGTGGGGTATCTTATCTCATATTCCTTAAGTTGTCTGGATGCATACGCAATCACCATACCGTGTTGCATAAGCACACACCCTAAACCTTTATGGGATGCGTCGCTATAAATCACAAAATCTCCCTTATCATCGGGTAGGGCTAGTACTGGTGCTGTCACCAACCTCTTTTTCAATTCTTGAAAGCTTTCTTCGCATTTCTCAGTCCACACAAACTTCTCGGTCTTGCGAGTTAGCCGGGTCAAAGGGGCTGTTATCTTGGCAAAGTCTTGGACAAATCTCCTATAGTAGCCAGCCAATCCTATGAAACTTCTCACCTCTGTTGGAGTGGTTGGTCTCTCCCAATTCGATACAGCCTCTATTTTGGCTGGGTCCACTAGGATGCCTTGTTCGCTAATCACATGCCCCAAAAACTGAACTTCCTTCAACCAAAATTCACACTTTGAGAACTTAGCGTACAACTTTTCTTCTCTTAATGCTCCCAATACAATCCTCAAGTGCTCTGCATGTTCCTCTTTCGTCTTGGAATAAATCAAGATGTCATCGATGAAGACTATAACACACTTGTCCAGGTACTTCTTGAAGACTCGATTCATTAAGTCCATGAAAGCTGCGGGTGCATTCGTTAACCCAAACGACATTACTAAAAACTCATAGTGTCCGTATCGGGTGCGAAAGGCCGTCTTTGGTATATCTTCTGGCTTAATCCTTAACTGGTGGTACCCGGTTCTCAAATCGATCTTGGAAAAATAAACCGCGTCCTTTAGTTGGTCAAACAGGTCATCTATCCTGGGCAAAGGATACTTATTCTTTATGGTCACCTTATTCAACTCCCTGTAGTCTATGCATAATCTCATACTACCATCCTTCTTTTTCACGAATAGCACCGGGGCTCCCCACGGTGACACACTAGGTCTTATCATTCCTTTATCCAACAGCTCCTGCAATTGGGTGGCCAATTCTTTCATCTCCACTGGGGCTAGCCTATATGGGGCCTTTGAAATTGGGGCCGTGCCCGGAACTAAATCTATAGCGAACTCGATGTCTCTATCAGGTGGTAGTCCTGGAAGATCATCCGGAAATACGTCCGCGAACTCATTAACGACTGGGATTTCCTGTAGGTTTGGCACCTCCTTCTTGGTATCCTTTACATAGGCTAAATAGGCTTCGCATCCTTTATGTAACAGCTTTTTAGCTTGAATCATAGTCAGGAACTTTTGGGTTTGTCGTTTTCCACTAAACACTACTTCCTCATCCCCTGGCAGTCTTAAACTCACTTTCTTCTTCACACAATCAATCTGAGCTCCATGGGTTGTCAACCAATCCATACCTACTATTACGTCAAACTCTCCTAGTTTAAAAGGTATTAAATCTACCCGAAAGTGTCGCCCTTCTATTTCTAGGTCGCAACCTGGACATACTTCGTTAACAGGAATAATTTCATGATTAGCTATCTCTACTTGCAGTCTGTCTCTTAGTGGTTCAGTCTTAAGGCCTAACTGACATACAAAATCTAGAGATATGAAAGACTTGGTAGCCCCCGAATCAAATAAAACATTCGCATTAACTGAGTTGAGTAGTAGGGTACCTGCGATCACATCCGTGTTCCTCACGGCATCTTGCACAGTCATGTTAAAAGTTCTTGCAGTAGGGGCCCTGTTAGAAGCAGTTCCACTCACTCTTGACGCAGCTGGCCCAGAGGACATACATTCCCTTATTCGGTGCCCTGGTTTCCCACACTTGAAGCAATTACCTCCGGCACTGGTGTTGTTACTAGTCCCTCGACAGGTGTTAGCATAATGTCCTGTCAGCCCACACTTGAAGCACTTCACATCTTGCAGGTTACACACGCCCGCATGTTTCCTTCCACATTTATTGCATTCCGGGAGTGGGGCTCAGGGTGGGGTAGAGTACGATGATCCCTGTGGTCGGCCGCTCTGGCCCACACTCCAACTTTCAGCTCTCTTGGTTCCAAAGTTTCCGCTGGGTTGGGACATTGTTCCTCGCTTAAATTTGCTCGGAAAGCTCCCTCCCGAAGAGTTTCCCTTTCGACTGTCAAACTTCCTCTTCTTTCCTTCCCTCTCCTTCTGCATCTGTTCACCCCCAGCCTCAACAATCGATGCTTTCTGTACCAGGGTGGCATAGTCTGTCAGCTCAAGAACCGCCACACGATTCTGAATCCATTGCTTTAGCCCCAATTGAAACCTTCGGGCCCTCTTCACCTCAGAGTTCACATATTCCGGCACAAACCTTGACAGCTCAGTAAATCTTGCCTCATACTCGGCCACCGTCATGTTACCTTGCTTTAGTTCCAAAAATTTCAGCTCCATTTGTGTTTCCATGAACCTAGGGAAATACTTTTCCAAGAACAGCTCGCTAAACCTCTCCCAGGTCACCACACCTCTTCCTTCCAAATTCCTTTTTGCTTCCCACCAGTAGTTTGCCTCACCCTTCAGGAGATAGGTGGCGAAGACAGTCTTCTGCCCTTCAGCGACTCCTAGTATCTCAAAAGATTTTTCCATTTCTTTCAGCCAGGCTCTTGCCTCGACCGGGTCTGCAGTTCCCTTAAACTCTGGGGGTTTCAGGGATTTGAAATTCCGAAAGGCATTGGCGTTCGCATTGTTGGGTGGTGGCTGAACCGGGGGACGGTCCAAGTTCTGCCTGAGTAGGTCCATGAATCGCTCCATAGGGTCTCTCCTTGGATTTTCCACCTCTAGGGTATCATCTTCAGCTTCCTCTTCATCATACTCAGAGTCATCAAACAAGTTATAGTCACTACCTTCATCCTCGCTCAGGTTCAAATCCTCTCTCTCACGGTTTTGGTGGCCTCCCGACCCATGGTGGCTAACCTGGCCTTCAGAGTTGGCCGGGTGAGCTCGAGTGTTCATTCTTCTGGGTGGCATGATTCTGATAATAAGACAAAAATGGGTTAGGGTTTTCAAATTATTTGACCTTATTTAGAGAAGTCAGGAACGTATTGTTCCTCCTTATACAGGGTTAAAATTTCGAAACTCGCAGTGCCCTTATGATGGCGATAAACTGTAAAACCTTTTTAGGGAAAGTCGTTACGTGGTTCGAAAACATTTGTAGGAATTTCCAAGATTTCAAAACTTCGTAACTTGTAGAAATATTTTTTTTTTTTTTGAAAAATGTAGAGAACAATTTTGAAATCGCATATCGTAATTTGAAACAGCATGGTTGTATTTGTGGCTTGTAGAAATTGTATAATCACAGTTGTATATCAAAACAGTAGAGCATGGCATCGGAAAGTAAAGCAGTTGAGACAAAATCAAGGAAACTGAAACTAAATAAGTACGGTACAAGGGTTGTCACAAAGTTTGGATGTTAGAGCCAAATACATAGTTTCGATGTCAAAGTCTAGCAAAAGTGGAACGAATACAAGTACATCATCCGAATAGTCAGGGCTACACAAAAGTAGGGCTACATCCGTACATACTATCCGAAGTCACATCTACATATCTGTAGGTCAGTCTACTCATCCACTGGTCAGAAAGGACGCCACTGCACAAGTCAACTATCCCGCAAAATCGACACACTAATGTCATCTGAACCTAGGGGACTGAGCTATCAGTAACACATCACGGGGCCGCACCGCGACGGAGCAAGGTCCTCACTCGGGCAAATGCACGACGCACAACACGCCTAACATCCCTAGCCTGGATCACTCCACCCCCGCGGATCCCTAATCCAAGAATCCTCTCGCGACTCCTCCTCTCAATCCTGTGGAGTCGAGCTCTAGTCCTCCTAGCAACAGTAGTCCTCATCTCAGCCTGAATCCTCAGTCGCGCCTCGCGCTCCTCCACTAGGGCTCGCCTCGCCTCATTAAATCTGGCCTCGGCAAAAAGTAAGTCTCGGGTCATGAACTGCACGACATAGGCGTGCTCAGCGCTCGACACCGGGGGTAGGTCCAGTGGTGGGGGTGGCATAACAGGGGCAGGAGCAGGAGCAGGGGTAGGGTCACGCTCCTCCTCGCTAGAAGTATCCTCCTCGGAGTCATCATCTGAAGAAGTGGGGCTCAATGACTGTGGAGAGGGTGGGGGTGACACAACACGGTCCTCACCGGATCGCACACTCTCCTCATCAGTGGCCACAGGGGAGGGGGTAACAGGCTTAGGCTCAACAAAGTGCTCCTCATCGGGATCCTCCTCCTCAGTGTCCTCTATCAGCTCAATCACAGGATCGGTCTCAGAGTCAGCATCAGTATCCTCAACATGGTCCTCAGTCTCTCTCAGTAGTGCCTCATCATGCTCCCTCTCATAGGCCTCAGGGTCTGGTATCTCCTCCATCTACACAAGGGAAATAAGGTAGGTTACTAACCATAAAGAAGGGTTTAAGGAGTAGTTCCCTCACGGGTCTTAGAAGTCAGGGCTATATCCGATAACCCGACTGTGAACTCGATGAGAGCTCTAGGTATTAATGGGATTATTATTATTGTTATATTATTCGTATTATTATGGTTGCTTTCCTAAATTACTATCGTTTCTGAGAACTATAACCTTCTCTCTGATACCATTTCTGTGACGCCCCCAGATCCGGGGTCGGAGATCTAGGCGCTCACGGTCCATTTTCCATTAATAACATACTTGTTCTTGCATATAATATAAATAAACAGCCATCGACCCCACAATAAACTCACACTACATACACACACACACACAGGTTAGAGTCTCAGAAACGTCATACACTTGATTAAGCAAAAGTAAAAGTTTCAGAGTTATTACAGACCGAATTAAATAGCATTTATGCTACCAGCAACACTTCGATATGAAGCGAAGTTGGCGGCTTAAAAGTATGTTACGGTACACTGCCTTGCACGGGTCATACTTATAAATAAAACGTACTAACAAAAGTTGCCAACCAATCCGGCTAATGGGGCCTACCGGTGGAATCTCAACTGCAGCTTGGGGTCTAGTCACCTGCTTTCGAACAGTCTGACAGGTTCTTGCCATTTCTCTTAGCTGTTGTGTTTGTAAAATTTGAAAACAAGCAAGAGTGAGCAACTATAGCTCAGCAAGAATATATGTATAAGGTAAGCAATATAACATTTCATATGTATAGCAGTCATTAAACTCATTTGTAACATCCAGTTATAAAATCACTTGTCATTATTGGTAAATTGCAAAGGTGCACCAGTACGTGCCCTTGTTTTCAAAATAACCTTGCAGTTCTAGCTACTGCATAAAGTCAACATCTTTCTCATCAAAATAGGACACTATCGGCAACTGGCACATAGGCCTAAGATTCAGTGTCAAAGCATTTTTCCAAAGTGGAGGAATGGGACTTAAAGAAAACATAAAACCTGACAGGGATTGACGATGATCAGTCGCCACATCCGAGTCCAATAATCCGCGGGTCTTCTCTACCGGTAGAAGGATAGAAACTACATCCGTAACTATCCCCGAGTGAAAACTACATCCGTAATCACCCTCGATGAAAACTACATCCGTAATCATCCTTCGGCAACACCTGGGCCGGAATAATAAGTGATGGACCGCCTGGCTCACGGCCGCTTACACATCCCGGGAATCGTTCGTCAACGGTTCCCACACCTGCCAGAGTCCCTTTTTCTTTTTCTTTTAAAAACTTGATTTTGATTGAAAACAGAGTAATTGTGGTTCGACATCAGTCGACCGATAATTCTTGAAATCATACAAGAAGCAGAACCTGACCGGCGGTTTTCGAAAATGTTTTGAGTTCAAAAAAAGTTCGAGTTTGAAAGTATTAAAAAGTATCTTGGATTAACTTTGTTTTTAAAATAGTGAACAATAATTAATAAATGATATTTTAAGATTTAATATTAATAATTAATAAAATAATTATTTAATAAAATAAACTTTTAATCCAGGATAGGGTTTCGAGTATTTACGAAGATATGAATATAATACTTGAGTATATGATACTTCCCGAATGACCCTTCGGGTTTTCGCAATCTAGATATGATATAATAATATACCGCTCCCCGGCCAATAGGCATATACGGACCGCTACGACCTCTATTGCTAGAGTCGTTGTCCGAAGAAAACATTTTAATCTAAGTTCAAGGGGTACAAGCATATATGTACTTATACAATCTCAATTGCATCAATACTTCGATAAACATAGCATTTGATATAATTGAAAACTACAAACACAACAGTGAAAGTCCTTGTATATGTATAAGTTTTGAAAAGTAAACTTGCCTTGGTTTAGTTGGGGTGGTCGAGCGTGCGGAGTGGAACGATCTATACATAAGCAATAACCGCTCGTTAGTACCTTAATAATATCTCTTTAATTACGGGGTTTTAGGGGGTACGAAATTAACTTAATGACTTCGTCTTATGACACTCTAGCCCCTCTATAGGTTCATGTCATCACTCGATTACGCTCGTCACTTATACGACTTAATTTAGTTACCACATTCGAACCATAACCATTACTCCTAGAATTATGCTCCACTAACGACTTTTTCCCTTGCGCGAAATTTACTCTAGCATTTTTATAAAATTCAAAAATTCATATTTTAATCCATTTCTTTTTGGGTAGCCTTCACCACTGTATTTCCTAGCTTCTCTAAGTTTTCCATGATCCCACATAAATTTTTAGGGGTTTAAACAAGGCTCACAAGGGGGTCACTTAGTGCAGTCAATAGTCCAGAAACACAATTCACTCCTCCGGCCATAACTTAAAATCTACACATCACCTAGCCATGAACCTTACATTTCCAGAAACTACATTCAATTATATTTCCAAAAATATAAGGTAGGACATCAGGGGATAAAATTTGGGTGTTCAAAACTGTGTTACAAGGCAGGTCATTTCTCCTGGAAAAACTCAGCATGCACATACTACTTAGATCAACCATTTTCCACAATTCCACCATACAACCAACACTTAATACACTTAAATCATGGTTCATAACACTCATGGAGACATATATATTATCCATAGTCATCAAAGTCACAATCTCAACATCAAAACTCAAGATCCATGTTATCCAATACATATATAACCAAGATTAGCTCATAAATACATGGATCTACTACCAAACATTATAAATACTACATAACCAAGAGGGTTTGTGATTTTATACCTTATTGAGCACCTAGGGGCCTTGGATAAGCTTTTCACAACTCAACAACACCTTAGATGGTCTCCTACAACACTTATAATGCAAGATCTAAAGGAAGAACAAACTTGGTTACTATTCATCCAAACTTTAACAATTTGTAACTTGAAATTGGGTGGATGAAATGGAGTGAAATTGCTAACATACCTTGTCTAGATGATGTAGATGACCTAGGAATTATGTTATGATTTATGAGTGATGGGAAAGGGGGAAGAAGAAATTTTCTTCTCCACCTTTGTGCTTGGCCGAGAGCTTTTCTCTCAAAGGGGGGGGGGGGTGTGTTTTGTGTTTTGATTTTTGTGTTGAGTGAATAATTGAGTTTAAGTGATTGGGTGATATGTATTTGTGTATGTACAGGCATGGTACAACATAAGTATGGCTACTAGTACTTCTTGTCTCCTCCTTTTTGAAAAAGCAAGTAACTAGGTACTATTCATCTTCCAATGGCTAACTAGTTTGCTTGATTTCTAACTACTTGGTTGCATGGGCTTGCATGCAATACTACTCCTTGTATTATTATTCTTCCACCAATGCTTATTATCTAATCTTTAATTCGTATCGTATCTTAATTAATCTCTCGTAATAATATTTTGTCGCGTAGAGATTTCCCCTATAATTCCTTAAGTACTAATTGTGTAAATTCCTCTAATGTCCATAATTCCTTGTCATAATCCTTAATAAATCTTTTAACACTCTAATCATTCTCAAATCCCAAGTTTTATAAATCTCACTAACAATAAGACTCTTGCCTTCACAATCTCCCTTTTTATCTTACATAGTGAATACAACAACACAGTTTCTCAGACAATCAATTCTATTAATCAACAGGGTGACCAGAAAGGTTCCATATTGACATTGCCAAAAGATATTAAATAAAATAAAATATTACCAAAAATTAGGGTTCTTACAGGTTTAGCTCCGTCTTCAAAGAGTATACGATGCATACAAGTGGAGGGGCTAATACCCTTAATATCGGCAATGGTCCACCCAATAGCATTTTTGTGATCTTTAAGAACCCGTAAAAGGCGTTCTTCTTGCACATTACTCAAATTAGAAGCTTTGATTACGGGAAGAGTCTCATTATCCCCAAGATAAGCATATTTGAGATGGTTAGGCAATATTTTCAATTCCAAGGTAGGAGGATTCTCAATAGAAGGGAGTAATTTAGAATAAGATAAGGGAAGATCAATTTTTGCAAGTTCACACCTTTGTGGTAAAGGTTGCAATGCATTGAGCTCCATAATTGCCTCATTGACCTCTTCCGAATTAGGGAATCCATTCTCTTCATTTGCACATCCCTCAATAACCACTTGGAGAGCTTCTTTATTTCCCATGTCAAAAACTTGTTGGGTTAAACCATCAACAACATCCATGGAGCAAATTGAGTGTGATTCACTAGGAAATTTCATGGCATCATAAATATTGAACTTAACAACTTCATCGCCAAACTCCATAGTGAGAGAACCATCATTCATATTAATCTTGGTCTTCGTCGTTTTAAGAAATGGACGCCCAAAGAGAATTGGTGCGGACTTGATGTTTGATGGACCATCCTCCATTTTCAATATGTAAAAATCGGCGGGGAAGACCATTTGATCAACATGAACAAGCACATCTTCAATTACCCCTTCGGGATAAGCATTAGATCTATCCGCGAGTTGAATGATCACATTCGTATTCTCAAGTGCCCCCAAATTTAAAGTTTGGAATATGGAAAGGGGCATCACATTGATAGAGGCACCCAAGTCAAGCATAGCTCTTTCAAAGAATTTACCTCCGATCTTGCAAGGAATGGTGAATGTGCCCGGATCCGAACATTTTTTAGGTAACCTCCTTTGAATCACGTCCAAGACATTCTCATCCACCACAATAGTTTCATCACCTCTTAACTTTCTCTTGTTTTTTTTTTTGACGAAAACTTTCTCTTGTTAGTACACAAATCTTTGAGAAACTTTGCATACTTTGGAACTTGGTTTATGGCATCTAGTAGCGGGAGAGTGATTTCCACTTTTCGGAATGTCTCAAGCATTTCCTTGTCAACAATGTCTTTCTTTGGCTTAGAAAATTTGGAAGGAAATGGAGGTCGAATAACCACATCCTCATCAATGAACCTTGCCTTCTTTGCTTGAGGAACATCTTCTTGAACACTTGCCTTCTTACCCTTATCAACTTCCTCTTCCTCAATTTCCATTTCATCTTCAAAGTTTTCATCATTAGCCTTCAAGGTGTCATCCTTTTCAACTTTCTCACCATCATCATCATTCACAATCTTGCCCTTGGCCTTAGCATGAATGTTCTCCAATTCTTTCCCACTCCTTAAGGTCATTGCACTAGCATTTTCTTTAGGATTTACCTCCGCTTGAGAATGGAGTTGCCTGGAACCTTGGCTTTGCAAACGATTCACGGTTGTAGCTAGTTGGCTCATTTGTTTTTCCAAGTTGGATATGCTTTGGGAAGTGTTATTTTGAAATTGGGAAGTATTCTTTTCCAAGTTGGATATATTTTGAGAAGTGATATTTTGAAATTGGAGATTATTTGTCGCCATTTGCTTTATCATTTCTTCAAGTGATGACAATGTAGATGAAGAAGACCCTTGATGGTCTTGGGGATTATATTGAGGTGATGGTGAAATTGCTTGAAAATTTTGATTGGGATGCTTTTGTGGGTATGGATGAAGATTTTGTTGGTTTTGGGTGTTGTAAGTGTTTGGATTTTGGGATTGGTATTGGTTAGAGTTTGGTGTGTTGGGGTTTCCATATCGAAAATTCGGATGGTCTCTCCAACCGGGATTGTAGGTGTTACTATAAGGGTCATACTTCCTTTGAGGTGGTTGTCCCGAAAAACCTCCAATAGCATTAAGTTGCTCTTCGGGTTGTTGGAATGATAGGCATTCGTTAGTAGCATGATCCGACATATTGCAAACACCACAATACTTTTGTTGTTGGAGATTCCCAATGGCTAATTGACGAACCAATGATGTAAGGTCCGAGATTTGGCCCTCTAACTTTTGAGTTGCCACTTCATTCACCGAAGGGTTCTTGACATGCACTTGACGATCCCCAAATTGGCGGGAATTCTCGGCAATCTTGGTTATCAACTTTCTAGCCTCCTCTGGCGTTTTATCTACAAGAACGCCACCACTTGAAGCATCAAGGTGCAATTTAGCACTATATTCCAAGCCTCCATAGAAGTAGTGAATGAGCAACTCTTCCGATATCAAGTGTGGAGGACAACTTTGACAAAGCTTTTGAAACCTTTCCCAATACTCATACAATGTTTCTCCGGAGTATTGCCGAATGCCACAAATTTCCTTGGAGATGCCCGTAGCCTTTGACGTAGGGAAGAATTTCCCCAAGAAAGCACTTCGCATTTGCTTCCATGTAGTGATTGAGTTTGGAAGAAGATAAAATAGCCATGCCTTGGCATTGTCTCTCAAGGAAAAGGGAAATGCCTTCAACTTTACTTGTTCTTCCGTAGCATTGTTTGGTCTCATTGAAGAACACACCATTTCAAATTCTTGAAGATGCCTAAAAGGATCTTCCGTACCTTCACTTCCAAACTTGGGAAGGAGGGCAATAAGACCACCCTTTAGCTCAAATGGTTGTCCTGCCGGAAAAACAATGCATAGCGGTAGTTGAACGGAGCTAGGAGAAGCAATCTCCTTGAGTGTGCGTTGATTAGCATTTTCCATGTCTTGTTCAATGGCGTCGTCCGGTGATGAGATAGGAATGACAAGGGGAGGACCCTCGTTCAACTCCTCTTCCTCTTCCGAAGATGAACTAGAAACTAATTGACTTGATGAATCTATATTGGCACTTGAATTCCTTTGATTCCTTCGCAAGAGTCTCTCGGGATTAGATGAATACGCAAGATCACCTGAACAAGAGGATCGAGTCATACATAGCAAAAATTTCTAAAATCAAGAAAATAAATAAATATGCACAATGGAACTAAAATATTCACAATTTTTATACGCGCTAATATTGAACTAAAACTGCTTCCCCGGCAGCGGCGCCAAAATTTGGCCATGCCCGTCGTCGACGCGCCAAATTAATAATAAATGTTTTGCTCTACTATGTTCGCACTTAACTATAAAATATAGCAAATGTGGCAAGTAGGGATCGAACCCAAGGGAATAGCGTTCAATACTAGAGTAAAGTAAAATGGTGGGGGGGTTTTGAGTTGGTTGTGGTATTTTATCAAACACCTTGAATGCAAGAAATAATTTGCTAGGGAAATATAACTAAGTAATTTGCAATCATCCAAATTTTACCAACACAACAAGGCACAATGATTTAATTAGCAAGATAAAGAGATATTTGACCCAAGGATTATGGAAACTCAAATACTTCACCCAAACACATATAAGCAAGATATAATCAACTCTACCTATCCAAGATAATTGGTGAAGCACACAATCACTTATTTCTCTTCTAAAAACACTAATTTAGTGAAGCACATAAATTAGCTCTCTTGACATTAGCAACCAATAATGAAGCACTACCAATTTAACCAAGTCAAGGAAATAAACAAAGAGAGGTATTTGTACTTGAATTTTGTGGATTTAGGTACACTAAATCTTGTGCTACTATAATGAATGCACTAACAATTACGGATTAGCACAAACAATTAGCAATTGAAATTACAAGAGGAGTAAGGTGAAGCAACTTACAATCTCCAAGCAAAATCATAAACAATACAACACAAACATTCAAGATAGAGTGAAATAGATCTTACTTCAATTGAAATGGGTTTAGTACAAGAGCTCCTTCCTTGAGCCAAATATATGAAGTTAGTTACTCATAATCAATGCTAGATTATGAGTAATTAATGTTTCTCTCTACTATACTAACCCTAGGTTTTTGGTTCTTTAAGAGGCTAGGAAGAGATGCAAGAATAAGATGTGTAGATGCTAGGTTAACTTCCCCCAAAATACTATCTAAATAACCAATTTGGAAGAGGGACAAAACAGTCAATTCCCACTCTTTTTGGCTCAGCACAAAACTGCACGGCCGTGCACATGCCCGTGCACAAATCTGCACTAAGTTACAAAGAACTCACACCCAACTACACGGCCGTGAATATTTTCTGCAATGCTTACACACCCTTTGGGACCGTGCAAAATGAATGCGCACTTTTGGAACTTCAAATTCTCGCACTTTTAACCTCCAACTTCTTGATCATGCATCTCCACTTCTAGTCTTGACAAATTTTTCCATTTAAGCTCCAAAATAAGGCTTCTTTCCAACAATTAAGCAAGTGGCACTACAAATGGAAACAAAGCAAATACAAGTAAAATGCCCATGAAACTAAAATAAAATCGGGAAAAAAAGAATACAAAATTGTGTATAAAATACACGTTATCACATATAGATATTTCTAGGTGCATGATGTCTAACATGATGTTGTGGATATCTAGTATTATCATAAAATCTAGAATTAACACGATGCATATTATTTCTAACATTTGCAAAGTAGGGAGCATTTTGAGGATAGAAATTACGAATGGGAGCTTGTTGATTTCTAGATGCATACCTACTAGCATTGTTATAGTGCATAGTGTTTCTATTTTGAGACATAATAGGTTGTTGAAACCTTTGTTGCTTTTGACCATTATAAGCAACTTTGTTAAATGGTACTTGTTTTTCCACCTTCTTGTATGGTCTTGATCCTTTACGAATCCATACATGCTTCCCCTTAAATTCACCACTCTTGAATTTGCAATAGAGAACCGAATGTCCATCTTTGTTGCAATAAGTACATTTTAAAGTTTGTGGTTTTGGAGGAGCTATTATAGGTTGCACTCTTGGTTGAACAACTTCTCTAGGAGGAGCGTTTCTATCATATCCTAGACCTTCACGGTTATAGGAGACCTTTAAGTGTACCATTCTATCTAACATCTCATTGCCTTTAGTAAATCTTTGAACAATAGTTTCAAGATTTTCTTTTTCATCTTGTAAGGCATTAATCTTGATGTTAAATAATCTTTCTTGATCCATAACTTGAGATATGAGCTTGAAATTTTCTTCTTTTAATCTTTGAGTTTCTTGTTGTAATTCTTTTTTCTTTTAACTCAAAGATTTTTGATAGCTCATTCACTTTTTCAAGATTGTTTTCATGAGATTTAGATGTTGCACTATTTTGAACTATAGATTCGTTTAGAATCTTTAGGTTCAATTGATCAACATGAAGTTTGTTCATGTCGTCATTGAGTTGTAACTTTTCATTTTCCAACTCTTCTACTTGAAGTACTAAAGCTACATTTTCTACTTCAAGGTTGAGAGTGTTGTCTTTGAAGTTGTTTACTTCAACTTTCAAGAGATGATTTTGATCATTTAAAAATGTCATTTCATTCTCATTTTGAGTTTGTATATCCATCATCCGAGTGAACTCTTTACTTTGATTGTGATACAATTCTTCAAGTTTCATTTTCTCGGACCATAGTAGATGGAATCTCTTATCAACATCCTTATATTTATTGTTGATACCTACTACAAGCTCAATTAAATCATACTTACTCATATCAACTAGATTCAAATTAGATTCATCTAATTGCAATTTATTTGGGATGTAGTTGAGATTTGAACTTACCTCTTGATGAGAAGTGGAGGCTCCCGTTGAAGTAGCTTCATCCCCGATAGCCATCAAGCACAAGTTGACAACTTCTTCACTATCTTCCGGAGCTTCTTCATCTTCACTTAAATCCCAACCGTTTTCTGCCACGAGAATTCTTCCTTTAGAGAGCTTAGGACATTCTCTTTTGAAGTGACCCGATTGCTTACCCTCGAAACACACTTCTTGTGTTTCCTCCGGAGTTTGTTCTTTATATTTTGGAGGAGTGTAAGTAGGATTATTATTGTTGTTGGCATTATTATAGGCATTTGTATTTTGAGTGCCTTTGCCTTTATTATAGCTCGTTGTTGGAAAATTACTCTTATAGTTAGGACTATAATTTTGGGAGTAATTAGGTCTTCCTTTAGAGTTAAAAACTCTTTGTTGATTATTCGATTTAAGGAATCCTTTTCCGTATCTTTGAGCTTTGCTTTGTAGTACAGGACGAAGTTGTCTCGTTAGTAAAGCAATTTCGCTTTCATCGAGATCTTGGAGTTCTTCGTTCAACTCCTCGTCGTTTTCATTTTCATCAATTAATATAGCTTTTAAATCCATATTTTTCTTTTTGTCTTCCACTTTAGGAATGACCCTATCCGGAATATTGTCTTCTTCGTATGCACGAAGATTTCCGAATAAACTATCAATGTCATAATCATTTAGATTATGCATTTTTTTGATAGTTATAACTTTAACCTTCCAACTAGGAGGTAAAGATTTGAGAACTCTTCAGTTCTTCTCATTTCGAGAATAACTCTTTCCGAGTTGAGATAATTCATCGATTATACGAGTAAATCTTGTTTCCATATCGATGATATTTTCTCCCTCTTGGAGTTTAAAGTTCTCGTATTCGTGGATTAAAGTATCCATTCGAGAATCTTTTATATCAATGGTTCCTTCGTAGGTAACCACTAATTTGTTCCACATTTCTTGTGCGAACTTGCAATTGCTTACTCTTTTATATTCTTTTTCTGCAAGTGCACTTGTGAGAACCATTTCCGCCTTTGCGGCTATATTCATCATATTTTCCTCGGCGAGAGTGTATTCACTAACCTTCTTTTCAACAATGACACCTTCAACTGTTTCGGTAGGAATAACAACTCCATCTTCTATGGCCATCCACACTTTGACTCCTTGAGATCTAGCATAAATGCGAAACCTCATTTTCCATGTTGCAAAGTTGGTGCCATCAAATAGAGGAGGGCGAGAGCTAGATAGGCCTTCACCGCAATCGATGGTATTTAGATACGCCATGTAGGATCACTTTTTGATGTGCCTGTAAATCTGCAAATCACTCAACAAACACGTTAAAAAGTACCGCTCTGATGCCAATTGTTAGGTCCCGTAAGAGGGCTATATTAAGCTAGAAGGGGGGGTTGAATAGCTTGATTACCAATTTAAAAATTATTATGGCGTTTTTAAAATAATTTTCCCTTTTTAAAACTTTTACCGAGTCGTTATGCAGTTTATAAGTGCAGAAATAGAAAGACAAGGGAAGAAAATACCACACAAGAGATTTTATCCTGGTTCGCGATGGCGCAACCCCTAATGGATTCGTTCACCCCTACTCTAGTCCCCGAGCTCCTCTCCGGACTCGAGATTTCTTCCACTATAAAGAGACTCCTTTATAGTAGGCGGAGAAGCCTTACACAACCTTACAAATATTTATCTTGATACGTAACTGCCCGCTACTACCTCAAAATAAATGTAATACCCACAAGACTTGTCTTGGACCGTAACTCCCCGTTACTCCCTCAAAGTCGTTGTGAAAAACCTACACAACTTATCTTAGACAGCAACTCCCCGCTACTTCCTCAAAGTTGATGTAGAACCCTTGGTGTAGTCTTTGAATTCCTCGCTTTTGCCGGTCTTGGATCTTAGATGAAAGGTCTTGGGTCTTTCCTCTTCTTCACGGTGCAAAGGCCACTAACTCCCCGCTAATGCCTAGGACTTGGGTCTTAGAACGAGAATCACCTCACTTCAACTTCACCTCACTGCAAAACTTAGAAAACAATATCTACGAAACAAACCGTAATATAAAGAGAGGTTTTGGACTTAATATGTCCTAGGGTGACGATAATATTCTTACCCGAATATTAATTAAAATTAAGTTCAATAAGCCTTTATTTGCTTATGACTTTATGATACAATACTCCGTATAGTGAGATTTAAATATATCTCGGAGTTTGTAAATATTTAAGTCCTTTAAGCTCGTAGGCTTATAAGGTTTATAATCGTATACTTTGGTTCGTCTTTTTGTAAAGATCGAAGTATACTTACAGTTACTTCTTTATTGAAAATACGTCTATTTTCGAAGTAATGTATAAATCAAGTCCTGGATATGCTTTATAGCTTAAGGATCTTTGATAAACAACTTCTCGTTCGATATAGTCTTGATTTAGACTATTCGTATTTATATTTAAACGAGAGTTACAATATTGCTTTAACAATTTGCACTTTATTATTAATTTGGCCGAATTAATACAACACACAAATATAACACAACACACAAATAAAACACACACGTGCATAAAAGTAGCTCACTTTATCTATAGGATAAAATGAGGGCCGCTATTATGCGTTAAATTAGTGCGAAAAGTAAAATCACTCACAAGTGTGAGGACGAGAAGAAAAAGTGCGGAAAATATATAAAAGGCTTGTGCCACGCTATTACGCGTTAAGAATAATATCACTCACAAGTGTGAGGACGAGAAGAAAAAGTGCGGAAAGTTAAATCACTCACAAGTGTGAGGACGAGAATAAAAAGTGCGGAAAATATATAAAAGGCTTGCGCCACGCTATTACGCGTTAAGATTAACACACCCGTACGAGTAATTAAACACACCACACAACAATAAAATATTAATGGCCAAAGTAAGTGCGTTAAAGTTTTAATTATGGCTTTGAGATTCTTTTCCCCCGGAACACTTAGGTGATAGAAGGGAATCAAATCAAGCTCGATGTGTAATTTGACCGTCGTCAAATATAGATCCGATATAAGAGCTTATTAAAGAAGATAGGATGAAGGTATAGAGCTCTTATACGTATATCAAAATGGTCGGTTAAGACTCGAATAATGAAGCTAAAAATTACCACTTTTGGAGATCGCCGGAAAAAGTTCGCCGGAAAAATTCGCCGGAGGTTCGGCCGGATTTTGGCTTATGGTCGAACTTGGGCAACCCTTCGGGAGGCCGGATAGTAGTGGTAGAGGAGCTTGCTAGGTGGGAGAGAGCTTGGTTGGTTGAACTAAGCTTGATGGAATAAAAACCTTGCATATATTTAAGTATATATAAGAGAGAGAAGGTTTTTGAGATGAAGTGGTTGTAGAGGGTGTTTGGATATATTTAGAGAGCTTCCACTTCAAAAATTCCCAGCACTCATTTGGCTCTTTAGCTTAGTAAAAATGGTTGGGGGAGGGGGTTTATTTATAGGAGGAGTTGGGTGGAAGGAAGGGTGGAGATTGGATGAAAAATGAGTGGTTGAGATGAAAAGCACTTTGATTGATGAGGTGGAAAGTGGTATTGTGTTAGTTGGGAGTGGTTTTGTGTTTCTTTGCAAGTGGGGGTGGTTTTCTACACAAATATCTCAGCTGTGTTTTAGACTCCTATTTAATGTATCGTACTCGTATCAATTAACGATTAAATACGTAACATGTTTCGTTAATTAAATACCCGAAAAATACGAAAATTCCCAATAAATAATTCTAAAATATTGGAGCATTTAGGAATATCATAAAATGAAATTCTGGAAGTTTTGGTCAAAAATGGTCAATGTTGACTTTAGTCAAACGTGGTCAAACGTGGACCCACTGCCTCGATTTTCGTGCCCGGACCAAAATTCTCAGAAAATTACGAAACTTTTACCATGCATAGAAAATAGTATTTAAGTGATCCATCTCAAGTTTCAAGTCATTCTAGCTAGTGGAAGTATTTTATTTGGATTTAATACGAGAATAAAATACGATTGGTCTTTCTATGAAATAGATGCATCTTTTGACCAATGTTTTGACTAAAATAAATAATTAGAATATATTTCCTAATATATAAAATATATTGAGAGTGTAGGAAATATTTTAGAGTATTTAAAATAATTTTCTCCGAAAATGAAATAAATTTGAGATATGGGAGAAAAATTACTTTAAATATTTCTGGCACGAGATAACAATGAGTATTAATATTCTACCACTGAATATTAATATTCTTGAGGATAAAAGTATTTTGAGTGTGAAGGCGAAATATTTTTGAACAAAAACTGATCGTTTTTAAATATAGCACGAGTTCTCTAAAGAATATTAATCCTCGAATATTTTTTGTTCGAGCCTGTCGCCTTATCAATTTTGCAACGGAGATCTAAAAAATATCAAATATTAATATTTCTTTTTCGATCTTTTTGCCTTGGTATAGAGATATATTCCATAAAAAGATTATTTAATTTTTCGCAATAATGGAATATCTCTTATAATTAAAAATAGATATTGCTAGAATTTGACTTTTGACTTTTGACGGAATCAATTAAATTAATGACCTAGTGGAGAGGATAACTAAGTGTAATTAAATTTTATGTTAAATCGTACAAATACCAAAATAAATAATATATCGAAGATAACCTTTCAAGATGACATTATAAGTACTTGTATTTGTACTTAATGATAGTTGCATTATAGTTGTGTTTGTCCTTCATGACGTTTGCAGCATGAATTATGTTTGTACCGGATGATGTTTGCAACATAAATGGTGTTTACATGGCATTTGTAACTAGGTTGGAGAGCCTAATGCTCCAATTACGTTGGAAAGCTGCATAAATTATACTACCTGATAACCCGTATGAAGTACGGGCATGGATGAACACACGAATCGAGATTAAAATATTAATATTAATACACTATTTAATTATGTAGTTATAGATAATCAAATCCGAGATAAAGTTAAAAAATTAACTAAAGTAAATAAATCTTTATAATTATGTGGTTGCAAGGAATCGAACTCGAGGTGAATCTAAAAAAATTAAAGTAAATAAATCTTGTATAATTATGTAGTTGTAAGTAATCGAATCCCGAATTTAGTGACAACCAAATTTGATGTTTTGGTACTTTGGTACTATTGTGCACCATTAAAACATGGTTTTCCACATTAAAAAAGAATATAGATTTGACTTCTATTTTTGCAATAACTATGAAAGTATAATCTGGAAATGTTTTCAAAATGTATCCTTATAAATCGAGTTTATAGGATGAATTTCGCTAAAGGTACTTACAACTACATGACATGGATCTATCCATAAACAAGAATGAAGATTAATTTAATGAAGACTTATTAAACATGAACTCTTGTTGGTGCTCCAACATAGTGGATGCTAGGGATGAGCAAAAATTTGAAATGAAACCGAAACCGAACCGAAACCGACTAAAACCGAACCGAAAAAACCGAAACCGAAACCGAACCGGCGGTTGCGGTTTTTGATTTTTAAAAACCGAAATTTTCGGTTTCGGTTACGGTTTTAGGTTAAAACCGAACCGATTAAAACCGAACCGAACCGATTATTAAAATAAATATGTAATTTATAAAAATTTATAAAACTTTCCGGTGACTACTCTGGCTGGTAACTTCTCATTTTCGTAAACTATATATATATATATATATTTCTAATATCATGTAAATTGTATTAAAACTAAGATTATATTGCAATCAATTTACATATTACATGAGAAAGTTCTAATTTACTTTTGTATTAGCAACTGAGAGTACATTTTGTCATTTACTCATATACTGATTTTTGCAAGACATTAAATTTGTGCAAGTTAAGACTTAATTAGGTATGATTTATTCATTGCACATTATCACACATGCATGTATAAATTTTGTTAAAATATATTGTGAGCCCTGTATAACTTATTAGTTTACTAATGTCATATGATACTGTCATATAACATTACAAGTATATATACAGAGTGTATTCATTCCAAAACTCAGTCATTTAGCTTAAAAATCGAGAACGTTGTAATTTAAAAATTTAAAGTCATGATATTTATGATTTTTTCGTTCGGTTTTAAAACCGAAACCGAACCGTTAAAAACCGAACCGAGCTTTTTAAAACCGAAACCGACGGTTCGGTTGCGGTTGCGGTTTTCAATTTTAAAAACCGAAGACATGCGGTTTCGGGTTCGGTTTCGAAGCAAAACCGAACCGAACCGAACCGTGCTCTCCCCTAGTGGATGCTCCAACTTCTGTTATTGAATTATTGAAGGCCTTAAGGGGTTTGTCCGGTCAAAAGGCCTCAAGGGGTGGTTTTACTTGGTTTGAAGACTTAGCGTGCCAACACAATTTTCGCAATTACTTACAAGATAATGATTCGATTCTGCATTCGGAAGAGTTAATCGAGGAATCATTTATTTTTATGTTGAAGACCTGATTTTATATTCTTGTGAGTTAGCCTCATCGGGAGATCATCCATCTCTATACGTTAAAGACTTGATTCTGTATTCTTACGAGTTAGCCTTATCAGGAAGTCTATGTATAACGGTTTATTTAATCATTTAATCATTTAATCATATAAATAAAGGTCCATATTCACCTAATTCCATGGTTGTAAAAATCGGTAATCGGTATAAATCGGTTGAGGTACCGATTTAAGATTAATTGGGTAATCGGGGATTAATCGGAAGGATTAATCGGAGTACTAATCGGATATTATAATAATATTTAATATATTAGTTTAATTTACAATTAAACATATCATTTTAAATAAATTCACAGGATTAATCGGATTTCAAAAATCGAATCGGTTGATTACCTTACAGAGGATTAATCGGGGATTAATCGGCTAAATCGGGGATTTTTAGAACCATGCCTAATTCATGTAAATTTCGAAGACGAAGTCTATCCGGGAATGGTCAACCCCCAAGTCGTTGATGGAAGCAGAATGGATAGGGCGTCTCAAATAGAGACAGTATTATTCCTAGGAAGGGAGGGAGTAGGTGATCCAATCCAATTATAATTTTAAAGAATTTAAAGTATCATTAAAAATTATGATATACATTACTTTTTTACGATTTAATGAATCAAATTTTAAAAAATTTCAATTAATCTCAAGTCATGCATGCTTATCGTCTCGAACTAAAGCTTATTTTCTTAGCGCACATTATCTTGTATTTGAGATAGAGCTCAGATTTTAAACGAATTAAATAAAATCGAGTTTTGAAGAAAAATACAGGTCCCATGTATAAGTTATAAATCTATAACTTTTATTAATAAGCGAAATCCCTTTTTAATGGTACTATTTTGTACCAAATTTGGTTCACACCATATTTTGATTTCACCCCTAAACTCCTATTTCTACTATAATTCTATATTTATTTTTTGAATTAAAAAAATAAAAACTTACTATAATTACAATTCTCTTTTTGCAATTATTTTTATTAACACAAGGTAAAACATCAATAGGGTAAATCACCAACGGGTGCAATCTACTTACAAATATACATATATCAACAAATATACAAGTAATTGTTATAGATGAATTGATCACTATCTGTCAACGAATTACAAAAAAATGATACTAATCAAATTTTTGGAAAGGTAAAGATTCTATATCTTATGACAACTTAATTGTTTTTCAACATAATCGTTTTTTAGCCAAACAAGTTGTGCCCATCTAAATGTTCTTTAATGTGCCGTTCAGGTCAATTTATTCATCATTAACCTAATTATATTTAGATAAATCTTCATGAAATATTTTAACTTTTCATCATGTTAATATTAGCTTTTCATCGTGCTTGATAGTGCTGGTGCCCATATGCATATACTCTTTAATTTTTGTTGGTACTAATCAGACAAGCAAGACGACTCTCAATAATGTACCACAAAGGGAAGGTCTTGAAGCATCTTGCATGCAAATCGATTTTACATCACCAATCACAATTACATAAATTGAATTCAGTTATATATGCCCTGTTAAGGTTAATTTATTTATGACTAGCATTATCATATTTAGAAAATTCGAAGTAAATTTAACTATAGTTCTAGAGCAAGGTCAATTTATTTATCATTAGTCCTCTATGACTTTTATTAATAAGAGAAACTCTCTTTTAAATGGTACTACGATACCAAATTTGCTTCCATCCTTTTTTTAGTTCCACCCATTTATTCATATTTCTTCTATAACTCTATATTTTATAATCTTAGAACAATTATAATACTTTTCATCTCTTTATTCCTATTTATTCTAAAACTCTATGTTATGTTTAATCATGTTGTTTTTAATAATAAAATAGTAAAATTATTGTTATCCTAGAACAATTTCAATTCTTTTATTATAACTGTACTGAGTAACAAAATAATGTATTTATGAGAAACATATATATGAGAAGCATATGTACATAATATTTTCTTGATTTTCTTAAAATAATCTTAAACTAATAAAAAATTAAACAATCTTTATTAATAAGTAAAATATTCATTCTAGTGATATTTCAGTCTCCGAATTTGATTTCATTCCAAGATTCGTAAACATCGAAATTATTAAATTTTGTTATAAACAGTACAATTATTTTTTATTATAACCTATTAAATTGTATATAACATAATTTTTAAAAATCATTTAAACTTATAAACTAGTGATCACTTTTCACACGAGTTATTATCTAGTCGGTACAAATAGTTGGAATGTGACATCAAATCCTGTTAAAAATAAAATAAGTACATACGTGAGTCCTGAGTGGAACAATCATCAAAATAAATAAATTTTGCATACTCCTAGTTCGAGAGCTAGGAAAAGCGACATATATTGAATGTTGTCCTTGTCCGTCTCTTAATTTAATCCCTGAACCACTGATCTTACTCCGAATCGTACTACTGGGGTATATCCCACCATCCCCTATATAAACAGCACAACCCTATGCTTCAAACTTCACAAGCTCAAACACAACAATTTTTACAAACCTTCTTATATACTTGAACATATATTTAGCATTCTCTCAAGCAACACAGATATGGCTAACGCTACTAATGTTATTGCTACACCTTTAGTGAAGGCAGCTAGCTTGCAAAGCCGTGCTTACGTTACGTTCTTGGCTGGAAATGGTGACTACTGGAAAGGTGTGGTTGGCTTGGCTAAAGGTCTTAGAAAGGTCAAGTCCGCCTATCCTCTTGTTGTTGCTGTTTTGCCTGATGTACCTGATGATCACCGCCAGAAGCTGCTGTCTCAGGGCTGTATTATCCGTGACATTGAGCCCGTGTACCCTCCCGAAAACCAGACTCAGTTTGCCATGGCTTACTATGTGATCAACTACTCCAAGCTTCGTATTTGGGAGGTCAGTCAATATTTCATGTTATACTACTATATTTTGTTCAATTTTTTTGTCCAAAGTCTACACACAATTTATATGTTGGTGGAATTTGACCGTTTTTGTTGTAGCGTGTGCAAATAAAATATTTGTTGTTTATAATTTTTTTTTTTTTTTTGTATTTGAATCTGCAGTTTGTGGAGTATAGTAAGATGATATATTTGGATGGGGATATACAAGTGTTCGGAAATATAGACCATCTCTTCGACATGCCGAATGGATATTTCTATGCCGTGAAGGACTGTTTCTGTGAGAAAACATGGAGTGATAGCCCACAGTACAAGATTGGGTACTGTCAGCAGTGCCCAAACAAAGTCCAGTGGCCAGCTAACTTAGGGCCCAAGCCCCCTCTTTATTTCAATGCCGGCATGTTTGTTTATGAGCCCAATCTCTCCACTTATGATGATCTCCTCTCCTCTGTCAAAACTACCCCTCCAACTTCCTTTGCTGAGCAGGATTTTCTCAACATATTCTTTAGGGACATTTACAGGCCAATTCCATCAGACTATAATTTGGTTTTGGCTATGTTATGGCGCCATCCCGAGAACATTAAGCTAAATAATGTGAAAGTTGTGCATTATTGTGCTGCTGGTTCTAAGCCTTGGAGGTACACTGGAGAAGAGGAGAACATGGACAGAAGAGACATCAAGAAGCTAGTCAAAATGTGGTGGGATATTTATGATGACAAGTCCTTGGATTTCAAGCCAACCCCTGTCCGGGCTGTGTTGAACCCGGAAGCTGCGGCCAAAGAAAGAGTTGCAGAGATCCTTGCGGCTTTATCGAAGTCCCGAATCACTAAGTTGGTTTCAGCTCCGCGGGCTGCATAGTTCTTGAGTGTTAATATCCATGTGATGTTAATTTGTTTTACAGGTATATCTTGTTTATTAAGCTTGTTCTTCTAGTTTTTTTAAGGAAGATGGATAGCCAACTAGTATTATATATAGCTACTACGCCTGTGAGTGTACTTTGTATGGTTTGTTTTGTATGGAATACCATTTAATCGTTCTTGTAATGATGATCAATATATACTATTACTATACGAAATTAGTCTAATTTCTTTTTCGTTTGTCATATAACACGACTTGTTCGTAGATTACGAATGTTTCGTATGTAGTCTCGTTCAAGTTCTTCTTCTATATATCACAAGTCCTCCCAGTTCAAAATGAAACATATCATAGGAGTATGTTTTTACATGCACTAACTACTGAATTCAATAAATTTGGCATTACAAAAATGATCAAAATGAACGGATCTTCTCAAAGCGAAGTTTTATTAATTGAAAGGGATAATTAATTCAAAGGTCACTGAACTATATGTCTTTTATTGTCTAGGTCCCTGAACTATTTTTCTCAACATTGCGATCCCTAAACTTTTAACTTTTCTAATTCGCATCCTTCCGTCCGAAATTGACTAACAGACGTTAGTCAATGCTGATGTGGTAGTGACGTGGCATGACGTGTCAGTGACGTGGAATGACGTGGCATGACTGTCACGTCAGCACTGACTAACGTCCGTTAGTTAATTTCGGACGGAAGGATGCGAATTAGAAAATCTAAAAGTTTAAGGATCGCAATGTTGGAAAAAATAGTACAGGGACCTAAATAATAAAAGACATATAGTTTAGGCACCTTTGAATTAATTTTCCCTATTGAAACTGTTTAAAAGATTAAACATTTTGACCAAGAACTTTCATTGAGCTAGGTGTATCGAACTCACTTTTTAAAAAGTCGAAGATTTGAGCTTATGTGTAATGTATTCAAGCTTAAAATAATTGTCCAAATGATATATTTTAGTACTCTTTTTCATAATTAAATCGTCTCTAATTATATTTAAATTTCGCGTGTAAAACATACTCCCTCCGTCCCAACCAAATGTTTACATTTGGTTTGGGCACGGAGACCAAGGAAAAATATAAAGAAGGAGGAGAGAAGTAGGAAAAATGAGTAAAGTGGTGGGACCCATCACTATATAATGTATAAAATGAGTTAGTGGAGAAAATTAGTGGATGTAGTTGATTTTTATATTATAAAACTTTACTATTTTAGGAAAGTTTAGAAATGTAAAGAATTGGATGGGACATCCCAAAAAGGAAAGTGTAAACAAATGGATGGGACAGAGGGAGTAGCTCGAAAGAAAGTAAAAGAAGGTAATTTTATTGTTAATTTGTCTTAACGTGCAAGGAATCCATTTTGTTTTTTCAATGAAGAAAGTCCCTACAGAATTGATTACATTATCATAGTGTGGACCTTGGGAAGATTCATATTGCAGCAGTAGGTAAGAAGCATTTTCAATAGTGATATCATTGTCAACTTCTATCATATTATTTCTTCTCTCCTCCATCTTATCATTCATCTTATTATTGACAATTTTTGTTAAAAATTTATTTTAATATTTGATAACTTTAAATGTTGCCAATGTGATCCCATATGGAAGATAATAAAATATGGAAGATATAAAAATGGGTAAAGTTAAATAAATTTTTAGAGAGTTGAAGTTGCCAACTTTTGGCAATTTTGGTTGGCAACTTGTTGTTAACTATGATTCAATAGGTGGGCAACCTAGGATACCATGCTACATAGGATTTGGCAATCTTTTGGCAACTCCTTTTGAGATGCTCTAAGAGCAAGTCCAACAGCTTTCCTATTTAGATTTAAAGAATTTGGCATAATTAAATGAAGTTTCAACAATGTCTTAGAGGGTGTTTGGGATTGCTTAAAATAAGTTACTTTTGACTTAATGGGGGTGTTTTTAACTTAAAGGAAAAAGTGAAGTTGTTTACTTTAAGTTGAATGAAAGTGTTTGGGTAATTTTACTTAAAGTTAAATGGGGGTTTAATAATTTTGATTTAAAGACAAATTTGACTTTAAAAAATTTAAAAATCATAATATTTAAACTTTACAAGAATTGTGAAAAAAAAAAAAAAAAAAACTCCATAAGTCATAAGTCATAAGTCAAAATTACCTAAATGGAACTTCTGACTTAAAGCAGTTTTTTAACTTAAAACCGACTTAAAGTCGTGATTGCCAAACACGCAGAAAACAACTTAAAGCCAGCTTTTGCTTTAAGTTAGGTTTGCCAAACAGGCTGTTAGTAATTTTCTAAATTACTAAAAATTCTTAGCCATTCTCTATCTTTGGGGAACCACTAGTCATCCCTAACTTTATTTTCATCAATAAAAAATTGTTTCCTTACATTTTCCCACTAGTTGTCTTTATATCATTTCCTAGTTAGTTTAAATTTATCATTATTATAATGATAAAGATTGAATATAGGAATTATTGTTGGAGTTGGTATACACAAGAAGGTCCCTAAAATACTAAGAATCCCTATTTATAATATTAATAGGGAACCAACTAAGACACTGTTGGACTTGCTCTTAGAGCATTTCCAAGAAACTCCTACATTCACTCTTGAAAATAATATAAATAAATGATTCTTAGTAAGTTAGTACATTGAATTATATGTCAAACTCCAACAATACTCTTTATTTATAATTTATTCATAAATCAACTCCATTATAACCAAAAGTTGTGCAAGAATTGGTGGACATCAATATTTTATTATTAAAATACAAAGCATTTCCAAGAGATTCCTGCATTCACTCTTAAAAATAATATAATTAAATGACTTTTAGCAAGTTATTACATTGAATTATGAGTAAACCTTAGCATACATCCTTATTCACTACTAACACACTACTAGTATTAAAATAGTGCCCCTGGCGGGGCCCATTTTAATAAAATAAAAAATAAAAAAATTATTTATAGTATAATATACTAGTCTTATAATTTAGGTAGTGAGTTAGTAGTGAATAAGGATGTATGCCAATATTTATTCTTGAATTATATGTCAAACTCCAACAATTCTCTTTATATTAGCTCTTTATTTATAATTTATTCATAAATCAACTCCACTATAATACCAAAAGTTGTACAAGAATTGGTGTACATAAATATTTTATTATTAAATACAAATTAAGAGCTATTAGTTGCTCTTAGAAATGAGGAGAGAGATTTAAGAGCCACTAAGAATCTATTGAAACAACATTTTTATTTTCTCTCATCATTTTTTTGAGTTAAGAGTTAGAATAGAGAATCTCCTGAAAATGTTTTTAATCATCGTAAAGCTAGTCAAAGATTAGATATCAAAATACATATACTTTAAAGCAGGCAAGGTAACAGCAGAAATGGCTGAAGCCATGTCAATCAAGGAGGCGTTGAGTTGGATTGAGGAGAACCAGTGGCCAGTCGTAGTGTTGGAGTCGGACTGTCTAGTAGTTGTTCAAGCTATTAGAAGCAAGATGAAGATGAGATCACCGTTTGCTCTTGTCATTGAGGAGTGCAAAAATAAGTTATTGTCCCTAAACAAAGTTAGTTTGTTATTTGTGAGACGATCTCCTAATATGACGGTTCTTTATGTAGCTAAAATGTCATATTCTTTTCCAGATCGAGTATTTGATAGGGAAATGTCCTTATTGAAATTAAGAATGTATTGCTGGCTGATTTAATGATATAAAACTCTCTTTTCGTCAAAAAAAAAAAAAGAACTTTATGTTAAACTAGTAAATGATCAGTCACACTCTCAGCTTAAATAACTGTATATGAGCCTGTTTCGCTCACCTTTTTTTAAGTGTTTATGAACTTAATTTCGGATAAAAATTTCATATTTTGATAAAAAAAATTATACAAGTATTTAATGTATTTTGAGATTCTATAAATTAAAAAATAAAGTTAACTTTTTTCAGGAAAAAATTATGAATCTTTAACTTTGTCTTAAAATAAGTTGACGAAAAAAAATTCTCTCAAACACCCCCTATATACTAGAGAACGTAGCATCTCTTTGGTAAAAGGTAGTAATAGGTGGAGGTCTGTTATGAAACCATCGTTCGAAATAATTTTCTGGTAAGAAATAATTGAAAAAACTTGTGCCGACAACGTAGAAATAATTGAAAAAACTTTGCCGACAACGTTGAGTAAAAAACGTGTACAAGAAATAACCTATGATGTAAACATTTCCGATAAACTTCGTTTCATTACTAATAATAACCTTGATACAACTAGTGTTTGGAGAAACTCATGGACTAAAAGGCAACACTTGTCCTAACCATGCCAAGGTCAAAACTTATACAGATAAGTGTGCTATAAACAATAATCTGAAAACCAAACATATCATTCACGTAAATAAGATGAACAAAACACAAATCCGAAAAAAAAGGGTTGCGAATCCTTTCTGATAGCTTGCACTCAAGGAGATATGAAGAATCGTGTCATCAACCCTGCAACAATGGGAGAACAGTATGATGTATCAACAACCTCCAAAAGAAAATGACGTTATAGAAAACAAAATCAGGAAATCAACATACCTTGTTAGCAATATTATTGGAGAGCCAGTCCAGACCCTCGTAGAGCCCTTCTCCAGATGTCGCACATGTGCTCTGGATATACCTAATAAATAAACAAGACAACATGATTTAGTACCAAACATACAACACATGTACAAAAAGGCATGACAGTGCATACACAGATCAAGTGCGAGAAAGAGAGAGATACCAGTGACGCTGCCTGAGGGAGTGAAGACCAAGCTTATCAGTTATCTCAGCAGCATTCATGGCATTTGGTAAATCTTGTTTGTTAGCAAATACAAGAAGTACAGCATCCCTCAGCTCATCCTATCATAAAAACAGATAAGGTAAATATTAAGAATGCAATAGTATGTTTATGAACAAGTTGGCGACTATCATGTAACTGTTAAAATAGGTTCTGCAATCTACTAAATGGAGTTGCTATTCTGGACAAGACTCTAGGTAAGATGCACATGCTCTGGCATGAGCATACGTAACTATTTTACCATAATTTCCAAGTATTAGAATTTCCAAATACATGCTTCGACAAATTTTGGAAATTAACAATTAGTTTGACTGTTGTGTGGGGAACTGATTAATCTGATGCGACTATCATATTCTATCATTCCCGGAATGAAACTCTTATATAGGAAAAAGCTAAAGAAACTAAGTTCAAATGTATAGTTACCTCATTCAGCATCCTGTGAAGCTCATCCCTAGCTTCAACCACACGATCCCTATCATTGCTGTCAACCACGAAGATGAGACCTTGGGTATTTTGGAAATAGTGTCTCCACAAGGGACGGATCTACACAAGCATTACACAGTGAACATTCTATACACTTTGATCAACCTTCGGAGCAACAATTTTAAGCATTTACTATTACAAATTTGTGAAGTAGATAAAATAGTACACACCAATAAGATCACAAATGACATTAAAAAAAAATGCCTAAGATTACCAAACTACACAGTACACAAGTTAACCGTTTAAAGAGCCAAATACCAGGGGGAAAATTAGAGAAGACATACCTCTAAACAAGACAAGGTTACAAAACAGCTGGACTAAGAATACAATTCACTAGTCCCGCATATAAGCATAAATCTGTTTAAAGTTTTTAATTTATAAATATATATTTGTAAAGAAATGAGGCCTGCATCTGATGCACTACTGCACTGTCATTAAATAGTAAACATGCAAGTACAGTATTACATGTTCCTTATAAATGGATAATGAGTCAGGCATATCAAATATGGTAGAAATTCCCTATCTAGTGGTTATTGATTGCAACAAGTGCATGTACCACAAGGAAACTTTCCTAGCTAACTAAAACAATACTGTTTCAGAAAACAAAACAATTTATACCTTGTCCTGACCACCAACATCCCAAACTGTAAAGCTGATGTTCTTGTATTCTACAGTCTCAACATTGAATCCTGCGCAAGGATGCAATTGATTCGATTACTAACATACTGATAGCAATCAAAAGGCAATTACTAATAGATAGCAATTGATAGATTACAATTAAATCACCAGTACACAACTGAAAATTTTATGACAACTTTAACTTTATTCACAAATATTCGGTGAGCTATAATATTAGAATATTTTCTGCTTCTGCACTTTTATATTTTTATTTGTATATATATTATTGCCGGATAAAGGCTGGAATAGAACGCCCAATGGACAAAGGTATATAGAACAATTATTCAGAATAGATCACAAATAGTAAGAAACATACCAATTGTAGGGATGGTAGTGACAATCTCTCCCAGTTTGAGCTTGTATAATATGGTGGTCTTACCAGCAGCATCGAGACCGACCATAAGTATACGCATCTCCTTCTTTGCAAACAACCGACTAAAAAGCTTGGTGAAAGACAAACCCATTTTTCCTAATATCTGTTTAGGCCAGTAGTAAAAGTCAAATCTCATTTTCAATTTCATCATATCAAAAAACAGAACAAGGGGCAGAAAAAAGCTGAAGCAAAACATGATTAACCCTAGTAACAGTGAAACAATAATGCAAAACTTTACTATGTTTACTCATTTTGTGAAAATCAGGTACTCAACAAAGGACTACTCAACAACTTAGAGCAGTTTCCCGACTCAGCATTTCACCTCGAATAACCAAAAAATGCAAAATTTTCAAAATAATGCCGAGCTCAAATTTCAAAATAATCAGGTATCAAATTTGGTAGAGAAATTTTCGGGTTTTGTTTATTTGTGTATTAATTTGATCCGAGTCCAAGCAACCTATGATTCAAAAACTAACAGCTAAAGTAAATAGATAATTATCCCATCAAGCCTTCATCTTAATAAAAAGGGGCCACATTAATACACAAATCCAAGATTTCTCTACCAAATTACCCGCATCCATTCGACGCTCAAATTTCAATTATCCGCAAACAATTTTCAACATAGCACATCTAAAAAACATACATTAATCGTAATAATTTTGGTGTGTGCATTTTTTAATATATAAGAAACAACAAAATTCCGACAAACAAATGAATAATAACACACAACGACAAGATGATGTTCGAAAACCGAAAGCGAAAGGAAAGACCTAATAACAGACCTTGGAAACAAATCCCATCTAATTGACTGATCTCCGAAAACGTTTAAGTCTCAACAAATCGATAATAACATAAATCTACATCTAACGGATCGCATACAAGAAATGGAATGGATCGCAATTGGGAAAAAATGTTAAGATTTACAAGGCTAAGAATTTATGTATGTAGAAACAAATAGATAGAAATAATCAGGAAAAAATGAAAAACTTACAGAAATATGTTGTTGGGGAGATGGAATGAGAGTCCTTCGTTTTAATTTCGAGTCCTGTGGTTCTAACTTAAAGCACTCCCTCCCCCTTTTAGATCCTTTCTTTTTCTTAGTATAAATCTTCACCATTTATTATATTGGTCTCACGGAAATTTGAAAAATAAAAATTAAAAAAAGGAATAATTATTTTATTTGTGATTTTTTAGAAAAAATTATTCTTGAAAAATCCAATTATGACGAGGTTAAAAAACTATAATCATCTATCTATTATCTATTACTCCCTCCGTCCCAAAAAACTTTTCTCATTTCCCTTGGATACGTTTGTCAACACACACTTTTAATCATTAATATCTTTAATTTCGTATTAGTATTTAATATAAAAACTTCACTGTATTAAAATACTCATAAATACGAATCCAACAAGATCACTCATGACTATATTTGGTTTTATAGATTAGACGTAAATTAATAATTTGTCTCTTGTTATGAACAGTGCCGACATATCAAAGGGGAAAAACAATATGGCAGAGAGGGAGTACTAGCTTATAGCCCGTGCAAAGCACGGGTCACTTTTAATTTTTAAAAATTTTATATAGTGTAATATAATATTATAAATATTAATTTTAATATGTTATTAGAAGAATTTGAACTTTACATTAATTTATAATATTAAATATAAATTAATCCCTTTTTCGCTTATTATAATATAGTATATTATTTGTAACATTAATTAATAAGATTATAAGTAATAATAATAATAGTTATTTAATAAATGACATGTATTTTTTTAAATAATAATATAAAATCTTAATGTAAATTTGTTGTTGACGGGATTCGAACCTTGGATCAGAGATTTAAATATATAATATTTCTTATATAGAATATTTCTTATTATTAGATCTAACGGTTATCATCTGTTTACTAAATATCTAACGGTCACTATTCTTTTAAGGCTTTGTTGAACCAAACTACCAATTATCCCCTAGTTTGCTTATTATATATTAGTATTAGTATAGATTATAGCCCGTGCAAAGCACGGGTTACTTTTAATTTTTTATAATTTATTTATAATATAATATAATATTATAAATATTAATTTAAATATGTTATTGATTCGAACCTTACATCTTTATATATAATAATTTTTAGTATTAAATATAAATTAATATGTTATTGGCGGGAATCGAACCTTGAATCTCTGCATATAACAACTTTTAGTATTGTTATATCTAACGGTCATGATCTGTTTGAGTTACTGATCTAACGGTGATAAATGAGGGATAATCAAAAATGGGGATAACCAAAAAAGGGGTAACCAACTACAAATTATACCCCCTTTTGCTTATTATAATATAGTATTTAGTATTAGTATAGATTATAGCCCGTGCAAAGCACGGGTTACTTTTAATTTTTTATAATTTATTTATAATATAATATAATATTATAAATATTAATTTAAATATGTTATTGATTCGAACCTTACATCTTTATATATAATAATTTTTAGTATTAAATATAAATTAATATGTTATTGGCGGGAATCGAACCTTGAATCTCTGCATATAACAACTTTTAGTATTGTTATATCTAACGGTCATGATCTGTTTGAGTTACTTATCTAACGGTGATAAATGAGGGATAACCAAAAATGGGGATAACCAAAAAAGGGGTAACCAAATACAAATTATACCCCCTTTTGCTTATTATAATATAGTATAGATAGATATATATAATAGGTCAACACAAGAAAAAAATGGTAATACTTTTTAATGTACATGAAAAGTCCAGTTTCCCCCTCATCTCAATTTTTTGAAAAAATTGTGGTTGGTGAGAATTGAACTTGGGTCTCCAAGTTAATTCATGCATCCTTTTACCACTACACCACTCAATCACATGTGTTTTAAATCAAACACAATATAGATGCATGTGTGTGTGAATATTTTAATTAGTGCGACACACTAATAATTTTTTGTCCTGATTTTACTTTTACATTTATTGATTTGGACTATAATATATTATATCAAAATATTAATTATTGGTACATAATATATGATTTGACTATATTATAAAATTGTAATAACAATAACAATCAACATAATAATAATAAAAATTACTATATACCCGTTATTCTCTTAAACAACCTAAACACTCATCTATACGTGTTTTCAATAATACACATGATATCTCTATGTGTACCGTACAAGCAGGGCAATATTTGGTTTTATATAAAGAAAAAACAATGAAATGCATATTGTATTTTTATGATTTGTCCTGATTTTACTTTTACATTTATTGATTTGGACTATAATATATTATATCAAAATATTAATTATTGGTACATAATATATGATTTGATTATATTATAAAATTGTAATAACAATAACAATAATAATAATAATAATAATAATAATAATAATAATAATAATAATAATAATAATAATAATAAATTACTATATACCTGTTAATCTCTTAAACAACCTAAGCATTCATCTATACGTGTTTTCAATAATACACATGATATCTCTATGTGTACCGCACAAGCGGGGCAATATTTGGTTTTATATAAAGAAAAAAAATGAAATGCATATTGTCTTTTTATGAAAAGTATTAAATATAAGACCAAGTCAATAACTAAAGCACTTTATTCATGATTTAAAAGCACCAATTTACCCCTAAGTTCCTATTTATATATAAAAGTATTATTTTCAATTCTAATTGAACTTGGAATAACGAGTTAAACTGTGCATCTTCATACCATTATGCCACACATTCACATGAATTTTAAATTATACACACAATATGTATGTGTGTGATATTGATGAAATATTATTAATTAAATATTACTGGATTTTAAATGAGTTTTGGACTCTTTTATCATTTATCAATTAAAGAATTACGTAAAATACATAATTGGGCTATAAAATGATATTATAATTAATATAATGGATATTATCTAACAATATATTAGAGCAAAAAATATTGAGATGTTAACATAAAATGAAAATTGTATATTACTACACAACATACAATAATTTATTAGTCAAACAATTCGGGTCGTAAAAATATTTGGCTTTAAAAAAATGAATCCAATAAATAACACATTACCTTTTACATACAAATTTGCTAATGTTTAATTTAAAATATGACATTATGTAAAAAGAAAGGATCATATATTATATATGTTATTTTAATTATGGAGGTGACTCGATGAAAGTCAAATGGACATTGGAGGAGAAACAAAGGCAAGAAATTAGATGAAAACAAGTAAAATAGTTAGAAATGTGGTTTTAAGAAGTAAGCACAAGACCTGAGAAGCATTTTAGAAGATTTACGAAGATTTTTTATTAGAATCAGGATTGAAATCTACATTCTCAGAATGCAACATCTTGAAGAGTATTATTGGAGATCACATAAATGGATGCATAATTTTTGAAGAATGTTTAGGATTGTAGGTGTTCTGAAAAATCATCTTAATTAGACAACACCCATATAACACTGAAATTATATTCTATGACCCACAACAAAATTAAAAACTGACATGATTGTTATCAGTATTATTCGTATTAGTTTCTAAAGTACAAACTTGAACATATTTAATTAAGTACACAATAATCACATATGCCACTAACAAGAAAAACGGGTTAATTGGCTAATTCATCACTGGACTGACCCTCAACTTGCAAGTAGATAATTGAACTCAAAAAGCTTGCACTTACATAACTAAATTAATAAAACCTTGCATCCAAGTCATTCGTCACGCTTAAAACTTGCACGACCGTTAACTCCAGTTGACTTTAGACGGAAAACGTTATATATATGCCAAATCAGCTTAACACATAGGATGCCATGTAAGATACAATTCCAACAAAAAAAAATACAGTTTGTCACCAAAATAAAAAAAAACCAAAATTAAAAATTAAAATCCAAAATCCAAATCACCTCCTCTGTAAATCAACCCTACCACTACGATCGGCCGTAAAATCAAACTGGCAATGTCGTCTTCTCCGAACCTTCACCCCAACCTTTGTTCCACCCATTGCAGTCCCTAGCAACCCAAACACACCCATATACTCACTTCACCACCACCATCTTCCGCCTCCTTCCACTCCTCCTTCTTCGTTTCCAGCAGCCCACCACTCCTCCGACCGACCACCGCCCTTTCCCACCTGCTGACATCGCTTTTTCCTTCATCTCCGACCAACAAACGCCACTTCTTCTCCTCGCCACAACCACATCACTCCCACCTTCGCCGCCGGCTACAACCTTCACCCAATAGCAGCACCCCCTTCATCTCGCAACCTGTTCCGTTCTCCACCATTCCACCTGCACTCACTTTAATTCCGAGCTGAATCACCCACTTCTTCCTTCCTCTTCGTCTCACCGCATCCAATTTTTAAGAACTCGAAACCCCCAATTTTTATTGAAATTAGTGGGTACGGGATTATAAATAATTGAAAATTAAACGTTTTGAATACTAAAGCTACGAATTTAAATGACAAAATCATAATGAAGAAGGGGTTTAATTGTTTAAAGGAAAAGAAAAAGAAGAAGAACATATGGGAGAGAGAGAGAGATTACAGGAGAAGAGATATGAAAGATTGTGAATAAAAAGAAAAAGAAATAAAAATATAAGAGTTTTTAAGAGTTTAAGAGTTTTAAAATAATTTAAGAGTTTTTAAAATAATTAGTTTTAAATTATTTAACACATCAGTCTACCACGTCAATTTTCCGTCATGGACGTTACCTTGAGTTAACGGCGAGTACCCAAATGCAAGTTTTAATTACTTTGATGAGTTGACTGCAAGCTTTTTGAGTTCGATTACCCAACTGCAAGTTGAGTATGACTTCAGTTATGAATTTGCCAATTATCCCCAAGAAAAACTCTATGAAAAAACAATCACATATTTCAACCAATATTGATCCTGAATAATTTGATTAAAAAATACAGTTTAAGTAGCAGACCCGTGCCTCGCACGGGTTTTAATGCTAGTTTAACCTGATAGAATCTAACAATTCTATAAACACTTAATTCTCTAAAATAGAGACAAGGATCGAAACATCATATTCAATTATCGAGATTAAACTATAAGCGGAAGCGTACCTGTATCCATGAGTTTGTAGTGCTAGAGAAAACCTTTAGTTGGTGCTATTGTCTTCCTCAACCAAATACACCTTAGGGTTCTTGAGTAGCTTTATTCTGATGGGGAGAACAAAAGCTTATTACGTATTTAATATATTGGGGACCATGACCGTACAAATTCATAACCGCCTAATTAAATCTCCCATTATAACTTAATTGGGCTTGGTATTGGGTCTCCTCTCAATTAGTCCACACATTAGTATATAAATCTAAATGGGTTCCTTATTAGATCACTTTAAATTTAACCCAATAAAATAAATAGCTAAGTATAATTGATATATTAATATGTAGCCCATAAAATGATTATTATCATTAAAATAATAATAACAATCTCCCACTTGGGCTGCATATTGATCCAAATTCAATTATACCAAAAATTTAGTGCGCGACTTTATGCTATTCATTGTCTTTAGATTTTACCAAACAATTCGGTCCATCTACTATATTAGCACGAGATCATAGCGGCATTTATCACTTTTATGATGTGACTAAACCTTCCACGATCATCATAAAAATATAATTAATGACATGAATCAAAGTGTGGATGAGGGGCATGGAAATTACATTCAATGTGATCTAAATGATGTCTATTTCCACCTAGTCCTTAGCCAATCTCTAATGAGATTGATTTCAATTTTCTCAACACAATGTTAAACCACAATAAGAAAAATGAACAAAAGCAGAGTGACATTTAATTAAATTAAATCCATCAACTGTATTCTGCAGAACATAAACAACTCAATGTTTATAACATAAAACACCAAAAAATACAAACTCCCACTAAACCAAAGTATCACACAAGGTAACACCCATATGAGCAGTATGCTCGTGAAAAACCTTAGGTGCTAAAGCCTTGGTGAGCGGATCCGCAATCATGGAGTTGGTCCCAATGTGTTCTATTGAAATCTGTCCACTCTGAATCTTTTCTTTAACAACTAAGAACTTTATATCTATATGTTTTGCTTCCGTAGTGCTCCTATTGTTGTTAGAATATTCCACTGCTGATTTATTATCACAAGATATCTTTAATGGTCTTTCAACACCATCAAGAACACGCAAACCAGTGACAAAATTTCGCAGCCATAATGCTTGATTGGATGCCTCAAAACATGCTATATATTCTGCAGCCATGGTGGATGAAGCTATGATTGGATGCCCGAAATAGATTTTCTTTCATCAATGCATCCTCCAAAATCAGAATCTGAATATCCAATGACTTCAAGATGATCTGACTTTCTATATGTGAGCATATAGTCTTTTGTTTTCTTCAAATACCGTAGGACTCGCTTGACTGCTTTCCATTGTTCCATTCCCAGATTACTCAAATATCTTCCCAACATTCCAACAATGAATGCTATGTTAGGACGAGTACAAACTTGAGCATACATCAGACTTCCCACAGCCGAGGCATATGGTATCCTTTGCATTTCCTTTATCTCAAGTTCATTCTTGGGACACTGTTTGAGACAAAATTTGTCTCCCTTAGACACGGGTATATCTATTCCTGCACAATCTTTCATGCCATACCTTTCCAGGATCTTTTTGACATAGCTCCTTTGTGATAATCCAATGATACCTCGAGAGCGATCTCGATGTATTTGAATTCCTAATACAAAAGAGGCGTTACCAAGGTCCTTCATCTCAAATTGACTAGTGAGAAATTTCTTGGTATCGTGCAATAAGCCTATATCATTAGTGGCAAGTAAGATGTCATCAACGTATAAGAGAAGAAAGATAAATTTACGCCCACTGAACTTGTGATATACACAATGTTCCACCAAGTTCACTTCGAAACCATATGATGTGATAACATGATGAAATTTGTGATACCATTCACGTGAAGCCTGCTTGAGACCATAGATGGACTTCTTTAACCTACAAACTATAGTCTTTGGATCTCCAGAGACAAAGTTTTCTGGTTGCACCATATAAATTGTCTCACCAATGGTACCACTGAGAAACGCCGTCTTTATGTCCATCTGATGTAGCTCTAGGTCATAATGAGCCACAAGTGCCATAAAAATTCTAAATGAGTCTTTCGAGGAAACCGGAGAGAAAGTCTCATTGTAATCGATACCTTTCTTTTGAGTGAATCCTTTTGCGACTAGACGAACCTTATATCTTTCTATGTTACCCTTCGAATCCCTTTTGGTTTTAAATACCCATTTGCAATCAATAGGTTTTGATCCTTTAGGTAACTCGACAAGATCCCAAACGTCATTGTCTTTCATAGATTGCATCTCTTCATTCATGGCATCAACCCACTTTTGAGAATTAGGACTCTGCATGGCTTGTTGAAGATTATGTTAGGTCGAATACACAAAATATAATCAAGTACTGTATGAGAGATTAACAAGTACACACGTTTTTGTAATTAAAAACTGTTTGGAATTAACTTATGCTTGAGTTGTTTATCTGTCATTAAACCAATATTAACCTGCTTAACACTGGTTTTTACTGGTTCTCTTTTAACATCTTGTTTTCCACCTTCAAACCTAGGTTCTCTTACTCCATTAACAAATTTTCCAAATTTCTTTGGTGGGAGTGGTGGTCTAATCTTGATTTTATTCTGAAACCTAAGTTCATCTTCCTCAGAATAACCTAGACCAACAATGTCAGATTGAAAAACCTCTTGAGTGTCTTTTCCAGAATCAGTCCAAGTTTTAATTATGTGATTTGCCTTTTCCAACTCAGATTCTAGTTGCTTATATTTTCCAAGCAAATCCTGTTCTAGATAGACAGCATCATCTCTTTCTTTCTGAACTTGTTGCATGTTTTCAAGTTTTTCTTCAACAATTTTATTTCTCTCTTTAAGTTCAGAATTCTCAGACTTTATTCTCTCATTTTCTAAAGTCTGATCCCTATAACTAATATGCAATGCCTTAAGATAAATTCTCAATTCAGTTATATTATCAGTATTATAGGCATAAGTAGTAAGGGGTACCTTGTTTTCAGAGGTTTCAGAATCTGTCTCAATAGAAGCCATGAGAGCATAGTTGATTTCTTCATCTGAATCTGAAGTGTCTGCCCAATCTCTGCCTTTTGTGATAAGTGCCTTTCCAGTTTTACCCTTCTTGCATTCAGGAGCATAGTGACCCATCTCCTTACACTTGTAGCATTGAATCTCAGACTTGTCTTTCTTCCCAGATTTGATATCCTTTCTCTTAGACCTCCTGAAACTCTTTCTGTCTTCATTTGAATCTCTAGAAAACCTTTTTCCCTTCTTGAAGTTCTTGAAACCCATTTTCTTGAAAGTCTTCACCATTAATACAGCCGTTTTCCTCATTTCTTCTTCATCATCCTCAGAGTCAAATGAATCAGAAGTGTTTGAATCACCATCAGAGTTTGATGATTCACTTTCAGAATGAATGACTAAAGCCTTTCCTTTAGTTTTCTTCTTCAATGGTTTCTCTTCAACCTTAAGAGCAACAGACTTTAACTTCTTGCTTGATCTCCTGTTTCTCTGCTCCATTTCCAATTCATGAGTTTTGAGCAGTCCATAGATTTCATCAATCTCAGTATCAGCAAGATCATAGTTATCTCTAATAGTGGTTGTTTTCATATCCCACTTTTCAGGTAGAGAAAGAAGAAACTTGAGATTTGAGTCTTCTAGATCATACTATTTGTTAACCAATGACAGATCATTGAGCAGTTTACAGAATCTATCAAATGTTTCTATCATGGTTTCTTCAGATTTAGCCTCAAAGTGCTCATACTCTTGAGTGAGTATGTTTCTTCTATTCTTTTTTATAGCAGCCGTTCCTTGACACCTAACTTCAAGTGCATCCCAGATTTCTTTTGCAGTAGTGCAGTTAATAACCTTATTAGACATAACATTGTCTAAAGCACTGTGAAGTAGATGCCTAACTTTTGCATCCTTAGCAATAGATGACAAATCTTCAGGAGTCATGTCCTTCTTCTCCTTTGAAACTGTTTTTGATTCTTGACCAGCAGTTACAACAGATAGCTTTGTAGGTTTATGAGGACCTTCATAAATCCTGTCAAGATATTCTGGATCTGTAGCCTCCAGAAACATAGTCATTTTTACCTTCCAGATTGCATATTCTGATGGTCTTAGAATAGGAACCCTAATTGTTTCATAACGACTCACAGTTGTAGGAGCCTTCTCAGAACCTGATGGAGGAGGAATCTCTGCCATTGATTATTGTGTGTTTGGATCTTAAACTGTAATAAAGTAACAGATTGGCTCTGATACCACTTGCTAGGTCGAATACACAAAATATAATCAAGTACTGTATGAGAGATTAACAAGAACACGCGTTTTTATAATTAAAAACTGTTTGGAATTAATAATTCCTCTCTCAGTGATGTAAAATATCACAGAGAGCTGCTTAGGTTACAATGAATGAATATTTCAATGTTCGATCCCCTTCTAGGGTTAACCTAACTGTATTTATAAAACATACAGCTACTGTACAATCATGAATTGATACTCCTAAAATTAAGCTATACAATTGATATCAATCACGATTGCTACACATCTTCTAAGTCAACTCAATCTCTTTGATAGCTATTCAATCTCCAAAGATATTGCTTCCATATTTATCTTCAATCACTGTTGACTTGTAGATGCTTCTGTCAAACAGAATTTAACAAATTCTGTTGCTTCCATTAATCAGCGTTTGTGCTTCCACCCGTCAGCGTTTGCGCTTCCATCCGTCAGCGTTTAAACAAACTCTGACTGCTTCCAGCTTAAACTTTGATTTAACACTGTATCACTTAAACACTGATTAGTAATTACATCAATTATATTTAACAGATTAATAGGATCATCTTCTCCAATGCCAATTCATCTTTATGTTCTTGTAGAAAAACAATATAATCATCTGGAATTGCACTTTTCCGCTCTCTAGTGGATCTCCTTAATGGCACTTCTTGCGATTCAAGAGGTTGTTGATTTTGTTGAATTGGTTCCTCATGGGGAATGTCAGTGTTGTCTTGAACCGGAGGGCCTTGAGCAATGATAGGTACCATAATCTGATCATTGTTCTCAGCAGTATCATGAATAGAATCATGACTATATTCTTCAAAGACAATACTTTTACCTATACCTTCCCTCCCAAAATCAACTTCCTCAAAAAATCTTGCATCATCAGTCTCAAAGAAGGATCTAGTAGTGGGATCATAAAATTTAAATCCGCGAGTACGCTCCGGATATCCAACAAAGTAGCAACTGACCGTCCAAGAGTCCAATTTCTTTTCATTCGGCCTATATGGCCTTGCCTCAGCTGGACAACCCCAAACATGAAAATGCTTAATGCTAGGCATTTTCTCAGTCCAAAGTTTGTAAGGGGTTTCGGCCGCTGCTTTTGTTGGAACCCTATTAAGGATATAAATTGCAGACTTTAGTGCATCTCTCCAAAGTGCCTCTGGTAAAGAAGAATGACTTATCATACTTCTCACCATATCTTTAAGAGTACGGTTTCGCCTCTCAGCAACACCATTCATATTAGGTTTGCCTGGCATGGTGTACTGAGGGACAATTCCACACTCCTTTAGGAAGTTAGCAAAGGGTCCTGGACGTTGCTCACCTGATCCATCATATCTGCCGTAGTATTCACCACCACGATCAGACCTGATAGCTAGTATTTTACCCTTCAACTGAAGCTCAACTTCTGCTTTATATTCTTTAAACACGTCCAACGCTTGGGATTTCTCATGTATCAAGTATAGGTAACCATACCTTGAGTAATCATCTATGAACGTGATAAAATACCGTTGACCGTTCCAAGAGGCCGTAGGGAATGGTCGACAAATATCGGTATGAATCAGTTCTAAGACACCCATTGCTCTATTGGCACCTAACTTTCTAGAGTTTGTTTGTTTTCCCTTAATGCATTCTATGCAAACCTGAAAATCACTTAAATCTAAGGGATCAAGAATTCTATCATCCACAAGCCTTTGAATTCTCTTTTTAGAGATGTGACCTAAACGCTTGTGCCACAACATGGCAGAATTCTCAGTTAACTTACGCTTCGTACCTCTTGCACTAGAGTGCAAAATCTCTTTATTAAAAGTAACATTATCAAGCATATAAAGATTATAAATTAAAGAACCAGTGCCAACCAAATTTGAATTTAAAGAGAAACTGACTTTATTATTTCCAAAGGAACAAGTGTAGCCAAATTTGTCCAAACAGGAAATAGAAATAAGGTTCCGTCTAAAAGACGGTGCAACAAAAGTCTAAAATAAATCCAAATAAACACCAGTTTTAAACAATAATCTAAATGTTCCAACAGCTTCAACTGGAACTTTATTGCCATCGCCCACATAGATGAATCTTTCAGCATCAATTGGCGGTCGGCTCCACAGGCAACCCTGCATTGATACACTTATGTGAGTAGTAGCACCAGAATCTACCCACCAAGTATCCTTAGGTACAGAAGCTAAATTAACTTCAGAACAAACAAAGACAGAAGTCTTACCCTTCTTCACACGCCAAGCAGCATATTTGGAACACTCTTTCTTCATGTGTCCAGCCTTCTTACAAAAGTAGCAGGTTGGTCCCTTATCCTGCTTCTCTTGAGACTGCTTGGGTTTTCCACTTGCATTATCCTTACCTCTCTTTCTCTTCTTATCATGAGAGCTAGATGCCAAGTGAGCATTTTCAGTCTTCTCTCGCAATACCCTCTCTTCCTCTTGAACACAGTGTGAAATGAGCTCATTAAGAGTCCATTTTTCCTTCTGAGTGTTATAACTCACCACAAAGTGACCAAATTGAGGAGGGAGTGAAATAAGAACCAAGTGAACAAGTAACTCATCCGAAAGTTCTAACTTGAGTTCCTTAAGTTTGCCAGCAAGATTAGACATCCCAATGATGTACTCCCTTATGTTCCCCTTTCCCTTATACTTCATGGTCACTAGTTTTGACAGAAGATTACTCGTTTCCGCTTTCTCATTCTTAGCAAAATATTGCTCAATTTCAGAGAGGAACTTCTTTGCATTTGTGCTCTCAGCAATAGAGCCCCAAAAACCAGTTGGAATCGTCCGCTTCATGATCGCCAGACACATGCGATTAGAGCGTTCCCATTTCTCAACTTGATCCGTTTTCGGATCAGCCGTAGTAGGAACAGGTTGCTCTTTCCTTAGCGCAAGGTCAAGATCCATACACCCAAGAACGATTTCAACATTCTCTTTCCATGTGACATAGTTTGTCCCATTCAACATTGGAATCATACTCAATTGAGCAGAAGCAGAGTTAACATTAGCAGTAACTGAAATAGGAAACAAATATACAAAAATGCTCAAAACCAAATATTTGTGATAAATTAAATATTGGCAACACCATCACAAGATACCTAACACAACACTGAATTTTAGTCTTTGGACAGAAAAATCAATTTGCAAGTGGTACTCTCAATGCAATAATCAAGTATTAACAATAAATTTCTGTCAAATAATATGCCTTTCTTTGGACCGACCTATTATTCACATGAAAATCTTAATATTGCTACACACTTATTATCACAAGAATATTTTAATTTTGGCCAAACTATATCTTCCTTTGGGCCGATAAAATTTACATAAAATTAAATATTCAAACATCATAATAATATTTTTAAATTAATTAATCTACACAAAAGAGGTCACTTTGGTAACATATTGCTTCAATCAACTAAGTTAAAAATATTAGACCACTTAAATAAATAAGTTAATATTTATTGCCAATAATTAAATTTAAATCACAAACTATCAAATTTATGTACTTATCCGTATTATACAGGATTATTAGAAAAAATTCAACTATATAATTTGGATTGTCATAATCAGTTAAACAAATAACTACCCAAGTAGCTTTGGTCCATGATAAAATGCATCGGGGTTGACAAGTTCCCTCGTAATCATAATTGTGGTCACCAGAAACAAGCATAACACGTAACATGTGACATGAAAATGGCCACTATAATACACTTAAATCATGTTTTAAATCATAACATGAGTATTAATATAACATGGCAAAGAAAAAAGTCAATTAAGCACAGGAAAGGCCCAGTTCACGCGTATATGTGCAGGACTTGAAGCAAACAACCATGTCCACTAAACAATCATATGATATAAGATTATTAAACTAAAACAACGTAGTCACACAAAAATATCCTGACTTACATATGTGAATGATAAAATTAACCATGTTAATTCAATATACGACATATATAATCATGGGCTCGTGGCTAGTATCAAAATTAGGACATCCATATCACAATCTCAAAACAGATAAAGGATTATAATTTCGATAATCAAAATATGAAGAGGCTCTGATACCAATTGATAGAATCTAACAATTCTATAAACACTTAATTCTCTAAAATAGAGACAAGGATCGAAACATGATATTCAATTATCGAGATTAAACTATAAGCGGAAGCGTGCCTGTATCCATGAGTTTGTAGTGCTAGAGAAAACCTTTAGTTGGTGCTATTGTCTTCCTCAACCAAATACACCTTAGGGTTCTTGAGTAGCTTTATTCTGATGGGGAGAACAAAAGCTTATTACGTATTTAATATATTGGGGACCATGACCGTATACAAATTCATAACCGCCCAATTAAATCTCCCATTATAACTTAATTGGGCTTGGTATTGGGTCTCCTCTCAATTAGTCCACACAGTCGTATATAAAAATCTAAATGGGTTCCTTATTAGATCACTTTAAATTTAACCCAATAAAATAAATAGCTAAGTATAATTGATATATTAATATGTAGCCCATAAAATGATTATTATCATTAAAATAATAATAACATAACCAATATGAAAAAACAAAACCCAATATGTACCTAAATACAATTGCTCATTCCGACGAAACCAAATATATTTTAGCTTTTTAACGGATTGACTTTGTGAATGAGGAGTGTTAACGAAGTAATTTGGTGATAATTAATTTTGGTGGTTGTTGCAATACCAAAATTATAAAAATAGGGGAATTTGAGTTTTTAGATGTTTCGGGCTGGATTTGAGAGATATCTCGACTTGTTACATGTGTCGAATACTTTTCCCAAGATATCTACATACCTTATCTTTATAAGGATCAAGCTAACACAGTTATGTTAAGGAGACGATTTTTAATCCCTATGATTGTTAAGGGATATATTGGGAATTAGTAGATTTTATCTATTTAAATTATATACGCGTTGTGATACCTTCCTGATTTAAACGATATCGTTTTGAGATATTTTTTTTATCATTAATTGGAGATTATTCCCCCTTTCACATAGAAGAAATAATTAATTTGGAGATTAAGTTAATTATTATTAGATGAATATTTGGGAAATTTAGGAGATAATTGAGGCAACCAAAAATATTTCGTAACAACTACCCCCAATTCTTCAGTGCAACTTGATGGACAGGAGAACCCTGAACTGAAGAACTAAGCATGCTTCGATCTTCTAAATTTTCTGAGTCACTGAAACAACTTGGAGAGGAAGATTAGTAAAAATTACGGAGCACCTAGGGGCCCGTAACATGCATGTAGATGTAAACGAGATAATATGCGAGATGTAAAAAAGAATAGATATACGAGTAGATTTGTAGGGTGAGAGAATCTATCTTGGAGGGTCATCCAAGCATTATCCCCCAATAGTTATCAAAGCATTCCGAGTAGTACCCTGAAAAATAAACAATTCAAGAAATACCCTACTCCGAGAAGGTAAACTTCTTGAAATCTCCAAAATGCATTCCAAGGAATACCCTCCTCAAAGAAGTACGTATCCTATAATCTTCAGAATGCATTTCAGAGAGTACCCTCCTCAGAGGAGATCATACCCCCTAGAATCTCCATAATACATTTCAGAGAATACTTTCCCTAGAGGAGGTCGTACCCTCTCGAATCTCCATAAGGCTTTTCAGAGAGTACCCCCTCAGAGGAGGTCGTACCCCCTAGAATCTCCATAATGCATTCCAAAGAATACCTTCCTCAGAGGAGGTCTTACCCCCTTGAATCTCCATAATGCATTCCAGAGAGTACCCTCCTCGGAGGAGATCGTACCCCAAGAATCTCAATAATGCATACCAGAGAGTATCCTTCTCAAAGGAGGTCGTACCCCCTAGAATCTTCTTGGTGAGTTCCCGGAAGTACAGGTTTTAGAATCTTCTTGGTGAGTTCCCGGAAGTACAGGTTTTGCCAAGGTACTTCAAACCATGCCCTCCATAAAGGGAAGGTCTTTTAAAACATTACCCCGGAGGATCTTCCAAAGCATTACCCATAAGGGTCTTCCTATGAAATTCCAATCATTGTCCGAAGTGTCTTCAAAAACATTACCCCTACGAATCTTCCAAAGCAATATACAGAATAATCTTCCAAAACATTACCTTTCTCAAAAAAGGATCTTCCAAAATATTATCCTCATCTAAGAGTCTTCCAAAATATTACCCCCACAAGAAAGGGCCTTCCAAAATATTACCCTCATCAAAAGAGCGTCTCCTAAAATAATACTAACCTCAAATAAGAGCCTTCCAAAATATTATCCCCACAAAGTAGCGCCTTCCAAAATATTGCCCTTATCAAAATAGGGTCTTCCAAAATATTACCCTTATCAAAATAGGGTCTTTCCAAAGAACCTTCCAAAATATTACCCCCATAAAGGAAGACCGTCCAAAATAATACAAGCAATACCCTGAGGATCTTCCAAAAGAATCACGAGTATTGGATCTCAAATCTTGAAGATCTACACGTTTCAAATTCTGCCCTGATATGTTTTTAACCTTTTTGACCTTCTAAATGATATTTTCTTGCAAAACACGAAAGTTGTAGAGAACGAAAAGATCTTTTCGACAAGATATGGCTCATCAAAAACAGACTTATAACGAATCGGGAATCAAATAAAATGTCTGCTGATTAACTTCTCGATGTTGAAAAACGAGATCTGATTGTGTTTTATGATTTCGAGAATAGATCGAGATATAATCTGCAAGAACTCCATGAACGGAAGTTGTAGAAAATTGTAAAGCTTTCCGAATGTTAAAAAATCATGGAAATCCGACATGTATTGAATTTACTACGAATTTTATAAGATAGTTGATTTTATGGACAAAATCATAAGAAACTTATCTTAATTCAGAATAAGACCACCGTCTTCATCGTTTAGATTCTCCATTAAAACTGCTTCAGATCCATAAACCCCCCCAAGCGTATGAATTGATTGTCCTCCACAATAAAAAAAACATGTCCTCCTTCTAGCGTCAATTGTTAACGGAGGAATTTGGTGATAACTAGTTTCGGAGGTTGCTGGAATATCGAAATTATGAAAATAGGGGAATTGAGTTTTTGGATGTTTGGGCCTGGACTTGAGAGGTGTCTCGACCTGTTAGATATGTCGGATCCTTTTCCAAGATGCTTGCGTACCTTATATTTATAATGATCAACCCAACGTAGTTCTATTAAGGATTCGGTTTTTAATCCCTCTGATTGTTAAGAAATTTATTGGGAATTAGTAAATTTTATCTATTTAAATTATATTCGCGTTGGGATACCTTCCTAATTTGAAGAATATTGTTTGGAGATATTTTTTTATCATTAATTGGAGATTATTCCTCGTTTCAGATAGAGGAAATAATTAATTTGGAGATTAAGTTAATTATTATTAGATGAATATTGGGAAATTTAGGAGATAATTGAGACAACCGAAAATATGGCGTAACAAAGATGTACCTTTGTGGCAAAACAAATTTGTGTTAACTGACTTGTCTATTTCTTGATTTTTCTTTTTTGAGGGAAAATATGGAAATTTTTTTACCAGGAAGAAAAATTGAAAATATTAAGTCTTGAACTATGTTTATTTCTTGATGTTTATAAATAAATAATACTCCTTCCATCCCACTTATTTTGTCACCGATTAGATTTCCATCTTTTATTCAATCCAACTAAACAAATTAATGGTTATCAAAAGATTATATTTTTTTTCAAATAAATTAACATAACTAACACTTGAGCGTGATGAGATAACTCTAGTGGTAAGGATTTATCTCTTGTTATCCTAGGTCATGGGTTTGACTCTCGCTCACCCCCGAAATTTGGTAAAATAAATACTCACTTTGTAAGGCATATAAGCTTAATTATTCAAAAAAAAAAACATAACTAACACTTAATTCACCATATTATGTCTTTTATATATAATTTGAGTAAAGCAATTCCTACTAGGGGTGAACACGGGGCGGGTTGGGGCGGGTTGATGGAAAAAACAACCCAACCTAATTAATACGGGTTTTTTTTAAAAATAACCCGTTCAACCCACGGTTTTGGACGGGGCGGGTTGGTCGGGTTTTGAACGGTCCGGGTTGGGTTAGGGCGGGTTGGTCGGGTTGCAAATCGAAAGAACTTTGCAAAAAGTGCAAAATATTTTGCCCAGAAAATGCAGAAATTCTGCCCAGAAAATGTAGAATTGTGTTGCAGAATGTAGAAAATGTGTTACATAATGTGTTGTATAATGTTACAGAACGATTATACAATATAGTAGTTTTTTTTCAAATAGCAATTTAAAATTGTATCTTATTGAAAAAATTAAAATTTGTAAGCACAAAATAACTAAAATATTAAAAAAAATATCATAATACTAAAAATATTGATTAAAATCTTTAAAAAATTAATTAAACTGAAGGAAGAAATTAATTTATAAACATCTCGTGCACTACATGGGTATAAAACTAGTTAACTAAATGTGAACAATAATTTTGAGAAATGTAATAGATAATGTGGTCACACTGAATGGGACGGACCACGGAGGAAGTACTTTTTATAAAGAGAATTTAGTGAACCAAACATCCTCTTAATTCTTTACAAATTTTAGTTCATTTACTAAATAATTTTGTATTAAAAATTAAGAAGATAAATCATCAAAGGACTCTCACGAGAGCCAAGGACCAAGGTAGGAAAAACTGTAACCCAGGGCGTGCAATTAAACAAAGGACTAGCGAAGAGCTCAAAAAAAAATTACAACTAAACTATGGGTAGTGTTAAGGGCTTATCTCTTATCGTTCCAGGGTCCTATATTCGATTCTCGCTCATTCCAATTTGTTAGAACATATACTCATTTTAAAACATACTAGCTTATAGCCCGTGCAAAGCACATGTTACTTTTAATTTTTTTAAATTTACTTATAGTTTAGTATACATATAATATTATAAATATTACTTTTAATATGTTGAGAGAATTCAAATTTTAGACATTTGTATATAAATAATTTTTAATATTAAATCTAAATTAATATGTTGTTGGTGGGAATCGAACCTTCAACCTTTTTATATAATATATTCTAATATTAATTTTATATTAAAATGTTGTTGGCGGGATTCGAACCTTAGATCTCCAACTTTTAGTATTGTTATATCTAACGGTTATGATCTATTTGAGTTGAAGATCTAACGGTTGAGAATGGGGATAACCAAAAATAAGGGGGTAACCAAACTACAAATTATACCCCCTTTCGCTTTTTATAGTATAGAATAGAATATAGTATATATATATATATATATACATATTTTCTAAATTTCAATTTTATCATTTAACTATTTATTGCTTTCATTTTTTGGGCTCTATATTATTCTTTTTCTAAAAATTAGTTTGACTATAATATTTAAAAATATAATTCATTTGAATAAAACATTATCAATATTTTTATAAATATATATAAAAGGGCCCAAATTATTATTTTTTACGCTAGGTCCATGAATTCTGAGGACCGACATGCACCTGCTGTCTTGATTTTTAAATCCATTAATTAATTGTCATGTTTGTTTTCGTGAAGAATTTGTTCCATGTTTAAGTCGGCCCAATTGTTTTCTTGGCCCAAGTCTATTAGTTCATCAGTTTTCTAGCTAAGCCCGAATGGTCTCCTCCTATTTTATCAAACTTGCATTTACCATGTTTTCCTTTTTATTTTATTGATACGTATCTTATCTAGGGAGTGATGGAGGAGAGGTAGTCTTTGAATTGGAATAGAAAGCTACTAACACTATATGTTTTGTTTTGTTTTTTTGTTTTAAATTCTTTTTTAATAGTGGGATAACCAAAAAAAGGATAACCAAATAAATACCACACATGGCAAAAGTATAAAATTATCATGTAAATATAATCAATATTCAAACAAATAAAAAAATTTATACCACACATATTTCAAAAAAAGTTAGAAAATGCCTTTAAAAACTATAAAAACACTATAACAAAATATCTAATTTTTTTAAAATAACTATTAAATTACATAATCAAAAAAAATATTAATAAATTATTACACAAATATAGTACCCATATGTTTTAAGCATATAATATGCGATCTAATAATATTTAAAAATCAAAAATAATTATGAAATACTAAAAGATATGTTAGGCTAAACTTTAAAATAAAAATTATAGAAAAACCATTTACAAAAAAAAAAGAAGAAGAAGAATTTATACTACAAATAATATGTATGCTACAAATCATATAACATATATGTATTACAATCATTAAAAGTAAAAATAAACAATTCAAAATTTTATAAAAACTATTATATAATAAGTAAACAGGGGTATAATGGTTGTTTGGTTCAACCATCTAAAGTTGGTTCAACCATCTAAAGAATAGTGACCGTTAGATATTTAGTAAATAGATGATAGCCGTTAGATTTAATAACAAAGAATATTCTATATTTAAATCACTCTTCTAAAGATCCAAGGTTCGAATCCGTAACAACAAATTTACATTAGATTTTATATTGTTAGTTCTAATCAATACATATCATTTATTAAATAAATATTATTATTACTAATAATTTTATTAATTAATATTACAAAGTTAAATTATATCCATAATAAATTATTATACTCTATTTTATTTAATCATATAATTTTAAAAATATTTAAAAGTAACCCATGTTTTAATATTATAAATATTAATTTAAATATGTTATTGATTTGAACCTTACATCTTTATATATAATAATTTTTAGTATTAAATATAAATTAATATGTTATTGGCGAGAATCGAACCTTGAACCTCTGCATATAACAACTTTTAGTATTGTTATATCTAACGGTCATGATCTATTTGAGTTGCTGATCTAACGGTGATAAATGAGGGATAACCAAAAATGGGGATAACAAAAAAAGGGGTAACCAATTACAAAATATATTTTGCTTATTATAGATAGTATAGATAAGCATAAATATTCAAAAAATTATGGATTCAGGCTAACATTCAATAAACCTAGAAGATAATATAGGGATTTTTTGTAAATTTTGGTAAAGTCCAAGATAAAGTTTTCACACAGTATGGATTTAATGTCCATTCGAAGTTAGAACAAAAAAAAACTAGTAATTGTTGGCCTATATTTAATGTTTTCTTGTTGGAGTTCTACTAGCACATACAGGTTCGCGTCCCTTGGTGGATGATGGATGGCTACGAAATCCATAAACAGATATATAAAATAGATGTGGCCACATCACATATGCCAGTAAATTTTTATGATTAAAGATCTATCTCAAATCCTTCAATTAGCCGTGGACAGGAAATAAGCTCTGAATGTAAGGCATACACCAATTCTTCAAGAGAAAATTGCATTAATCCAACCATAGCTGTCGTGAATTAAACTTCTTCCGTCTGCTAGCATAGGAGATTCTTTTCCGTCCTACCATTGATTTAAATACAATCAACGAAGGGCTTTCCAATAATAAATGATGTATGGTTGATATATAGATATTTTGCTTCATAAAAACCTCATTTAACCTTGTTTTTGATGCTTTAGTCCTACATAAATAATGTTAATTGTTATTTAACTTATATGGACACTAAGTGAGTGTTTTCTATGTTTGTAGGAGATTCCAAAGGAGCAAAGTGTTGGGAACAAGAAGGCATGCTGAAAGGAGACAAAAACTAGAGAAAATGGGTCCTGAGCTTAGGCTCAAGAGCCGTGAGAAAAACAGATTTTTGCATTTTTAGAGCCTCAGGACCTGAGCCTCGCACTCAGGGGCCTTGAGGGAAGCTGCAGCAAGCTCAGGGGGCCTGAGCATCGCATTCAGGGATCTTGAGCTGAATAAAAATAAATTTATTTATTCTATTGTAATTAAATTTTAGTTACCTTGTATGACTTTTTAAGTATCGGGGTCGTATATTAGAGATGAGAATTAAGGTTTTCTTGCGGGTAGTATTCTTTGAGATAGAGGATAGAGAGGAGAGAGCTCAAGCAAGAACTGAAGGGATTCCATCCAAACTTTACGAGATTCTTCAAGTTGTATTTTTCTTGACTCTATACTCTTGTAAACATGGTTTTGGTTATTAATATATGTTTGTTTTCTTCATTCATTATGAGTAACTAATTCCCTAATCCGGGAATTAGGTAGTATTCAATGGTTAATATGCTGGTGTAGTTATATTGTGATTTCTCTGCCTTGCTAATCTGTTGTTGAGCACTTAACACAATTGATGGAATCGCGAACTCTTGATTGTAACTTTAGGAATTGTAATGAATCGGGAGAGGATTTATAGTTCTAGTTTATGATACAACAGACGTAATTCAAGTATTAAATTGGGAAATTAATATGCGAGTTACGAGACTAAAATTCCTTGGGCTTAAACAGTTCCTAATTATGTGTTGCTTGATCATGGGAGTGACATCAATGTGTAGTTGTGGGCATTATATTGTATCTTGGGATAGAACAATATAAACATTAGTGGAACGTTTTTAGCAAGAGCACGAGACTTGAATATCACAAACTTATACACATTCATTAATACCATTGAAGAACCCTAGTTTCTGGATTGTTTTCTTATCATTATTAAATTGTAATTCTTATTTGCTCTCTAGTTTAAGTTAGTTTACAACAAACACACCAATTATTTTCTCACACTTCTAGATTTTAAGAGATTAAAACCTGAACTTGAATCAATAGTCCTTCCCTGCGAACGAACTTGACAAAAACTACATCAACAAATTGGCGCCGCTGCCGGGGAAGGTAGCAATATTAAGTTTAGGTTAATTATTTCTTATTGTTTCCAAGATCTATCTTATTGGTGTCCTGTTTTCAGGTGCTACTACTCTTGCACGAGACGTTCTTCAAGACTTTTCGAATTCTAAGGCGAGAGGCAAAGCAAAGGAAAGAAAAATCTAAGATGGATGATGCTGTTGTGAATGTTGAAGTTGCTAATGTTGATGAGACTTCTATTTGGGATCATGAGACTCCCAATCCTGCGAACTGCTGGTACAAGACTCCTGAGATTAGCGCAGCTCAGTATAACATCAATCCGAGCTTAATTCAGATGGTGAGCAATTCAGCTTTTGAATGGGACATTGAGCGAGAGGATCCACATCGTCATCTTGAGCATTTCGTGCAAATGTGTGGTTCATTCAAGATCACTGGAGTTACAGCAGATCAGATTCGTCTTCACATATTTCCTTACTCTATAAAAGGAAGAGCCATGGAATGGTTCCAACAGCTTCCTGAAACTGCAGTTGCTACTTGGGAGAGTCTTTCTACCGAGTTCTTGTCCAAATATTATCCTTCTGACAAGACGCAACAAATGAGGACAATCATTCTGAGTTTCAAAACACAACCAGGTGAAGGCTTGTATCAAGCATGGGAGAGATACAAGGCATTGTTGAGAAAATTTCCACATCACGGTTGTACGGAGTGGATTATTTTGAGCACTTTTTATGGATCTTTGAATGCAGATGTTCGCTTAAGTTTGGATGTGGCAGTTGGTGGAGATTTCAAGAAAACACCGGTTCATAAGGCAAAAGCACTTCTTGAGCAATTGGCTGCAAATAACTATTCTTGGGCACCAAGTGGAACGAGCTCAGCTAAATCAGCACAAGATACAGAGATGATGAACTTGATCACTCTTAGATTGGATGCTCTTACTCAAGAGGTACGTGGACAAAGGGCGAATGTTAATGTTATCTCTGCCCCAATGGGAGGGTATGGTGATTACGGTGTTGATCAGTCTTCCCATGCTTCTCAGTTTCCCGAGGAAGCATCTTTTATTCAGGGAAGACAATCTTGGCCAGTGCAAAATAATTCTAACTACAATCCAGATCAAACACTACGCCATAGATGGCCTATTGCAACCTTTTGGGCACCGTGTTACCATCTTGGGTGTTACCATAGCTATGAAAATTTTGACCTATCGCAACCTTTTGATTGTGGTGTTACCATAAACACAAAAGTATGTTACTTTAGTTATAAAAGGTGTTACAGTGGGCAACACCATGAGGTGTGTTACCATAGAGTATTCATTAACAAAATGTTTATTTAATTTAAAATTAATGATTTAGTAATTATTTGACTTTAAAAATAATTAATTCTAACAAAATCATTGAAATAATCATGTTAAAACGTAATATTCCATCAAATATTTAAATCATTGATTTTTCATAAATATTAAATTTTGTTTATAAATTTCAAATAAAAAGGTTTTAAAATAAAGTAATATCCAAACATTATTAAATTTTAACTAAATTCATTAAAAGTTTAATAAAGAAAACTAAGTTATATATAAGTTGTGAATTATTACAAAATTATGAAAATATTATATTTTAACAATTATTATTATAGCAAGTAATATTCAATCAGATAATTGATTTTTTTTATTTTTTTTAATTTTATTTTTTTGAGAAATTTATAATAAAAGATTTTTTATTTTTTTATAATCATTAAATCTTTTATTAGAGAAAATGATAGTTTATAAAAACTGAGAATTATTACAATATAATTAATATAAATTGGTAATATTTCTTTAAAAAGAAAAAAAAGTAAAGAATGAGATGGGCTGAGAAAGCGGCAAAACAAAAAATTTTGTGGGACGAATTGGGGGAGCGAAAAATGTCCCGCCCTTGTACAAAAATTTGCTTAAACAAAAATTAGGGGAACTCACTCTCTTCCCACTCTCTCTCTTTCTCCTAAACTCTCTGTCTCTCTCTATCATAAAAGTCTCAAATTAGCTTTTCTCCAAATTCATAAGAATCTATTATGTATCTTGTTTTCTCTTCAAATTTGGGCTTTTCAATTGATTTGACGCTTCAAATTAGAGGCTCTTATTTGAGAAATCTTCAAATTGGGGATTCTCAATTATTTGAATTAAATTGATTCGATTTCTTCTCTTGAATTTCAAATAATTGTTCTCTTTCTTTGATTTCATCTTTCTTTGATTTCAGGGATGCTTCAGTTTGTGCTCTGATTTGGAGCTGCTTGATATGGATTTGGGGATTTTTGGTTTACATTTAGGGCTTTATTTTGTAGGTATAACCTCCTTTCGATTAAATGTATGATATTTTGAACTGTATGTTTTTTCAATTTATTTTTCATTTTATAATTGTTATATTAGTGCTCTCATATTAGTTCAGTTTGCTAGGTCTAATAATGTGTACGTATGAGGCAGAGATAAGATTTATTATTCTATGCAAATTACTCTATTTGATGGTTGTTTTGTTAAGGTTTAATATACTTGAAAATTCCAGCCGTTCCATATCTGATTGTACACCTAGGAGATCAGCTTGCTTTTTTTAAAAATGTATGTGAGCTTTGGTGGGTATGTTTTTGTTTAATTATCTTCACAGGTTTTATTTTGTTGATGTTAATACATCATGTATAAAGTGAAGTGTAGACAATAACAATAAGTAGTTGTACAAAAAATTCTCTATCCATGCACTATAGTATATAGACCAAAACGAAAAGAAAAGGAATTGTGATGAATTATTAGAGTTTCTGATAAGTTTGGGTTTTAGGGCATGTTCTTTTGGTTATTGGCTGGTTTTGCTTTCAATAATTTATTAGGTTTCTGAAGTCTTCTAAGTTGTATATAAGAATCATTAATAGGGATATTTTGGTTTTCTTAGTTTCATTATTGTGGCGGAGGAACTAGAGCTAATCTCTATCTGTTATTATGATAAATATTTTTATAATTTTAGAGGGAAAGTTAAGAGGACATTTTAGAGATATAAATATTGTAGGTATATGTATGATAATTTAACTTGCCTTATAGTTAGACATTACCAGTAAGATTTGGATAATTTTTACGTTTCCACCTTTTCAGCAATATGTTTATCTAACACTGAAATTTCTATGATGCAATATTGTTCTTCAATATATGACACCCATTGTTTAGTGTGAGCTATGGAAAAGCAGTTTATGGTGCTTGCTAGTATGGAGTTGAAGTGATCAAAACTGTTCTAGCTTTGCTTCCCTAAATGTGATTTTAAGGCCCGGTTACCTGCTTTTAGAGCAGAGCTCAAGCGACATCATAGTGCTGGTAAGCTTGGCAGCTATATTTTCCAGTGGTCTACATTACGCTTTAGATGGTAAGCTTGCTCGAAATTTATTAATATTTATGTTTAACTTGTTCTAGATTAAATCTAATTTTACTTATTGATCTTACCCGTTTTAAGATACTAGAATATTTCCTGCTTATTTTGCGAGAAATTATGAACCTGATTACCCCTTCTCAAGATTCCAACTCAAGGATTCTTACATTTCTCTTTGTAGGAATAAGAGACCAGAATTCACTACATGGTTGCTAGAAGTAAAACAGGTATTGTTGTTTACCTTCATCTTAGTTAACATTTTGATTTTTTTATTTTTTGTTAGTTAAAGTTACTGATTAACCTGGTGTTGATTATGTTGACTTCTGAAATACGCCTAACAATATGCCTAACAATGTTTACAATCTGTAGTTTCTTGTTTGATGATTATTTCTGCACTGCAGGGTGACAGAAGTGGTTGTGTATCAATATATGGAAGTAAATTTGACGATGAGAATTTCATTGCCAAGCACACAGGACCGCGTCTGTTGCCAATGGTATCTCTTATCCTTCAGTGAAAAATATACTATTGGTTCTTCCGCTATGTGAAGCATGCCCTGATTTGTCCTAAACTATTCTCTATTATTTTCATAAGTGCTACACATCATGAAGCCGCTTTCCTATTAAATATTATAGTGACTTAAGGTAGGCAAAATATAGAAATCCGGGTTCTCATGTTGAAAATCTGTTCTTCTAGAACTTTACTACATTACACAGAGAGTCCATAGATATTGTATCATTTCAGATGGTTCAGTAAGCAAGTAGCCTAAAAATTGAAAAGATATGGGCACTAAGAATAAAATAGCAGTGATGGTATCATACTATTAAAAGTTGAAACTCCCTGGTTCACAAGATAATGAAATGATCATTATTTGATCTTACAAGTTTGCTCTACATTGTGTGTAATTTCTTGAATTTCACAATTAATTAAGTTTTAAATCAAAAGTTATTTCCCTTTTTTGCAGGCAAATAGTGGGCCAAATGCCAATGGGTGTCAGGTATGAAAAATACAAGAACACAATGAATTTGTTTACTTTAGTGATGCAATTTTACGTTCTGCTTCGTGTTTTTTAGACCTTGGTTTTGGAACAGAGGTTTAGTGAAGGAACAGAGGTTTTCTATATCTTGCAATGAATTCAAATGACTTCAAAGGCAATGCTGATTTTATTTAATGTTGTGGTTCCAGAATCTTTCTTGAAAAAATAGAAAAGAGCAAACGAATGGGCTCTTGCAAAACATGCACTTACTTTTATAGGCAGACATGAGGTTATGAACTAGCTACATGTTATTAGCTCTAGTACTTGTACGTTTTAAGTTTTGTTCATTAGCTAGTGTTGGTAGATATTTTTGGATGATTTGGTTGGTTTTGTACTAGATGATGTTATTGAAATGATGTTGGATGATGTTATTGAAATGTAATTAATTTGGTTCTTGATTTATTTTACTTGAAAATGTAATATTTAAATGTCATAATTTTTTTGTTATTAAAATTAGTTATAAATGATTTTAATTATGTAACACTCAATGTGTTACAATTGGTAAAAGAGGGTGTTACAATAGATTGTGGACCCCACCTAGATGTGGGTCCCACAGTTGTCCATGTGCAAAATTATATCCTCTATTGTAACACACAAACTATGTTGCTGTAGAGTGTTTAAGATGCTGCTATAGAGGTCTTTAGTAACCACATTTGCTATGTAACCTTAGGCTGTGTTTTGATGTTACCTTAGATATCTATAGTTACTGCTGAGAACCTAACACAACTGAAGTGTTACCATAACCCTATTTTGGCCTATGGCAACTTCAAACAGGGGTCTATGGTAACATAGTTTGGGGGTTACAATAAGCAATCTATGGCGTAGTGAAAGGCCGAACAATAATCTCTCTTACAATAACAGCCATGCTCAAAATCCATATTGATATGGGCTAAAAGTAAGCCCTAAAGACACATTTAATGCGGCATTAATTAGGCCCAATATGGTCAAAACGTGGGGCCCATTAAATGGGCCCAAACCCTATTTATGATATTAATTTCGTAATTAATATTATGGGTAATAACCAGCTCAGCAATAAGAGTCAAATAAGGATATTACCCTTGCCTGACTTAGCCTCCAAGATACATATTTCAATATGGAAACTGATTCCTACAAGGAATAGATCTAGAACCTTCCTCAAGGAAGACTTGTCCACCAAGTCTCTGACTCCTACCATAATTCAAGGGCTTCTCAGCCTATATAAAGGGTCTGACCCCTCATTCTCAGAACTACGTTTTTGGCTTGATCTTTGATACACATCAAAGTACGTAGGCATCTTGTGAAGGCAGATTCAGCCACGAGCACGAGAGCAGCCACTAAAGCACGAAGCTCACGCACCCTAGCATTAAATACAGCAAACCCTAGCCGTAATCTAATAACCTAGTTTTTATTCCACAACATTTGGCGCCGTCTGTGGGAAGAAGACATCAACCATGGTAACTACACGAAGAACAGCACCAAGCTCTACCGAGGCTTTACCCATTAGCTCTGCGCCACCCACCACGGATCTGGTGCCCCCAACGACTGGGACGATCGTTCAATATCAAGTTTCTCAACCCCTAGGGACGACTTCCCATGTTGAGAGTACGCTACCTCCGATCGTTCACACAAATCTAGGGACTAATCCCCTTCAAATGGTGGTTTCTCCCTTGATTATAGATCCCAACAACCCTCCACAAGGGGTTCAGATCCACACTACGGATCTCCCCGTAAATACCAACCCGATGTATGGGCTACCTAACTACCATCCTACTCAAGGAGCTGGATCAAGCGGTCATGCCCTGCATATCCGAGATCGAGAGTATCGTGACTATTCTGGTCCCTATACTGATGAATCGTCTTCTGATGATGATGATCATGAAGAAGCCCCAAGAAGGCGACGTGTTAGCAGAGAACCCCGCAGGAGTCATCAAACTATCCATGACGGACCCCCGTCGACGACTGCGGAAAGGATCAAGGCTCATGAAGCTGAGATCTTAAGATTAAAGGAAGATATAGCAAGAGAACAAGCTAGGTTAAATCAGACTCAACCTCCTCCAACATCAGGACCGATTCCCTTTATAGATTTGGAGAGGCCTTCAAGAAGGTAGAGAAGGGCTGATGCCCCAACTGTAAGAACAACAAGGGTGGAAACTCCCAAGGGCAACCCCAAGGATCTGATACCACTTGGGGATCCTGATGATCCCACACCCCCGTTTACTGAGGAGGTGATGAATGCTCACATCTCCAGGAAGTTCAAGATGCCGGCAATCAAGGCTTATGATGGAACGGGTGATCCCGCAAATCATGTTAGGACGTTTTCAAACGCACTGCTATTGCAGCCCGCAAGTGACGCCTTGAAGTGTAGGGCGTTTCCTCAAACTCTGTCAGGCATGGCTCAAAGGTGGTATATCCGGTTGCCTGCAAACTCAATTGGCTCTTTTAAAGAGTTGAGTGCGGCTTTTGTTAGCCAGTTTATCAGCGGAAGAGTTCATGAGAAAAGTTATGCGTCTCTCATGTACGTGGTGCAAGGAAAGAACGAAAACTTGAGAGACTACCTCAAGAGGTTCACTAAAGAGACATTGAACATCACTGACTTGGAAAACAAGGTGGCCATGGTAGCCCTGGAACATGGAACCACTGATGAATTCTTTAAAAGATCGTTGGCAAAGCATCCTCCAGAAAACATGGCCGAACTCCAGCGAAGGGCTGACAAATATATCAAGGCTGAGGATAGCATGAAGAAAGAAGTTGCGGGAGGTAATGACAAGGGTAACAATGACTCCAAAAGGCGAAAACAAGACCAGGAGTACGATGCTAGGGACAAGTATCCCCGTACTAGCAAAGACTCCGAGTCAACACCAAAAAAGAATATGGGACCAAGATTTTCTGACTATGCAAGGTTGAATGCTCCTAGGAGTCAAATCTTGTTAGAGATCGAGAAGGATAAGGACTTCTGATGGCCGAAGCCACTCAGGGGAGATCCCGCAAAGAGAAACAGGGATCAATATTGTCGGTTCCACCGAGATGTGGGGCATGATACAGATGATTGTAGGCAGTTAAAGGATGAGATTGAATTCTTGATCCGCAAAGAAAAGCTAAATAATTTCACCAAGGGTGAAGATCGGGGAACCCAAAGAAGGGATTATGACAGGAGAGATAATGACAGAAGGGACAATAATCGTGATCGTAACACACAGCCCCGTGGGCCAGTTATTAACATGATTTGGGGAGGCCCGACAGCGGCTGGTACAACTCGGAACTCTCGAAAGGCATATGCCATGGAAGTGATGCACATCGTGGGAGAGGCCCCGAAGCGTGCAAAAACTGAAATCGTAAATGGTTTCGATGATTCTTATCTTGAAGGGGTGAAGTTTCCCCATGACGACCCGTTGGTCATAACCCCTGTGATTGGGAACTCGGAAGTGAAGCGGGTCTTGATAGACAATGGAGCTTCAGTTGATATTCTGTTTCATAACGCATTCGTAAAGATGGGATACAATGATTCTCAACTAACACCAACAAACATGCCGATCTATGGATTTAATGGAGTTGAGTCCAAGGTTGAAGGGACTATTCAGTTGCCCATGACTATCGGGCAGGAACCGAAAGAAGCTACTCAGATATTGAATTTTCTGGTAATTAAGGCAACCTCAAGTTATAACGCAATACTGGGAAGGACTGGACTTTATGCGTTCAAGGCTGTTGCCTCAACATATCACATGAAGATTAAGTTTCCAACCCGGAATGGGGTCGGAGAACAAAAAGGCGACCAGAAGATGGCAAGAAGTTGTTATATATCCGCCTTAAGAGCTGATGGAGTTGGGGGGGCAGGTACTCCCGATTGAAGACATGGAAGTCCGTGATGATGATGAACACCGAGGGAAGCCAGCAGAGGATTTAGTCCCCATCCCTCTGGAGCTGGGCGACCCTGAGAAGGTTACATATATAGGAGCATCTCTGAAGGAACCCCTGAAGGGCGAATTGATAGCGTTCTTGCAAGAGAATAGCGATGTGTTTGCTTGGACAGCAGCGGACATGCCAGGAATTGACCCCCAACTTATAACTCATAGGTTGAATGTCGATCCTGAACGGAAGAAGATAAAGCAGAAGAAGAGGAATTTTGTTCCTGAGAGGCAGGAGGCCATTAAGCAAGAAGTTGACAAACTATTGGAAGCCGGGTTTGTTGAAGAAATTCAATTCCCAAATGATTAGCTAACCCTGTGATGGTCAAGAAGGCGAATGGAAAGTGGAGGATGTGTATAGATTTCACTGATTTGAATGATGCATGTCCAAAGGATTGTTTTCCCCTGCCCAGGATAGACATGTTGATAGATGCCACAGCTGGACATGAGATGTTGAGTTTCATGGACGGGTTCAGCGGCTACAATCAGATCAAAATGCACAAGGATGAAATCCCAAAGGTATCTTTCATAACTGACTTTGGTGTTTTCTGCTATCTTGTTATGGCTTTTGGTCTAAAGAATGCAGGCGCTACTTACCAATGACTGGTGAATAAGATATTCGCCCATCTGATTGGGAAAACCATGGAGGTCTATGTTGATGACATGTTAGTCAAGAGTCTGTGTAAGGCAGACCACATTAAGCACCTTAGAGAGGCATTCGAAGTGCTGAGGCACCACAAGATGATGTTGAATCCAGCCAAGTGTGCCTTTGGAGTTGGATCAGGAAAATTTTTGGGACTGATGGTATCAAAGAGAGGCATAGAGGCCAACCCTGACAAGATTAAAGCTATTCTGGACATGGAACCACCCCGCTCTATACGAGATGTACAGAAGTTAACAGGCCGAGTTGCAGCATTGGGGAGGTTCATTTCCAAGTCTGGTGACAAGTGCTTGCCTTTCTTCCAAGCGTTGAAGAAGGTGAAAAATTTTGAGTGGACTCTTGAGAACCAAGAAGCTTTCGAACAGCTGAAAAAGTACATGGCTGAAGCCCCACTGTTGGCCAAGCCTAGTCCTGGGGAGACTCTCTACCTATACCTGGCAGTATCTGAACAAGCATTTTGTGCTGTTCTCATTTGAGAAGAGAAGAAAATTCAGAAACCTATCTACTATGTGAGCAAGGTGTTGCATGGGGCTGAGTTGAATTACTCAACTATCGAGAAGTTCGCTTTGGCATTGGTAACAGCCTCGAGAAAGTTGCGACCTTATTTTCAGGCACATAAGATCCAAGTCTTGACAGACCAGCAATTGAGGAACATATTGCATAGCCCTAAGGCCAGTGGAAGGCTAATCAAGTGGGCGATTGAGTTAGGAGAATTTGATATCGCATACAAGCCTCGAACAGCCGTTAAGGCTCAGGCATTAGCTGACTTCGTGGTTGAATGCACCATTAACAACCAAGAAGTCGGGGGGCAAGAGATAGTGACTACCCCTGAGAAGGAGGAAAAGAAGATGGGCTCATACCTGATCTGAAGGAGTATTGGGTGCTCTATTTTGATGGAGCATCAAAAACAAAATCTAGTGGTGCAGGTTTGGTTTTGCAAAGCCCCGATGGGTTCACAGTTGAGTACGCTTTGAAGTTGGACTTTCCTACCACCAACAACGAAGCGGAGTATGAGGCATTGATAGCCGGTTTGGGCTTGGCCAGAGTCATGAGGGTCAAGAACCTCAAAGTTTGTGGAGATTCAAAGCTGGTAGTCTCGCAAGTGAATGGCGAATTTGAAGCCAAGGATGAAACTATGGCAAAGTATTTGAGAGTCATAAAGGCTGTTATGACTCAGTTTGATGAATGCTATGTAGAGCATATTCCGAGAGAAGAGAACGTTAAGGCCGATGCCCTGTCCAAGTTCGCTTCTTCTAAGATAGAGAATCATGCAGGGAGTGTTTACTTCCAAGTCTTGAAGGCCCCGACCATTAACTCGAAGTTTGTGGCACCAATTGATATAGGAAGCTGCTGGATGGATCCCATCAAAGCTCACCTCGAAACCGGTTGGCTTCCTGACAATGCCTTGGAGGCACGAAAGCTTTCAGTAAGAGCATTGAGATACGCCTTGATCGAAGGCATCCTTTATAAGAGATCGTTTGTTATCCCATATTTGAAGTGTTTAAGGCCCCAAGAGGCTAAGGAAGCATTGGAAGAAGTTCATGAAGGGATCTGTGGGCAACACTTGGGGGGCAAAGCCCTAGCCCACAAGATCACCCGTCTGGGATTCTATTGGCCAGAGATGTTGGCAGATGCCCAGAATTATGTCAGGAAGTGTGACAGATGTCAAAAGCACGCCCCTATTGTAAGGCAGCCGCCTGAGATGTTAACCTCGGTTAGCTCTCCCATACCGTTTGCAATGTGGAGGATGGACATACTTGGTCCTTTCCCTATGGCGTCAGCACAAAGGAAGTTTTTGATAGTGGCCATCGACTACTTCACCAAGTGGATTGAGGCTAAACCTCTAGCCAAGATAACCACTAAGCAAGTAGCCCAGTTCTTTTGGGAGAACGTCATTTGTAGGTATGGAATTCCCCGAATCCTTGTGACAGATAATGGGACGCAGTTCAACAATGAAGAATTTAAGAAGTACTGCGAGGAAAATGCTATTGAGCTTCGTTTTACTTCAATAGCACATCCGCAAGCTAATGGACAGGCAGAGGTAACCAATCGAATTATCCTTGATGGATTAAAGAAAAGAGTTGAACGCTCAAGAAACACTTGGGTGGATGAGTTACTGCCTATACTCTGGGCATATCGCACCACTTGTAAAGTGACAACAGGAGCAACCCCGTTTTTGTTGGCCTACGGAGCCGAGGCAGTTGTGCCCATGGAGATCATGCATGCATCACCTCGAGTCGAGGCATATGAACAAGAGACCAATGAAGAAGGCATGAGGCTCGCCCTTGATCTAATTGATAAAGTCAGGGACGAGGCAAATGCCAAGAATGTGGAGCATCAGAAGAAGGCATCCTTTTACTACAACCATAGGGTTAAGGAGAGGTTCTTCCAGCAAGGTGACTTAGTTTTGAGAAAAATAGAGGCTTCTAGAGTTGGTGCAAGAGGAAAGCTGGCCCCTAATTGGGAAGGGCCATATCGAGTCAGGAAGACATTAGGGCGAGGAGCATACAAGTTGGAGACATTAGATGGGAATGAAGTGCCACGAACTTGGCATGCTCTGAACTTGAAGATTTATTATGTGTAAGCCTTCCTAGTAAGGACTTGGCTTTTATCTATCTATTAGGAGAAGTAGAAATAAGGTTCGATGAAACCATTTCAGGGCTTAGTAGCCCCGAGTAGGACAATAGTAAATTATGTAAAGGTTGAACCCGTTTCAAGTTATTAATGCAAGTTTGTTTTCCATTCTATGATTGTGTGATTTTATTTATGTGCCAAGCACCTGATGAGTGCGAGTCAAAGATGACCAAGTAACGAAAATAAAGAACACACAAATGGAAATAAAACAAGTGCATAAATAAACAACCCCAAGGGGCCGAATTTAGAGTTAAGTTACAAACCACAAATAAAGTTTAAGTCCCGAAGGACGCTGAATGAAAGCTGATGAAAGTACAAAGCCACAAACGGCTAACAAGGCCATGCAAGGCCACTTACTCCTCGGAGGATTCTCCTACCACTTCTTGTTCTTGCTCTCCTCCCTCCTCCTCTTCGGAGCTCTCGTCATCTTCATCATTATCTTCTTCGGCCTCCGTCTCCATAGGTTGCGCCGCTCCCTTCTGTACCACATCCCCTTCTTCTTCTGAAGTCTCAGTCGATGATACGACTCTGGCACGAAGTTACTTTCCGGGGAAAGATTGCCTTACAGCTGCCTCCCTCTTAGACATGGCCTTTTTTCCGGCAGAGTGGGAAGAAGATGATCCGGAGCTAACGGCATTGGCCGCTTTCCTCAAGCCAGAACTGGATGGGCGGTGACTACCCTTGGAACCTGATGCGCGCTCCGTTTGATTTTCAACACCAACAGCCCAGTTAGGGCCAGGAAAGTCTGTTGGATTAACCACTGTGGGGTGCTTGTGGCTAACGGCACCAATGGCCTTGTTCCAACCGACGGACATGTTGAATGGCCGCATTTCATCATCATGCTTATCCATGAACTCGTAGAACCCTTCTGAGTTATGGTAGGCAGCTCACTTTGTCAGCTTTGGCAGACATCTTCTTTGCCATAGAGTGGAGATTCTTTTGAAGAGAACGGCAGTTGGCCTCAGCTCGGATAGCTTTAGAGTCCAAATCTTGCATATGCTCTTGGAGCTTTGCCTTCTCATTCTTCAATATGGCATCGTCATCCCTATGAGCACGACCTTGACGAGTCGCGGATTGAAGATAGGCATTGGCCTGCAACAAGGGAGTTAGAAAGACGTTTATAGCTAACAAGGTAAATAAGAACAATAAGTGAACAATTTGATACCTGATATAAGGCCTGAGCTCCGAGGCGCTCGGATTCATCGATCTTATCCCTCGCAGTGACGGTTAGGAGATCAGGAGGGGTGATAGAAAGCCTCGACCAATCTAAGCATAGAGCAGAGCTCCCCATGACAGAATCTTGCTCGCAGATGCCCCAGTCTGGAGTAAAGGGGATTCTAACGTCTTCACCAGCGTTGCGGGACCTTTTTCCCCCTTGGCTACATCCCACTAGGAATTGAGGAATTTGTCTATCAGGGGGATTTAGTTGAGCTTTCGCATGCTTTATCATTCGCCTTGTAACAGTTGGTTGATTCTCTTGGAGATTTTCCAGCTCCTCAGCGGCTGAAATATGAGAGAAACGACATCGGAATAAGAACAAACATAGTTCATAATGAAGTCACGAAGGAAAAATTACCCTCAACAGAAAGAAAGCTTAAGCCCGCTTCGATGAGCTTCTTCTCAGTAAGAATAGTTCTATAATGAGAACGCCCTTCATCGGCAAGCAGTTTATCCCTGTCGAGCAATTGTTGGTTAGTAAGGTCAAGCACGAAATGTGAACTATCCTCCGCGACCCCGAATCTCTTAACAAAAAAGTGGCCCCAGTCGCCACCTTCCCACTCCAAAACGGCAAATTCCCTATCCCAAGTATGATGGGAATCGGGAAAAGAGAAGTAGTTTACAATATGAGGGAGCCTGTTTCGGAGTTGAAAACTAACATATCTTGGTGAGGAATCAGGAGAATTCTTGATCATGAAGATGCTTCTAAATAAAGTTGTGTCCCAAGTGATGTTCAACTCCTTACATCTTAGCATAAAGATAATCAAGAACCTCCAGGAGTTGGGATACAGTTGACACGGGTGGATCTGGAGCTCCGCCAGGAACCTGATAATAAAAGGATGAACCGGGAACCTCAATCCCGCCTCTAAAGCAGCTTTAAAAACACATAATCTTTCTGGATGCCAATTGCAAGTCCGGTCTCCCGGATTTGGTAAGCAAACATTGATCACATCAAGAAAACTGTACGTACTCCTAATCTTTACAATGTCCTTATTTTTCAACTTAGAATGACAATGGAAGGCAGCCAAATTTGAACTGTTGGGAAAAGCTTCCACCATGGTGCTCAACAAGTCTAATAAAGAAACAAATCGACGTTCAACATAACGAGGAGGCTTGAGTTTTAACATACCTTTAACTGTTCTGGCCATGCTCCTCTTCCTCATAGCTTCCTCCATGGAGATTTGAGGGACCGGGCGTCTGTCAGCCATATCGAGCTTGAACTAGAAGATGAGCTTGAAAAGCTAAAGAACTAGAGAATTTTAGGGCTTGAGAGAAATTTGAAAAATGAAGAAGTGAGGAAGAATGAAGGATGCTCCCCTTCTTTTATAGAAAAGGTGTGACCTGTTACTCCGGGTTGAGATACAGGCCGGATCGTGTTTACAGGTCATGTATCGGATAAATGCGAAAAAGAGGCGAAAACTATCTGTTAATAAATGAAGGGATTAGAAGTGCCAATCAATAAGGGGAAATCTTAAGCAAAAGTTATGAATGACCATATTGCTGATTTTCCGTACTCATATTCCTCAAGACCACGAACATACATGTTCCTCAAGACCACGAACATTCATGTTCCTCAAGACCACGAACATTCATGTTCCTCAAGACCACGAATGTTCATCAGGACCATGAACATACATGTTTATGGAAGCATTGTGTTTAAGAAAGAAATTGAGGTATTGAAAAAAAATAAAAATTTCGAAACCAGCCGACCGGAAGCCGACCGACCGGGGCAAACCGGAAGGCTTCAGCCGACCGGGAGCCAGCCGACCGGGGCGAACCGAGAGGTTCCAGCCGACCGGTGGCTGGCCGACCGGCACACCCGGGAGGCTTCGGCCGACCGGGGTTCTTCAGGGGTACGGGTATTTTCTGTCCGACCCGGAGCGATCAGGGGTACGAGTATTTTTCAGTCAACCCGGGTTCATCAAGAACATGAAGATTTCTGATTAGCCGGATTCCGTGAAAATGGGTTTTGAACTAAAATCCGATTAGCACAGGTTAGTGCCGTTTAAACACAGATTAGTGCCGATTAGCACAGGTTAGTGCCGTTCAAGCACAGATTAGTGCCGATTAGCACAGATTAGTGCCGATTAGCACAGATTAGTGCTGATTAGCACAGATTAGTGCCGATTAGCACAGATTAGTGCCGTTTAAGCACGGATTAGTGCCGATTAGCACTGTTTAGCACAGATTAGTGCCGTTAGTGCCATTTTATGCCGTTTGACATCGTTTAACATTGTTTAAACGATGTTTAAGGCTAATTAAGCGCTGTGTAGTGCCGTTTAACACCGTTTAGTGTCGTTCAACATTGTCGTAAATGCGTCGGTCGCTCCACGCTTTACATTAAGATGATATCGTTGAAAATGCTCACGTAAGAGCAATGAACCCTGACCCAAGTCTCGAATAAGGCCGTTATAACTTCAAGGAAAACCTGATCAGTTTTCCTAGAAGTTGGGGGGCAAATGATATGGGCTAAAAGTAAGCCCTAAAGACACATTTAATGCGGCATTAATTAGGCCCAATATGGTCAAAACGTGGGGCCCATTAAATGGGCACAAACCCTATTTATGATATTAATTTCGTAATTAATATTAGGGGTAATAACCAGCTCAGCAATAAGAGTCAAATAAGGATATTACCCTTGCCTGACTTAGCCTCCAAGATACATATTTCAATATGGAAACTGATTCCTACAAGGAATAGATCTAGAACCTTCCTCAAGGAAGACTTGTCCACCAAGTCTCTGACTCCTACCATAATTCAAGGGCTTCTCAGCCTATATAAAGGGTCTGACCCCTCATTCTCAGAACTACGTTTTTGGCTTGATCTTTGATACACATCAAAGTACGTAGGCATCTTGTGAAGGCAGATTCAGCCACGAGCACGAGAGCAGCCACTAAAGCACGAAGCTCACGCACCCTAGCATTAAATACAGCAAACCCTAGCCGCAATCTAATAACCTAGTTTTTATTCCATAACATATATGTAGCACCAAGACATAATCCACCCCCAGGTTTCCAACAACATCATCAATCTCCATCTAAAGAAAAGAAGGAACCTGCTGATTGGGAGGCTGCTCTTAACAAGATGATACAAGGGACTACTAGTGCTTTTGCAAATGTTGAGAATAGATTTGGGAAAATTGATTCAAGACTTGAGCAAGTTGCTACGTCACAAAAGTTTTTAGAAGTGCAGATTGGACAAATTGCCAGTAACATTGGTGTGCGTGAGCAAGGAGCACTGCCTACTCAACACGATGCATATGTCAAAGAGCAATGCAAGGCTATTACTTTGAGGAGTGGAAGGGACTTACCTGAAATTGAAGTTCCAAAACTCAAAGATGAATTTCTTCCTCCTAAAAAGAGAAAAGCATATCAAACTGATACGGGAAGTTTTAAAAAGGTTGATGATGATACAACAGAAGAGAAGACAATGCATAGAGCTTCAGTGAAATCATATGTACCTCCAATTCCTTTTCCACATAGGTTGAAAAATTTGAAGTTAGAGAAGCAATATGAGAAGTTCTTAAAGATGTTTTGGGAGATGCAAATTACCATTCCTTTTGCTGATGCTCTGGCTCAAATGCCTCTTTACGTGAAATTTATGAAAGAGGTGTTGTCTAATAGAAAGAAGCTTGAGGAGGTAGAAACGGTAACTCTTAATGAAGAGTACAGTGCTATTATTCAACGCATAATTCCTCCCAAACTCAAGGATCCTGGCAGTTTCTCGTTACTCTGCACCATTGGAAATTTTGAAGTGAAAAGAGCCTTGTGTGATCTTGGAGCTAGTGTAAGTGTAATGCCACACTCACTTTGTAAAAGACTTGGACTAGGCGAGATAAAGAAGACCAAAATCTCACTTCAACTTGCAGATAGAACAATTAAGTATCCATTGGGTGTGCTTGAAAATGTGTTAGTTAAAGTGGATAAATTTGTTATTCCATGTGATTTTGTCATCTTGGAGATGAATGAGGATGCAGATATTCCAATTATTTTGGGAAGACCCTTCTTGGCTACCGCTGGAACCAACATTGATGTGAAAGCCGGTAAGCTGACATTGAATGTTGGAGAAGAACATGTTGAGTTTGATCTTCATCAATCTATAAGAGGGCCATTGGTTAAATCTCAGTGTTATGTAGTTGATATTGTGGAAGAACGTGTGAAAGAAGTGGATGATAATTCTCGTGAGGAGAATGCTGAGATTGATGGACAATTTTCTACTGCACGTAAATTTTGGAAGAAAAATATGAATGAGGTGGATATTGCACTTGGACCATTTGAGATGGTGTTGAAAGTACCACCATGAAAGAGAGAGTAAAAACGTCGAGCTAATGACGTTAAACAAGCGCTTCTTGGGAGTCAACCAAAGGAATTTCACTTTTATTTACATTTTGTTAGGTTTAACTACTTGTATAATATTTTTGTGTGCATGGACTCTACAGGTGGAGAAAAAAAAAGATTTACAAGTGCTATGGGGATTGCAGGAAATTTTAGGGCCTTGAATCACATATTACAGGGCTTGAATCCAGTTTCAAGAATTGAGGGGAGTTTTTCTTCTTCTTCACCTTCTTCTCCTTCCTGTCTTATTAGTCCACTACATAACTAATTGTTTTCGTAGTTTGATATGGATTATGAATGTTGTTCTTTGAGGACAAAGAACATGCTAAGTTGGGGGCTGTGTTTATGTTAGATGGTATTTGTTTGGGCTATGTGGTGGTGTAGTAGTAGTAGTAAAAAACAAATAAAAATATTAAAAATCACAAAAATAATTCTAGCCTTATGAAGATTACTTGTTGTAAATTAGCTTGATGCGCCCATGCATGCTATAGAAATTTTGTGTTATTGACGCTTTTGATTGAGAAGTGGGATGCTTTGTTCTTGTGCACACACATACACTAGCAAGTTGAAGTTGGTAGACTTTTAGAATGTTGTAAGTAATTAGAAAGACATGAATATTTGCATGCTTTGAGTACAAGTAGGTGCGTTAGAGAGAATTTTCCTTGGGATTGATTATGCTTTACCACCAAGTAAGCTTTTGAGCCTATATGCGTATCTTTTGCATTTTATATTCGTTTGCTTGAGTGTCCACATGTTGTTTGCATTGCTAGCACTTGTTTTAGACTTTTCTTGAAACGCATGACATTATTTGATGATAATATGATAAAGGCATTTAGGGATAACCTCATGTTTCCTATATTACCACACCATTTATACATGATCAATTAGTTAACCCATTGAGCTTAATCCTATTTTTTTCGGTGACACACCACATTACTTGCCTAGACCTTTTTCTTGTATTGGCCTTACTTTAACTTGAACCTAAATTGTCAAATGCTAGTAGGGTGCTTGAGGGAGTGATATGGTGTGCAAGGGGGATTTGATTGATGGTCATTACTTTGGGAAAATATGGGGTTTGGTTGTTTGCTTGTTAGTTGAATTGTATAATATGGGGGATCATTGTTCTTGTTTATATTTTAGTTCTTTAGCTATCGAAAAAAAATGATATAAAAAAAAGACAAAACAAAAAAAAAAGAATTTTTTTTTATGTATATGAGAGCATTCTTATGTTTCTATGATCCTTCTTCATTCGACTAAGTAAGTTTTGTTGAAAGAGAATAAATAAAAACCAAAGTGGGGGATGATAGATAGGGAGTTTAGTCATTTATTTTGTTGGGTACTAGCCTTTGACACTACACCTTGTTTGGCTTTACTTGACATACCTTGTCCCTAGCCCCATTACAACCCGAATAAAGACCTTTTGATTATCATCATTGATGTATGTTGTGTTAAAGTTAGGTTGATATCAAATGTCAAGCATGCTTATGATTTTGTTGGAATGGAGTGATACACTTACCAGTGTTCTTGAGTGAATATTCTGTTGTGAGTGAAAGGTGAGTGATTATTTGCTTTTGCGTATGAGATCCAAAGTTTTGGCTCAAAGATGTACTCTTGTGGGCTTAGCATGGTTACCAACTTATTCTTACACTTGACATGGATTTTTGATGACTTATGCATATTCTTTGAGTAGACTATGTGAATACTTGCACCTTCGACACCAAGGTATTGCGTTATTCACTTTGATTCTTAGGTTGATGTGGCATGAGAGGACTTGTGTGTGTGGTGCTATGTTGGCTTTCGATCTTTTACATTAGCTAGATGAATTTTGTGGGTACATTCACTATAGGCCCTCACGAGACCTCACTCGTCCACTAGGGCTACCTAGGGGTTTAAAGGGCTTGTTGCATATGCCAAATGCAACCGTGATCACCTACGGAAGTGGTACTAGTAAGTTGTATATAGTTATATTATATTAGTTTTACTCGAGGACGAGCAAAGGTTAAGTTGGGGGGTATTTGATGTATGGTTAATATATAGATATTTTGCTTCATAAAATCCTCATTTAGCCTTGTTTTTTATGCTTTAGACCTACATAAATAATGTTAATTGTTATTTAACTTATATGGATGCTAAGTGAGTGTTTTCTATGTTTGTAGGAGATTCCAAAGGAGCAAGGTGTTGGGGACAAGAAGGCATGCTGAAAGGAGACAAAAACTAGAGAAAATGGGTCCTGAGCTTAGGCTCAAGAGCCTTGAGCAAAACAGATTTTTGCCTTTTTAGAGCCTCAGGACCTGAGCATCGCACTCAGGGGCCTTGAGGGAAGCTGCAGCAAGCTCAGGGGGCCTGAGCATCGCATTCAGGGGTCTTGAGCTGAATAAAAATAGATTTATTTATTCTATTGTAATTAAATTTTAGTTACCTTGTATGACTTTTAAAGTATCGGGGTCGTATATTAGAGATGAGAATTAAGGTTTTCTTGCGGGTAGTATTCTTTGAGATAGAGAATAGAGAGGAGAGAGCTCAAGCAAGGATTGAAGGGATTCCATCCAAACTTTACGAGATTCTTCAAGTTGTATTTTTCTTGACTCTATACTCCTGTAAACATGGTTTTGGTTATTAATATATGTTTGTTTTCTTCATTCATTATGAGTAACTAATTCCCTAATCCGGGAATTAGGTAGTATTCAATGGTTAATATGCTTGTGTAGTTATATTGTGATTTCTATGCCTTGCTAATCTATTGTTCAGCACTTAACACAATTGATGGAGTCGCGAACTCTTGATTGTAACTTTAGGAATTGTAATGAATCGGGAGAGGATTTATAGTTCTAGTTTATGATACAATAGACGTAATTCAAGTATTTAATTGAGAGATTAATATGCGAGTTACGAGACTAACATTCCTTGGGCTTAAACAGTTCGTAATTATGTGTTGCTTGATCATGGGAGTGACATCAGTGTGTAGTTGTGGGCTTTATATTGTATCTTGGGAGAGAACAATATAAACATTAGTGGAACGTTTTTAGCAAGAGCACGAGACTTGAATATCACAAACTTATACACATTCATTAATACCATTGAAGAACCCTAGTTTCTGGATTGTTTTCTTATCATTGTTAAATTGTAATTCTTATTTTCTCTCTAGTTTATGTTAGTTTACAACAAACACACCAATTATTTCTCACACTTCTAGATATTAAGAGATTAAAACCTGAACTTGAATCAATAGTCCTTCCCTGCGAACGAACTTGACAAAAACTACATCAACAATAAATATTTTCACCTCTTTCTTATCCTGCATTATATTAACTAAGAAGTAATAACTCATTACATTTCAGGTTTCTTCAATGTTTTCGTAAGAAATCACTAGTATTGTGAAAAATTTCATCTTTCCTTCCAAATAAACACCAGTTGCCTTATGTCCACAACCAGTCAACCATCATAGACAGAATAATATCAAAACTAGTAGCTCAAACGTTCTGCCTTCAGATTTTAAGCCACTTAAATTTGGAAACAATCTGGGTAAAACTCTGTCATTCTCACACCATTCCCAATCTCATCAATGGAAAATTTCATAGTCCATGAAACAATGTTTCTTTATCAGCAGTACATAAAGGACATCTAGGATCAACCAGAACCAGAAATACAAATGGGACTAGAGCGGAGTCAGTCTTCTCGTTTCGATCAGTCCGATTACATTACATAGAATTGAATAATGATTATGCACAAGCATAACCATAAATACTCAACTTGCTACTTTCGAACTTACTCGGTAGATAGATTAATCATAAGTGAATGCGCTAGATTACTATCAAAGTTGCATGGCTGATTGAGCATGATAATTGATAGCGGTGAGTAAATGTAAAATGAGATTAAAGAAGAAAGAGAATTAAAGAAAGAATTATGGAAAATGAGATTTAATTAGAAAAATGTCATTAAATTATAAGAGAGCGATACCTAAATTTGGATAACTATCTTTTGTTTTATAGTATAACCAGTGTTCAAAAAAGCGGCGATTAATCGAAATTCATTGCCAATCAATCACGGTTCGATACCTCTCCAAGCGGATTTTAGTAAAATCGGAATAAAAATCATTTTCTATATAATAAGCGGATAATTCTGTTAGTAAGCGGAAAATTCGTTCAAAAAGCGGTCAAGTTCGGTCAAAATTTTTTAAAAAAATATTAAATTTAAATTTTATGAAATATTTATTTAAAGTTTATATTATATGTATTAAAATAAATTTATATGAAAAAAATATTAAACTGATTCCGATTAATCCCCGATTAATCTATGTTCTGTGCCATCACCGCTTTGTTCTGAATTCCACTTATTATAACATTGAGTATAACTCATAATCACAAAATTCTATTTTCATTAAATGTTGGAGGCATGAGCATCAAGTTTATTATAATATAACAATAGTGTATGAGAAAAATGTTCCTAAAGTTTACTTTAGGAGAATTTCCTAAAGTTAACCTTTAAATCTATGTGATTTTAAAAAATGTTACTCCCTCCGTCTCAACCAATTCTTTTTTTTTTTTACACTTTCTGGCACGCATTTTAAGGTGTATTTTAAGGGTAGTTCCATAATTGATTTTTAAAATTTTCTTTTTTTGTATAAAAATATATACATTATATTTTATAGAAAAAAAGAACATTTTAAAAATAAGTTATGGAACTACCCTTAAAATGCACCTTAAAATGTGTGCCAAAAACCTCATTCTGAAATGTAAAAAACCTGTTGGGACTGGGGAGTACGTTTTATTTACAAGGATCCCGTATAATGATTATGATGATGTGTCATGATTTTATTCGTTAACATTAGGAAATTCTCATTTAAGTTAAATGTAGGCCCCCTTCACCCATAGTTTATATAACAAACTCCTAATTCTTAAATAATGGAAATAAACATAATAACGGAACTCTTCGTTTTTTACTCATAATAATATTAAAGGTAATTCTCCATATTTCCATCATAATACAACATATATGTCAACATCCCTTCTCAAACTCATGATACTCAAAATCGAGAGTTTGTCAAAATAATTAAAAAAAATTATAGAATCATCTGCTTCAATCAACATAATCATCCATTCCAAACTGCTTTCTCGGTGTAATTAGATCTTCACTCTCGTCTTCATCATCTTAATCATCTTTACCGTCATTATTGTTTCTGTCACGATTCTTCTCAAAATTCCTCTTTTTGTCATCTTTGATTGACACAATTATCAAATCCATCATATCGTCGTGCTTCGCTTTATCGTCATCTTTATTCTCAAGATTTTCCTTTCTTCCATACCCAAGAAGAACTCCCGTCGATTTTTTTTTCTCGCACAAATTTTTTTCTCGTCCCCACGAACTCTCGTAGGAGTTTTCTTTTCTTTGATCCACAAATTCTCATGCAATATTTTTCCCACATACCCACGAACTCTCGTAAGATTTACCTTTACACCCACAAATTCTTGTATGTTTTTTTTCATAAACCCACGAACTCTTACAAAAATTATTTTTTACCCACAAACTCTTGCAGGTTCTTTTTTTCCTCTTACTCATGAACTCTCGCAGGATCTCTTCTTCTTTTTTTTTTCTCTTAACCACGAACTCCCATGAAATCTCTTGATACCATGATAAAATAGTCATAAAATTCTCTTCTCATTCAATGTTGGAAGCATCATTAAACCTCAAGTTTATTACTCCTTCCGTCCCACTTAAACTGCCTTATTTGACTTTTTTTGTCAAATTGACCAAATTTTGAATGACTTTTAAAAATTATCGATTTACGTTTTTATAAATAAAAAAAATGTAGGTTATAATAGATGGTCCATATTTTCTTATCATTTTTTTTCATTAATTATATTTATCATATAATATACGTAATTTAAGTTACAAAATTGATCAATTTGACCAAGAAAAGTCAAACAAGTCAGTTAGAATAGGACGGGGGAGTACAATATTATATCCTTATATATAATAAGCATGGTCAGGTCTGGTCACTGTGCTACCAAAATCATATGATCCGTTGGATTAGAAATAGACGATCAATATTAGATCACATTAAAAACAAAATTATAATCTAAAAAGAATATAATTAGAAAAAGTTGCATTAGAAGTGAATTTTAAAAAGAAAACTATAATCTAAAAATGATATAATTAAAAAAGTTGGATTAAAATTGAATTTTAAAAGGAAAATTATAATCTGAAAAGGACATAATAAAAAAATGTTGTATTAGAATTTAATTTTATTTATTTTTTATTAGTATTTAAAAATTTTCATATTTACTATTTGGGCTTTATCTTGAGATATAGAAATCAGATTTGGATGATTTTACAATCCACGCGAACCTCATAAACTTGTCTTTAATTTAGTTATGATTTAATAATTAGTATTCAAATGGAAATACTCTGAATCTCAAGAGAAAATATAATTACGAATTTTTACATAATCCTATTCAATGTAGAAAACCTAATTATATATGATTTAAATCATTGACATATACATTTTCGTATTACAATATAAATACACTTTTTAGTTTATAACATATTAAAATATAAAATATTTTTTTATGATAGATCTAACGGTTTTCATCTTTTTATATTAAGATCTTTGTCGTATGGAGGACCAGACTACCGATTATCAAAGTTTTTATCAAAGTTTTGGACAAAATTCCTCTTACACTTATTATTAAAATTGTATTTGGTTGTTAGTAGAACTATCTTCAAATAATTACAAGGGTGTTTTGATAATCAAAACGAATTATAAGTAGAATTCATAAATCAAATAGAATTTTCGGCATAAAAAATTGTCAATTTCTTCTCTTCTTTGTTTCTGCGTAGATCTGATTAGAAAAAAATTATTAAATTATCACTAAACTAAAGATTATTTTGTTAATTTCACGTGGGCTGTAATTATGCAACACAAATTTAAGAATTCGAGATAGAGTACAAATATTAAATCGAACGTGTAAAATCTTATATATATATATATATATATATATATATATATATATATATATATCAATTTTCTAATAACAATTTGATATGTATATTAGTAATATATAAATTTTTTAAAAATTATTATAATTATAGATATTAAAAAAGGAGTCATGCGTTGCACGGATTATAAACTAGTAACAATAATTTATATAACAAATCTCTAGTTCTTAAATAATGAAAATAAACATAATAACATAACTCTCCATTTTTATTAAAGATAATTTTCCATATCTCCCATAATAATACATTAAAATATATGTCGAACAATAACATAAATTTTAGCTTTCCGAAAAAACAACTACTTTACATGATGTGTATATTGTCATGTAATTTGAATTGAGCTAAGTTTATTGTATCAATCAATGTTGTAAAAAGCGGGAATCGGACTTAATCGATAGAGGCACTGTACAGGGATTAATCGGGGATTAATCGAGTATTTAAGGATTAATCGGAATGATTAATTGAATAATCGGATTATTAATCAGTTCGGTAACCCATGGAACAGGGATTAATCGGTGATTAATCGTGATTAATCACCGATTTTTAGAACAGAGGTATCAATGAGTTCAAATTGTAAATATTAAAATGGACTCAAATAAAGTGTACCGACATTAAATTTTAAACTAAACTTATACTTCACGAATCTCTCATGAGGTTATAACACAAAAATGTTATAAAATAAGTGGTCTCGCAGAAGCATTTGGGTCCTGTTAACAACAGCCCTTAGGGCTATGTTTAAGGATTAATTTTTGCCATGTGGTGGATTTTTATTGGATGATTTATGTGAATGCATGGGGGCACATACTTTATTGCAAGTGGGGCACAACCTTGAGCCAATTAAAAACTAGCACATAACACCTTAACCATAGCCCTAAGGACTTTGGTTAACATTTTCCTTTCTTCAATTATTATTTCTTCGGTACAAATGAGTGCCAGACTTGTCTTTCTAACATTTTTACTATTGTAGGACTAACAGAAATATGAGATAACCACCGAGCTAAAGTCCCATGATTTGTATATGGTCAATTCTGTATGTCCAAGTATTTGTTCAATTTCGGCCCTCATTTTTTAACAACTTTTGTGACCTCTGATTTATGGCAAGCTGAAAGTTGCTTTCTCCCGAACGCACTATCTATGTTTCCACTAGAAAGAACATACGAGACAACAACAAAGTGTACGTAACAAACACAAAGTATCCATTAACACAAGTTTAGTCCTCCATATCTTCAGAAACATGCATGCATAAATTTCTCTCCATACATTCGTTAACTTCTAGCTCTCTCCACTCACATACATGTAAATGCATGTGTGTACACATATACCATATGTGTATAACCAACTGGATCTGGCCATGCATTGATTTAGAATTTAGATAAAGAAACAAATTTATTTTTTGTAAAATTTTACTTTTCGCTTTTCACAAATTCTATGTCGCCATTTTCCAGCTTAGCCATATCGAATTCTTCTATATGTTTGATCTTGAAATCATTCGCAAGGGAAATCATCTCCTTGTTCTTTCCCCATAGAACTGTATAGAGCCCCATAACTATCAGTCCTGACCCTGCAACACTGAATTTTCACACCCACAATAATTATATTAGTTCAAAATATATTAAGTTACCGGCTCCCTTAAATCAATGTCGAGATATCAATTTAAGGTCCATGGATTATGTTTGTATGCTAATACATAAAATTTTGCTTCTTTACTATCTATGCCATAATTAAGTTATGAACTAGCTTCACATGAACTAAAAATAAACACGAATACAGAAATATAGAATTTGCAATCAGTAAAACAAGGAAATTGTACAAGTTAGAAATATGAAGATATAGCATGAAGTACTTACGTGCCAACATATAGTTTTTCTTGAAGCAAAGCCCAGCTGAGGATAGCGACAATAACCAACAAGAAGGGGCTGAAAACAGAGACGTAGAGAGGTCCTTTTCTTGTTATGCACCATGACATTAAGCAACAAGATACTGCATTACACACAACTCCCTAAAAAACGAAACAAATTTAACAAGTTAGTAAATGACGAAAGATACATACTATTACTAAATCATGAAAATATAAATAATATTATGTACCGCGTAAATACTTGAGATAGCTCTGATGGGAGGGTACAATGACCACGAAGACAAGTCGTGATCTGCCACCAGACCGATAATTACACATTGAAAACTGGCCATTACGCACATCAGAGCGGAGCTCGAGTACGGAGCTGGATATGAATTGCTCATTTTCGCCTGATGACCAAAGGCGATAATTAGATAGAATCGTTGCAGTACATTTTTCAGACAGACACATGCATAAATAAAATGTAGTAGAGGCCTAGAGGGTGAGGAGTTACTTGGAGAATGAACCAGACAGCCCAAGAAACGGGACTAGCTATGAGTAGAAAAGGGCCTAACAAGAAGTTGTGATGGTTAATTTGGTTTGTGGGATCTTGAGAATTCCGTATAACATAATTCCAGTGAATTGTGGATTCTCCAATGGGAACTTTGGAGCCATGGTAGAATGAAAGCAACATTGCACCTCCTACGCATATTGTTGTTCCTATTATTTTCGCTTGCCCTGCTCTGCTCTTGATTGCTGAACTCTCTAGTCTACAAAACACCAGAATTATTGATGATCAAACAAAATTAGTTTTAAGCATGTGCATATATAATTTGTGACAATGTGTGTGCTCCAGCAAAGTATATGTAACAAGAAATCAAAGTAATTACCGACAAGGAACAGCCATGAGGAAAGTGAATGCCGGAAGTAAGTTCGTCAATGCGCAAGCTACTGTTGGAGTGGAATGTTTTAGCCCAACAAAGTATGTAATCTGGTTCAATGTCATCCTGCAACAATATAATTAACACATAATTCATCCTAATTTGTACGTATTACACTAGTAAAATGCATGCGACTAACACTAGCTGTCCTTCACTTGAGGGTTAGGAGTATAACATTTTCAAACATTTTTTTTTTCTTTAGGTGTTGGTGGTTATAATATTTGTAGACATATTTTATTATAAAATATTAGAATACCAGATTGTAATGATATTATTTTACACTACCTTTGCATAAACTTATATAATTAAATTAAATTTTGGTAGGTATCGTACCCAAATATAGAAGATAAGAAAATCTGGAAGAATATGGGTACTGTCATCTTGGGCCTTGTCTTCCTGCATTAAGATAAGATTAAATCAAAACAATAATTAACCCGACTCTTCTTTTTTTCATTTCATCTAACTATATATACTACCCCTACCTAATAAACAGAAGTTATATATACACACCATTACCATTTATTTAATAAATGTATTTGATTTTTCAATTTACAGAGTAACTATCTAGCTAATTACAGTCCACTTTGCGTGACCAAACTGTCACCTAATAAAAGTAGCGTACATAGTGTGACTGTGTTTTATAATCACATGATTAAGCATGCATGATATATATTAAACTCTACCATTTTTAAGTTTCAGAAGAGCTTAGCAAACTCACAAACATATGCATCTATACATACGACACTGAGACTAGCTCTGAGGATATGTAGAAATTCTAAAGTATCGAATCCGGGTCCATTCGTACAAATAATTGTTAGAGACATTTAAATAGGAACGGAAGAATAGTATTAACTAAAGTCGACGTTATATATTATACCAAAGTTTGTTTTTATCAAATTCTAGGCAGCTAACTATCATATCATGGCCTAGAGCTAGGGTTTCGTATAGCTTACCTATGATGTATGAAATTTTAAGAGACAAATTTAAAGAATTGTCCACAAACAGACTCAAACTACACATGCATTTATATATACATACATACGCACACGGATATTAAACATTGTGTGCATGTGAACACAAACACTGTGTATACCTCTCCAAGAAGTAAGCGAATGGGATTATAACTACAGAAGCAAAGATTTGCCGGTAAGCGACGTGGATGATAGGGTTCATGCCAGAATTCATGGCTAGTTTCGACAAAATGTTCATTCCCGCGTACCCAACTTGTAGTGAAACCATAACCAAAAATGGCAATGCATCTCTCATCATTGTGTAATAGAGGAGGTGCTAGGTACAAGAGTTGATTTAATTAGTTTCTCATACTCTCTCTAGAGAGAGAGAGAGAGAGAGAGCGACGAGAGAGAGCCAGAGAGGGAGAGAGAGGGGGAGAGAATAACTGAAGTGAAAGAAGGGGAGGGAATTTATAGATGTAAGTTGCTATCGTAGCTGAGCAACAGAATGATCGATCAAAGAGTAAAGCAAAAATTATTATTAAACAAAGAAAAGAACAAACAACTTCCATATTTCTTGTTATACGGAATGTAAACAAAACGAAAAATGCTAGAGGTACCAAATTAGGTACCAAAAATTGTTACCAAATGATTTGTCATTATTGTGATTGGTTATCATTATAATGGGCCCGCCAGGGTTAACCAATTAAAACATCCCAATATGCCAATAATTTAATGTCATGTCATTTGGTAGCAAATTTTGGTACCCAATTTAGTACCTCTAGCACTACTCAAACAAAACAACAAATTAAGGAAAAGCTTCTTTTTCTGTTGGGGAATTGTTTGGTTCTCGAGTGCTTTGCTAGTTTTGGCTGTTTCCCATATTATTTGTAACAACCATATTTGAACATATGCTTTCAAATGAATTAATGCACAATTGCAGATGCATAATATACACGTAAACTGTATACATGGGGACGGAGGCGAGGGATCGACAGTCACATTTATAAATCGGGAAAATTTATAAAAATAGTATTAATATTTTTTAGATATTTTCTCTTAATTCATTTAACTTTAGCACAAAATTTAGAGAATTTAATTTTTACTCTCCTAGATTTATTGAATACTTATGTTCAAAAATTAAAATTACATAATTTTTGCTTCTTTTTTGGTATATAATTTTTTGATTGTAGGACAAGTATTTGCTTGTCTTACATATGTAATTCAAAAAATTACACATATGTGATAGATGTACAATTTTGTGCTTAATGTGTTTGAACTAAATTGAATCTTGATTTTGTACAACCAAGTCAAGACTATACCTACTGAACCGGTGCTCGGTGGTATATATGAGTTTTTTGAATGATCATTCTACCAGAGATTTGTTAACACTCACGCACACTGCACACAGTTATATTCACTCGACCTTCATCCTTTGATAGCCCTATTTGTAAATATTGAAACATATTCCAAAGTAATTATTTGTTAAATATGCATGATATTTTTTATTGGTGAATGTTTTAGTAAACTCGGGATCTATTACACTTATGAGAAAATAACTAAAAGAAAATGATAGCTCATCTTTTAAAAATAATGATAATTTTTTTTAAAGTTCTAAAATTACTCTTTATAGCATTTCACCATAATATTGTTTTAAACTCCTTTAGACGTAAATGTACAAATGCCGAAGAGTGTATATCCAACAATATTACTAACGCATTCAAAATACTCCGTATATATTTCTTTCATAGATGTACGAAGAGATATAAATATTGATTAAAGTTGTTGAAATAAATTATATGTAAACATACTATAGTTGCACACATAATCATTGTATTAGTTTGCATAACCAATCTATACTCTTTATTAAAAGCAGAAACCCCCTTTAAATGGTATACCATGTATACCGCGGTATGTACGGTATGCCAATTAATTAATTAATAATAACTTATTTTACTATTTGATCTTACTTTAAAAACTATTTTTTAAGTGTATAGAAGACCAATAAGAATAAGAACTACTAATGAAATAAGTCCTCTCTGAACTAAAATACGGTATGCCAATTAATTAATTAATGTATACCGTGGTATGCCACTAAATATTAATTAATTTAATTAATTAAAATCATAATATTAAATATTAATTTAATTTAAACTAAAAATTGAAATAAAAGTCGAGAATATAGGATTTAGGGTTTCATTAATTAATATTTAAAATATATCTATAATAGATTAATAATAAATACAATTAATAATATTACTATTCTTATATTACCATAGATAAGTTATATGAATTTAATTAATTAAAATAATAAAATTAAATATTAATTTAATTTAGGGTTAGTTTTATTCCTACCCATCTTAAGTTTTGGGCTTTTAAAAATACATAGCCCAACTATCAATAATTCTGACGGTACGACACCTACTTCTCTTAATTTTAAAAATAAACACCCCGCGCCTCTCATTCACTCACATCTC